>CM062808.1:698788968-699388968 GCA_031772625.1 Pinus tabuliformis | reverse complement strand
GCTTTTACCAACTCATTTTTACCGTTTTACTGTTGAGGAGAGAAAAAGGGCTTTTGGCAAGAAACTTCCCGTGGACATTGTGGAGAATCCGACCGTCGAAATCGAACGCCGTTTCTTTCAGGTATTCTACAACATCCTCCTCTGCATTTTCATCCCTTTAGAATTTGTTTTTAGGCCCTAGTTTCATTTTTTTGGAGGCTTTGGGGTTTCAAGATCCGCCTTTCGGGGTACGCAGGTGTTCCACTGGTGACCCACGTACCCCGACATTTTCTCAGTTGGGAAAATGCCGGGAGTACGCACCTTGCCTTAAGGGAACCCGCGTACCCACGCTCTGTTCCTAAAGGCGGGGTGCGTACCCCGCAAAACGATTTTTCAAACCCCAATTTCTTCAAAATGGACCAAAATTTTTTGATTTCATTGAATCTAACAGATGTTTTTTGGTGTGTAGATTGCCCACCATGCTTGATTGGCGCAAGAGAGAGCACGAAGATGTTGATTTGGCCGCCATTAATCATCAACCGTCCATTAATGCTTTGAAGGCATGCGGTCTTTATAAATACTGGGCCATACCTGGCATGAGGGCCCAGGTGAGATTTCTAGAGTGGCTGGGAGAAAGGTGGAATGTTCAGGATCAGTGCTTTTATATCGGAGGGCACCAGCTCGAGATAGAGGCCTCAGATATTTACTTTCTCACTGGTTTGCCCAAGAGAGGCGAACACTTGACTCTGTTCGGGACTAGGCCGGGTGGCCAGTCCATCGCTAGTCTACGACTAGAGTGGTGTAACACTCAGAACCAGCAGAAGGGGATAGAGATCAAAACTATATCCCGACCTAAACTTATGGTGATTGCCTTTATAGTTACCAGACTTTGCGGGGCTGCCGCTTTGCACATTGCCACCGGGTCCCAGATGCGGATGGCGATTGATTGCTATCGAGGCACCATTTTCAACTGGTGTGATGCTGTGTTGGCCAATTTAAAAGGCCAACTGACTCGAGCCAAAAACGGGCAGCTGAAGACTTTTGGTTATGGGCCTTTAGTTGTCAGTTTTGGCTTAGAGAGGGTTCCGATGCTGATCCCACAGCAGCTCACTGTTGAGGTTGGGCTTCCCCGAGAGCCCAAATTGATGCGATGGGTTGCGGTTATGGCCCGTCATCCTGATGAGGGCACGGAGGTTGTTCGATTTACTCTGGAGTACTTTCACTGGTTAGAGGACCAGGTCTTTTCGATACAGGATTTTCCTTATGCCGGAGTTGATTTTCGTGGAGATCCGGACATGGTTCTTCCACCGGGAGAACAATGGGATGACACAGGTAATTCATTTTTCACAAGTTTTTAAACTATCTATTTTTTTGTTTTTTATATCGTCTCAAAACTGACAGTAATAATTTTCAAAATGCAGATGTAGGCCCACGTCGTCCAGCCAATCTCCGGCCTTTCGAGAGGAGACTACCAGTTGCAGCGGCACCGGCCCCACGGGACGAGGCCACAGAGACCTTAGCTGAGTTGGAACAAGACCTAGAGCGTCTTACAGCAGATATACCAGAGACTACTATAGATGATATTCCTATCAGGCTTCAGCGCTATGTAGTCGCAGTCCCAGGACCTTTTAGAAGGTTCTTGTGTAGGGTAGCCCGTGCAGTGGTGTCGTATAGAGAGCATCACCAGTGATTGGATGGTCGTTTTTGTAGACACATGTGACATTTTGGTTTTTTGTACTTATCATTTTTGCCGATCATAAGGTGTTTTTCAACCTATGATCGAAGACGATGTATTTTTTTTTGACACACTCCTATTTATATATATCATTATTACTAGCTTATCTTGTTAAACATGTGTGATGAAATGTTTTTAAATTTACATGTATGATTATTGAAAATGTCTATTTAACATTCGAGAAGCAATTGCATCTGCTAATGTATTTAAAGACCTTGGAATACGCTGATATTCAATGTAATCAAATTCACGTTCCAAGAGACGCACTTTCAAAAATAACCTTAATAACACTAGATTTCTAATGGCATACACTTCTATTAAGTTGTAATACAACGAGTTCAGAATCTAACCTCACTATCAAACTCCGAATCCCAAATGAAATAGATTCAGACAATAACTCAATCACTGCACTGTACTCGGCAATGTTGTTTGTTGTTTGACCGAGGCTCACCCCATGCATAGAAACTAACTCGTTAGAGGGTGAATAGATAACCCAAGCTGCGGAAGAGATATTCCGTGTACTACGACAAGCACCATCAGCAAATCCAATGTATGTTTGGAGAGGCATCGACATCTGCAAACATCAAGGGTAAAACTAAGATAAGCAGAATAACGATGAAAAACACACTTTCTAAGCTAAGCATACTGTCTAAACTAACAAACACACCAGCTAGAAAGAAAAACCTAACCTAACTAAAATCTCCATACCCATCATTTAAGCATAATACCTCTTTAGGTAAAGTCCATTTCTGGGTTTACCCAAAGAGTCCCCGTCAAAGTCTACCAGCTCATAGGCCCCTTTTGCTAGCTTTCGCTTGACAATATAGGGCCCATGCCACATAGGAATGAATTTTCCAGCACCTAATTTATCATTAGCTTGATCATATAATAGCACTAGGTCTCCTTCCGAAAAATTTCGAGGGGTCACATTTCGATCATACTGAGCTTTCATACGTTTTGCATGAGTCTCGATCGCCAATGCTGCATCACGTCGAGACTCATCTAATTGAGCTAAGTATAATAAACGCTTCTCCTCTTCGGAAGTAGCTGGAAGTAATTCGATGGCTATTTGAAGTGACGGGATTTCGCATTCAATGGGCAGCACAGCTTCCAAACCATAAACTAGTTGGAAAGGAGTGAACCCTGTTGATGTTTTCACTGAGGTTCGGTACGCCCAAAGCGCGGAAAATAACATGTTGTGCCAATTCGACTGATGAATACCAATGATTCGTCGGATCATGATAACTAAAACTTTGTTGATGGACTCAACCAGACCATTCGTTTGTGGATAATAAGGAGTTGAGTTATCGTGACGCAAACCAAGCTGGCCTGTAAGTTCTGTCATCATAATGTTTCGAAAATGGCGCCCATGGTTAGTAATTATCGCTTGTGGGACACAAAACCTAGCAATAATGTGATTGAATACGAAAATTGCAGCTGTCTTGCCGTCTGCCTCGAATGTAGGCATCGCCTCGGCCCACTTAGTAAAATAATCTACCGCAAGGATGATATACGCATGCCCCCCGACCGAGTGAGGGTTACATGTGATAAAATCGATACCCCATTTGGCAAAAGGACCAACGGCAATTATAGGGTGGAGAGGAGCAGGTGGTGCGCGCATCTTGCAATCAAATACTTGACAGTTGTGGCATTTCCGGACCGCAGTAATATAATCTTTAAACAAGGACGGCCAGAAGTAGCCAGCGCGCAATATCTTTTGGGCTGTGGCATACCCAGACATATGACCACCACACGCTCCAGAGTGACAGTCATTCAGAACCCTTTCAGCTTCCTCGTGAGTTAAGCAACGTCGAAAAACCAAGTCTGCCCCACGGCGATAAAGAGTATCTCCAATAATTTTGTATTGTTGGGACTGGAATCGAATTTTCCGACGTTCCGACTTTGAAACTTCGGGCCGAAAGGATTGGGTTTGAAGATAGACGATGATATCTCCATACCACGGATCTAAAGTGCTGATGAGAAACAAAGATTCGTCCGCAATGGGTTCCTCTGCCACAGTTTCCGTGTCAGCACGCGGGAAGTCACACATTAACTCTGCAAAAACTAAAGATTTCTTAGACTTAGATTTTTCAAATTCCAAGTCGAACTCCTGCAGGATAACGATCCATTTAGAGTACTTGCCCCCTAGCAATTGTTTAGTCAAAATGTAGATCATAGGGTTGCAATCCGAAATGATTGTAGTTTTACGGAGTAGGATGTAGTGACGAAAACGTTGGACAGCTTGGACGGCTGCCAATGCCAATTTCTCCACATGTGAATATTTGAGTTCAGTTGGATTTAATGTCCGACTAAGGTAATATATCACATGTTCCGTTCCGAATTCGTCTTCCTAAACTAAGACCATCCCGATGGTGGAATGGACGGTGGCGAGGTACAAAAAGTAATCCTGGTTGTAGTTGGGAGGATCCAGCAACGGTGCATGGGTCAACGCGTGCTTGAGTGCATCAAAAGATTTCTGAGCTATCTCATCCCAAGAGAATTGAGCGTTCTGTTTCAACAATCGGGTAAAACCCTTTGTAACCTCGGCGTAGTTAGGAATGAATCGTCGTAAAAAATTTGCTTTCCCCTGCAAACTTTGGAGTTGGCAAAGACTCGAAGGAGGAGGCAATTTGATGATAGCTTCTACCTTCAAGGGATCGACGCGAATGCCGGCTTTTGAAACTACAAATCCCAGCAATAGTCCCACTTCTATACAGAAGACACATTTGTATGGGTTCAACCGAATACAATAATGCCTACAACTCATGAAGATTGCTCGTAAATGGACAAGGTGATCAGCTCGATGTAATGAATGAGCGGGCAAATCATCGAGATACGGTTGCACAATGTGTTTGATGTCATGAAACGCATAAGACATCGCCCTTTGAAAAGTTGCTCCGGCATTCTTAAGCCCAAAAGGTAATTTGCAATAAGCAAATGTCCCCCATGGACAAATGAAAGTTGTTTTTGGTTGATCGGCAAGTAGAATATTGATTTGATTGTAACCGGAAAAACCGTCCATAAAGGAAAATATTTCACTGCCGGCACAATCATCAATTATTTGATCGATATAGGGTGTTGGGTAGTTGTCCTTTGGACAAGCTCGATTAATGTCCCTATAGTCGATGCATATTCTTATTGTTCCCTGTTTTTTGTTAACCGGAACAATATTCAATACCCAATCCGTTAACGGGATCGGATAAATGAACCCTGCTTTCAACAGCTTCTCAACTTCTTCTTTAATTGCAGCCGCTTTTCGTGGGTGAATCTGACGCAAACGTTGCCGGACGGGTTTCGCGTCCGGGTAAGTCTTGATCTCATGGACAACAATTGCGGGATCAATTCCTAGCATTTCTTCATAGGACCAGGCAAACATGTCACGGAATTCTTGAAATAGGGCCTTGTATGTTTGAATTTCGTCATCTAAACACGAGGCACCTATATGAATGTTCTCAACAATTCCGGGCTTGACTGAAATGTCAATGGGAATAGTGCGAGAGATGTTTCCCAAATTCAGCTCTGAATCAAGATGTTTCATTGGATTTTGAGCTTCTTTGACATATTCAGCTGTAAAGATTGATGAGAAATCTTTTTCAAAACGATCCTCCTCAGGTAAAAACGAAGATCTGTGATGAAGATCTTCCCATGGTAAATCGTCTACACACAGGACTTCACGAAGTTGCTCGTCAGATGACACAACTTCGGGAAACGCTATTAACTCCGAGGTTGACGTGAAAAGTGATTCCTCACGGACCACATTCATTTGGTTTATTTTGGTTGAACGCGGGTCGGTAAAAGACTGCACATCTTCATAGGCAATTTCATATGGACTCAAAGGCATAGCATCACCAAATGAGTCTATCTCAGATTCAGAAGGAACGATCCAAGGATCGTCATAAACAATGGTGTCTGATGTAATCATATGAATAGATGCAAACGAAGACAATGCGTTGATTGGAGGAAAAGGAAAAGTTCCCAGTAAACCGGCATCTTTAACTAATCCTACTCCAACATCCTTATAAGGGATAATCATTTTACCGACATGCTGGATACTTTCTGAAGAGGCTGGGTCGGATGAAAAGTAAGCCAGCTGGTCTATTGTTACGATCTTGCCATTATATGGAAACTTTATTACTCGAAAGACCGATGAAACGATCGTTGTCATAGCATAAGACCAACTTCGACCCAGGAGAAGGTTGTAGTCTAGAGGGGCATCAACCACCTCCACATCTAGACTAACGGTTTTTCCTTCGACCCCTATAGGCAAATCCTGTAGAATGCCAAAAGGATGGAACCCACGGCCATCAAAGGCCTTAAGAATTGTCGGGGATTGATTTAGTGAAGGAGAACCAAGCGATCTCCAACACTGTATCGACATAATACATGTGGAAGCACCCTCATCAATTACAGTCCGATGAATAGGCCTGTTTTTTACTATCACTGGGATCTGGAAAGCCATTTGATGAGGTAAACGCAGTGTACTATTTTCTAGATCAAAGATTATTAGGTTCGGGTCCTGAACATCAACAGCTCCTATAGCCGACAAAAGTAATTTGCGCTGTGCTGGGCATGATTGCAGCACTTCCAAAGCCGACATTGCTGAGGGTGAAACAGCTAAATCCTCAACAATGTTGTAATTCTGGGCCACTCTCGCATGTGGATTGAAAGCAGACCTACGAAGTACACCCTTGGCGGGCGATTTGATTACTAAGTCCAGGTTAGGTTTCTCGATCTGTAGTGGATCAGAACCAGGAGCTGAGGTTGATGGATTAGAATGAGAAGATTCTGCTTCTTTGCTATCAACAGGACTTTTACTACCATAATCTTGCGATCGAGTCGCAATCCTTACATGAGACATCATCAATATGGGTTCTTCACTGGCACTCGAGGAAGAACCTATCATCTTATTGATCCGGATTTAAATAGGAACGCAATAGATTACAGAGATAACCATAAATACAGAGATGCGATAACCATAAAAACAGAGATGCAGCGGAAATAATACTTCATTTCATTACTGTAAAATACTGAAATATGTTTACAAACAGAAATGGAAAGAAACCAGCTAGGGCGATGGTAGCTTATCTCTGAGAAGAGATGTGGCGGCTACATGCCTCTGAACTGTTCCGAACTGTGTTACAATGAGGCTCGAAGGCCTATTTATTGTTGAGAAACAATGGAAAACCCTTCACATCCCGAAACCTAACCCTTGGAAGATGAAACGCCAAATTGTGGGCCCCGTTTGGGTAAATTGGTACATCAATTTCCCGGGGTCGTAACTTTGGCATACGATCTCCGTTTGACGCGTACGATAGCTCGTTAGAAAGATCTATCCGAGTACTACCACTTTGGGAAGGGCAACATCGGTCTATAGACCCATGTTGCCCCCAAATTCCCAAAAAAAACGTCGTTTAGGGCCTCAAAACGGCTCCGGAAGTTCAGGACCCGAAAAACTGCTAAAAATAGTAAGTTGTGCTACAATTAAGGAAACTGAAAAGACTGAAAGAGACAGTTGTGGGGGTCCAAATGGGTTGGTGGGTGGCCACCAACATCCACCTGGATCATTCCTCCCCCCTTAGGAAGCAATGGTCCCCATTGCGTTGAGTTCCTCCATCTGCTGAACTTGTCCTGCAATCTCTGATGTGTCCAGTGATGGTGGGAAGCATGGTCGACGATGGTCCACATTGAACACTCGGTGCAAGCGAAGGAATGGAGGAATGTTGTGCTCCAAAGCATTGTTCCCCATAGCCTTGGTACTGCTGTAATGACCATGTCGGAGTGATTTGAGCTTCTGATGGGTTCTGGTAAGGCGTTCTTTCTGTCGATGCAACCAGACTTTGTTGCCCACCTGAAACTTGTGTGGTACCCATGTGGGTGAGGAGAAGTTGTTCCTGTGTTTTGTCATGACCGTATCCCTTTGCTGCTGCTGCTGCATGAAGGAACCCTTTACAGGGGTCATGGATGTAACAACAATCTTCCCCTTATTTTGGGAGTGAACCAGACAAATGAATTTCCTGGTCTGCGATATGAGCTTGCTGCCTTTCTTAGTAGTGATCAAAGATGTGGCAGTAGGTGGAGCTACCTCTGGTATCCTGTATAATGAATCACCCAAAGAAATAATGACAGCGCGAGGCCTTGACTCATACACAGCATGTCGCCTCCACAAGTATGGCTGGCCTAATAATACATCACAAACATCCAGAGGTGTAACATCACACAATACCTCGTCTGTGAAGGGCTTGATGCTGTAGGGAAGGCGGCACTGCTGGCGAACTTTCAGATCTCGCCCTTCATGAAGCCACCCGATACTGTACGGCTGCGGGTGCGGTGTAGTCGGTAGGCCCAACCGCTTCACGACCTCTGCTGAAACCAGGTTCTTTTGGCTACCACTGTCGACAATGAATCGCAGCGGTGAACCCTTCACCCACATCTGTGAGTGGAAAAGACGCTCCCCTTCCTCTGGATCTGCAAGTTCATTCTTCTGGATCTTGGCAGTGGCAACAGTGGCGCTAGGATCCGCATCAATGATCTGCTTCCCTTTGCCATTCCCCTTCTCGAGTTCTGGCTCAGGGTCGGAACATGCATCTGATTCGGAAGCCTTCAACTCGGCCACCAGCGACTGTTTGGTCCGACACTCACTTGTGTTATGAGTGGGACTCTTGTGGAACTCACACCACTTTCCTGTGTCCTTCTTCGGCTTCGCAGTGTTGTTCTTTTCTTGCGGCTTCGATGGGTTGTCTTGGGTCACCCCGCCTTGGCTTTGTCCTTTGGGCTTCGGATTTGCAGATCCAAAGTCTCGCTTCTTCTGTTTGAACTTTTGCTCGATTTTGACAGCATATCGGTACGCCGTGCCGAGCGAGGAGATGTTCAAGAACACCATCTCTTCCTGGATGTATCTATGCAGGCAGCCGCGGTATTTGAGTACCAGATGCAGCTCAGAATCTTTGATACCCAACTGTGTGCGAAGGGTATGAAAAATGTTTGTGAACTCCAGCACATCTTGGTCTCGTCCCTGCCGCAATGTGGTCCATTTGATGTATTTGTCCTCATAGCTTCCGACAGGGTAGTACTGCTCCTTGATGGCATCCCGAAAGTCATTCCAAGTGGGTGCGGCTGAAAATAGTGAGCCTGTACTTTCATCCTTCTGCTCGCAGTAGGTTTCCCACCAGTCCTTGACGTGGGGGGCTGCTTTGAGAAGAGCAAAAACAATCTTTTCCCGACTTGAAAATTCATGAACAGAAAAATACCCATCTAGCAGATTTAACCATTTATCTACGGCATCTGCGTCTATTTGTCCCTCGAAGATGGGGATTTCAAAATTAACTTGTACCTTAAACGGCGTGGCGTTTCCAGAGTCGCTTTTGGAAGTCGATGCGTCGCCTCTGGGTAGCCGCTGAAGGATCTGCGCAAAGCTATCCATCATCGCGTTCCTTTGCCGCTCGAGCGCTTCTTCGAGCAAGATTTTGATAGGATCTCCTGCCCCCTCGTCTTTCTTCTCATCCGCCATGGGAGGCCGTCGGGATTTGCGAGGCTGGTCTTGCAAAGGTTCGACCAGTTCAAGCCCTAACTCCTTATATCCCGACCTCGTTGGGGACATGCAAAGAAAAACAGAGAAAAAGCAGACCGCTCTGATACCACTGATCCGGATTTAAATAGGAACGCAATAGATTACAGAGATAACCATAAATACAGAGATGCGATAACCATAAAAACAGAGATGCAGCGGAAATAATACTTCATTTCATTACTGTAAAATACTGAAATATGTTTACAAACAGAAATGGAAAGAAACCAGCTAGGGCGATGGTAGCTTATCTCTGAGAAGAGATGTGGCGGCTACATGCCTCTGAACTGTTCCGAACCGTGTTACAATGAGGCTCGAAGGCCTATTTATTGTTGAGAAACAATGGAAAACCCTTCACATCCCGAAACCTAACCTTTGGAAGATGAAACGCCAAATTGTGGGCCCCGTTTGGGTAAATTGGTACATCAATTTCCCGGGGTCGTAACTTTGGCATACGATCTCCGTTTGACGCGTACGATAGCTCGTTAGAAAGATCTATCCGAGTACTACCACTTTGGGAAGGGCAACATCGGTCTATAGACCCATGTTGCCCCCAAATTCCCAAAAAAACGTCGTTTAGGGCCTCAAAACGGCTCCGGAAGTTCAGGACCCGAAAAACTGCTAAAAATAGTAAGTTGTGCTACAATTAAGGAAACTGAAAAGACTGAAAGAGACAGTTGTGGGGGTCCAAATGGGTTGGTGGGTGGCCACCAACATCCACCTGGATCACTTATTCTCCTTCTTTGGAAATGGATCTTTCAAAACAGCAGGAGTTGGGGAACCCTTGACGATTTTCACAACCTCGGCCTGATGAGGGCAATCTCTTGTAAAATGATCCTCTTCACAAATAAGACAAGGATATCGAGGTTTGCGTTTTTCGTCATTGGTTTCCGACTTTTCAGTTTTCTCCTTTGGAGTTTTGTCTGCTTTATTCTTCTTCTTGCCTTTCTTTTTCCCACCGGATTTTGATTTAGCCGTAGATGACTCTACAGCGTGAATATCGGCGGAAACTTCAGCAGAAGAATCTCCTGTCAGGGAGTCTGGTAAGGTTATAATAGGAGAAGAATTCTTTGAGGACTTCTTCTTACTTTTAGTGTTCACCGTACCAATCATACCATCAGCGGCATGAGACCCTGAAGGAGCAGCAGCGATTTGATTTGACTTAGGAAGATCTGGGATCTTTTCGTGTAACGTACCTGACTCAGTGTAAACTAAGTCAAGGTACTGCGCTTGAGCAATCACTTGCTCCTCAGTAACTACTCCGGCCTTAGCTACGTCTTCAGTAATCTTCGGTAACAATGATTTAACAAACCATTCAGCTAAGGTTTGGTCCGGAATAAAAACTTTTACTAACCGCCTTCGACGTCTCCATTCATGAATATGATCAGAAATATAAGTGGAGGTCGATTGCTTTAACGAAGTTAGTAACTCCGTACCATTATCATATCTGACCGGCAACTGAAAATGAGTTAAAAACGAAGTAGCTAACTGGCTAAAATTATAAAAAGAGGCCCGTGGTAACTCAATGTACCACTTGGCCGCGAGACCAATGAGAGTACGCTGGAAAAGACGTAAACGGATCGAATCATCCGAGATGCAATTAGAGGCACACCAGAGGTGGTAAGTCATCACATGATTCGACGGGTCCTCTCCAGACTTACCTTCGAACTTGGGAATATCACTGGGCAACTTATTTGGCATTGGCGGCCAAAACGGAAGATAATTTATTGGATCGTTCGTTAGGCGCGACAAGTCTGGTAAATCCAAAGTTGCGATAAACGGTAACTTCCGATTAGGATCCCTAAAGCTCTGGGTCACAAGACCAGTCCCAGGAGGAGGATATCCAAGATAACTTGGAATAGGAATCGCGTTCGGGATATTGTATCCTCCCGGAAAACCAGGATTAACCGGACCGTACTGGGGTCGTTGTGATTGTTGATAAGTGTACCCAGGATACGGTTGATACTGGTAAACTGGCTGCTGGACAGCAGGCCCCTATTGGTACTGTCCCTGGTACGGTTGATAAGTGAATTGTGGTTGACTTGTGACAACCGTACTTAAACCAGGTTGTCCTACAGGCATCTGAACTGTAGTTTGAATCGTGGATCCAGACGATGGTAAAGATGTCTGAGGAGTAGTTACAGAGACAGTAGAAACCGAAGCTGTCGATACTCCAGAAGTAAGTGGGGTAGATTGAACAGATGTTGTGGTAGTTGCAGCAGTCGTTTGAGATGGAGTACTAGGTGCAATAGGCCCAGACTGAGAAACTTTCGAAGGTACAGAAGTTTGAACATTAGACTGAACTGGTTGCTGGGGTGAACCAGAAACTAAGGGTTGTCCAGTTTGAGATGACAACTGTACACTTGGCTGCAATACCTATTGAATTTGCGATGGATCCCACACTATGTTCATTCCGGGGTATTGACCCATAACAGGTTGAGGATATTGAGATCCATAACCGGATTGAGGGTAGGATTGATAATTGAAAGGTACATTTCCCATACCTTGAACATAAGATTGACCTTGGGGTGGTTGGTAACCTTGACTCGAGTACTGACCTTGGGGTAGATACCCTTGAGGTAGGTACTGATACTGGGGTTGACCTTGAGGTATAAATTGATACTGAGGTTGGCCTTGGGGTACATATTGAGGCTGAGGTTGACCTTGAGGAATGTACTGCACCACGGGTACGTACTGTCCTTGAGGTTGCCCCCCAGACACAATTTGTGTACCTTGAGGTTGCCCCCCAGGCGTTAATTGAGGCTGCCCCCAGGCGGTAACTGGCCACCTTGAGGTTGAGAACTGGGAATTGAACCTGACATCATGTAAATGTCTCCTACGCCCAACGGTTTATTACCATTGTTTCCAGTTAATAACCTATGTTCAATGGGTTGAGGAGATGCTCCCGCAAAAGTACCAGAAAGTGACTGATACCCAGAGGGAACAGAAAGACCGCTGTACAAAAAAGATTCAGGAGATTGGGTAAACATGGACGACTGACCTGACATATTTACAGGAGTATAAATACCTCCAGGTGGATAAGGAGCACGAGGTGGAGAAAAACTTAACCCTGAGTTGTCCAAATAATTAGTTAAAGAAAGATACCAAGTAGTACTTCTAGGTGGACTGTAAAAAATGGATTCACGCTCCCTTAGATCAATAGTAGGTTGATTTTCAGGGATAGGGACGCCTATTTCTTCTTTTGGAGCAAGTTCTTCAATAGCTATCAAACTAGAAGGAAGATTTTCGGTGATGACTCTTTCTACCCTAGGTGAATCAGGAGCACTAGAAGTTGGAGTAACAGGTTCAGATATCTCAGGTTCTTCGCCTATATCACTAGTAGATGAAAAACTACCAGCAAGCTCAGAAACTGCAATAGCTTCGGGATTATAACCTGTTTCTAGACTTTGGTAATCAGGATGAACTACCAACGAAGACTCTCCTTCTTCAGGTGAACCTACTTTACTGCCACTAGGAGTTACAAGGACTTTCAAACCTTCGTAATGACCCGGGACGTCTTCAGGAGGTTGGCCCCGAAGTCTACGGGACTTCCTCAACAAATCGGCCACGGTTACAATCTCAGGAGACTGGCCCCGAAGTCTACGGGACTGTCTCGGTAATTCAGCCACAGTTAAAAACTTTTAACTACTGCACACACAAACAAAGTAAAATCTCAAAGCAAACCACCTAAAGTCTCTAAAGAATCAAACAAATTCGAATCACACGCCTAAAGAATCTAGGGTGTCAAACCATACACAAATAGTAGCCTTCCGGACCGAAAACACTAGTTGGTGATGAAATCCAACATCGCCGAATTCAGTACAGAAGTGGCGGGTGGAACAATTACCCCACCAACCTGCTTAATGAATAGACCGGCACAAGTTCCTCCACTTTAACCGTCTCGAGTGAAGTGAACCCCCCGGAAAATCCAAGTGAGTCTAGCCGACGTCTGCTCCAGGTACAGTGATATCTTCCCTCCACCGTCACCT
The DNA here is from genome assembly GCA_031772625.1 of Pinus tabuliformis. Classification (NCBI taxonomy): domain Eukaryota; kingdom Viridiplantae; phylum Streptophyta; class Pinopsida; order Pinales; family Pinaceae; genus Pinus; species Pinus tabuliformis. The sequence goes on along the minus strand of CM062808.1, from coordinate 699,375,701 downwards.
TGGGTAGAACCCTAAAGATAATCGTCACTAAGGTCACCAACAGCAACAAATATACCTGGGGGAACAGTCTACGATCCGATAGCACGCAAGGGCAGAGTATCAAGCTCAATCCCCTTGTCGGCTCCTTGACAATAATCCAAGGTTTACCGACAAGTGACCCAGGCTCCTCGACAATGGTTAATCCGAGGTTTACCGTTTGTAGTACGTGCGTATCTGGCGTCGTTCCCAGTGAAGGAGGATTGATCCCCTCACTGGTTCGGACACGATCTCGTGCTTCTCCTTTAAGAGGAGCTTTCCCAGAGCATAAATGTAATAGTTGGATTTATCCTACCACAAGATGAGATAATTGTTTAGTTTTCCTGTCTTGGAGAGTTAATTACTCTCCTACTCCAAGACACTAGCCTGATCTATATTGGTGTTTCAGAGCCCTAGTAAATAAAAAGTTACTAAGTTAATTTTACTTTAAACGTTAATTTTTATGGCTTTTCTTTAGGACAAAAGGTAGTGGAGATGAAACTGATGGTGTGTAGACTCGACTCGAATCCACTAAAAAGATGCACCTAGGATGATTTATACTATCTTTCATTTTCAATGAATTCCCTAGCTAAGAGAGTTGGAGAATGCAAAATTGATAAAGACAAATTTCTTGGCAATGAAAATCAAAGAAACAATCTCTTTATCTTTTCCAAAGCATACAACACATGACCACTAATTATTTCACGAAAACTTCCTTTCTCTTTTCAAAGACTTCAAATGCTACTAAAACAAACTTTCCTCAAAAGAGATTTTGTATTTTTCCTATTTAACAAAGCATGTAAAGCTACTTAACAAAAATCAATCTTAAAAAATCTATGAAAATCAAATCAATTTTACCTAAAAGAAAATCTAATGAGGTAAAAGCCTACAAAGTATAATTCCAGGATGTTTTACTCAGTTACAATTCAACCAAGGACTAGTTCATGCAGAATCATAAACCAGTCAAAAACAAAAATCAAAATCTTTTGTTTTTTTTCTTAAGAATGAAATTCACAGCTTAACCAACAAGCTTTCTCGAAATTCCGCAAAGAGACAATACAAAGGTAGGTTTCTCGCAAAGGTGGATTTTACGAAAGGTCCAACTCCTAAGAAGACTGAAAAGACCAGGGATATCCAAGGTTTTTACAACTTCTAAAGCCAAAGTCACTACAAGACCGATACAAAAATCAAACCTAGGGCCAGAACTTCTATGAACTTCACTAAAACCCTTGATGCTAATGAAACAAGCTTAGATTAAGACCTCTGACAGGTAACCAGTGGATCTGGGCAGCAAAAAACAAATTATAAACAAAATCTAAGAGGCAAAAAGGAAAAAATGGAAATTTTCTAGACTTTTGACAAGGGTACGCAGGCAGCCTGTTTTCACAGGTGCGGCCACGCTTTGTGTACACAGCAAAAGTGCGTACAGGTACGCACTGTGCTTAACGCAGAGGGTGTGTACTGCTCTCAAAATCAAGAAAAAATAAAAACTAACTTAACCCTAAGCTATTCCACCCAAATTCACAGTCAATCAGCCAAAAACCAGAAAGAAATCGACTTTTCTCAAATCAAAGTATCAAACAAAAGAGAAATCAATCAAATCCATGGATTCCCCAGCGGAGTCGCCATTTTGTCAAGCGGAAAGAGTCAATTTTGCGGACAAAACCGACCTCCCTAGAAGCTAAGGCTTTCTAGTGACAAACAAAACAATCAAGCACTATCTTTCCCTAAATATGCATTTAAAATACAAGCAACCAGGTGTTTAAAGCATACCTTTAGTCCAACGCTGTTTGTAGCAGTCCAGCCTCTCCGATCCAGATGAGCTCCTCCTTCTCTTTGAAACCTGCATTCACTAACAAGCAAAAGATTACATAGCACCTGAATAACTCATATAATAAAACATATTCATCATAAAGACCAAGGAGTATATGAAACAAATTATATATAACAACTTGTTGAGAAAAATGAACTTAATTGCATTAATTGGAAACAAAAGAAACCATTACAACCAGTGCCTTGGTGTTGTGCAGGTCCCTCCTAGGGTCCAGCAAGAGTTCTCCTTTACTTTGATCCACTCACCCACTTCCAAATGAAGCTAAGAAAGGATGGGAATCTCTCCTCTCATGCTCTATAAGGGAGTCCTAATTTCAGCAGCATCTACCCTTAGGAATGTTCAGCTTTCAACCTCCCCTCCCTCTGGCCCAATGCCTGTATTTATAATGCTTTGGAGGAAGTTAATCAGGTCCACCATGAATGGGATAAGCCCCTCTTTCAATGGGATAGCTCCCCTCTTCATGGGATAAGTTCCTCTTTCATAGGGATGCATGAACCATCTGGAGGCGCTCAATACACGTCAAACCATCTTCTAGAATGCTCTAGATTCGACCACAAGTAACTTTTTTGACGTAAAACTCGCGCCTTTTGACCTTTACAGGAGTACGCACCCACCCCTTTACAGACAGAGCGTATAAGTACACAGGTATTGTGAACTTGAGGTGCGTACACGCAGGTAAGGTTAAGAGAAACTGCGTAACCAGAGTTAATTGACTTTTTAAGAACTTTCTCTCTTTTTTGAAGTTTGACATGAGGAGCAAAGGTATAAGACTTACCAAGGAGGACAGTATGACAGTTGATGGAGCCATACTGACTGCAAATATTCATGGTGACAAATTTTAGTGTAACAAACTCATACCACATCTCAAGTCCCTCCATGTAATCAATATATGTACTCCATACATCGTGAATCAATATGGTGTGTGCATGATTTTCCTGTGCCTTCCATATCACACTGTGAGATCTATTATCATGTCTCTTATAGGTGCTACCCAAAACTTCTTGGAGTCTAAACATCAACCTGTAAGATGGGACCACTAACCACTATATGCGTTGCTAATACATCTTAGAATGTCTTTCCCAACAGGTGTCATGCATCCCCCTAAATGTGGGCTCAAAGGTGGAGCACATGCTACCCCTACATCAGATTGGACCATCCCCAAGCTTGCACCTGCCAACTCACACCCTGACAATAATCTACTGCTAGAAAGCCTCTCCCCTAATGCACTGTGTCCTATCCAACTATCTCAGATGAACCTCTTAGGTCTTGTTTTTCGTGATGCGAGCATCAAGAGACAATAGCCAAGTACCCTGTATTAGTGTGAAATGTTGGAGAGTGATAAATGGAAGCTCACAGTTAGCCCTATGATTAACTCGTTTTCCAAATTTGGGTGTGCTAAACCTAATGGTGTGTCTGACGTCCCCTTTAGGAGATCTCTCTCGTGGCAACATTCCAACAACTTGTTGTGCATCATCATGCTCTGTTGTACATAAGTATGCACCCCTGCACTCCTATTTATAGCACTGAACTCTGAGGCACAACTCTGTGCACCATTGGATACCAACGCTCATTGTCGTACCACCTTGTACCATAAGGAATCCCATATGTGCCAATGCATCTGCCACTCACCTAACAAACTCGATGTGGTGTAAGTCGCTCCTCCCATTCCATGGTACAAATCCACGCACCTTAACACACTCTCATGCATCTACATGCTCCCCTGCAAACGACTACTCGACAACCTATGCTCCTACATGCCACTGAATGCCATGATCTCTGAGATAGTACATGTCGACATGCACCCTACTGGTATCACCACCTCCACCATTGCATCACCATACACTCTAATGTATGGGCCTCACCTCCAAAATCTCCCGAAGAGACACGAGAGGTGAATCCCCTTATGTACTGGTCGTGATAGCACCACTATGTTGCTCCTCCATTGCCATTGTGCCCCACATAACTGGGGAGAACCCTCGTCCCCATACAAGGCACTATCTAGCCACCTGCTAATGCCACCTCCTCTAACAAACTCCTGCCAGAGTATGTTGATCATCTTGTGACTCCATGCACAACCAACATGCTCAAACAAATGTTTGGTCAATTTAGTGTATTCTAAATTGCTATTTAAAATGTCAATCCGGGATTCGTAAACTGATGAAGTGAAGTGTACTATATGTACTAGATAACCATTTCCTTAGTATTTTGTCGTTTTTGATTTTTTTTGGTTTGTTTTTGGATTTATCTTTTCCTAATGTGTGATAGCGAAAATGAAAGTTAAGTGTGGATGGTGATGGTGATTTCTACAGTGATTTCCCCAAACTTAAAAGTGATCAAAAAGAAAGCTTTAAAACAACTGTAATGAAATCAATTCTTAAGAGGAAGTAAATGTATCAAACAGTGAACTAATGACAATGGCCCAGTATCCTTGCTGTTGAATGAAAAGAAAGTAAAAACTGAACTTAAAGCAACTCAAATTAAAAGCAAAGCAACTAATTCACACTACTTCAACTCTTCAGATCCTTTACCCTTCAGCTCAATCTACCTTGTGGGAAGCAATCATGAACAAGTCAAGTAATATGATATTTAAATGGAAAGAAATTAAATTGCATAAAGGAAACTAATCACACTACTTCAACTCTTCTGATCCTTTACCCTTCAGCTCAATCTACCTTGTGGGAAGCAATCATGAACAAGTTTAAGCAATATGATAACTAAATCACACTACAATAAGTAATATTCTGATTCCTTACTAATAGAGTCACTTGACTATAGAAAGAAACCATAAACAAATGAGTAGTATGATGTCTAAGTAGCAGAAAAAGAAATAAGCAAATCACAACTTGAAAAAGGACAGTGCTGGAATTAAACTTCAGAAAATGGAAATTAGCAGGAAGGACAAGATGATCTCATATGTCAATAGTTATCAAAAAGATGAAAATTTGCCCGGGCTGCCTAAGAAAACCTGCAGAAAAAATGTTGAACAGCTGACAGCTATAAGAAAACAAAAGTGAAAATATAAACAGCAGTGAATTAAAAACATCAAAACAACATGTTATATACAAGCTAGTAATTATAAAAACAGAAATATAATAAACTCAAATGACAACTATACAGGGCTTTAGTGCGCAGGGGCCCTCTGCCACCTCAGCCAGTCAACGAACAGTCACAAGAACGAGCTCAAGAAAGTAGTCTTCTCATGTATTAAAGCAGCAGCAACATATATAAAACAGAGTACAGTGGGGTGATAATAGAAAACAGTTCAAAAATTACATTCCAAAAAGCTTCTTTACAGCGTTCATCAACGCGTTATTTATAATGAAAAAGTGCTGAACTGACTAACTGAATCCTATGCTATTAACTGCGTTGCCAAAGACACGTAGATCTCCTCAGCCGAGATCTAGCGTAACTGTCATCATGCCTATTAAATCTTCGGAGTGGTAGCTGTTGGATTCAGGTTACGGGGATGATCTCCAGGTGTGCCGATGTCTCCATGGGCTGAGGACTGGGCCACGTAAACTCTCACGTGCTCCAAACAGAGATGTGCCACCGCTAAATACCTTGGTTGGCTTTGCCTTTGACCCTTGTTGACCGTGACCTTCTATGGATGATTTGGCAGATTTGAAGGGACACAAACCATGTACCCGTCACCTGTAGCTTGCCCATGTGGCTCGTTTCTTCATAGGACACCTGTAGCATAGCTTTTAACAAAATAGCTGTGGAATCCTGTGCTGGCTACGGAAACCTGTGCTGGCTGCAGAAACTGACAAGTTTCCGCAACTGCCTGAACAAAAATCTAAACCAAACAACAGTCATAAGCATAGTTAGAAAACCATGTCAGAAGCTCTTTTTAGACTATAATGCAATGATTTAACAGCTTGATGGATGAAGTAAGTGGGAAAAAGAAGGCTGAGAGGGTGTATAGGAAGATGCAGGTTTGAGGCTCAACATACCCCCACTGTGAAGGTGTTGCATGTCCCCATGCAACCAAAATTTAGTTATTTCCCTCTAATCCATATGCTCTGAGGCTTCTGCTAGGACATCTAGCCCTCTTTTCTTCTTCTTTGATGCTAACATCATCCTTGGTTTCTTGACTAGACATTTGAACTTGAGATTAATCAATGCTCTGCTTAACTTTTTGCACTTCTTCTTCAGTTTCCTGTTTTTCTTTTGCCACAGTCCTAAATGGAGCATAGTGTTATCATGGACAATCTTGTCTACCTTACTCTGCTCTTTGAGTGCTTCATTTTCCTGTTTGATATGCCTATTTAGGACTTCTAATTCAAATACTTCATGTTTCAAAGACTGAACTTGTGCATCTAGTGGCAGAGTGGTACTTGGTCCTGCAGCTGATTGTTCTAAGGATTCCAGGTAGTTATATGCCTCTTGCTGATTAGGATCTACCTCAGGTGTCTTTCTCGGACTAGGCTCAAAATCTGGTGGAGGAGGAGGACTGCTCTCTCTTTCCGGCCGAAAAGGGCTTTCATCATGTGGAGGACTTGATTCAATGCTTGGCTGGGCTGGAGATTTCTCAAGTGTCTCTTCACCTAAATCAATAAAGTGAGACTATTTTTCTTGGGTTTTATTCACTTTTCCTTTTAGCCTAGTGCTCCTCCTTAAGTATGGACTAGTACTCTTCTCTTGTGCACTCTGTTTTCCTTTTTGCTTTTTCTTTGCTATAGCAGCAGCTTGAAGATGTACTAATCTTTCTGACAGAGGTTGATAATCCTCCTCTATGGATTGCTCAGGGGATGGATAGACTTCTTGAATGGTTCTTTTGCCTTTTTCTTTCTTCTGTTTCTTATTTTTAGCTCTATATTCTTCTTCTTTTTGGACAGTTTCTTGAATTTCTATTGTAGGGTAGTCTTGGACTGTAATGTTCTTTTCTTTCCTCCTACTTTTCCTTGGAATCTTCAGTGGACGGCTTCCAGAGGCCTCAGATGGCTCTTGGAAGTAGTTTCTTGTCAAAAATTGCTCCCAAGTATCCTTAGTTTTCTTTAACTGGTCCTCAATAAGAATTTTTATGAATCCATGATGGTAGAGATGAGATTCAATGTTGCATATGTGTTTTTGAATTGTAAAACTCTTCTTTTTCAAACTCAATAACAGAAAATGAGGCAAATTAAGAGTGTGACCCTCTAGGAAATTCATCATAAGTCTAGCATGATACATATACATAGAACCAAAACGACCTTCACATGTGATCAATTTCTGGATGACTAACAGTAGACTAGACCATTCCTCTTTTAGTGCATGAACAGGGATGCCTCTTGTAAATACGGTGGTATCCATACCTTGGTTTTGTAGCATAATTCTCCATATTTGATCGTCCACACTTCTATTTTTAAACCACCTTTCACCTTCTTGAGGTAGGCCTGTGGCAGCTGCTACTGTGGCCTCAGTCACTGTAAACTTTAAGTCTCCAATCTCCACTGTTTGTCCATCAAAAGACCACGCAAAAGCTTTGGTCACCTCCTTGTTATGGCCTTTAAACTTTTGGATAAATTGTAGCCATCTGGCTTTCTTCAGCAATTCCTTAGTTTGAGGATAACCCTCCAAGTATTTCGGTCCTTCTGGCTCGGCTCTCAGTAATTTTCCCATCCGCTGTTTTAAATTCCAACTGAGAGTTCTTCTGCGTGTGAGGGTTCAGAAAAAAACGGCTCTGTTACAGGGTTTAGGATAGACTGTAGTGACTGCAGTCGGGGTTTAGGATGACTGTAGTGACTGCAGTCGGAAATGGAGAACAAACTGTAGTGGCTGCAGTCGGAAATGGAGAACAGGGAATGGAAGTACCCGAATTACCGGAGGAACAGAGGGTGAGCAGCAGTGAACAAGTTCAAAATAAAATGCGGATGCATGCGAGGAGTATGGTATTAGTGGAGTGGTAAACGAATGGAATCGGATGACTGTGTATGAAATTTTTACACGTCTCAATAGACAGCTGCGGAAATTACGGCTAAGAAGAACTATAACACAATAGGTCACGTCTCAAGAGTACGGGTAATAAATGGAAGTGCAGTCAGTCTTGAGTTTAAACTCGGAATAATCATGAGATCGTTGGAGAAATGAATGCAAGGTGTGTGGAGTGATATCGTGGAATAGGAGTGGTAGTGGAGCTATCGTATCAAATCATTGCACATAGTAGAACTTGTTATGGTTTGATAACTATGCGTAATTATGACTTGAATTGTTATTTGATAAAGATTTTTTATCATACCTTTGGAAACTTTGTCAATTTTTCCTCAAGGCTTCTAACCAATTTCTCTTCCTTGATGTCTTGGAGATGCCCCATGTCTTTAGCTCAATTACACCTGCATTTCATGATTATGGCACTAACAGTTGACTGTAAATTTGAAAACAGAGTGATGCTGGCTGCGGAAATCGTTTCTGGCTGCGGAAACGGTGTCCAGCTGCGGAAACTGAGACAACACCCCCTTAACTGCACAAAGATAGTTAGAGAAGAACTAGCTGAATGAAAATAGTCCTGAAAGGGACTTTTATTGATGAAGTGAAATGGAATGAGTGGAATGAAATGAAAATGAAGTGGAGTGAAGTGAAATGGTAATGAGAGTGAGATGGAGGTGAAGTGAGATGGAAAATGAAATGGAGTGAAGATGGAAAGAGAAGGAGAGGAGATTTTTTTGGAAAATATAGAGTGTCAGGTGTCCCTGATTTTCACTCTACATTTTCTGTATAAGACTGCCAATCTATGATTGGTTTTCAGGCTTATACGATTTTTTTCCTTTTTTTTTTTTTTTTTTAACTGAAAGAAACAAAGACTAGGCTGATGGGGGAGAAGGATTCTTCTCCACCAGCCTTATTGCAGAATTCTCCTGGAACATTTTGACAAATTCCTCTTTTGAGAGTGGCTTATGATAAATTTTCAATCGGTGGCTATTCACAATGAGAGGAGTTTGAAATTCATCAATAATCTTGATTCTTACCGCTCCATTGTTAAAGACTTTGTCAATATCATATGGCCCAAGCCAATGAGTCTGAAATTTTCCTTTGAAGTCTTTAAACTTGGAACCAAACAGTAACACCCAATCTCCTTCTTGAAACTTTCTCTCTTTGATGTATCTATCATGCCACTTAGCTCTTTGATGTTGAACTAGATCAGTCCTTAAAATCGCATCTTGTCTGATCTCATCTAGCTCATTCAGCTGCTCCATTCTGTGCTTTTGGGCTTCTGATATATTCATCCCCAACTGGACTGTCATCTTGAAAGTCTTGATTTGAAACTCAATGGGGAGCAAGACCTCCTTCCCATAAACAAGTTCATAGGGAGAATGTCCTGTTGTATTCCTCCATGTAGTTCTGTAGGCCCATAAGGCTTCAGGAAGCCTTTCTGACCAATCTTTTCTGTGTAGATGAACAGTTTTGGTGATGATGCTTTCAAGAACTTTGTTTGTAGATTCTACTTGGCCATTTGCTTGCGGATGGTAAGGAGTAGAATTTCTATACTTGATTTTATATTCTTCCATCAGCTTCTCCATCAAGTTAGATGTAAATTGACTTCCCTGATCTGTCACAATTTCTCTTGGGACACCAAAACGAGTAAAAATATCCTCAAAAAGAAATTGAACAACTGAATTTTCAGTGGCAGAAGGCAATGCTTTGGCTTCTACCCATTTAGTGACATAATCAGTGCATACCAATATATACTTCTTTTGTTTAGATGGTGGATTAATGGGTCCAATGAAATCTAAAGCCCATTTTTCAAAGGGTTCGATGAGTACCTGTGGTTGTAATGGCATTTCATTTGAAAGAGTCGGTCTCCCAACTCTTTGGCAGCTGTCACACCTTCTGACATATTGTTTTGCATCTTTGAAAAGGGAAGGCCAATAATATCCTAAAGAAAGGATTTTATAGGCCGTCCTCTTGTCAGCAAAGTGTCCCCCGCATGGTTCATCATGACATGCCATGAGGATGTCAGGCATTTCATCTTCCCGAACACATCTTCTTATCACACAATCTAGCCCTATTTTAAACAATTCATTAGAAATCCATGAATAACTTGAGCTCTCCTGAATAATTTTTCTTTTTTCACCAGGAAATAGATGTGGAGGTAGCTTCCCTGTAACCAAGTAGTTAGCAATATCTGCATACCAAGGAGTCTTAGTAGTTACTGCAAACAAATATTCATCTGGAAACTTATCTTCTACAAGGGAATCTTCGTTAGTATTTTGGATTCTAGACAAGAAATCAGCTACTGTATTTTGTTTCCCTGGTCTATCCAACACAGTAATATTGAATTCTTGTAAAAGTAAGAGCCATCTTGTAACTCTGCCATTAGTAACAGGTTTATTCATAAGATACCTAATTGCAGAATGATCAATATGGACAAAAGTTTCATAGCCGGTTATATAGTGTCTAAAATTATTGATTGCATGAACAACAGCTAAGAACTCTTTCTCAATCACAATATAGTTTAACTCAGTGGGAGTCAAATTTTTACTGGTGTAGTAAATGGCATAAGGAACTAAATCCTTTTGTCCTAACACAGCTCCTAGAGCTGTATCTGAAGCATTTGTAGAAATATGGAAAGGAAGTTTCCAATTTGGACCTCTCAAAATGGGTGCTTCAGATATTCTTGTTTTCAAAGTTTCAAATGCAGATTGACAATCAGGATCCCATTTGAATTCACAATCTTTTGTAAGTAATTTGAAGAGTGGAGATGCTATTTTAGTGAAGTTTTCAATAAATCTTCTATAGTATCCAGTAAATGCAAGAAAACTTCTAACATCTTTTTGACAATTTGGAATAGGCAACTTGGAGATGACTTCAACTTTTGATCTATCAACTTTAATCCCATCTCCTAAAATATGATGTCCTAAAACAATCCCTTCAGTAAACATCATAAAGCATTTTTCATGACTTAATGATAGGTTTGTTTCTTTACATCTTATAAGGACTTTTTCCAAATTCTCTAATGCCTCTTCAAACGAATTACCATAAACTATAAAATCATCCATATAAACCTCTACACAATCATGGATTAGATCAGAAAAGATTCCTAGTACTGCCCTTTGAAATGTTGCGGGTGCATTACATAATCCAAAAGGAAGTACTCAATAAACAAAAGTTCCCCATGGACAGGTAAATGTGGTCTTGTCCTGATCTTCAGGTGCTACCTGAATCTGATTGTAACCACTAAAACCATCCAAAAATGAAAAATACTTTTTGCCTGCTAAAGTATCTAATACCTGATCGATAAAGGGTAAAGGAAAGTGATCCTTCAAAGTTTCTTTGTTCAATTCTTTGTAATCAATGCATACCCTCCATTTACCATTCTTTTTAGGTACTATAACCAAAGGAGAAACCCATCGGCTATCTGAAATTGGATAAATGAAGTTCACATTAAGTAACTTTTGGAGCTCTTCTTTCACTATCTCCCTGAGGTTTGGATTCATCCTTCTCTGAGGTTGTCTGATTGGTCTACTGTTTTCCTCAATATAGATGTGATGAATGCAAGTCTTAGGGTCAATACATTTCATATCGGTATACTCCCATGCAAATGCAGTAGAATGTTTTTGCAAGATTTTGGTTAGTTCTTTCTGTTGTGATCTTTCCAAATTTTTGTTGATATTCAAGGAAAGATCTCAATGGCGGAACTACTAAATTCTTCCATAGACAAAAGAGACATTTGTCTAGATGATAGATACTCAATGTCAGAATCTAACTGAAATTGTGTGTGGTCATATTCTGAAGATGTTTCAAAATTTTCTAATGTATTCAGAATTTGACTATCTTCACTAACTTCAGAAATGGTAAAGACAGGTTGTATAGTATCTTCATCATCAATCCATTCATTATCTCCTATTTCTGTGATTGCTTTTGCTGGAGGATACAAATTGAATTTCTTTGTCGAATTACCATCAGAAATATACATATCCCCAGACCTACAACTGATGAAAGCATTGACTGTGGCTAGCCAAGGTCTTCCTAAAATGAGAGGATGTCCTCCTAAATTACTCTTGGGAGTTAAAATCATGAAATCCACTGGATATTCCCAAGAGTCTAAGGAGACTGAAATGTCTTCTAATACACCATCTGGTTTAATAATTGATCGATCTGCAAGTTGCAGTAAAGTAGGTGTAAAGAGAAGATTAGGAAGTTTCAACTGTTCCATAGTTTGTTTACTCATAATATTGATAGCAGCCCCTAAATCAATCAAAGTATTTGGAATTTCAACCCCATTGATATGTGTTTTGACAATTGGACTACCGAGATCTACATACTTCTGCATAGTAATTTTTCCCATCATGATGTCTGCAATTTTCCCTACCAGGTGGATTCTTCTTGTGTCTCTAGGTTTCCTTCCTGGTCTTTTAAGACTCAACTCCTTTATTTTTTTTGCTAGAATAGGAATCTCTTTAATGGCTTGTAACAAGGGAATCTTGATACAGACATTCTTCAATTCATCTAGAAAATCATAGTCAGGCAACAAGATTTGTTTTTCCACCCCTTTGTCAATTTGTAATCTTTCAGGAAAAGGAGGTGTGGATGAAGATACAGGTTGCTCAACTATAGGAGTTGTAGGGGTTAGTTCTTCTTTTTCTTTCTGAGCGTTTGGGTTTTGAAGAGATGCTTCAGAACCCTTATTGGCTTCAAGAGATTCTTCTTTAGGAATGCTTTGATTTTGGGCATCTATAGAAGGTTTATCTAAAACTCTACCAGAGCTGAGTTGTACATCATTGAGAGGAACAATCATATAGGCAGGAAATTGTTGACCTTCTATCATGTAAGCATTTTGAGGGTTTTTATCATTGGGGTTTGGCAATGGCTGAGAAGGAAGTTGATTTGACTTCTGTTGGAATGGAAGCAAGAGTTGAGAATTTGGGTTTTGTTGAGAAGGTTGTTGTTGTTGAAATGGCAATGATAGTTGTGGGTTTTGATTTGGAAGTTGTGGATCCTGTTGGTTTTCAAAAGATGGAGGATATTGATAAAATTGAGCAAATCTCCCATAAGGATTTTGCATACCTTGTACCCATGATTGAAAAGGATTTTGAGGTTGGGACCAAGGTTGTTGCCAAGGATTCCAATTTGGTGAGGGTTGAAAGTTCATAGAGTTGTTAAACCCTTGATTTTGTTGCCCCTGCCAAGGTCTCCTTGCAACAAAATAGAGAGACTCAATTGTATTTGGATCTTCTTGAAAGACAGCTTTGAGCCCAGGGATTGAAGGAAAATCCTTGGTCTCATGATTCTCTGAACATATCACACATGTTTCTACAACTTTTGCATCCAAGGGACATTCCCTGAGAGCATGTTTTTTTCTACATTTCGGGCAAAAGATGGCTAAAGCTTCAGCTTCTGCTTTCTCCTTATTGTGGATCTTAAGAGTGTCTAGTTGCTCACTAAGACTCCCTAAGATATCAGTTTTGAATTCATCAAGCATATTGCCAATCTCAGCCCTACTTACTGATCCAGTTGCAGATTTGTTTGCTCTGATGAGAGAAGGATCTCTAGGCCCTTTTCCAGTTTTAGATTTTCCTCTTGAGAGATGGACACACAGTTCTGCTATGTCATGAAGTGGAAGTTGAGATATGTCTCCTTTTCCCATCATGTTCAAAATATCTATCCATTCATCTCTAATGGCTTTTAATAGAAGGGCTTTCAAGGTCTCCTCATCTAAGTTACTCATCTTTGCTCTCTTCAGATTGTATTGGAATCTTTCAAGTAAATCCTCCAAGTTTTCATCTTCTTTTTGTACCATTTTAAATACTTCATCCTTGTGGTTGGTAGGCATACAATAATCCATGTATCTATCCAAGAATGTTTGTTTCATATCATTCCAAGTCCTGATGGATTGAGTGAGTAATCCCATGAACCATTTCAAAGCAGCTCCTTTCAATGTTGAAGGAAACAATTTGAGTTTTTTAGAGTCTTCCAGATAATCATAGGTTCGACACACGACCTCAAACTCAAATAGAAATGTTTCAGGATCTTCATTTCTTAACCCATGAAAGTTTGGGAGGACAGATGGTGAAATATTTTTCATTGTTGCTCGAGAATCCTCATCGACTATAGGAAATCCAAATGAGTTATCTCCATCTCTATTTCCCCCATTGTTACCTCTACCTCCTCCATTATTTCCTCCTCCTCCTCCTCTACCTCTACCTCTACCAAATCTGTTAACTCCCTCTTCTGTCATGGTAGTTTTCTCTAGAGATTTCAGAGTCCTCTGGTTCTTCTACTAATGGTGATCGAGGAGGAATTTCTCCCTCTTCTTCCTTAGGTGATTCTACTTCTTCAATTACAATGTGTCTCCCTGTAGAAGAAAAGAAAGAATCTTTTCCTAATTCAGATTCAATGGATGGTGAGGAAGAGTCTCCTAACTCAACTACTATCTCTTGAATTCCAGGAATCTTAGGGCTAGGAGTGTAGGTTGGAGATGATGGAGGTGTCTCTTGTCTATTCCTTGAGGTAGAAGGAGTTGTAAAAATCGAACTCTTGGCTCTAGCTAAAAACCTTCCCCTAGAATCTCTTGCTCTATGCATGTCATTTTTTTATTTTTCTTCAAGTCGGGCTAATAATTCTCTTTCTAATCTTCCAGGTCACTCTAGGTGCAAGAAGAGAGCATACTCAAGAAACTATTAAACCAATAACTTTCTCTTTTCTGATCCTCGAAATCACACTAAGTGCAAGAGGAGAGCATACTTTGAGAGGTTATCAATTTTCCTTCCTTGAAATTTTCTTGTTTTTTTTTTTAAGAAATTGGCTACCTAATTTCACTTCCTCGGCAACGGCGCCAAAATGTTTGGTCAATTTAGTGTATTCTAAATTGCTATTTAAAATGTCAATCCGGGATTCGTAAACTGACGAAGTGAAGTGTACTATATGTACTAGATAACCATTTCCTTAGTCTTTTGTCATTTTTGAGTTTTTTTAGTTTGTTTTTGGATTTATCTTTTCCTAATGTGTGATAGCGAAAATGAAAGTTAAGTGTGGATGGTGATGGTGATTTCTACGGTGATTTCCCCAAACTTAAAAGTGATCAAAAAGAAAGCTTTAAAACAACTGTAATGAAATCAATTCTTAAGAGGAAGTAAATGTATCAAACAGTGAACTAATGACAATGGCCCAGTATCCTTGTTGTTGAATGAAAAGAAAGTAAAAACTGAACTTAAAGCAACTTAAATTAAAAGCAAAGCAGCTAATTCACACTACTTCAATTCTTCAGATCCTTTACCCTTCAGCTCAATCTACCTTGTGGGAAGCAATCATGAACAAGTCAAGTAATATGATATCTAAATGGCAAGAAATTAAATTGCATAAAGGAAACTAATCACACTACTTCAACTCTTCTGATCCTTTACCCTTCAGCTCAATCTACCTTGTGGGAAGCAATCATGAACAAGTTTAAGCAATATGATAACTAAATCACACTATAATAAGTAATATTCTGATTCCTTACTAATAGAGTCACTTGACTATAGAAAGAAACCATAAACAAATGAGTAGTATGATGTCTAAGTAGCAGAAAAAGAAATAAGCAAATCACAACTTGAAAAAGGATAGTGCTGGAATTAAACTTCAGAAAATGGAAATTAGCAGGAAGGACAAGATGATCTCATATGTCAATAGTTATCAAAAAGATGAAAATTTGCCCGGGTTGCCTAAGAAAACCTGCAGAAAAATGTTGATCAGCTGACAGCTATAAGAAAACAAAAGTGAAAATATAAACAGCAGTGAATTAAAAACATCAAAACAACATGTTATATACAAGCTAGTAATTATAAAAACAGAAACATAATAAAATCAAATGACAACTATACAGGGCTTTAGTGCGCAGGGGCCCTCTGCCACCTCAGCCAGTCAACGAACAGTCACAAGAACGAGCTCAAGAAAGTAGTCTTCTCATGTATTAAAGCAGCAGAAACATATATAAAACAGAGTACAGTGGGGTGATAATAGAAAACAGTTCAAAAATTACATTCCAAAAAGCTTCTTTACAGCGTTCATCAATGCGTTATTTATAATGAAAAAGTGTTGAACTGACTAACTGAATCCTATGCTATTAACTGCGTTGCCAAAGACACGTAGATCTCCTCAGCCGAGATCTAGCGTAACTGTCATCATGCCTATTAAATCTTTGGAGTGGTAGCTGTTGGATTCAGGTTACGGGGATGATCTCCAGGTGTGTCGATGTCTCCGTGGGCTGAGGACTGGGCCACGTAAACTCTCACGTGCTCCAAACAGAGACGTGCCACCGCTAAATACCTTGGTTGGCTTTGCCTTTGACCCTTGTTGACTGTGACCTTCTATGGATGATTTGGAAGATTTGAAGGGACACGTTCCATGTACCCGTCACCTGTAGCTTGCCCATGTGGCTTGTTTCTTCATAGGACACCTGTAGCATAGCTTTTAACAAAATAGCTACGGAATCCTGTGCTGGCTGCGGAAACCTATGCTGGCTGTGGAAACTGACAAGTTTCCGCAGCTGCCTGAACAAAAATCTAAACCAAACAACAGTCATAAGCATAGTTAGAAAACCATGTCAGAAGCTCTTTTTAGACTATAATGCAATGATTTAACGGCTTGATGGATGAAGTAAGTGGGAAAAAGAAGGCTGAGAGGGTGTATAGGAAGATGTAGGTTTGAGGCTCAACAACAACATGCAGAGTCTACCTGCTCCCCTGTCAACCCAACCTGTCACTAATGTTGATGGAGATACAAAAGTGTGTGGATGCTCGGTCACTAGATCTGTCATATCGCCAATTCCCTCATCAACCACATACATAATGTGGTGGGGAATCCCACCTGGATCCTAACAACCATCATCCTGCATCTCAAGTATATCGTAAGAATCCCCTCCTAGATCCCAGTGCCAACCTGGGCCTCCAGTATCCCCAATGTCTAGAAGATCCTATTGAGCTTTACTCCCGACTGTTATCATCTCCACAAATCTAACCCACTCCACTGGGTACCAACTTAGAATATCACGCCATCTAACCCTAAGGGCAAGGTTGAATGCATGTGTACCCGTACGAGCAATAAATCCAACATGTGAACGTTTCGCCCACTGCAACTCATGTTTTCTCACCTCACAATCATGGTCAACACATGAGATATGTCTAGTAGATTTGCATCTCTCTCCCCAATATGCAAAGGTACCTAACAATGTTATCATCCCTACCTATGTATGCTTGAAGAGGGTTGCTCAGACACTCCAATTTTTACTCCTCTAACTATACTAGTAGGGAATCCAACGGTTTCCCAATGCGAGTCAGCTTGGTCATTGTCTTGGCACAAACTTCTCTCTCATGCCATCAAGCGCCTTGTTCTATTGCAGAATGG
Organism: Pinus tabuliformis; assembly: GCA_031772625.1. Classification (NCBI taxonomy): domain Eukaryota; kingdom Viridiplantae; phylum Streptophyta; class Pinopsida; order Pinales; family Pinaceae; genus Pinus; species Pinus tabuliformis. The sequence goes on along the minus strand of CM062808.1, from coordinate 699,358,552 downwards.
TCTCTCGGACTATCGTGGCCTTATTTTTCAGTGCTAGAAAGCTGACCTGGAGTTGATAAAAATATTGTGGGCAGCTAACATCTGTAAACTTGGTCACAACTCCGGGTAACTCTGTGTCTCTTGGAACCCCATCAACTGGGGATATGTCTCCTGATACCTCATCAATGGTGGGTAACTCTATGTCCCTTAGCACCTCATCAATGGGTGTATGCTCAACTATCTCCACCAATGTGTCAACCGGGGCTACCAAAGGAAACTCTAACAAGGGTGGCTCTTGTGTCACACTGGGTGTATCCACATGCTCCTCACAATCCTGTGTGCCCTTAGTCTCCTGCTCAAACTCCTCCTCAAGCTTGTTGTAAGTGTACCTGTGCCCTAGGCCCCACGATAGGAAGTAAGATCTCCTCCTGGTCCCATCATCTAACTACTCTCATCCTGTCCACTCCTCTTGAAGAGGTTGGGTGCCCTGATTCTGTTGATTTTTTCCACATGGTGTAAGTGGCTTCATTCTCGTGGCATGCGCACCTCTAGGGCCTCTATTATAAGGATGAACACAACTCAGCTTTATTCCCTTACATGTACATAATTCGGTTAACATCTCTATCATCTCTTCATTGTTTCTAAGGATCTTCTCTGTGATTTGTCGTGCACTCCTCCCCTTTTGCGCCATTGTAATATCCACAAATTTCACCAATCACTGTGCATGCATGCCTACACCTCCATGATCTTGCTAGCTTCCCCACAGTTGGCCAATATCATGCCCTGATACCACTGTAATATCTGAAACTAGGAAATACAATGAATAACAAAAAAATGCACTAAGCTACAGCATGAAAATTCAATCATTCAAGCACAATTTTTACACAAACAGAAATAGATCAATAAACCATAGAATAGTAGCAACAAATCTGAGCCATTTTATTAAAATTTCTCTAGAGTTGAGTACAATAGAGTAGAATGATAAAACCTAGACTTGCTAATGTAAATATGCAATACCCAGGTGAAGATCTAACCAAAAATCCAACTGAAATGGCTCAATTTGTCCCAATACACTGCCCAGAATATTTTGTCGGTGCTGCTAGAGGTGAACTGTGTTTTATGCCATCAAATTTGCTCCAAAAATTCTAAGAAATTAGAGAGAGGCTCCTCACACCCTAACCAATAAAACCTAGAAATCTTTTGAGCTAATTCCAGTTCATATGAAATCCTCAAATACTGTGAAAAATCCAACTAAAGCAACAATTTTCCTTGCTATAAGAATGAGGATTTCATACTTGAATATCACGCAGAAAATTCTAAAAATTTAACCACACACTCCTCTCACAAAACCCAGAAAAACCTAGAAAATTCTTGGGTTGAATCCACCAGTCACTGAAACCCCAAAATTCGCATGTAGCCCTTCACAATCTACCAATGAGCTACAGAAATCAAACTGTTGTAAGAATGCACACTTTCCCTGAAGGGAAACTCCTCCAAATCCCCCCAAAAAAATTTCCTCAACTTCTAACCAAAATAAACTCCAATGCCCAACAAAACACTACTGCTCAACCCCTACAAAATAGCTGAAAATCCAACCCACAATAGTTGATCCTCCAATGAGCAACTCAAACTGCCTCTGTGCCCAAGGAGTGACAAACTGAGTGAATACCTGCAATAAATCTTTGTGGAAATCATGAATTGGACTCCCCAAATTACCTCACTAGGGAGACACTTGAAGTTCTCTGAAATGAGGGTGGAATTCTGCTTGGAAATTCCTTGTGCTAAACAACATTCGTTGACTTGGCTAAGCAGCTCAAGCAAACTCTCAATTTCTGAAATGAAATGCCAAAACAGAATCATCAAAAATGAGGCTCTAGCCTTCCTTTTATTGTTGCTTTCACTTCCTCATACCATGATTCGATTTCTCTCACGCTATGCTTTGATACCATGGTTTGATTTTTCCCATGGTTCAATTTCTCTTTTTGGTAACCTCCACAACTTATGTTCACTTTAATTTTTCTTCTTTTCCTAAGTCCCAACCATTATATTTTCTCCAAAATTTATTTAATACCTCCACAACTTATTTCTCCTAATTTTATTTATCTAAAAATATTAATTATTCGCCAAAATTGCAAAATTGAGAATTTTCCTTAGCAAAATTATTAATTGGGGACATTACGTAAATAAAGAAAACTTCAAAGTTAAGTACAAAATAACAACTAAAATGGATTGTCTATGACAGATTGCAAAATGGGAACTAGATTACAATTAACCATCTTTCCATAGACATTTATGCACACTATTTCTCTCTCTAAACACTAGTAACCTAGAAACCTATATCGACGATGTCCTCAATGAGTATGATCTAATGGACGCTAACAATTTGTGTTTATAGGAGACACAATTTAAACAAGACATATTGCAAAAAAGGTTAAAAACGTTCAATTGCATATCAAGCCATAAAAAATATGGATTACTCACATGTTTCAAAGAAAATACTAGAATTGTTGAACATATGCAATTTCAAGAACCCAATGTAGAAGCACTAATGGTAAATATCATTTTGCATGGAATGCAAATTACAATTGTTAATGTTTATAGAGCACCCTATGCCACATTGCACAATATACTAGATATTCATGAAAAAACATTTTTCAATATATCTATTGGTAAACCAATACTCATCATAGGAGATTTCAATGTTAACATGCGTCAAAGTAACAATAGAACAAAGACACTAAAAGACTATACGCGTAACCACAACCTCCATTTCCTTCTAGATACAAATACCTATATGCACACATCACTCATTGATCATGTATGTTCAAACATAACAAACAACTACAAGATTCATAATCTAGATACATATTGGTCAAATCATGACACAATTTGTCTCATAATGGACCAAATATATGCAAATGAATCATAAAACATATGGTACTCTTTCCACATTTGCAATTTATATCATTTTCCCCCTTTTTTCCAACTAAAACTTGATTTTTTTTAATGTTCTTTTGCAAGCATGCATTGCATCAACATCCAAAAAAAGTCCTAATGCAATTTTCTTTCTACTATAAAGCCAAAATGGATCAAGGCTACAAAAACCAGAAACACAGAAGGCAATTATTTATAAATGTTGTTTCTACTTCTCTTTGGTTCCTTCATTATATGTGCGTGTGTGTGTGTGTGTGTAGAAACAACAACATCAGAACAAGAAAAACAACTACCAAAAGAACTAGCAAGGCAAGTCAATTTATGCCCATCGGTTATTTGCATATGTCACATTTGTAATATACAAGCGAACATTCTTTGCTTGTCATTGACTCTAATTTGTTTGATGTGTTCATAGTCCAAATGCATCATCAACCATTCCAATGTTAATTTAGAATTGAACATCCGCAAAACTCAAAAATTGTTCTATGGCGATGTCAAGATTATCTATAGCACATTTATGGACAAAACACAAAAAACTTGTCAAATACTGTGTACAGATTTGATCAATCAAGAGGGATTGATGACAATCATATTGGGTGTTCCAAATGACCTCATTGAAAAACACAATCAAAAGATCTTTGTGAGGAAAAGGAATTGTAGTGAAAAAATTCTTGATTTTACCAAAAACCAACTACGACCATGGTGACAGTGACCATTTTCAGTTACTAGAAAGAAACAACATTGTAGAAAACATCAATCCAGTTTGTACATAATACAATTTTTTCCCCAATGCAACAATAAAACAATTGGTAGAAAGCATAGAAACATTCCCAATAGGAACAGTTGCAACACTTGTAATAGCAGCTCAAAAAGTCGACATGTGATATACATTTCAAATTAGAGACGAGAGTTGTGGAGATGATAAGGCACTAGCAACATGCTCACCCTTGCACCATTCACCCATCAGCCTTATGAATTTCAAATTATTGTCTATATTTAATGACAAAAATTACGTTTCCCTTTGTCCTTTGTGTCGCAACTACAACTATTTGAAAACTTTGCACCTATATACAATGAAATGGAACAGAAATTGCAAAATGGAGATATGCCGATTATGCTCTTCAAAGACATAACAACAAGAAAAGACCTAAAGAAAATACATTCCGTACAACACAAGCCACATTCATCACACATCTAAATGTTAAGATAGAACAAGATCTCAAAAAAATAATTGACAAACAAATCTAGGTAAGTACATATCTAATAATCTGCTTATTTTCCATTACAGAGTTAGTTATTTTTCATTACACATATGTTGACTAGTCCTCTTTTCTAATAGGTACAAGGAACACTTGTGATTGCAAATGCATACTCTACTCCATTTGAACTTGTTTGTGCACTTTGTAGTTGTCCAATGTCACAATCTGCAGAATATATGTCAATATTTTGCATTAGATACAAACAAAATACCCCACTTACCTGTCTACATCATATCAACTGCATTATAAGAACTCCTGATAACAACACTTTATGATGTCATCTTAGAAATAAACTAGTTCTAATGCACGTTTTGCCTACATTAGCACAAATATCTTACCAAGAATATCTGCAAAAAATAACAACAACAATTTATATGTTACACAATGTCCAAATTCATGGTCTTTTCACTTTAAATGGCAACAATGAGAATTTGGATGCTGACAAAAGCAACAAACAAAACAAAGCCATCAAAAGCTCCAACTAACAATTTTGTCTTATCTCCATAGATACCATCCTCATTCTTTGACCTTTAGTTTTTAGTCATTTAACAAAATTCTTTAGTCTTCTATCTATGCAACCATAATAAGCATTTTGTATTATTTTTCTTCTTGCAAGGCAATCAAAGTTCACGAACAATACTGTAGACTATCACAGATCTTAAGCGCTAATGCTAAAAGGAGAATGAGTATGAATAGTTCCAAATTTTTCGTTTGAAACTTGATCAACAACACAACTGCTTTCTTTGTTAACATGTCAATCAGAAGGATTTACTCTTTGCAGACAGTGACATTATAACAATATTTTTACCTTTTAAATTGCATATATGTTTTGAAAATTTTCACTTTCAAACGGGTATCTATATACAAGACCTCTTTGGAATTTTATTTTATTTTGTTTATCGAGCAAATCATAGCTTTTTCCTTCATGTGCTTCATGTTATTTGAATTGGAAGACATCAATTGGTGAATGACACATCCTGACTGTTATACTAAACTTGCATTGTCTTTCCTTTGTAATGCCATTTGTGTGAGACTTCATAAATCCATTGCCACAACATTTACTACCACTAGGGAAGAACAATATATTCTTTAACATCAACATATTGAAAAAATGTTGTTTAAGTTCGCTTTACATATGTCAATCCTGAGTCATGTGAATTGTTATCAGATTAAAAGACAAATTTACAGATAGCATAATGATATGAAAAAGTATTATTGTTTTTATCAATTGCTCCTTTACTTTCTAAGAATTCATTCACAGTGCACGTGAATTGCATGTACGTGGGATTAAGCAAAAGAATAATAAACCAGATAAGTTGTGAAATCCTCCATTGTTTTAGAGTATTTATAATGTGTTACAATGCTTTAGTATCCAATAAATTTCCCATAGTTTGTTCTTTTAGATTTGTATTTGTAGTTACTAATTAAATAACAGTTTAAGATACAATGTAAAACACCCATTAAGATTAAGATGTAGCAAATATTGTCAAGTCTAAGTTTCAAGCCTAGCAATGGTTTGACTTAATTATGGTTATGGTTTCTATATCTTAATATATTAATAATAATTTGATATGCATATTGATCCTAACTATTATAAATTCCATTTAGTCTAATACATTTTGTTGCCTCTTGATATTATTGTTTTTTTTTTTTTCTCCGTAAGACTATGCTATTTATATTACAAAAAAATAAAAAATTACAGCAAATTTTACATCTGGGCCATGGCCCTGCATCTCCAGAGAGATTTTCCCCATGATGGACCTTTCAGAGCAACACCATTACAAAATTGGATCAGCTTTCCATCCTTCCGACATAGCCAGCATCTAAATCGGCACAGTAGACATATAAACCGCCACGGTGGACATATAAACCTACACGGTGGACACATAAACTGACACGGTGGACGCATAAACTGACACGGTGGACATATAAACCGTCATGGTGGACACTTAAACACACAGACAAAGAGAGCAGAAGAGACGAACAGAGAGTTGCGTTCCTGGCAGCGAAAAACAGAGTGACGGTTGAGCTATTCCTCATCGGTTGTGTGAGGCTCATCCTGCATTTGACCTTTGAGCTTCTGAGATTCCTCCATGTCCGAGCGCAACGACCTCTGTACCGGCTCACTGGGGCCAGCAACAGCAGCTTGTGTGGCTTGGGGAGTGTCTGCCCTGGTAGGCCGCCTCATGTCTACCGTAGGAACTTGCATGTCAACCACTGGCACATTCAGGTCTTCCAATTGCCCCCTGAGACTGCTGCAATGTTCCACCGAGACTGAGACAATGAGAGTGTTGTTCTCCAGAGTGCAGGGGATCCGGTAGCGAACAGCCGGATGCTCCGCATGGCCACAGTCCATAATTTCTCCCCATCCACGCACATTGCTGCGGCCTGCAAGTCTGCTTGGGTTTCTGTTCTGCTCGGAAGTGATTTCCACCGAGGAGGAAGGCGAAATGACTGGCCGCTGAGTAGCAGAACGACCCCTGGAACCGCCACGACGACTGCTCATTCTGGGCCTTTCTCTCTGCATCTTCCGATTATCCTCCAGACAAGAATTCCTCTGTAAAAACTTACACTGGACCAGAGAATGTTCCGTCTCTGCCAGCTTCTGCTCGGACCGCTTGAAGGAATGAAGAAAAGCGACATTCCTCGTTCTTTGCTGCACATTGAATGCCGACTGGACCAGCCTTAAAACCCAAATAACTGCACCTTCCGTCGAATTTATTGCGCCAGCGTCCTGGTAAGTCGTGGCTCGTCCGGGCTGACACCTGCCCATGTGACGAGCCACCTGCCTTTCACGCACCGAAGTCACCCGCATCCGGGAGAGCCTCTTGATATTATTGTTGACTATTAGAAAATTCTTTTTATTCTAATATCTTTATCTCTGAGTAAAGTAAATAGTAGTAATTGAGCAGAGAGGTTCATTCTACAGCCAGTATGATAGGTAAGTATGTCCGTCCCTCGTCAAAGTTGAATTTTTGTTCATGTCAACCAAAATAATTTTATTTTTAAAAATTAAAAATAAAAATAAATAAATAACTATACAAAACATTTAAATAATGTCTACTCATAAAAAAAATTAAGATAAACCTATGCTAACAATATATAAATCCAAATATATGATAATCTTTATTTCATGAAAAAAAATCAAGTAATTTTTTATTAAAAAATCATAATTGATTTGTTGTAAATTCTAAATATAATTTATCTGAAAGAAAAAAAACACTAATATTTTTTACCAATAAACATAGTATAATAATACTATCTTCGCCCTAAAATTTATCCACACTTTTTACCGTTAGAATAAAATCATTTGATTAATAAAGCCATTTACCTTGAAAAATTTGTTATGCCACTTCTCCTTAACCATGTTGCAAGCCATTCGTTCCATTTTTTCCTTTAAAGAACTATCCAAGAGATTGGTTAGTTGTGAATGTCATTGTAAAATAAAATTAGGTGTTTATTTTTACTTAAATTAAATTATATAATATAACAATTAGATTAATTATATAATGACCCAATCCTTCCAACATTATTTTTTTATTATGGAAAATTCATTCTCTTACAACTTCACTATTCTTTGCACATCAATTGACTTATCCCATCAAAACTCCTTAATATTACATATTAAGGATTAACGATGAAGCCGAAGAAAGGCATTTGACCTCAATTCTATTGAATGGTTGCTACGAATGTGTGTAACAGTGACACATTTTCCAATGATTGTTGCGTGGTATATAAAACTAATGGAAAAGTACAGCAAAACTGGCAGAGATCTGTCGTCGGAGATCTGTCCTCTAAGCACCTCTTCGTTAATAGATTGAATATCTTAGATCTAAGCCTTTTGTTTGTGGGGTGAGCTATCAACTTTTACATATTACATATATTTTGTTCATTTATTTATTTAAATTAGCAATTATGCAAAGATATATTGAAAAAATAAAAGATTTGGGAGTATCGTTAAATAAAAGATTATTTGGAATTTTTTTTTGAGAAAATTCTAATACAAAGAGCAACTTACTACTTCATTGGTTGCTTACTTGTTGATGGAATTTTGTTCTGCAAGATTTCATTATATTGTGGACTAAACTACGTAGTTAAATAACCAAATGACAAGAGGAGCTAAATTCTTTAAGTCATTTTTCGAGTATTGAGGAAATTGCCGGTTTTGAGGAAATTGCCACTTTAATATGTTGCCATATTGGGTGGGGCAAATTGTGAAGACAAAATGGATTAGTTTTCACACTCTTGCTTCCACGAGAGTCGATAGGACACACCACGGAGTAAGGAGAGAAAGATTTCACTTTTTCCAGTGTACTAATTATGGCAAGTTGTCTTTACTTTTTGGAAGCTTTTCCGGTTTAATTTCTCTAAAATCCTACAAGAATTTATAGAAATCACAAGTTTGATGGGTAACCCCTCCATAATCTAGAAATCACAAGTTTGATGGGTAACCCCTGCACAATCTAGAAATCACAAGTTTGATGGGTAAACCCTACACAATCTAAATGCCCTGGGGTTTTTCAGGGTGATGAATCTATATCTACAATTAAAAAAATCAGTTTAAATAACACAACTCGAGATTTCACCTCAAATTTTTCCGATTGGTTCAGGTACCAAAAAGTCCAAAAAATCGCACTAAAAACAATTTCATAATTAAATGAAAAAGTTTCATTTTTTAATGTGTGATGTAATAATTAATATATTTGAATAAAGTAGAATTATATATATATATATAAATATAAATTATCATTTTATATTACATTCTTCAATATATTATATTATTTTAACCATTCTTATTTTATAATTAAATAGGAAATTTTTAGTTTTATATTATTTTTTATTGCAACAATGATCATTTATATAAAATAAAGTAAGTTTAAAAATTTTAAAATCTATTTTTTTATTAAAATTTATTTAAAAAATCAAAATTTTATTAAAATAAAAAAATTGCAAATTTTATTTAAATATAAATAATGTGATTATAAATATTTATTATAAAAAGATTTTAATATTTAGAAATATTAAATTTATTTATCTATTAAATTATTTATATCTATATTTAAATAACATTTTTTTGAATGATTTAATATTAATATTTTATAAACTTTCTATCACAATTGGCATCGAGATTTTAGTTGGTAGCTATGGTCAACAAAATTTTCATACGGTGCACTTAATTTTTATGATTTGATAGGAAAATTGATTGAGGGACTATTTAGGGATGATAACGTGGACGATTGACATTAAATAATAATGTTGAAGATTATTAATAATAATAATGTGGCTTTTGCTTTACATGTGTGGAGATTTTTTTTCAGAGAGAAAATCATCATAGATTATATTAAGAAAATATAATATTCTGAATACATTACAAAGAGACCATCCAAATCCTGAAACAGAGTTCAGGAAAGTCCAAGCGGCAGATAAACAGAAACCCCATAAAGGAGAAAACTTTGTCAGTCCAAATTACTTACAGATTTTTAATTTTGGAAACAAAAAAAAAAAACATATTCCATAATGCATAGAGATAATATCAAAAATGTTGACTCCCACAAAAAGCAGAGATCATGAAGGCCAGATAACCGATTTAAAGAAACCATAGACCAAAGTCATCCAGAAAGGTCGAGATATGCCGATATGTGAAACAGAATGGAGGCAAGGGGCGCCCTGGAATCTTGAAAGATTTGAGCGTTCCTCCATTTCCATAAAAACCAGCAGGCAAGGATAAATAAGGTTCGCCAAGATGAACACTGTTCACTCCACCATTTGAAACCATCCTGTACAGAGGAGAAAACCCGGTAAGGAAAACCATAAGACAAAGACAGTTCATACCAGATATGAGTAGATGAAGCGCATTGGAAGAACATATGAGCGTTAGTTTCAGCCGCAAACTGACACATGGAACATCTGCCTGGACCCTGCCAACCCTTCTTTTGAAGGACCTCCCATGTAAGATTCCTGTTTGAAAAAACCAGCCATGAAAATAGAATCATTTTGAGAGGACATGTCGCCTTCCAAAGCCTGGGTGGAAAGATCGGATCGGAGTAAGACGTAAGGCCTGTTGACATTGTTGTATATAAATCCTTAACACGTAAAGGCTGAGAAGAATTCTGTAGAGACCATGCCAGAACGTCCTTTGAACCAGATCGATGGATCCCCTTGCCGATAAGGTTCTGAGCAACAGACAACCATAAGGGCCGCAAAGATAGAGGCAAAGATAAATCCTCCCCGTCCTTCCATACTGGAGATGAGAAGGACCAAGATTTTATCAGCTTGTCCCACGTAAATATGCCCTTTGAGTGGAAAAAGGAGATCAGTCTAGGGGAGAGCAATGAATCCAAACCATTTACAATTGAATCGAAACCGATGAAGATGCTTGAGCCCGAGAAAATTCTCCATCGTAAATTTCCCATGAAGAAAGACTGAATTTTCCTGAAACTTTGCCAGATAGCTGATCCTCTTTTAATGCCCAGAGATTTCCTCCTGTACCAGAATACCATGCTTCTACCTTTTAGATATTTTCTATTGATGACTTTGCTCCACGGACCCTCACCATAAATGCCTCTATGAAGAGATTTACATAGGAGGGCTTTCCCAAAAGTCCTCATGTGCATAAGACCCCAGCCTCCCGCCTTCTTCGATTTTGTGATAAAATCCATCTTTACTAAGTGAATCTTGGTCTGATAAGATCTTCCTCCCCATAAAAAATTGGCAGCTAAAGAACACATTTTGTTTATAACAGGAGCAGGGAGAAGATATAGGTGGGCCCAATAAACCGCCAATTGAGATAGAACCGCCTGTACCAAGATGTACCTCCCCGCCAAAGATAGGAATCTCGTCTCCCATCCTGATATTTTTTTGTAGAAGCGATCTATCAACCATTGCCAATCATGTTTGTGATTTCCTTTTGCTTTCAGGATAAAACCCAAATATTTAAAGCCTTCCTTAATCGATGCCTGGTTAATGCCGAACAGGGCTGCAATCCATTGAACTGTCTCCAGATTAGACTCATTGTGATACAGCAAAGATTTGTCCCTGTTGATGACCAGGCCGGATGCTGACTGAAACTTTTGAAGGATATCATTTAGGCAATACCAGGTTGCCCTGCAGAGCATGGCGAAAATGAGAACATCATCAACAAAAAGATTATGGGATAGGAATATATCCTTGCAAATCTTTATCGGCCTGCATCTTCGATCAGTCACAGCTTTGTTGATCTGAGTGCTGAGAGAATTCATCACTAGGATAAAGAGCAGAGGGGAGAGGGGACAACCCTGACGAAGTCCCCTTTCCGCTTGGAAAAAAGATGATGGAATACCATTTATAATAACTGAATATTTAACGTTTTCGACACACGCCATTATCCAGTTAATACCTTGTGGTCTCAACCCAATTTTGGCCAGCAAGATTCTAAGGAACCCCCAATCCACACAATCATACGCTTTTTTCAAATCTATCTTTAGAATAGCCACGTCAATATTATTTGACAAAATTGAAAATAAACATTCCTGAGTCATAGCAACCGCATCCAGTATGTTCCTATCTTTTAGAAATGCATGCTGGTCACTTGTGATAAAAGAGTTTAGAACAGGGTTCATCCTTTCCGCTATAATTTTAGAGATGATTTTAAACAAAATATTGCATAAGGCAATAGGCCTGTAGTCAAATGAGTCTGTTTGGTCCTTTTTCGGAATAAGTGCTATGAACGTGGAAATTAAGCAGAGACAGAAACACATTGATCTCGACATTATTACGGGATTGTATTGCATGTGACACACCAGAGATTTTAAAATTTAGAAAGTCGAATGTGAGGGGACTGATCGTAACTTTTGCCAACGCCGTGAGTCCCTTCCTTATTTTCCCATTGGTCATACGATGGAGACACACTATTGTGTAGTAAGTAACTAAGTGTCTCATCTATATTGTCAGAGGGTCTCGGCCCTTGTTGTTTCTTCAGAAAACTTCCATTTCTTAGGGGCAGGAAAAATAGATTTTTTCTTTAATTATCCCATTTGGCTTGCAGTTCCAAAGCCTGTAACAACAAAGCAAGACTCAAAGCCCCGGACCCTTCAGTTTCATCCGTTGATTAAGTTGAATCTATTCCAGAAGCAGAAGCAGATACCGAAGCAGCAATGGAAGCATACTCACGAATTCCAGTTACAAGTTAGTCGATGCGCCCGTGAACTTCTCCACGAATTCTTTGACGTCGTCCTACAGGTTCAGCGTGTGTCAGATTTCAGATTTTAGTGGGCAGGAGGACGACAAAAATGGGAAGCTGGGATTGTGGAGCTGAACAGTATTTGCCCAGCCCAATCCCACAGAGGGTTCCATCTTGAATCCTTGTTGAATTTGTTTTGCTGGGCTTATTCATCTACATGTATGCCTCGTCAAAGCTGACCGATTTATTGAAGGATTCAGACACGATTCCGCCATTGAACACCTCAGCGAATGTATCAAAATCTGGCCATAAATCCTGGCCAGTTATACTCCAGGAATGATTACCTTGTTACGAAGTATTATGTAAACAATGAGCAAGAATGATTACCTTGTTATTAAGTATTACGTAAACAATGAGATTCAAAGCTGTGTGGGGCAAACTTACAAAGAAAATAAATACTCTAAATTCATAAAATTGATATATGTCTTTTTTTGTGTAAGTCAGAATTTTGTATTAAAAGGAAAATATGATACAAGTCGGCTGCAATTGCAGCCAACGGGCCGCTGAACAGCAGGCCGAGCGTCCGAAGACTAAAGAGAATGGACAACACACCACGCAGGGCGGCAAAGACCAAAAGACCTGAGAAAAGATACTGGGAAACAAGAAGGATCTGTTACAGATCCTCGCAAACAAAAGGGGCAGTCGGAAAGGAAAGAAATCCACCTCGGCTCCCAGGAGAAGAAAGGACGAAACCAGAGCTGAACAGAAAGAAACTAAAAGAAGAGGGACGAGCGATCAAAACCAAAGATTTCACACAGCGAGGGTGGAATCATTTGGTCGACCTTTTTTCCCTTTCTTTTTACCGACTTTGACCCAACCATTTGGACATTGTTGGTCAAGTACGATTTGTAAACTGTGTTGGGCTGGAGGCGAAAGCTCCTTGTCTGAATCCGAAGGAGATGACTCATGAGTTCGTTTCTGAGAGATGGGAGGGACTGTTGCTTCCTCGTGACGCACTGAAGGAGAAACCTGTTCTGGCATTTCGTCCATGACTTCCTCATCTTCCTCCTCGTCCTCTTCATCTGAGCTGGAAAAAACATCTATTGGGGGAGGATCCTGAGGTTTCCAGCTTTTGGATTTTGGCTTGGATTTGGCTTTCTTTTTTTGGAAAGGCATTGAAGGACACGAACTTTGAAGGTGCCCTGTGAGATGACAATTTCGGCACCGAAAAGCTGTATTCTCGAAATCCAGAGGTTGAGTCCAATGGAAATCACCTATTTTGAGAATGATCTGATCAGGAAGTCCTTTGCTTATGTCTATTTCTGCGCAGATTCTGGCGTAGGTATAAATTCCTTTTAGCCCTCTTGAGGGATCTGTGTCGAGGTAGCGACCTAAGGAGTTGCCGATAGCTTCAAATACAACAAAGTTCCATAAATGCGCCGGAAGGTTAGGAAGTCTTACCCAAATCGGGAGTTTGGTGATGACTGCTGTGGAAGGATCGAACTCTGGGAACCACGGAGTAAGGAACAGACCCGCAGACTTCCAAAACCAAGGGCCTTCAGTTAAGACTCTTTGGTAATCCTGACTGTCAACAAACAGTGTTATAAAGAAGCCTTTAGAACAGAAAATAACCTTGCAATTATACTTAAAATTGATATATGTCATTACTTAAACACACCAATTAAAGTTTTGGATTCCTTATATTAAAAATTTGTTCTTACTTTTTATATGTATGATTACCTTGGTACGAAGTATTATGTAAACAATGAGCAGGAATGATTACCTTGTTACTAAGTATTATGTAAACAATGAGATTCAAAGCCGTGTGGGCCAAACTTACAAAGAAAATAAATACTCTAAATTCATAAAATTGATATATGTTGTTATTTAAACACACCAATTAAGCAAACAAGTTTTGGATTCTTTATATTAAAAATTTGTTCCTACTTTTTATATGTATGAATTAATAATACTTAGTATAATTTTTAGAATATTATTATGTATCAACATTACATAATTTGAAAAGATTGTTGTACTTATGTGGATTGTAGATTTTGGAATTATTGTGGAATTTAACTCTTAGGAAAGAGATTGATTATGATTGTTTGACTCTTTTCTTGACAATTAGATTTCAAAATATTCTAAAAATCTACAATCTCACATAAAAAATGCTAAAAAACAATAACATTGTATATCTTAAATAGTCAAAAGGGAGTATCATCCTAACATGATAAAGAATTATTAAACTACTCAATCACCTAGATATCTTAAGGAACAAATCTTTGAATAAGTGAGATCTATTTCACTCTTAGTATCCAATAATTTCTCTTTGTGAAAGAAATACTCAATCTATCAATAGAGTATAGAACCCTTCCATCTTTGTATTGGATGGATTATCACTAAACAAGTAACTACAAACATGAGAATAATTTGATTGTAAATTTTAAAACAATAGTGACAAAAATAAAGTCAAATAATTGATTAACTAATTTAAAAAAATAATAATTTGGTCATAAATCAAGTCAAAACAAAACAAATAGCTTTATTAATCTCTAAAATATTCCAAAATTTACATGGTAAATAATCAAATGGGGAAATCTAAAATTTTGAGAAGTTAGAAATTTAAAATTGTCTCTCCTCTCATTATTATGTAAATATTAAAGTTACCAGGTTTGGAGATCTTTTTTAATCAATAAAAACAAAATTTTTATTTATAATTAAATTAAGTTCTCAGATAAAATTGTTGCCATTTAGGTGACTTACATGAGAAAGAGTCAAGATAATTTTTTATAGCTTGATGATTCAAGGTCACTGAATTAATTAAAAATTTTAAAAGTGTCATAGCAGTGCAAGCATTTAAAAGCAGATAAGTTTTTACTTTTGGGAAAATCCTTCGCCATACTTTACACTACAGGGGCGAAGTGGGCTGTTGTCATTTACTTACTGACATGACAGAAAACAGGACACACTACACGTTCTACGAAGTTATCATTTCAAAATAAGAGCATAATGAAACTAACCAATCAAATGTTAAATAAATAAAATTAATATATTTTAAAAAATAAAACATTTTTGTTTTACAATGTAAACCTTATATATTACAATTCATTTTTTTATTCAATCCAAATTAATTGATGATTGATGCAATATCAATTGCATTATACCTGCCAGCGACAGGATAATAAAAATTAGATGCTTTAACTTGGAATTCAAGCATCACATACTTTGGCCCTCTAGGACCTCTACATACGATCACTAATAAAAATGAGATGCTTTAACTTGGAATTCAAGCATCACATAATTTGGCCCTCTTGGACCTCTGCATGCGATCACTAATAAAAATGAGATGCTTTGCATCCCATAATTTGGCCCTCTAGGACCTTTGCAACTTCCTCCACTACTGTAATTTCTCATTTCAAAGACATTAAAATTCTTAAATTGGGAGCTGCAAAGTTTGTGGTCATCTCAATAAATGCTTCCATTTGGTCCTCTTGCAAATTCGAGAGACGATATGATCATAGGAGGTTTCTCTATGAGCGTCATTCTTCATATTTACATGATCACACTTCGAAACCCTCGAAACACGCGTTGCTTTGTACGTGTTCTTCCTTCGTGACTCTCTTCGATCCAAGAATTTGACAACACAAAATTCACTAAACTTAAACCTGCAACAAATGTCATTGAAGTATTTCACAGTCCAAGTGTATAAAGAGGTCTAGGCGGTATGTGGTTTTACCTGGGGGAGCACAATTCACCTCAAGCTGCCACGTAAGAAGGAAAGAAAACTATTTTAATGTCCACGAGACTAAAGATAGCCTATGGGACAAATTTCTTCTTCATCTGGTTGATGTATTCGGCCCTTTTCTTGTGAAGCCTCACAATAAATGCTCCCAACTTCTCGACAAACCCCTCGCTAAATAGATTATCCCAAGAGCTAGCTGCCAAAATATATGCATAACTTTCCCTGTTGTCTTTGAAGGTCTCGCATTCTAAAATGAAATGCTTTTATGTTTCCACTTTTTCGGAAGAACAAAAAATATACACTTTTTCCTCCGACACTTCTTTTGGCCTTTTCCAGTGCCCTGTTTCACAACGGAGTTGATGAGAATTAGTTCTTAACTGAGCAATAAGAATTTTGGCTCTCCAAGAAATATTGGCCTCTATGTACGCTTTTTGTTGATGATTATGAGTGGGATTAAACACTTCAATATAATACTTTTTCTTTCTCCCTAGCTCCTTATCCCAAGTACGCTTGTGAAACTTATCCATAACAAAAGATTTTATCTCTTCACTGTTCATGGGATACACATTCAAGCAAATACCCCATTTACTAAACCATTTGTTATTTTGTTGCATCAAGTATTTTTCCTTTTGCACAATATATCATTAAAACCAACCTTAGGCCATCTACCCTCTTCCATTTTCTCATTTTTTTAATACCTTATGACTCGCACCATAACAATTGCTTCAATAGGAGCAACCCCTGTTTCACTTAACAAGATAGCATAAGGAACTGCACTTTTAATTTTGAATTTGTTTGTAATCAAACACTTCTGAATTTTCTCAATTTGTTTCCACTGCATGTCGAATGTACTGCTGGCCCACAGTTCACAACCATAGAGAATCACCAGAATCACTAGAAGCCCAAAAAGAGTTTGAGTGGTTTTCCAGTCCCATAACTCTGCCTCTCTACACCTATTTTGAAAAGCATAAAATGCTTTCCAACCCCCCAAAATTCTTTTATTTCTACAACCATCCCAGCTTAGATTTTGTTGAAGTCAATTCCGAGGTATTTGCAATCTGCAACTTCTTCCAAAATGTTGCCTTTAAAGTAGAACTTATGTTTGTTATCTTTTCTTTTTTTAAAGAAAACCTCTACTTTTGTTTTGCTAATATTGACTTGCATCCCCACACTTCTACAAATATTCTCAAGGGATAGTAAGTGCTCTTGCAAACCAAGAGCAGATTTAACAATCAGAATAAGGTCATCTGCATATAAAAGAAGCCTTATAACAAACTTGCCCAAATAGATACCATCACCCCCTTGCGAATTTAATAGCTCCTCAAGCTTATCGATATATAAACAAGAAAAAGAAAAGATGGTCTGGCCAAAACAACTAATTTCGCGTCCTCCCCCCTTCCGTTAATCATCAAAAAGCCTGGGGTTGCGCAATTCAACTGAAGTCATTGATCTTTTAGTGTCAATACCAATCGTTGAAAATTGTTGACATTTAATCATTTGCATGTCATGTATTCATATTTGGTGATGTTTCTACATTAATGTGATCAACCAAACACTCTTATTATTATTAAATTCAAAAAATGAATGAGACACTTCATCCAAATTTTCTTTCCTAAGTCATCTTGCTTTCGTGTTAAACAAACAACTTTGGGTTACAAGGTTACCTATGTGCAACATAAGACTTTTCAACACAAAGACTTAGGGATTTGTATTTAAATCTCTATTGTCCCTAATATTCCTAAGTCAAGTTAACCATAAATGGGAAACCATGGAAATAGACCCGCCCTCTCGAAAAATGGGATATAAATAATTTAAAAACGAAGAGAGTTATAAGACAAAAAAATATTAAAACCATTTACAAATATAAATTTTATTAGTAGACATAATGGAATCATGAATTATCTTGCTATTTTAATTGTATTTTTTATTAATATAAAGTTGTATGTCTTTATGTTTTTACTCTAGTTTAACTCTATTTAAACTAAGTGAGAGTAGCTACTTTGTAGCCCTTATTCAAAAGTGTGAGTTGGTTCATACCTTTCAAAGTTCAATAATTATACTAAGCGACACGCTAATTGTGTGGCCTTGCTACGAGTTGTTTTTAGTGTGACTTTTTGGAAGCTTTTCCGGTGGATTTTTCTGGTCCAATTTTTCTAAAATCACAATTTTGATGGGTAACCCCTACACAATAGAAGTTCCCTATGGTTTCTTTAGGGTGTCGAATCCATATATACAGTCAAAAAACTAGTTTAAATAACACAAATCAAGATTTCAACACAATTTTTCCCATCGGATTCCAACACCAGAAACTCCAAAAAGTCGCACTAAAGACAACTTCGCCTTGCTATATATTCAAAGTATCCAAATGGTGTATTGTGGATATATGAATGTAATTAGAAATTTCAATCATTATCAATATTTATTTTTGTCATTCTTTTTTTTTGTAAGCTTGGTAGGACGACATCTTCAACATGTCCAACTTTTCACCCCGATCGAGGGGGATAACACAATATTTGAACCCAAGACTTCCAATTCGGTGAGACTTCATTTCCACAGTCATTGCAAATTGAGCTACCACATGCGGACACCATTCTAAATATTTTTAAAATTTATATTATTTTGAGATATAATTTTTTAGTGAGACTTTCATTTTTAGTTTATAATGGATTTGTTTGTTGATTACTATAGTTTAGCATTAAACAATGCAAATTTTAATATTTAACTTTGAAAAAACAATATTCAAATTAAACACTTGTTTATAAATGGAAATATATATATATATATATATATATATATATATATATATATATATATATATATATATATATATATATATATATATATATATATATATATATATATATCTCTCCCTTGGGTTTATAATATTAATCCTTTAGGTTTATATAATTATCCCAGGGGTTTATAATAAACCATCGGGTTTATAATGTTATTCCACTGGGTTTATAATATCAATAATCCCTTGGATTTATTCAATTATTGATAATATAATCATATAATTATAATGTAATAATAATAATTATAAATTATTCTTATAATTATTATAATTAATATCATAATTATAATATTATAATAATAGTATTTTATAATATAATAATTTGTTGGGAATGCTGAGAGGGGGGTGAATAAGCATTTCTTAGCAATTAGTAACTTATTAATCTTTTTTCAAAGCATTAATTAATCTTCAACATCAATTCAAAAACATAATTGAGCATCCTCGATGGGGGTGATTAACCAAGCCAACGATAATATTGTGGTAACGCGTGGGCATTCATGAATACTACATGGTCGAAAGCGCGAGGACCGACCTCCTCATCCTCTCAATGCACCTTGTGTGCGGGAGATGGTAATGTAACTTGTGTGAGACCTCAATCAGTCTTGAAACTCATGGGAGGTGGCACCTGTCAACAATTTATGGAGGGTGGTGAGGTTTGTTATTAGACATTTTGGGTTTGGTCTTGTTATGGTAAATGCAACTTGAGCTTTGAGCAAGGGAGCGATTGTTTCCAATGGCACCCTGTCTGAGAGAGGTGGCGTCTTCATCGCCGACGTCCCCTCCTCCGCTTACGGGTGTGAATTCTTGTTAATTTCCAATTTAGTATTTGGTTTATGGTCATCACACACAGGGAAGGATTCAACCTTCTTGATCTGGTTTTGTTTTGTTGGTCTTGTTGGGGTCTGGTGGCATCCCCTGTGCGTTGGAGCGAAATTTGGCTCGTTGCCTTCAGTGGTCCTCTCTCGGGGTCCTGCAAGGTCAGGCGATGTCTGTGGAGCACGTGTACTGGATTTTGGGTGGCTTGGTTAGCGAGGGTCCTATTCAAGGAGATATACTGTGAAATGTATACCTAGGTCCTTGCTGCTTGTTCGAAATTTTGGTTCTTTGTGTTCATCCTGGGTTGGTTGGTTGTGGTCCCGTCGGTGGGGGTGGGGCGTTTCTCCTCAGTGATAGTTGAGGTTTGTGAAGTCACTTGTTGGTTAGCTTCAACTCATCCCAGCAGTGTAGGGTCAGTCATAATGCGTCCAACTCCCCATTTGGCTCATTCCTCTTCGCATCTTAAGCCTAATTCGAGTAGCCCGGGGGGTTGTGCATCTCCCTTGCAGATGGAAATGTCGACCAATAGCTCTGGGTGGGGTGGTATTAATGTAGGTCGCTTGGGACTGGTGGTCTCTGGCAGCCATAGTGGCAGCAGGGCGGGTCATTCTAGTCGAGTAGCTTCTAAGGCCTGTGGTGTCGCGGTCGTGGTGGCTCGGTGGCTGGTCATGGGAGTCACACCACATGGAGCCAACAATGGGGCGGGACGATTTGTCGCGGCGGTTCAAGGTGACGGAGGAAGGCTCATAATTTGGGACACGATCAGAGACAAGATTGTTGTTTAGAGCACTGTCATGATTTGATTCAGCCGGTACTTAAACGCTTGGAAACCTCAGAACAAGTGAGCAGGAGGATCATGGAGAGCTCATTGCCACTTTGAACAAAATGCACTACTCTTAGTGACATGTCTGGGAGCATGTAGTGGTGGTCTGGCGAGGCCATAATATGTTATCTAATAAAGTAGAGAAGATGGAGGCTTGGATGACACACTTCGAAGAGCACGTTCATTGCTCCTTTCGTCCTCCTCCTGCTCCAGGAATAACTTAGGACAACCCATCCTCCATCACTTCTGATGATTAGCATGGTTACAGGTGTTTTACTTGTTTTATGTGTTTACTAGTGCTTTTGGCCTCCTAAGTTGTGGACAGTGTCTTTATATGTTTTTCTATTTCTTTGTCATATGCTGATCATGGTAGTAAAAAAAAACTGGTCGGGGTGAGACTACCTGCATTTTGCTACTATTGGACCTCTTTTTGGAAGAATGAGTAGAATCTCGATCTACAAAAAATAAGAAGCATAATTGAGCAGTAGACAATAGACACAAGAATTTTATGTGGAAAACTCCCTCTGGGACAAAAACCACCAAACAATTTTCTAATAGTTTTTTGACTACCTCAAAAATACTTCAACTCCAACTAGAAGGGAAGCCCAACTCCCTAATACTCTAGAAAAATGTTCAATTTTCAAGCTCCAACTAGAATGATGCTCCAATGCCCTGGTTTTATCAACAGTGAGCTGAAAGAATGCTCCAACACCCTAGCAAGCTCCAACTCACCCTAGCACCACCCAACAACCCTGAAAACGATAATAAATAAAATCAACTATTGTGGGCTCTCATACTAGGGACAATGACCCACTTACATAATCAAAGATATAACAATGAAATCCCAGATACAAATACCCTAGCAAATCCCTTACTGGTAGATTCAGTTGATGACAAATAACTCTTTCTTCTAAGTTATTGTAGTAATAATGATGAAACTTCTACGCCCTCACTATTGTAGAGAATGATGAAACTGCCCTGCCCTTATTATTGTAGGCCATGATGAAATTGCTCTGCTATTTTGTTGCTAATGAAACCCGACTTCTACAAAAACACTTAGGTTGTACCAACTTCTATCTTGAGGGAAAAACAATTCACATGTTCATTGTCAATATTCAAGCATACAATATTTAATTAAAAGTCACACACCTCTATTTTGTTTCTAGAATTCTTCATAATAAGTCGACTACATTGAATCCCTTGATAGACACAACAATAAACATATATATGCAAATATGCCAAAATAGTGGTTGAATGGAATGACAATTTAATTGCTCACTATTGAAGCAACTTGCCTATATGTGTCAAAGCCTTGTTGTAGCTTGTAAGATTCTTTCAAGTGTAATTGAATGCAAATGTTGTCACTGTAATCCTTCCAGAGTAGGTAGACTTCAGCCTTGAGATGCTACTAAATTGCCAAGTATGACATAATGATTGGTCTTAAACACTTCTGGATCCTTTCTTGTGCTCAGAATTTTGTACCTTAGGAACCACAATCTTCAAAGGATGGATGCTTGGACTATATTTGAGATGTCACAGATAGCCGCAAATATGGATACCTTGCTAATGCAATGTAACCTCATAATGAGTTGCAAACAAACGTCAATTTGATGCCCAAAATGTGATCAAATTCTTCTCGGTGAAAAGACATATACTCCTCCATAAAGTTGCAGTACTTGATATATCAATTGTCTTAGGATTAGGCGTGCAAGGGGCCTATAAGAGTCTTCAAGAAAAAATGTAGATTCAAAGTGCACACTTTAGTCATTAAGTTTGAGCGAATTCACCTCAATAGGCTACATCCCTCAACTTTTTCAACAGATAAAACAATTGTTGTTATGAGAAACTTTAGAAGATGAGAGGTCTAGCCTTCAAGTCGCAAAGGTAAGATGTTTCGTGTTCAGAACCGATGCCCTAAGAAGGGTTGAACCTTAGGATCATACTCCTCCTTTCTTCAATTGACATAATACATGGATGAAGACTACAAAGAAACTACAAGGTCGTAGATATGTAAATAAAATTCATGCATTCTAGGATTTCCTACAAAAGAAGATTTACCCCAACAAATCCCTTTTTCTGTTCAAAAGATAACCTCAATAGAATTTCATTGATCCACAGGTCTAGAATGCACAGAATGATGCCCTAATGGAGGGTCGAAACTCTTTTTCCTGCAAAGACAAAATCAAATCCCAAAGCAAAGAAAAATCAAGTGTAAAAGCCAGCCAAAATATCCTTTCAAGCCTCTCATCTAAGTTGACTCTATACCATAGGGCCAAGGTTGATTTTAGAGCATAAAATGATTAAAAGATCTTCATTTGATGCATACTATGGATGATAAAGCAAGTGTTTTTTATAGACATGGGAGGGGCTTCAAGAGATGTAACGATTCCAAATTTTGAGGGAGACATCAAAATTGAAATTCAATGCCTTAGGGTTCAAGTATTGAGACCGTTTGCCCTAGGAGATAAAGAATTAATATTTTTATTTGAAACCAAACTCCTCATGACTTATCATTTCAAAACCTTAATCTTTGAGACCCTTCATGAATCACTTTAACCACAACTTTAGATGAAAACCCCATTCCCTTGATATGAATAATGATTTGGCCAATGGTAGGGTGCCGCATCACCCTCCTTTGGGGTTTTGTATCCACAAATTAGGTCCTTTGTCTTCAAACTAACATAACTCACAAATCGTGAGGCTTCTCGTGGTGTGCCACATACCACCATAATCATCTTGACAAGGAGAATCCATCAAGGATGATCCTGGCATGAAAAACCATGAGTTTCCATGTCATATTAGTCGACAAAACGTGAGCCATCTTCTAGTATCACCTCGGTTGACATCAATGGCAACCTTATAGCAAAAATCTCCCCCTTTGGCATTGGTGGAAACACACGTACTACCCCTGCGATCATTGT
The DNA here is from genome assembly GCA_031772625.1 of Pinus tabuliformis. Taxonomy (NCBI): domain Eukaryota; kingdom Viridiplantae; phylum Streptophyta; class Pinopsida; order Pinales; family Pinaceae; genus Pinus; species Pinus tabuliformis. The sequence continues at coordinate 699,335,126 of CM062808.1, read as the reverse complement.
TCCCCTTAACTCCATGCCTATGATCTTCCCGACTTGATTTCTCGCCCCCTTTGACATCAATGGCAAAGGGTGACTCCCCCTAACAATCTACCTGTTGAAGTGGACCTATAACCTACCTCTGATCCCCTTATATGCTTGGCTGGATAGAAAGTCGATCAATGTGAACTTGGGAGAATCCCAAGTTTTTGTCAAAGATACTCAAACATCTCACGCGGTAAAGGTTTGGTGAAGATGTCAGCTATTTGTTCCTTTGTCCCAATATATTCCACTTTGATGTTCCTCTCTGCAACCTACTCTTGAATAAAGTGATACTTGATAGGAATGTGTTTTGTTTTTGAATGCATGACAAGATTCTTGGAAATGTTTATGGCGTTGGTGTTGTCGTAGAACATCAGAATGGGCTCATCAAACTTCACCTGAAGATCCTACAATGTTTGTTTCATCCAGGGAAACTGAGTACAACATGTTGCTACTGCAATATATTCTGCTTTCGTTGTGGATAAGGAGACTGATGACTGCTTATTTCTCAACCATGATACAAGACAACCACCTAGGTAGCAAGCTTCTCCACTAGTGCTTTTGCGATCATCAACTCTACCTACATAATCTACATTTGTATAAGATGTGATAGTTAAGTCATTTCCTTTTTGATACCATAAGCCAAAATCTGTTGTTCCCTTAAGGTATTGAAATATTCTCTTCACTGCAACAACATGGGATTCCTTTGGTGCTACTTGGAAACGTGCTACCTATCCAATTGCTTGCATCACATCTCGCCTATAAGTTTTCACATATAGAAGACAGTCAATCATAGATTTATACATCCTTTGGTACACATCCTTAGATAGGTCATCCATGGTCAACTTGCAACCTGTCACCATTGGGGTGTTGACTGGTTTGCAATCTTCCATCTGAAATCTCTTTAACATTTATTTGATATGTTTTGGTTGACAAATGAATATGTCCTTATCTTCCCAAGATATCTGAAGTCCCAAGAAGAAAGACAACTCTCCAAGTAGTGACATCTCAATCTCTCTTTGCATATCTGCTACAAATTTCTTTCTTAAACCGTCATCATCGCTCCCAAAAATAATGTCATCCACATATACTTCAATAATTTTCAATTTGTCTGTTCAACCCTTTACATAAAGGTTGCTATCTACATTTCCTCTCTTGAACCCTTGTTTCTACAAGTACCTATCAAGATGAGCGTACCAAGCTCTAGGGGTTTGTTTGAGACCATATAATGCATTCTTTAACTTGAAAACATAATATTTCTTCTTAGTAAGCATAAATCCCTTAGGTTGTTCTATGTATACCTCTTCTTCTAGTTCTCCATTCAGAAAGGTTGATTTTACGTCCATCTAATATACTTTGATTTTCCTCGAACATGCATAGGGAAAGAACATTTAGATAACTTCCATTCTGGCAATGGGATCAAATGTTTCTTTGAAATCTATATCTTCAACTTGTGCATACCCCTTGCAGACCAATATTGCCTTGTTCCTAGTAACCTATCCATCCTCATTCAACTTGTTTATGAAAACCCACTTTGTGCCAATGACATTCTTTTCCTTTGGTCGTGGAACTAGTTCCCAAGTATCATTATTTTCAATCTAATCCAATTCTTCATTCATAGTTGCTACCCAATGTTCATCATGACTAGCCTCTTCAAAGTTGTTAGGCTCAAATGTGGCCAAGAGTGCAAGATGGGCTTGTTCTGGTATGCATAGCTGTCAGTTTCTTCTGATACCTATGCCTTCATTAATGTCCCCAATGATTTGATATGAAGGATGGTTCTTTTGATACCATTTCTTGGAAGTCTTAGAGGATGCATGTTGTCCACTTCATGTCTCTTCCTGTCTATTAGTTATTTCCTCATTTGATTTTACTTGCTTTAGGGCTTTGACCTTTTCTAGTTTTTTCTTTTGTGTCTTTGGTTTGCTTGAAGATGAGTTTTCTTGTTCAATCTTTGGTCCACGAGCTTCATCAAAGGTTACATTGATGCTTTCAACTATCTGATTGAGTCTTTTATTATAACATTTGTATGCTTTCCTTTTGCATGAATAGCCAAAAAATATGCCTTCATCTACCCAAGAGTCAATTTTTCCTATCTTTTGGTCTTCCCTTTTGATGTAGCATTTGCTTCCAAAAACTTGAAAATGTTTGACATTTGTTGGTCTTCCCCTCCATAGTTCATATGGAGTCTTATCACAATTGCTCTTAAGAAATCCTTTGTTCAAAATGTACACAATTGTATCAATTGCTTGAACCCAAAATTTGTTGTCCAATTTTGAATTATTCAACATTGTTTTGGCCATTTCTTCTATTGTTCTGTTTTTCCTTTCAAGGACTCCATTTTGTTGTGGCATCCTAGTTGCTAATAACTATCTTTTTATTCTGTGTTCCTCACAGTAGTGCTGAAATGATTTGGAGGTGAATTCTCCACTATAACTGATCTTAAACATTTGATCTTCAAATCAATTTCATTTTAAACCATTTCCTTGTAGATTTTGAAACGTTCAAATGCTTCAGACTTCTTCTTCAAAAAGTTGATTGTTGTCATCTTGGTATAGTCGTCAACGACATTTCTCTCACAACCTCCTTTTTACCAATTTTGACAAGGTTTTAAAAGTTTATGTGTATATGTCAAACTTTCATCTTCTTTTGCTAAGAAACAACCTTTAGCAGTCTCATCCAAGGTGTATATGTCATTTGGAGTTCTAGTTGCAATAGCCATTAGTTGGCCAATTTTCTCTCTTCTTATTTCACATTTCTTTGAGTCAAAGAGCAATGTGTGTCCCTGATCACACATTTGACTTACACTCAACATACTATGATTCATATTTTCAATGAGAAGCACATCCTCTGTTGTAGCATCCTTGTTTCCAAGCTTAGCAGTGCCCATTCCTATAACGTTTGCAAGTCCGTCATTTCCAAAATACACTATTCCATCATTTCCTTCTTTTAGAGAGATAAATTTGTTCTTGTCTTCGTTCATATGCATTGAGCAACCACTATCGCCATACCACACATTCTTCTTACTTTGAGCTTTTAGGGCAAGTGCACATCTTTCAATTTTCTTCCTCCAGACCTGAGCATTTTGATTCTGACGTGATTACTTTGGGGAAATGGTTAACCTACAATCTTTAGTCAAATGTCAAAATTTGTTGATTTATGGAATTATACTTCATTTCTTAAATAACAAAACATGTTGTAGTTTTTCTTGTAATCCTCCCGTGTATTTATGGGATAATCATTCCTTAAAGACCTTCCAAAATTGCTTTTGTTCCTACCATAGGCCTGACAATTTAAAACTTTATGTCCAAAATTTCCACGTGAATAACAAACACCAAGAATGATATTTTAATACCTAAGAGGAGGAGTCCTTCTTCATGACATCGTTCTCCATGATTCTTCTTGTTGATCTTGAACCTTCTATTCTGTTGGGAATCCTCTTTCCTTCTCAATAAATCCTCTAGTAATTGTTGCATATGTTTTTTGTCCACCTTCCTGTTATGTTGCAAAAGAGGTTGAGATTTTTACAAATGTTTCCTTGTAACCCAATCCCGTCTGGCCTTTTAATGCTAATGAGCTCATCTAATACTTTGGAGTTTTTCTCTGCTTCCTTTCGTAGATAGACTATCTATGCTTCCAAGTCTTCCCTTGCCTTGTTGCTTTCTTCAAGTTTTCTTCTGAGAGAATCTTCGACTTTTATCGCTTCTTCGAATTGTACTTTAAGGTTGATAATGGCTTCCTTTGATTCTTCATTCTTCTAATTGAGGCTTCTAACCTGTTCTTTTGTTATCTTTAGTTTGACTTCGAGATATTTCACATTTCCTCTTTCAATCTTGAGATCCTTTACAATTTTGACCATCTTGTTTTGAAATTTGATCCATCTCTTCTTCTTCTTCTTCAAGTGCTTCCTTCCTATTGTCCCTAGCCATGAATAATACTCTTCCTATGTCATTTTCTTTGTCACTGTCACTTTCTTCTTTAGATGATGAATTGTATTCTTTGGAGAAACTTTTTTTCTTAAAGCCTTTCTTCTTACCTTGCTTGTTGAATCTTCTTTGACCCTTCTTCCCTTTCCTGGGTGCTTCATCTTCATTGCCAAAGTTCTTATGAGGACATTTAGCTGCAAAGTGACCAATCTCACCACAATTGAAACATATTAATGGAAGTTTACCTTTGAACTTACATGTTCCTCTTTTCATCTTTCTCACAAAGTTAGCAATTTCTTCATCTGAGTATTCTTCTTCTTGGCAGCAATTGGAGCTTGGTCTTGATTCCTGTTTATCTTTTTCAGTCTTCTTGGATGTTGTGAATGTTGCTTCTCGGTTAGATGGACCATCTTCCTGTTCAATCCTCATTTCATAAGCTGTAAGAATCTTGTGTAGCTCGTCCATGCTAAGATTGTTTAAGTTTGATCTATCTTCTAAGCGAGAAAAAAAAAATAATAATAATAATAATAATAATAATAATAATAATAAATTAGGATTAAATCTTGCTAGAAGAGATCTTAGAGCCTTCGTACAATAACTCTTTTATTTCCTAGTTCTCCTAGTCCTTCCAAGGCATTTGTTACTTCATCCACTTGTTGAAAGTAAGTTGTAATGTTCTCGTCTTCTTTCATCTTCAATTGTTCAAATTGAGCTCTGCAAATTTGAAGTTTTGCTTCATTGACCTTTGAGTCTCCTTCATATATGTTTTGAAGCTTGCCCCAAACTTCCTTAGTTGTTTTACAACCCAACACCTTAACATAGACAAATTCAATGACTCCACTCATAATGGCATTCTTGACTTTGGCATCATATTCAACAAGTTTCCTACCTTTTTCATCTGTTGGAGGAGAGGCTTTTGCATCATAGCCCTGTTCGACTATTTCCCAATTATCATATCCTTGTGAAAGTATATATACTTGCATCCTTCCACTCCATAGTGCATATTTTTTCCCATTAAACGGAGGAAATCCATTCTTGGTGCACTCCGTGATCTCCTTCAACGATTAGATTGATTGTCCAAGGACCAACTTTGATTTCGGTTGTTGCAAACACTAAGAGGCGGGGGGAGGGGTGAATCATTATTTCTTAGTAATTAGTGACCTATTAAATATTTTCAGAGCATTAATTAATCTTCATCATCAATTCAAGAACATAAATGTGTAGTAGGCAATAGACACAAAAAATTTAGGTGGAAAACCCCCTCCGGGACAAAAAACCACCAAGTGTTTTTCTAATAATTTTGTGAGTACATAAAAAATGCTTCAGCTCCAACTGAAAGGGGAAACCCAAGTCCCTAGTACTATAGAAAAAACATTCAATTTTCTAGCTCCAACTGGAAGGACCCCCCAATGCTTTGGTTTTATCAACAATTAGTTGAAAGGATTCTCCAACACCCTAGCAAGCTCCAACTCGCCCTAGAACCACCCTACCACCTTGAAGTGTTTTCAAGTTCCAACCTGAAGGTGACTTTAACCACTTTCCTAGCACCACCCAACCACCCTGAAAAATGATAATAAATAAAATCAACTATTGTGGGCTCCCATACTAGGGGCAATGGCCCACTTACACTAGCAAAGATATAACAATGAAATCCCAGATACATATACCCTTACTACAAAACCTTGACAAATCTGTTACTGATAGATTCAACTGATGACAAGTAAATCTTTCTTCCAAGCTGCTATAATTATAATGATGAAACTTCTCTGCTCTTACTACCATAGAAAATGATAAAACTGCTTTGCCCTTATTGCTTTGTACAATTATTAGAAGAGACCCTCACTTCTATGCTATTTTATTACTGAAGAAGCCCATCTTCTACAGAAACACTTAGGTTGTACCAACTTCTATCTTGAGGGAAAAATTGTCCACATGTTCATTGTCAATCTTCCAACATACAAGATTTAATTAAAAGTCGCACACCTCTGTTTTGTTTCCATAATTCTTCACAATAAGTTGGCTACACTTGCCTTGATAGACACATCAACAAACATATATATGTAGAGATGCCAAAATAGTGGATGAACAGAATAGCAATCCAATTGTTCACTATTTATGCAACCTTCTTGAATGTGTCAAAGCCTTGTTGTAGCTTGTAAGATCATTTCAAGTGTAATTGAATGCAAACATTGTCACTATAATCCTTCCATAGTAGGTAGACTTCAATCTTGAGATGCTACTGAATTCCCAAGTAAGACGTAATGATTGGTCTTCAACACTTTAGGATCCTTTCTTATGCTCAAAATTATGTACCTTAGGAACCACAATCGTCAAAGGATGGATGCTCGGACTATGCTTGAGATGTCATACATAGCTGCAAAGATGGATACCTTGCTAATGCAATGTAACCTCAGAATGAGTTGCAAATAGACCTCAATTTGATGTCCTAGATGTGACCAGATTCTTCTTGATGAAAAGATAAATACTCCTCCATAAATCAGTGATACTTGGGATATCAATCGTCTTAGGATTAGGCATGCAACATGCCTCTAATAATCTTCAAGAAAAATGCAGATTCAGAGTGCACAATTGAGCCATTAAGTTTGAGCAAATTCACCTCAAGAGACTACAAACCTCGACTTTTTCAATAGATAAAACAATTGTTGTTCTAAAAAACTTTAGAAGATGAGAGGTCTAGCCTTCAAGCCATAGAGGTAAGATGTTTCATGTTCATAATTGGTGCCCTGAGAAGGGTTGAACCTCAACATCATACTCCTTTCTTTAGCTGACATAATATAGGGATGAAGGCCGCAGAGAAACTACAAGGTCGTAGATTTTTCAATAAAATTCATGCCTTCAAGGATTGCCTATAAAAGAAGATTTACCCCAATGAATCCTCTTTTCAGTCCAGAAGATAAGCTCAATAGAAATCGATGATCTACAGGTCTAGAATGCACAAAAATGTGTTACCAGAAATGAGAAACGGGAAACGAAACGAGAATGAGAAACGAAGTTTGGAGGTTTCGCATATAAGAAATGAGGAGAGAGAAAAACACAATATTAAAGGTGAACAATATAAACAAAGCACTAATCATAAACATACAATGTTTTTGCTTATGGAATTTTAAAGAAACATTCATAAATAGTAATTTAGTTTTAAGAAAGAAATGATAATTTTGTAGATCCAAAGACTTACCCATCATTAATTCCAAGAAAATAGAAAGCATTGATGAGAATAAGAGATTTGAAATATAAATAATTAATTGTATACTTTTGAATATATATGTATATCTAAGGTAACTTCCAACAATTCATATCAAAATGCAAGTAAACCTAATAATCTAGATTACTGCTTGTTGAGCTTGAGCCAATTCCAAAAGCATTATTTTGGTTAGTAGACTTCGTGGTATCATCAAGCATGCCTTCATCATTGTCTTGTAGCACCTCAAGTGGAAGCTCAACATTTCCGTCATCTTGTGAACCATCATAATCCCACATTCTCGTGGGTCCAGTTTTGTATTCTAGTTATTGTCGAGATAACAAACGTAGATTTGAGTGTACAAACTCCAAATCTTGTGCCATTTTTGTGCCTATGTGATTCTTCTCCATTGAATGGATGAAAGCATATTCACTCCAGTTTCTTTCACATGCATAGAAACTAGTCACTTGTAAAATACAATTAAAATTATGTTAGCCATAATAATTTGAAATCTTAAAAGGAAAATAATCCAAAATACACATTAGAATTAATTGTTTAAACAATAAATCAATACATTAAAGGTATTTATTATTGAGAATACCTGTGAAAGCAAACAGATAGCCAATTGATGAATCAAGGGGGTCTCTGCACCATATTGTATTCAAAAGTCGATTGGTCCAAGTTGTTGTCTGTTGTATGCACAATCTTCATTTGCAAAGTGGTCTTTCGATCTCAAATACTTTCCTAACTCAAATCATAAATCAGTGCGATCTTGACGATCGTAACACCTACTTATAAAAGTGTTCCAATTTTGCATCACCTCTACATCTGACGATGGTTTCTTATGCAACCATTTAGGATTGAGTAAGAATGTAATTGAATGAAGAGGGCTATGAAGCATTTTCCACCTTGTCAGATTGAGTTCCCACACTTCATTTATGGTGTCTTTGTCGATCCTAGAATTTTCATCTTCCATTATGTCATGAAGCTTCTCTATCATTTGATCCATGCTCTCAAACACATCCCCTATGCATGGTTGATCACTATCAAATATGCGAATGGTGGAAATAATAGGTGTAATAAGGGTGACAATATCCTCTACTCTCCAAAAATTCTCTGAAGAAAGACCAATAATAATGTCCTCAACTTTTAGGCCATCCCTAGTATGTAAACCCTTCCCCCTTTTCCAATCCATTGATACCACCATCTCTCTCAAAGATTGATGCATTTTAGTAAGGCGATGAAGCATAATGAATGTAGATGCAAATCTAGTCTCGACACATCGAAAAAGTTGAAGTTTTGCATATTTCTTATAAATTGCTATGGATGTTGCATGATTAACAATAAAGTGTTGTAGCATCTTTGCTTTAGTTATAGTTTTATCAACCCATGCAATGTTATTAATATCTTTCAGGAGAAAATTCAAGTAGTGCACAGAACAAAGAGTCCAAAAAATTGTTGGATATTCATCCTTAATCAACCCACTAACAAGGACATTGCTTGAGGTACTATCTATAATAATTTGGACCACATATTTTCTTCCAACCTCCTATATTGCCTCTTTGAGGAGACCCGTTAGATATGGACCATCTTTTGTCTTTCATGTGGTATCATGGGAATTTAACATAGAAAATTTTAGGGGCGAATGTTCGCCCTTTGGCGAAATTAAGGGGTTTTAAATTTTTAGTGGGCGAATATTTTGTATCATAGTACATTTTTACAAATCACCTCAAATAGCCCACCTTATTTTAAGAGAGAGGGTAAAAAAGGTAAATTTAGCCCTTGAAATTAGGAGTTACAACCTTCCATTTGCCCATTTTCAAGAATAGGTTTTATTTAAGTGAATCCATTCGCCCATTTTCAAGAATATGTTTTATTTAAGTGAATCCTATGGGCCAAATACCATATTTATAAAAGAGGTATGGTAAATTAATAAAAATATAAATAAATGAGAAGTATGGTAAATAAATAAAACATTTTTTATATTTACTCCATAAGTCACCTTATATACATGCAAGGGTGTAAACAAATAAAAATATAAGTAAAGTAGAGGTATGGTAAATAAACAAAATGTATTTTTATACTTACTCAAAAGGTATGGTAAATAAATAAAACCTCTTTTTATATTTAGTCCATAACCCTCGTTCTATTTATGAAGGCTCAAGAAAGAGGTTTTATTTAAGTGAATCCTATTGGCCAAATACCATATTTTTAAAAGAGGTATGGTAAATTAATAAAAATATAAATAAATGAGAGGTATGGTAAACAAATAAAATATTTTTATATTTACTCCATAAGTCACCTTATATTTACGAACACTCAAAAAATGCGTTATATTTAGGTGAAACCTATGGGCAAAATACTATGGGACAACTACCATGGACTAGATTGTTATTAATACCATGCAAAAAAATATTATTAACCCTAATATTAGTATTAATAAAAATAAAAATGGCACATGGTGAAACCTATGGGCAAAATACTATGGGAGAAATACCATGGACTAGATTGTTATTAATACCATGCAAAAAAATATTATTAACCCTAATATTAGTATTAATAAAAATAAAAATGGCACATGGTATTGACCCATGGTATTCACCTGGAATGTAGCCTATTTAAATGGGGGAATTAAACCAGCATAGATCCATCTTTACTCTGGATCTACTAACCCCCGAGAGGTATCAAATATCGTGATATGCAAACTAGCATAGAGTAAAAGTAAAAATGGATGTTGTAATTTAATGTATGTTAAACAATTTAGCTTGGTTAAAATAAAAAATAAAATAAAAATCAATTATTAATTTTATTAATTTTTATAAATTACTAATAGTAATTTTTAAGCTCCAGGTTTATGATAACCCATGGTAATACCAAGATCTTACAAGATTTTATAATTGAGTAAAATATTCGACATGCCTGGTGAGAGATTCGCCAAAAAATTATATATACATATTATATTATTGATAAAATCGCCTTCCATTTTTCCTATATACCATGGAGATTCGCCCATTTATTATACTTATAAATCTAGAGGGGGTTCTTAAAATTTTCCCTGGAATTTAAGAACATAACTCCTTTTAGGCTAGAAACCAAAATATTGATAAGGGGATGATGGTTGACATCTGTCCAACCATCTTAGACAATGGAGACCCCAAATTCCTTCCAACTATCTTTAATGTCTTGAGGTCTAGCTTCAACTTGAGCCCTCTGTTCAGATAACACAATCGTCCTCATCTTTTCATAACTAGGAGGCTTGTAACCTTTAGGGACATTGTTAACTAGATCCCTTACCATTTCCTTCCAATAAGGAGACCTACACACATTGAGAGCTATGCCATTTGCGAAAAAAATCATCCAATGGATGCATCAAGATTCCCCCTCCCTTTTACATCCCATAAGTTTTCAAGGTGGGAAATAGAAACTTGATGTTGAGAACAAGAGTGTGGACCACCAATTGTGAATCTACTATGATTGTTGTTGGTTTGAACTAAACCTTCAACAATATGTCTCAGCATTTCAAGTTCATTAAATTGCTTAATTAGAGAAACTTTCTTTGTTTTAGGTACACCCATAAATAAAGTTGTTTGTTCTTCTTTTCCCATTCCAAGTAAATGCCATCAAACTCTTCCTACATTCCCCGATTTTTGTGTTTTACAATAAGGGCACAACCAAACCTTTGAACCAGTTGATCCACTTGATCCTCCACTATAAGATTGAGTGCATTTCACAACTGCCCATAACCTTGACTCAAAGGTTTTTTTTGCTTCTTGATATTCTTTGCTTTGGATTTTTTTTTATGCCTTTGGGAAAGGGGTGGTCTACTTTGTGACACTGATGAACTTTCTTCCATTGCAATGGGAAATGAGTGGAATAAAAAATAGATGATTCTCTACCACAACCAATTTTAATCTGCACAATTTATATTTGAAAATTAGTTACAAAAACAAAAACAAAAATAAATTGACACTTAATTAGAAAAGTATAATTAACTAAAAATTTGAAGAGATAAATTTATTCACATGCATAGTTTGATGTACTGCATGATGGACGATTGCTGGCAATTTTTTATGATGCTTGAGCACTGGAAACATCATCTACAATGTGCATATAATACCAAATATGTAGTATTTCATTTCTATGTATCTTGTTTTCAAAAGCCAAGTATTGAATTCTAAAAGCAATGGGAAGATTAATATCAATTCCCCTAAGATTTCTATTTCTTTTTCTTGTTTGACAATTTTCTCTTACATTAATAAAATCGCCTTCAATAGCCATGTTGACAAGGGCCATGAATTATTTCCCTATTAGAAGGTTTTAACCACATAAAAATACTAGTGTTATGATAATTGATCTATTTATGTGAATCATTATTGAAGGTATTCATCCTATATAGAGTGTCGTGTTTTCTCAAACATGGTGTCAAAACTCGTTTGAAGAGCCACTTTTATTGTTGTTTGAAATCTCGAGCCTATATTTCCACATTTTTGAGATCTACTATTTCCATATGTTTCTAGTTTAAACAAACTATTCCATTGTATCCATAGCACTACTTTTAGTTAAGAACACCTCTCTTTTCATCCAAAAAAGTTCCCATTTGCTCGACATGTAGCTTTTCTCATATAATATAAAGGAATAAAGTTTGAATACGCCCTTAAAAAATTATAAAATTCATATTTAGTTTTCTATTTTTATTCTCAAGTTGTTATTCTTTCTAATGTGTGTATGCTCTTCATTATGCGATTTGCTATTTTAAAGAAAATACAATGTGTGTATTTTGCATTGTATTTAAAATTCTCTTTGATTTGCTATTTTTAATATTTTAAAATTTTAAATACAATGTGTATTTTGCATACAATGTGCGCATAATTTTATTCTTTCACACAATATTCAAGTCACAGCCACAACAGGTCTCTAGAAGCACACTTTAACACTTTAACGAATAAAATACTTTAAATGTTTAACGAATAACTAAACAATTTAAATAGGTTTAGTAAGTTTCCATTTAACTTAAGGCTATTTAATTTAAACAATTTAAACATTGTTAGTAATAAAATACTTTAAATGTTTAACCAATAAATAAAACCGATCACATCTTCGTATCATACCAAGAATACCAAAAATACAGTGATACTATTTTATACACGAATATAATGTCATACCAAGAACACATTGATTATTGATACTACTTGATATATATATATATATATATTATTGGTTCAAATAAAATTACCTCCATTTGACAAGTGCGGAGTAGCTATCATACCAAGAATACAATGACATACTATATATAATATGTGATACCATTCTTGGTATTCTTGATATAATATGTGATACAATTGGAATTTGGTATATAAGCTATTATACCAACAACATAGTGATACCATTTTTTACAAGAAAAAATGGACTGGTTTAATACAAAACCAATGTTATGAAGGTCAGCACAACAGCTCATAATCCCATTTAAAACAGAGTTTCCCCAAATCTTTTTGCTGAACTAATCACTCCTATTTATGGAACTTTTTTTGTGTTGATTCCTCGGACAAAACTAAGTTGATTGACATTCTCCTGAGTCCCAAAATTTTGCACAAGAAGGAAATTATGATAGAGTAGTAGTCCCCAATTTACCTCGAAAATAATGTTAATTTTGGCTGAAATATTTGGAAATTTGGAACACAGTTGCCTCTATTGTATAAACAAATTTGGATGGTGGAAGTTTCCCAAAGGAGCTCTGTCTTTATGGGTAGCTGTTGAAGCCAAATAGTGACGATGGCATTTAAAAGTCGTATTTCAAGCTCAGTTTTTCACCATGAATCATAGCAATCAGAGAGATTGTGACAAAGAGAGCACTGCTGCCCGAGCTATTAGGACAGGGAAGACCAAGGATGATGGCCTTACTCCTGATTCCTGAACAACAAAGAGAAGGAGTAGCTAAAGCACTTCAGGGAAAGGCTACAAAGAATGCAACAACATAATTTGGAGGAAAAGATGCTGGAATTGCAATGCCAAAATCTCTAAGAAATAGGCTAGCATATTTGTAAAGGTGTACAAGTACAACTTAGACAAGGACTATTTTTGGTTTGAGATGCCTCAACTAGAGCTGAAATAAGGAATGGTCTTGATATTTGGTCATTGTTTTGCTATATGGTCTGTCGTATTGATTTGATCTTGCTTATATATTTTTTTAAAGATGTCTACTATACTAAAGATTGTTGATAAACAAATTTGGATGAAAAAAGCTTGTATGAAAAAATCTTGTCAATCACGATTCACATGTTGTCCCAGATTTTCAAGTGCTAATTGTAAAAAGATTGACCAAAAGAATGAGAAAAACCAGAGATTGAAGTTTGTACCTGTTCATAATAAGATTGACGATACCGCTGAAGATAACTCGATGGGGCGTGAAGCTGCTCGGCTCGAGAGTCGACTTTGATCTGTGCCTTGCTTGTATCTGACGAGTGATGAGTTTTCTCTCCTCTTCGGCTTAAATCCTTGAAAAACTGTGAACAACTGCACAACTGAGAAAAGCCACTGGTTTGCATGGGTAGTTGCACAGTTAAAAAAGAAAAGTAATTACTGCCTGAATAAATAAATTTTTTTGATACACTATAAGAATACCACACAACTAGAGTATGGAACTGGAGTTTAATGGCCTAATGCAACTATTGGAGCTTGCACGGATTCTCTCACAAATACAACTGGTGCTTTTTTTACAGCGGTTCTCTCACAATACTAGTGGATGACAATTCTCTCCCTTTGTATGTAGCGATACAACTTCTAGAAAACTAAAAGTCCACTAGAATTGAATTGCGAACTGAACTAGACTTAATCGGTGTTTGGAAAAGAGAAGTTCAACTGGAGTTAGCCGGAGTTTGGAAACTAAATGTAGAAACGGTTTCATTTCACTAGAAACTATTTTTGGCCATTGAAAACCAAAACGGCCATTTAAGACGCCGTTTCCAACGTCGTTGGGTTTCTACGACAGTTTCTCCAAGAAACGACAAGCATCGTCCTGTTTTTGGTAACTAGGGCACAAAATGATGCCCTAATGCAGGGTCAAATCTCTTTTTCTTATAATAGACAAAATCGAATCCCAAACCACAAAAAAGTTAAGTGCACAAGCCAACTAAAATCTCCTTTCAAGCCTCTCGTCTGATTTGACTCTATACCACAGGGTTGAGGTTGATTTTAGAACACAAAATGATTAAAAGTTCTTCATTTGATGCATATTATGGATGATAAAGCAATTGCTTTTTATGGAGGCTTCAAGAGATGTAATGATTCCAAAATTTGAGGGAGACATCAAATTTGAAATTCAATGTCTTGGGGCTCAAGTATTGTGACTATTTGCCGTAGTAGATAAAGAATTAATATTTTTATTTGAAACCAAACCGCTCATGACTTATAATTTCAAAACTTTAATCTTTGATACCCTCCATGAATCACTTTAACCACAACTTTAGATGAAAACCCATTCCCTTGATATGAATAATGCGCTGGCTAATGGTAGGGCACGGCATCACCCTCCTTTGGGGTTTTGTATCCACAAATTGGGTCTTATGTCTTCAAACTAGCATAACTCACAAACTGTGAGGCTTCTCGTGGCGTGCCACATACCACCGAAATCAACTCGACTCGGATAATCCATCAAGAATGATCGTGACATGAAAAACCATTAATTACCATGTCATATTAATTGACAAAAGATGGAACATCTTTTAGCGCTACTTGGGTTGACATTAATGACAACCTTATAACAACATAATGATTATTATAATTATATATTTATTATTTATTTTATGAATGCAAGCTTCCATGATTCATAATGTTTATAATTTTTTTTTTCTTGAAAAATCGCATAAATAGTTTATATCAATATTAATATTAAATCCATAACATAAATCTTTATAATATGTATCAATTATATTTATTAATGTGAATACGCTAGTATATATATTTTTAGCTTTGCAAATATTTGTACATATCAAACTAATTTATTAAGAACCTAAAAATAACACAATGAGATTTTTTTTGGAAACCTTTTTTTTTTTTTTCCTCGATAAAACTATTCTATTCTATTATTTACAGGAACAAGGAAAACATTACATTCACAGAGTCAGTTTACCCCAAGGCCCACTGTGGCTCTTTGGACCAGGGTTTCTCAAAAAACAGCCCTCGCTGGGGTACCACGTCTAAGCAAAACTACCCACGCAGGGGCATCATACCACGACAATGCATCCAAACCAAACATATACATCCCGCGCAGGGGCATTGGACCAAAAGTGTTCATCCCTCGCAGGGGCATCAAAAGACCTTCAGCGAATTCCCTTTCGGGCCATACAGACATAGCAAGAGCAGACTTTAAACCAAAAAGACATAGACATAAAACCAAAACAGGACCTGAGCAGCTATGGAGGAAGAGAATCTGAACCAATGGATGGCTATTCGTCCGGCTCCTCCTCGACCACCCTGCACCATCCATACTTCTCTCTTTCTTCTGCAGTGGGAAAGGAGTCCCATTCTTCGACATTGACCTCCTTGGAAGTCGACGCCTCCTGAGCCTGAGGGCGGTTAGGAGCTTGCTCGGGAGCCACCGCTGGCCTCTCCTTGACGTCCTCTGAGCTTCCACCTGGGTGCTTCCCCTTGCTGCGCGGACCTCCGTCACCGTCCTGAGATTCCTCAAGGAATAGAACCGAAACGTGTGCATTGATGCGGGGTTTGTCCATAGAGCTGCAGAAGGTGAAGATGGCAGAACCGAAGGCAGGCAAAGGTTCCGGATCAGAGTTTGGGCTACTGGAGTCCATGAATTGGCTTGTCTGGAGGGGATTGGCCTCAGCAATTCTATGGCAATGACAGCGGCAACAGTGGAGTTGGGGCTCTGTGACTGGAGGACGAGAAGACCCTCCCCGGGCAGAACCTCGACGGCTGAGCAATCTCTGTCGGGGTCTGACCATCTTTGCAAGAGCACCGGGGAAGTGGAGCAAAGCTGGGTAAGAAAACCTTCTAGACTTGAAACGGCACCCAACAGAATTGAGTCGGCGCCCAACAGACTTGAGACGGCACCCAACAGACCAGGGACAGCACCCAACAGACTTTTCGGGCTTGAGACGGCCCTCAGCACATTGGAAGATGGCTTTAACAGCAAGAGCTGTAGCCTGGAGAACAATAACACATGTAGGACCCTGAACTTCATAACCCAAATACTAAGCGTGAACCAGCTCCATTCCACCACCTTTTTAAACTCTGCATCATTCTCTCGAGACCTGTTCGCCATAACTGCGTTTTGCAGTCGCACCAATTAACCGGACACTGCATTGAATAACAGTTGATGTTCCCCTGTACACTTATTCCTCGACGGGGTAAATCGAATTGAATGCCAGCATTAATCTTGAGGCAGTGGAAACCTAAATTACAATGATTAACGATTAAGATTTTGGGTACGTAGGCCATAGGCCATTCATAGTGCTTGGAAAACGTCCATTTCCATCATTAAAAAATGGTTCAAAGTTGAATTTCTTAAATTTTTTTGACTGTATTGAAAATTTCACTAGCGAAATTGTGTCGCAAATCAAGACGAGCAATGTCACGCACGTGTGCACGTACATCGATGGAAGAGACATCTTTTCTAAAAATTCCAAAGCACCATCATCTCTGTGAATCCCTGTATTTCTCTGAATCGTATTCTGAATTCCACACGATTTCTCTCTGGTTTGGTGTCGAAGTGTAAGATATTCCAAGCTTCATTTGGGAATTGTGGGCAATTTACAGAATGGAACTCAACCATTTCTGCCCTCCTGCGGATGCCCGCTTCACCATTGGCGCAACTGATCAGAAAATGCACAGCTTACATGGTATCGCCATGGACTACTTTCATATTCTGCGAATCTCGTGAACATTAATTTTCCTTTTTTGTACATCCGTTGATCTTTTTTTCTTAAACGCGGGTTGCAGAAGAGTTTTCGCGGAAGAGAACAAGTTCTAGAGGGCATCGTCTTTTTGTGAGTTTTTTCTGGACACCTTTTGTTCTTTTCCTCCTTAAATATATATAGACAGACATAGGGATGATGGTTAATTTTGTTGATTCTTATTTGCAGAACAAAACCTGCCCCTTGAAGTTTGTCAGGGCAGCCAGGGAAACTCTGCAGAGGTCGGTTGCATCACGTTCATCAGCTCTCAGACAGGTAGTTTCTTACCCTCTCTCAATTCTCTTGGAGTTTGTATTTCGTTGAATTGGAAATTTTACAGGCAATGAAATCGATACAGGCTTGCACACGATTAGTTGATGTGTACCAAATCTGTTGGCACACGGGTGGTATTTTTTAAAGGTGGGAAGCTTAGGCTGTATTTCCTTTGTGAGAACTTTTGGCTCACACATAACTTTTGGCTTATTAGGCACCCAAGTTCTTCCAGTGGCTCTGGAGGTCTGCACTGGTCACTTGCAAAAATTATAACTAGTATGGTATCCATGGGACCAATTGTTCACTTTTCAAGGGTTAGCTATAGGACCTAGATCAAATTTAGTTATCGAAGTTAGCTTTCAGACTCTGATCATTGGAGAATTATCGGACATGAGTTTTCTGATCCACGCATGAAAGGGTATTTGGCACTTTTTGGGGTTAATAAATGACCAGCTTTATTGTCACAATATTGATTTTGATACCTGAATTTTATTGGAAGCTTGAAGAAACATGCCTTCAGGGGTAGCGTTGCATATTGTGGATTTAATGAAAAGCTTTGTTGTCACAATATTGATTTTAATTTTTGATACATGAATTTTATTGGAAGCTTCAAGAAACACTCCTCAAGGGGTAGAGGGGTGCCTAATCCCAAGATTTGCACCTGGTCTCATCCTTTTTTAATCTGATGCCATTTGAGCAGGGCAGGCTGCAGCTGGAATTGAACCTTGGTAATTTGCTTGAAGTTGAGTTGACGCCACCAATTATTTCATTCTTTTATAGAGACTACAATCTAGGTGACGTCACTAGTGAACCAACATCCATGGGTTGTATTTCATCCTTCCATAGAGACTACAACTCACCAACTATTTCATTCTTTCATAGAGACTAGAATCTAGCTGACGTCACTAGCGAACCAACATCAATGGGTTGTATTTCATCGTTTCATAGAGAATACAATTCAGACGGGAATAGTAAAGAGCTTCAACTGCAAATTTGTACGGTCTGTAACTCTAACATAATCCCTGGAGAGAAAAGCTGTCCTGCATATTGCAGACAACAAGTTTTGAGATGAGTTTGGGGTGGCAGGTACAGGAGGGGCTATCACTAACCCCAGAGGAACTTTGGAGTTTACCTATGCTTCGAGCCTAGGACTTGCTTCTAATAATCAGGCTGAAGCTTACTCACTCTTGCAGGGAGTGTAGAAAATTGTGCTTGATGCCCAACCCAGTTTCAAGTTCATGAAATCACATCAAGTTAATGCCCAACCCAACATGTTTTATGTTGCTGTTATAAACATTGTAGAAAATCCATGAAACTCTGGTCTGCTAATATGAACAATCTGAAAACAATTTTCTTTTCTTATAATCACAGGATTTCTCTACTAGATGCAGCGGAATAGGAACAGAAATTAAAAGCACAAATCACACAATGGACAACACAATTTTTCTAGGGAACCCAACTGAGAAAACCCTCGCTTCATTCAGAATTGAATTTTATTGAAGAAGAATAAATTACAGATCTCTTACAACCAACTTGTCTCAATCAGAAAATAATATTCTGCCTGCCTCAAACTAAGCTTGAAACACCTGCTAGAATACTGATCTGCTTCCCCTAATCAGCAGCCTGAAATCCTTGCGCATTCGTTAGGAAATAGGCCCCTATTTCCTAGCGTATTCCCAGCTCCCAAAAAATAGGAATTCTCCTATTTTCATGCGCACTTCCAAGGGAAATCTTCCCCAACAATTCGCACAAGAGAAAACTTGACTCGTTCCTCCACAAGCTCCATACAAGCTCACAAACTCGTGCTCAATTATGAATACAAGGTGTGCCTTCGATCTCCTTATTAGCACTTCGATTTGGCTATTGTTAGTAAGTTCTATGTTTGGGAAGTCGAACTCCTGCTTTTCTAGTTAACAAAAGTCAACACAAGTTGTTAACTAGCTAACTCCCCTTGTTCTGCAGTTCCCAAACTAACTCACACTAGAGAACAGATAACTTGGTCCTCCACAATCTTACACTAGTCAAACTGCTTCTTGAACTTGTCCACATCATTGGAACTTGTACATGACTAAGAAGATCACAAAATTCGATTCCTTGAATTAAGGCACAAATCAAGGATTCCATTCCTTCACTACTTTTCAACACTCCCTCATAGCGAGGAAGGGATTCTATACAACTCCTAACTTATCTCTGTGATGAACAAAACTGCCTCTTGCCAATGCCTTGGTGAAGATGTGTGCTGTCTGCTCCCCTGTTACAATGTACAATAGCTTGACTATCCCCTTCTGCACGCAATCTCAAAGATGGGGATACCAGATCTCGGTATGCTTTGAGCGATCATGAAACCTTGGGTTCTTAGTGTGAAGATTCCTTAAACCGGGGAATTCCTACTGCAGCATTGATGATATTTCTCCTAGTTGTTAGATTTACATGAACAAGTTATTTGCAATTTCCTACGACAAACATCGAAATACATACAATGCAACCTACACCAATTAAATAATATGCGGAAACAAGAAACTGAACAATAGAGAAAGATACACACAAGTGACACAGTTGTTTTTGGACAAATGTCCCCGGAAAAACCCAATGCAAGAAAACTGGTGTAGCAGATCTGAGGGTTTTATTATTATGCAGTAGTAAAATTTGAACACATATTTGGAAGCCTTCCCGACAATCCAGTTATAGAGAATAATCCGACAGAGAGATTTGTGAGATTACCTCACACTATCACTGGGAACCCCGGCTGATCCAGCCCCAGAAAATCTACCCCTGGCTTCTCTAGCTGCCTCTACGCTGCCTCTGCGCAGTGTCAACATTAGCCCAACGTCAAGCTCACTGGGGACAATGTTAATCCTCAGGCTGGCCGATTTGCTGTCCAGGTGATTTGATTTCTGCCTTCCGGTCTCACACCTCGGCTCTCGGTTTCTAAAACTCGAATTCCCTCTGCAAATTTTGGACTCCCTCTTGGCTTTTGCGTTGCCTCTGCGTGGCTCTGCGTCAACCCCTCTGGCATAGCGTTGCCACTGCTGGATCTCCCTCTGCCTTCTCTGCTGAGTATCCTCCGCCTGAGAAGGATTTCCCTTCGGATACTGTCCATGCCCCTCGTTGCAAAAGCTCACAATCGAAATTTGTTGAAGAAAGTGTAACTAGGTTCGGTATTTACAAATGTAATTTTGATCTTTGTACTTGTCAAGAAAAATAAATATTATTTTTGTAAATTATAAGAATGAGTTTCTTGCTCATTCCACAGGTCTAGAAAAAGAGTCAAAGACATGTGTAAAGAGCTCTTCTTGAGCATATATGTAATGTATATGAGTCTACCTAGTGGCTAGATTAGCCCTCCAAGACCAAGCACAATCCTCCAAGACAAGCACAAAGAAGTCTGTCTGCAAACAATGAAGAGAACAGTTAAAGTTGGCCTCAAAATGAATATTAACATCAAATCGACTCACATATGAAAACACATCTTTTCGATGGAGATGTTAGCTCAAATACAGGGGCAAACCACTATACATACCCAGTCATGGTATGCGTAGAAAAGAAAAAAATAGGATCTCGAATATCTCTGAAATTGCGGATGAAGTTTAGGGTACAATATTTCGAATAAGGTACATGGATACATTATTTCGAATAAGTACAGAAGTACAGTATTTCGGATGGGTGCAGTGAACGCAATCTCTTTGCAATTTCGGGTGTAATCATGGTGCAAGAAATTACAGTCATAAGGAATTTGATCAAGCATATCTGTGTCTTAACCTCCTCACAGTAGTAATGATCACTGTCTCAACATAATTGTGATCCCACAATAAGACACTCTCGGCATACTAGACACAGACATAATGGTAACCATGGTCTTGGTTATAATCCTAGTGAAGACAAGGTCACGATGCAGATCTCAGTGCATTGATAAAGACACGTTATCAAAGTCATGATGAAGACAAGGTAGAGACCTCATTGACATAGTGATAACCTCAGTAGAAGTGCAGTTATGATCTCAAGGAAGGCACAACTATGATGAAACAATCATGATCTTCGTTGATCTAAGAGCAACTCTCATTCATATGGAGATCTCGTGAAGACCTTGGTGAAGGTGCAACAATGATGTTGCAACAATAATGAAGATCTCAGTGGTGCAGCGATGATGATGATCTCAACAGTGTCAAAGAAGAGGATTGGTGTCTTGGTCTTGGAGTGGCGTAGAAGGTTAAGTGTCATGTTCTTGTTATTCGTCAATTGGAATCTCTATAAAAAGAATTATGTGTGGGTTTTCCTCTCCAAGAGGGAGAGGTTTTGGCCGTGGTAGAATGCCAACATCTTGTGTTCTTGTCTCTTTGTTTTTGGTAGCTATTTGATGAGATAAGAAACACACGCTCTAATAATGTCAAAGAGAAGATTGTGCTAATAAGAAAATTAAAAAGGCCTCACAGATAGTTATCAGAAAAGAAGAATCTCATTAATCACATGTGCCCTATATTCTTCAACATGGGATCAGAGCTAAGGTGCTAAAGTCTAAGGAAGGGTAGAAAAGAGACATTCAAGGATCAAGTTTGTATCTAAGCAAATAAAAAAGATGAGTTTGAAAAATGTACAGTGCTGCATCTCATCTTCATATCAAGGAACAATCTCGGATATCATAGTCTTGTTGGCAATCACAGTTTCGGGTTCATACTACAAAACTCAAATCTATGTCATATCACAAATGCTGAAGCAACCATGATATTACAAAACCACAGATCGATCATCCTCTGCAATCGCGTCTGCAATTCTCAGGTGTACTTCACAGTCTCGGTGCTTCCAATGATGAATGGCTCAATGTAACAACAAATGATACTTCACAATAATGCTACATGATCTCAGTACACAAGGATGCTTTATGTCTCGAGCTCATAGTGATATTCTATACTACTGCATGATTTAGGGATGTCACTATTGCAAGAACAATAATAGTCTCGGATCTCCTCAAGAAGAATTCAAATTGGTGGCATTATAATCTCTCTTCATGGTGTCAAGATCACAGAACCTCCTCAATACAAATATCTCACACAGTTCAGTTTCTCATATTTACAATATATCTTGGTTTTGCATCATGCAATCTTGGTGACATCACAATATGCTAAGTGTTGCATACTACCTCGGTAAAGTCATAGTTTGGAGATAATGTTTCTAAGCAAAACTAGGATAAATCTACTTGGGCTAAAGAAGTGTTAGCTCCTCTATTTTGGGCAAGCAGTGCTAAGTCTCAGTGCCATAAAAAGATGATCAGTATTTACACATTGCTGCTAATACTCCACAGTCTATTTATGTGTCAGCAATACAATAACATATATCAATAATCATAAAGACATGATAAGGAGTCAAAGTGCCTTAGAAGTTAAGATGATGAAGCAGTTTCAAACATCATAATAACATATAGTCTGGAGTAATTTTTGTCATGCTTGGTGCTGGACAGTGCAAGGAGTCTTGGTAAGAGGTTTTCAATAATGCTCTAACAAGAATCTCATTTAAAGAAGCATCAAGGTAAGGATCTCCTCTTCACGTGCCAAGTAGGTATCTTTCATGGTTATGATCAATCTTTGATTTAAATGACTTCGTTGTACAAATCGATATGCTGGTCCTTGTATAAGGAGAATAGTCTTTGTCCTTATAGATAGGTGAAGTCATTGAAATTGGTCTCCTTTGAATTCATGAGAAGAAACTTTTAAAGTCCTCTCACATAGATAATATTGGAGACTTAAAAGAAGCTGGAAGAGGAAAAGATGGTCCTTAAAGGACAATATCAAATAGAGGAGAAAAAGAAAATTTGTGCTACTGGTTAGGATGGAAGGAATTGAATAGATTCCATGATAAGAGGGAGTAGAATTCTTTAAGTTAGCCTCTCTCTATAAGTCTCTTTCTAGGCTCCTAGATCCTGCATAGAATATGACTACAATATGTTATAGGATGTGGTATAACATATGGAAGTGTTAGAAACAAAATCTCGTGACATCATCACAAGGGTGACTATGATCACGAGGATAAGTAAGATGCCTCTGTCAACAACTTAGGGTTTCTATGAAAGAAGGCAAGTTGTAAGCAACAACTTTGCAGAACTCAAACATTTGAAGAATGCTCATCATGCAACAAAAGGGAAACATCTGCTGGATAGGGATCTTTAAGATCCTCAAGATTCTCTGATGGAATCTTCATTGATCCAGGGATGAAGCAAGTGTTTCAATAGAAACTCCAACTTGTGGAGTTCATGAATAATGATATGATGACATAAGAACAGTTCAAGGGGTTGAAGATATTTCAATCAAGGAAGCTGCTGAAAGAAGCCTGGACAACCTAAAGGTAAAATGAGGTATGTATACTTGTATTTAAGTTTTATAATGTCATGTTGTATGGTTGCAGATCAATACTTCTATCTTGAGAATCATGATCGAAGGAAAAGGATCTCCTCCTCTAAAAGGATGCAGAAAGACATAAGTCACACCAAATGAAATCAACATAATATGTCCTCATATGAAATATGAGGTGGTTGACTACAATTACATAACTCTGAGTAGAAAACTCTAAAAGACACTTGGGAATGGAATGTGTAAGGAAGGAAGAGATCGTGAGATATGCAACCCTGATGAAGGCAATCAACATCTAAAAGATCAAGAAGACTTGACTAGAAAAATCTCCTAGAAAGATATGAAGACTCTGATGGAAAAGATGTAGACCCTTGACAATGGATATCTTTGGGAGATGTGTCAACATGAATGCAGGATGTTGATACCTACAGAAAGATGTCATGATGAAGAGCCACCTAGTAAGGTATGATTTGATTTAATGATATATTTGATTTCTTGAATAATATCTGGATAAGTTCATGCAGGGCTACTTACAAGTACAACTAGCATTCATGTGATGAATGGAAGAAGCATGATGAGAAAGAAGTAGTCATATGACGAAGGTTCCAGATATGAAGAAGGCCACTTTCCATGAAGAAAGGAATGACATGATGAACTAAGGAGGAAAGTGATCGATGACTGTTGCCCTACAAGAAAGAAGCTCAACTAACTTTCATGACATCAAGGAGAGAAGTTGATCAAGCAATTGAAGGACCCACGAAGAAGAAGTTGTTGATGTATAGAAGAGTCCCTAGCTAAGAGGGAGCTTTGACAGGTCTCTGATCAAGAGGGAGCTTGGATTAGATCACCCCTGATTAAAAAGGAGTGACAATTGTGTTTTTCTATTTCATGTGTCATGCACTAGACCAGGACTAACAACTGTAAGTCTAGGTAAAGGCCATGAATGGAAATGTAGACACATGATAGACACAACATTCTTGTCTTCATTTTGGAAGAAAGAATGGAGGATTGGGTAATCATCTGGCATCCGATACTCTTTGAGGATGTGTAGGGCATCCAAGACAAGAGTAGGCAAGAGGACTGATATTCTTTGAGGGCTGGGAACCCAAGACAAGAATAGTCTTAGAAGGTCATATTCAGTGAACACCTGCGTGGATATATACCTTGAGAGACAATGACTAAGGTGTCTATAAGTCATTGGTCTCGCCAACATTGTGCTCTGATCTTATGAGAGATAGTGCTGTTAGTCAAGGCCTTGCTATGAACAATGTTGGTTACTATGATGCTATACAGATGGGTTACTAATCTAATTCTTCTTATGAGAAATTCTTCAGATTGAGAATGACCAAGTACCATTATAAATACCTCCCTAGTTAAGAGGGAGTGTTGAAGAAAGTGTAACTAGGTTCAGTATTTACAAATGTAATTTTGATCTTTGTACTTGTCAAGAAAAATAAATATTATTTTTGTAAATTATAAGAATGAGTTTCTTTCTCATTCCATAGGTCTAGGAAAAGAGTCAAAGACATGTGTAAAGAGCTCTTCTTGAGCATATATGTAATGTATATGAGTCTACCTAGTGACTAGATTAGCCCTCCAAGACCAAGCACAATCCTCCAAGACAAGCACAAAGAAGTCTGCCTGCAAAACGATGAAGAGAACAGTTAAAGTCAGCCTCAAAATGAATATTAACATCAAGTTGGCTCACATATGAAGACACATCTTTTCGGTGGACATGTCGGCTCAAATACAGGGGCAAACCACTATATATACCCAGTCAGGGTTTGCACAGAAAAGAAAAAAAGGATCACGAATATCTCTGAAATTACGGATGAAGTTTAGGGTACAGTATTTCAGATAAGGTACAGGGTTACAGTGTTTCAAACAAGTACAAAAGTACAATATTTCGGATGGGTGCAGTGAACACAATGTCTCTGCAATTCTGTGTGTAATCATGGTGCAAGAAATTACAGTCATAAGGAATTCGATCAAGCATATCTGTGTCTCAGCCTCCTCATAGTAGTAATGATCACTGTCTCAACATAATTGTGATCCCACAATAAGACACTCTCGGCATACTAGACACAGTCATAATGGCAACCATGGTCTCGATTATAATCCTAGTGAAGACAAGGTCACAATGTAGATCTTGGTGCATTGATAAAGACATGTTATCAAAGTCATGATGAAGACAAGGTAGAGACCTCATTGACATAGTGATAACCTCAGTAGAAGTGCAGTTATGATCTCGAGGAAGGCACAACTATGATGAAACAGTCATGATCTCGGTGGATCTAAGAGAAGCTCTCATTCATATGGAGATCTCGTGAAGACCTTGGTGAAGGTGCAACAATGATGTTGCAGCAGTAATGAAGATCTCGGTGGTGCAGTAGTAATGGCCTCAGTGGTGCAGCGATGATGATGATCTCAACAGTGACAAAGAAGAGGATTGGTGTCTTGGTCTTGGAGTGGGGTAGAAGGTCAAGTGTCATGGTCTTGGTATTCGTCAATTGGAATCTCTATAAGAAGAATTATGTGCGGGTTTTCCTCTCCAAGAGTGAGAGGATTTGGCCCTGGTAGAATGCCAACATCTTGTGTTCTTGTCTTTTTGTTTTTGGTAGCTATTTGATGAAATAAGAAACACACACTCTAATAATATCAAAGAGAAGATTGTGCTAATAAGAAAATTAAAAAGGCCTCACAAATAGTTATCAGAAAAGAAGAATCTCATTAACCACATGTGTCATAGATTCTTCAACAAAATTCTCCCAGCAGTTGCTCTGCTTCAGAAAATCGAACTTCTGAACTCACTCTCTGTGTGTCTTCCAAATGACCCTCAAACTTCCTTAAATAATCTCCTTGTTGACATTCAACGGCCTAGATTAGAAGCTAATCAATGGCTAAGATCATTTCTGTTTGATTCTTGTATTCTTCTAGAAGTTATACCCATAGTTATATTAATACCCATTAATTATTTTATTTTCCTAAGTTTAGACTTAGGGGCCCATTAAAAATAATAAATTATTTTATTAAAACTGTCTCTGGGTGGAAGTTCCCAAAATGCTTTCGAGGTTCTTTGGAATACATGTGCCCAAGCCTCCCTGCAAAATTTGAGACTTAGAGCACATCTGATGCTACCAGAAATCAACACTCCCTCTTAGCGAGGAATGTGCTCTAGCAATGCCTCCCACTGAAACATCACCCTGACTTCATAACATCGTCCTCTGCACTGCTGATGTTTGACATCTTGTCCACCAACTACTGCGCGAATGCTGCATATGTACAGCTGTTGACCTTGCCACTGTCAACACTGCATCCATACTGCAACTCCCTTTGAATTTCTACATCTGTGCTGTTGCTGGCACTGCCACTAGCAATTGCCCTTGCACTGCAAATTGCTATTGCTATTGCATCAACAACGGAAAGACATCCCAAATTACTGAACTAATTGTGTTCAGTATGATACCATGTGAATGCTGGAGCCTGATTGCTGCTAGTCTCTCCACTGACCCTCTGAATCTACTGCGCTGCTGCTGACCTCTGCTCTGTGCCTTCTGCACTGCTGCCAACTGTGCTCTGCATTGTTCAATCTCTGGCACTCCTATCCACCACAACAATCTCCCCGACACTCCTCGGCACCATTGGACACTAGTCCATCCTACTACTACTGATCTGGGCTCCGTAGCAAGGTATTGATCCGAGAGGTGGATTCCTCAAGGATCCTGCCAATCTGTAACTCTTTCGAACTAATGCTCTAAATCAGCCCACCTCCCTCCTGGAGGTATCTCGGCTGTCATGGCGAACTCCTTCTCGATCTTTGCGGGTGCAACCTTCGGATCGTGCTTCTCATCTTTGTCCTTCTTCTTGAGAGGACACTGAGTAACGTAGTGACCCATTTCACCACACCTGAAACACTTTATCTTCGGGACATCCTTCTTCTGCCTTCGCTGCTCCTGCTGCCCTTTTGATGCAAGGGCTGCATTCTCCTCTTCCTCTTTGGGCTTCGACTCACTGCTGTTGCTTCCGTCAAGCTTACACTTTAACTAGATCTCTCGTTAGTTCCTCTTGCTTAAGAGCTGCCCACATCTCATCCCAATTTAGCAAAGTCGCCCTGCCCAGGATACTCTGGACAAAGACTTGCCACTCATCTGAGACAGAATTGAGGGCCAGTCTAACCAACTCGGAATCTTGAGGTGTAGACCCCACAACTGATAACTCATCTCGGGTCTCCTAAAGCTTCGTGAGGAACGGATCCACACGCTCCCCCTTCTGCATCTGTGCAAATCTCACTTTCTGCTCAAGGTACATTTTCCGCTGCTTGGAAGATCCTTGATACAACGTAGGCAACGCATCCCACATCGCCTCAACAGTCCCTTTGCTAGTGATGTGACAGACTACATGATCCTTCACCCTGTTGAGGATCATTCTCTTTGCCTTTGCCATTTCTGCCTTGTACTTCTTCAGCGGATCCTGATTTGCAGGCACAGCCACCATGCTGTCGACATATGTCTTGAGAGCATGCTCATCTAGAAGGAATGACATTCTCGCCTTCTAGATGACGTGGTTGGATGCCCCATCCAACCTGTCTTGATCTCTCAAGCCACTGGTTACCATTTTTGCGACGAAAACTGTCGAACTACTCCTCTTTGTTTCTTAGTGCTGCTGCTCAGCCAATAAGAAAACAAACTTCTTGGCAGGAAGTCTACTCAGGAAAAAAATCCCTCACTGTGCTTCTATTCTCTCTTCTGACGTCTTTTTGCCTAGCAAAGTGGCCTGTAGAAAAACTGTGTCCCACCAGCTCCTCACGCTGAGGCTTTAGCGCTGCTCCCTCTGCCACGACAAGATTTCGATTTGGAAGCCCTTCTCTTTGTCGACTCACTCAGAGAGAGACTGCCTCGAAATTTAGCCCTTCAGCTAGGACTGCGCAAACCCCTCTGGGGATTCGAACTGTTGCCTCCTGCAACTTTTTCGACCTCCTTTTTCTACTCAGCGCTGGGTTCTCTGACACTGTTCTTCTTGCTTCTCTCGCACTACCTTTGATACCATGTGACAATTCCTTAAACTCGAGAATTCCTTCTCTAGCCCTGATGATATTCTCCTACTTGTTAGATTTACATGAACAAGTTATTTGCAGTTTCCTATGACAAACATCGAAATACATACACTGCAACCTACACCAATTAAATAATATGCCGAAACAAGAAACTGAACAATAGAGAAAGATACACACAAGTGACACAGTTGTTTTTGGACAAATTTCCTCAGAAAAACCCAATGCGGGAAAACTGGTGCAACAGATCTGAGGGTTTTATTATTATGCAGTAGTAAAATCTGAATACATCTTTGGAAGCCTTCCCAACAATCCAGTTACAGAGAATAATCCTGACAGAGAGATTTGTGAGATTACCTCACACTATCACTGGGAATCCTGGCTGATCTAGCCCTAGAAAGATTGACCCCGGCTTCTCTAGTTGCCTCTACACTGCCTTTGCACAGTGTTTGTGTCAGCCCAACCTCAAGATTACTGGGGACAACATCAATCCTCTTGCTGGTCGATTTGTTGCCCCGGTGATTTGATTTCTGCCTCCTGGTCTCACACCCAAACTCTCTGCTTCTGAAACTCAAATTCCCTCTGCAAATTTCGGACTCCCTCTTGGCTTCGGCGCTGCCTCTGTTCCAACCCCTCTGGCACAACGCTGCCTCTGTTCCAACCCCTCTGGCACAACGCTGCCATTGCTGGATCTCCCTTTGCCTTCTCTGCTGAGTATCCTCTGACCGGGAAAGATTTCCCTTCGGATACTATCCCTGCCCCTCACTGCAAAATCTCACTATCGAAATTCTCCTGGCAGCTGCTCTGCTTTAGAAAATCGAACTTCTGAACTCACTCTCTATGTGTCTTCCAAATGACCCTCAAGCTTCCTTAAATAATCTCCTCGTTGACATTCAACGGCCCAGATTAGAAGCTAATCAATGGCTAAGATCATTTTTGCTTGATCCTCGTCTTCTTCTAGAAGTTACACCCACAGTTAGATTAATACCCATTAATTATTTTATTTTCCTAAGTTTAAACTTAGGGTCCCATTAAAAATAATTAATTATTTTAATAAAACTGTCTTTGGGTGGAATTTCCCAAAACGCTTTCTCGGTTCTTTGGAATACATGTGCCCAAGCCTCCCTGCAAAATTTGAGACTTAGAGCACATCCAATGCTACCAAAAATCAACACTCAGAGAGCTTAATGCAACTTCGATTATCACAATGTATCATTGTAGGCTCCATCCTCTGTCTGAAAAGTCCCACATGCAACTTCCTCATCCAAATAGCCTCGTAAGCTGCTTGACTAACAACTGTGTACTCGGCCTCTACCGAATTGAGTGTAGCTGATCTCTCCTTCTTGCTATACCAGGAAACCGTTGCTAACCCAATGTTGAAGATGCCACTCGAAGTACTCTTCCTGTCTTTGGATCTCCCTGCCCAATTTGCATCTGTGAAGCCCTCAATCCTCACTACATCAACCTATCTGTACCACAATCCATAGTCCGCCGTGCCTCTGAGATATCTCAACACATGTTTTGCAGCAACCTAGTGCACTTTGGTCGGTTCCACCATGAACTGACTCAACTGGTTGACTGCAAAATAAATATCAGGTCATGTGTTGACCAAGTACATTAATGACCCAATGAGTTGCCTGTATACTATAGGATCCACTCACTCTCCTGTGCTAGCCTCCACCTTCCTCTAGTTTGTGACTAGAGGCGTGGCCATGGGCCCGCAATCATGCATATGAACTCTCCAAAGAATCTCTGCAGTGTACTTGCCCTGTCCCACGAAGATCTCACCATCACCCTGCCAAACCTCCAAGCCAAGGAAATAGTGCATAAGCCCCATATCCTTCATCTCAAACTCCCTTGCAAGGTCCTCCTTGCAATCCTGGATCAAGCTCTCATCTCCAGTCAGTATAAGGTCGTTGACATAGAGAACTAGAATGAGCGAAAGCCCCTCCAACCATGATGTAGTATAGCTTAGCATCCGCCTCACTCTTGGTGAAGCCCAATCCTCGAAGGTAGCTGTCAATCCGAGTGTACCATGCTCTCAGAGCCTGCTTGAGCCAATAAAGAGCTTTCTTCAGTCTGCACACGTGTCTTTGTTGAATTGCTCAAACCCCTCTAGCTGCTCCATATAGATCTCCTCCTCAACAACTCCATTGAGAAAGGTTGTCTTCACGTCCATCTGGTGGATCTTCCACCCCATCTGTGCTACAAGTGCCAGAATAGTCTTGATGGATGAATACTGTGCTACTGGGGCAAAATTCTCCTCATAGTCTATGCCCTCAATCTGTGAGAAGCCCTTGGCCACAAACCTGGCCTTGTACTTCTCCACACTCCCATCTGCTCCATGCTTCACCTTGTACACCCATCTAGATCCAACTACTGATTTCCCCTCAGGTCGTGGAACAACCTCCCAGACATCATTCTTCATGATAGAGGAATATTCCTCCACCATGGCATCCTTGTTGAAGAAATCTAGGGCTTCGACATTAGGAGATTTCTTCTTCATTAGTAACTGCTTGTGAATTGATTTTTAACTTCTTTAGATTAGGTTCTTCTTCTTGTTTAGATTATTAACATTCTTCTTCATCAAACAATAACCAATGCATGAACAAAAGTAGACAAGAGACACAACATGTAGGCTATGAGCCAGGGCCAAAACCTCTCACTCTTTTAGAGGAAAACCCACACAAATTCTTCTTATAGAGATTCCAATTGACGAATACCAAGACCATGACCCTTGACCTACTAGGCCACTCCAAGACCAAGACACTAATCCTCTTCTTTGTCACTTCTGAGATCATCATTATCGCTGCTACTGAAGTCATCACTGTTGCAATGCCAAGATCATTACTACCGCACCACTGAGATCATTACTGCTGCACCCTCACCGAGATCTTCACCATAACAATTAGATATGAGATATTTATGTGTATGAGAGCTACACTAAGATCCACTGAGTTATTGATCTTCTCCATCAAGTTCATGACTGTATCTCTATGGACACCATGATAACATCTATGTTGAGATTATGACTTCATCTAGAATGTAGGCCGAGACAAAGAGTGTTTACTGTGAGATCACCGAGATCTTCATCATCCGAGACTGTGACTGTGTCTAGAGAGTATGCCGAGGGTGTATTACTCTTCATTACACATGAGACTGTGACTGCGTTTTAGTATGCCGAGACAGTGTTCACTGTGAGGAGGCCGAGACATCATCTTCTGCGATACCCATCCAAAAAACACAGAGATGCTCCTCCATCTGAAACACTGAACCTCACTGTAATGCGAAGAATGTCATATCTGTACCATTCGAAAATTACAAAGAATCCAAGTTGTTGTAACTGTCCTTTTGTGCAGACCCTCGCTGGATATTTATAGTAGTTTTGTCTCCATAATAAGCTAACTTGACCGAGTGAACCGATGTGTCTCCTTATATGAGCCAACATGACTTCTTTTAATTCTATTTGCTAGTCGACTTCTTCAAGAGGGATTGTGCTTGTCTTTGGAGGGTTGTTAGACATTTCTATAGACTTGTATACATTTAACATAGGCTCAAGAAGAGCTCTTCATACATGACTTTGACTCTTTGACTCAATAATAAATCCTAAGGCTCTCAATGGGAGCCACTAATATATAAACCTCTTGCTCATGAAACCCATGCAGCAAGGCATACAATAATTTTATTCCTTTTATTTCATCATTTACAAAGATCATGTCATTATGAAGGCCGAACCTAGTTACATTTTCTTCAACACTCCCTCTTAACTAGGGAGGTATTCATAATGGTACTTGGTCATTCTCAATCTGAAGAATTTCTAATAAGAAGAATCGGATTGGTAACCCATCTGTATAGAATCATAGTAACTAACATTATTTCCACAACAAGGCCTTGACTGACAACGCTATCTCTCATCAGATTAGAGCACAATGTTGGCAAGACCATTGACTATAGACACCTTCATCATTGTCTCTCAGGGTACATACCCACCCGGGTGTTCACTTAGTATGACCTTCTAGGACTATTCTTATCTTGGGTTCCCAACCCTCAAAGAATATCGGTCCTCTTGCCTACTCTTATCTTCGATGCCCTACACATCCTTAAAGAGCATCAGATGCCAGATGATTACCCAATTCTCCATTCTTTCTTCCCAAGTGAAGACAAGAATGTTGTGTCTATCTCTTCTTCTCAATTAGGGAGTATACATCTATCATGTGTCTACATTTCTCTTCATGGCCTTCGCTAAGACTTACCGCTGTTAGTCCTGGTCTAGTGCATGACACATGAAATAGAAAAACACAACTGTCACTCCTTCTTAATCATGGGTGACCCAATCCAAGCTCCCTCTTGATCAGGGACCTGGAAGAGCTCCCTCTTAACAAGGGACTCTCCTTTTTCATCAGCAACTTCTTCTTCGTGGGTCCTACAACTTCCTTAATGTCATGAAATTCGGTCGAGTTTCTTCCTTGTAGGGCATTAGCCATCGATCACTTTCCTTCTTGGTTTGTCATGTCATTCCTTTCTTCATGAAAAGTGGCCTTCTTATACATATCTGGAACCTTCGTCATATGGCTACTTCTTCCTTATTATGTTTCTTTCAGGAATTTCCATCCTCCACATGAATGATAGTTGTTGTACTTACAACTCTTGTGCGAGTAGCCCTGCATGAACTCATCCAGATATTATTCAAGAAATCAAAACATAACGTTAAATCAAATTGTACCTTTCGATATGACTCTTCATCATGACATCTTTCTATAGGTATCAACATCCTGCATACATGTTGACACATCTCCCAAAGGGATCCGTAGTCAAGGGTCTCCATCTTTTTCAAACTTCCATCAAAGTCTTCATATCTTTTCGAGAGATTTCCTAGTCAAATATTCTTGGTATTTTGGATGTTGATCGCCTTCATCACGTTTGCATATCTCACAATCTCTTTCTTCCTCACACATTCCATTCCTAGGAGCTTTTAATTAGAGTTTCTTCATTGTGGTCAACCTCCTCATACTTCATATGAGGACATATTATGTTGATTTCATCTAGTGTGACTTATACCTTCCTGCATCCTTTTAGAGGAGGAGATCCTTTTTCTCTTGATCATGCTTCTCAAGATAGAAGTAATGATCCATGTTACCTGCAACCATATGACATGACATTATAATATTAAACACAAGCATACATACCTCATTTTACGTTTAGGTCATCTAGGTTTCTTCCAAAAGCTTCCTTGATTAAAAAGATCTTCAATCCCTTGATCTGCTTCATTTCTCATGTCATCATACCATCATCTCATGAATTCCATAAGTTGGATTTCCTGATGAAACACTTGCTTCCTCTCTAGATCAGTGAACCCTTCGATGAGGATTCCTTCAGAGAATCTTGAGGATCTTGTATATCCCCATTTGGCAGATGTTTCCTTTTTGTATGATGAGCCTTGTCCTAGATGACTTCATCATTTTCTTCAATGTCCAATGAGGTTCCCAAGAGCTATATTCTTCATGTTTGTCTGCCATGGATTTTGTCCTCCATGGTTCCCATGGTGATGTCCCGAACTCTTGTTTCTAATGCTTCCATGATGCCATGATGCATCTTATTATCATGGTCATATCTGTAACTAAAGATTTAGGAGCTTATGATAGGACCCTTTTGTGAGGGATACCATCTTAATCATAGTAGAGATCTGTTACTCCCTCTTTCCTTTGTCCCTTTTTTCAGCTTCCGCCATATTTCCGGTGATATGAGCTTTCTTTTTATAATCTTTCCATAGCACTGTTCTGTCTTGTTTGAGGACCCTTTCCTTTCCTTTCTGCACATGTTTGAGTCCTTTAACCTTCAACACTTTTGCCATCAACTTCTCTTTCTCTATCTAGCATAGAGACCACAAATTGTCGACTGAGGTAGCCTTCTTATTCATGGACATTTGTTACCTTGCTTATCAGTTAGAACAATGATGATTATCCTCTTATCATTTCTTTGAGATCTCTCAATTGAGATCTCATGAAGATATTCCTTCATTCTTCGATACCTTCAATCAAATCTAAGTGATATGACCTTCTTCACTGCATCATCATTTCATATATCTCTTTTATGTCTCCTCTCCCGCTACATAGGGATGAGAGGACCTTTGGCTGATTTTATAAGAATCCTATGAGTCCCTTGATCCTTTTCCGTGCATTCAAACAATGCTTGAGCTTCAGAGACTTTTCCATAGACATCAATGACTTCTCTCTTCTATGAGGACTATGACAATCCTCCTTATTCCATGCAAGGACCTTTGATGACCCATCCAACCTATAGATCTCCTTGCAATAATGAATTCATTTTACCAAATTGATTATTGAGAATACTTACTTGACATGTGAAGATAAAAACTTCACCTCACCTTGATCATATTGAGCACTGATGCTTCCTCCGGGTGATCTTTGAGTTGATGTGATTTTTGTTTCTCTATACATTGTAGATCCTTGTGGTCTTGTTATAGAGTCCTCCCCTTGTTATCTTTTGTGGTCTTGTTATAGATCCTCCTTGCTGGTGTAGAATCCTAGATACTTTGATTTGTAGATCCTTGAGGCATATTACTGTGGCATTATTTGTACCATTCTGCACTGAACCGAGATTACTTGTGCCCTTACGCTTGATTGAGATAGCATCGAGACTCTTACTAGGAGTCCATCGAGATTGTATCACCAAGATGTAGGATCAAGAACATGTGACTACGATGATATTGATGTCCTTTCTGTGTTGATAACTTCAGCATTGAACCATACTATAATATGTCAATGAAAACTCTGTTTTGTTATCCTTACTGTAATCCGCTTTTGTGCACTGTGATTTAGCATTGAAACTTTGTCCAAGTTCCGTGTACTGTAATCTAGGTTGAACCAATCACTGTTTGGCACATCTGAGGTATGTCATCTAATTGTAGAAGTATGTATTTGCAGAGCCTTCGAACTGCTGCATAGAGTGACATTGTAATCACTGCAATTTTTCTTTACAAAACTTAGTTGCTTATCCGAGATTTACTGAGATCCGCCTACCTGTGATTGTGCCGAGACATTAATGTTGTGATATGAGCTTGATGTCACTGCTACCTTGATTTTGATGCCCTTTTCCTTAGACTGTAACCATAGCTCCGATACCATGTTGAAGAAATCTAGGGCTTCGACATTAGGAGATTTCTTCTTCATTAGTAACTAATTGTGGATGCATTTTTAACTTCTTTAGATTAGGTTCTTCTTCTTGTTTAGATTATTAACATTCTTTTTCATCAAACAATAACCAATGCATGAACAAAAGTAGACAAGAGACACAACATGTAGGCTATGAGCCAAAGCCAAAACCTCTCACTCTTTGAGAGGAAAACCCGCACAAATTCTTCTTATAGAGATTCCAATTGACGAATACCAAGACCATGACCCTTGACCTATTAGGCCACTCCAAGACCAAGACACCAATCCTCCTCTTTGTCACTACTGAGATCATCATCATCACTGCTACTAAAGTCATCATTGCTGCAACATTGAGATCATTACTACTGCACCACCGAGATCATTACTGTTGCACCCTCACCGAGATCTTCACCATAACAACGAGATCTAAGATATATATGTGTATGAGAGTTGCACTTAGATCCATCGAGATAATGATCTTCTCCATCAAGGTCATGATTGTATCTTTACGGACACCATGATAAATCTATACTGAGATCATGACCTCATCTAGAATGTAGGTCGAGACAGAGAGTGTTAACTGTGAGATCATCGAGATCTTCATCATCCGAGACTGTGGCTGTGTCTAGAGAGTATGTCGAGGGTGTATTACTCTTCATTACACATGACACTGTGACTGCGTTTTAGTATGCCGAGACAGTGTTCACTGTGAGGAGGCCGAGACATCATCTTCTGTGATACCCATTCGAAAAACATAGAGATGCTCCTCCATCCGAAACACTGAACCTCACTGTAATGCGAAGAATCTCAGACTTGTACCATCCGAAAATTACAGAGAATCTGAGTTGTTGTGACTGTCCTTTTGTGCATACCCTAGCTGGGTATTTATAGTAGTTTCGTCTCCATAATAAGCCGACTTGGCCGAGTGAACTGATGTGTCTCCTTATATGAGTTGACATGACTTCTTTTAATTCTATTTGCTGGCTGACTTCTTCAAGAGGGATTGTGCTTCTCTTCGGAGGGTTATTAGACATTTCTATAGACTTGTATAAATTTAACATAGGCTCAAGAAGAGCTCTTCATACAAGACTTTGACTCTTTGACTCAATAATAAATCCTAAGGCTCTCAATGGGAGCCACGAATATATAAACCTCTTGCTCATGAAACCCATGCAGCAAGGCATACAATAACTTTATTCCTTTTATTTCATCATTTACAAAGATCATGTCATTATTAAGACCGAACCTAGTTACATTTTCTTCAACAATCCTACCAAACTTGCTGAGATGTTGCCTCCTTAAAAGAAGAAGGCTTAGTGTCCACCAACTCTGTCATCAGTGCCATATAACTTGTGTACCCCTATGGCTGTTTACTCTGCCTAAATGGTGCTAGGAGCCTTGACCTACTCCTGAGCCTCCTAAATCAACCTCTCGGCCCACTTGGCCTTCTTCCTCCCTGTGGTGGGTGGCTCTGGCTGATCTGTCTTCTCTCGGCCTGGTTTCTCCTCCTCATCCTGCTGCAAATCTTGTTGCACTACCCTCTTGCCACTAGACTATGGCTGTGGTTGACTCTGAGGTGTTGGTTGTGTCTCCTGTTTGGGAGCGAGTAGCTCCTTCTCAGGCACTGCAAGCTGCTCACGCTCTAATGAAACTCTTAGAGCTTGATCCTCTTGGAATCTCATATCTCGCCTGAGAACTATCTTCCTGAGTCCTAGAAGATACACCCTGTATGTCTGAGATGTCTCACTATATTCCACGAAAATTCCCTTTTTAGCTATGGGATCCAACTTCTTTCTCCTATCCTTGGACACATGACAGTAGACCTTTATGCCAAAGATCTGGAAGTGGGAAACATTAGGCTTCTTGCTTGTGAAAGCCTCATCTAGTGTGACTTGTCCAAGCACCCTATGTGGACTCCTGTTCTATAGAAATATTGCAGTGTTGCATGCTTCTGCCCACAAGAACCTAGCCAGATCCTGATCATGCAACATAGCCCTAGCTGTACCAACAATGCTCTATTCTTCCTCTCCGCCACCCCATTCTGCTGAGGGTTATGTGGTGCTATCAATTCTCTCCTAATACCTTCCTTTGCACAAAATTCCTTGAAGGCATTGGAGATATATGCTCCACTATTCTCACTTCTCACTGGCTTGATTTTCTTCCCGGTCTGCTTCTCTACCAAAACCTTAAACTCCATGAACTTGTCTAAGACCTCATCTTTCTTTTCCATAAAATAAATCCAAGTTTTCCAAGAAAAATCATCATTGAAAGTAACATAATACCTTTGTTTCATCAATGATGGAGAAGAAAAGGGCCTGCATACATCTGAATGCACCAATTCCGAAATACCTTTGGCTCTGCTATCCTGACCATGGAAAGTAGTCTTGGCATACTTGCCAAGTGTGCATCTCTTGCACACTCCACTCTTGTCAAGGCCTCTTGCTGGTAAGCTTGTGGCAATTTGTTGAAGAATCTTTAGCGCCTCATGATGCAAGTGTCCCATGCTCTTGTGCCAAAGTTCACCAACATCTGCACATCCTGCCTTGCTGCTCAAGGCTGCATCTGTCTCTACCCGCGACTTGTAGAGATTCTCCACCCTCACACCTATCTGCTTCACTGCTCCTGAAGCTAGATGCTCGAGGTAAGCCTTACCTCTGTCGAAGGTGACATCATATCCTTTATCCTTAAGGATAGCTATTGAAACTAGGTTCTCTTCAACCCTGGAACATAGAGCACATATTGGAGATGAAGATAATTACTTGACTCCCTCTCAAAGCTGATAGTACCCATTCCCTTGGTAGCATACTTGCCATTGCCTCCAAGCTCAATATTCACCTGCATATCTTTCTCATCCCGCTGGCTGAAATACTCCCTGTTCCCAGTCATAGGGAAAGAGGCTCTTAAATCAATATACCATGTACTGCTCCCTACTGAGCTTGCCATGCAAGCTATCAATGAGAAGTCCTTCTCAAACCGAGAGGAAAACTCATCGACCCCTTCTTCCTATTAGGACACTTAGAAGCATAGTGCTTGAAAACATGGCAATGGAAGCACTTGATCTTGCTTAGATCCTTCTTGTTATTCTTCTAACTGTTCTCGCTCTTTCCTTTTCCTTTCTTGCCTTTGGCTTTACCTGCAAGAGTAAGATTCTCCTCCTTCTTCTCAACCTTGGAACCCTTGCCACTGCTGTTAGAAGTCTCAACTAATCTAAGCCTTAGCTCCTCCTGAGTGAACTCACTCCATAGGCGTTCCCAATCCGGCAATTGCTCTCGTCCAATAATACTTTGAATGAAGGTATGCCAATCTTTGGTAAACCCATTCACAGCCACACGCACTAGCTTTGTGTCCACGCGTTTTTCTCCAACAATTGCTAGCTCATCACAGACTTCCTGAATTCTGGTGAGATAGACAGTTACACTCTCACCCTTCTGCATCTTGATTGTCCTCAACTTCTCTTTGAGGACCATTTTCTGGTTCTCGTAAGGATTCTTGTAGAGCTGGACTAAGGCATCCCACATTTCCTTAGTTGTATCTTTCGCTGCAACATGTGGGACTACATGATCCCGAAGTCCATCTAGGATCATCCTCTTGGTCTTGGCC
Organism: Pinus tabuliformis; assembly: GCA_031772625.1. Taxonomy (NCBI): domain Eukaryota; kingdom Viridiplantae; phylum Streptophyta; class Pinopsida; order Pinales; family Pinaceae; genus Pinus; species Pinus tabuliformis. The sequence continues at coordinate 699,295,645 of CM062808.1, read as the reverse complement.
ATTTGCCTTTGGAAAAGCCTAAACTTGTCTGGATATGAAGGTGCTGCAACACCTTTCTCAGCGAATTCCTTCAGCCCAAACTCGTCCAGCAAGAACAATATCTGGACCTTTGAAACACCAAAATTTGAAGCGCCATCTAGTCTATCCTGCTCTCAATCCTAATCCTGTGTGAGTTTTCATCTTTCAAACTTGAAGACTATGTGCTGGTCGATTCTGTTCATTGCTTTGATACCATGTAGAAAATCCACGAAATTCTGGTATGCTAATATGAACAATCTGAAAACAATTTTCTTTTCATATAAAAACAGAATATCTCTACAAGATGCGGCGAAATAGGAACAGAAATTAAAAGAAAAAATCACACAATAGACAACACAATTTTTCTAGGGAACCCAACTGGGAAAACCCTTGCTTGATTCAAAATTTTATTGAGGAAGAATAAACTACAAATCTCTTACAACCAACTTGTCTCAATCAGAATTTTATTGAAGAAGAATAAACTATAGATCTCTTACAACCAGCTTGTCTCAATCAGAAAATATAATATTCTGCTTGCCTTAAACTAGGCTTGAAACACCTGTTAAAATGCTGATCTGCTTCCCTTAACTTGCCCGCACTCAGTCTGAAATCCTTGCGCATTCCTCAGGAAATAGGCCCCTATTTCCTATTGCATTCCCAACTCCTAAAAAATAGGAATTTCTTCTATTTTCATGCGCACTTCCAAGGGAAATCTTCTCCAACAATTTGCACAAGAGAAAATTTCTTGGCTCGTTCCTCCACAAGCTCCACACAAGCTCACAAACTCGTGCTCAATTATGAATACAAGGTGTGCCTTCGACCTCCTTATAAGCACTTCGATTTGGCTATTGTTACTAAGTTCTATGTTTGGGAAATTGAACTGGTGCTTTTCTTGTTAGCAAAAGTCAACACAAGTTGTTAACTTGTTCCTCCTTAAATTTAAGAGTCTAACTCCACTTGTTCTTTCAGTTCCCAAACTATCTCACACTAGAAAACAGACAACTCAGTCCTCCACAATCTCACACTCAAACTGCTGCTTGAACTGTCCATATCACTGGAACTCGTACATGACTAAGAAGATCACAAAATTTGATTCCTTGAATTAAGGCACAAATCAAGGAATCCATTTCTTCACTACTTTTCAACAAACATGAATAACTTTCAAAATTGGAAACACATGAGCTACTCTACTCTTTCACTTTTGTGAAAAAAACACAAACATTCACACAATTTTTGACACGAGATTTTTGGTCCAATGACCCTGGAAAAACCCTGAAGGGAAAACCAGTGAGAGAGAGAGATTTTTATTTCTTATCAAAGAATTTATTACAACAAGCATAATAACAAACTAAATAGGGCTTTTTGGTTGAAAGGGAGCTGGTGTTTACCCTTGGACAAATTTGAAACCTTGTTGGTAAGTAGATCAATGGCACTAGGGTTGAGGGTGGAGGATAGATTGAGTGGTGCTAAAAATTTTAGCCCATGGAAGGAAGGTTTGTATTGGGTCTGTTGTCGCGCAGATTGGCACGACAACGCTCAGACCGGGGGCTGTCACTCTGATCCCCGGTCTCTCCGTTTGAGCCTGTCTCCCGCGGCTAAGGGGGGTAGACCCTGCGAGGCGAAGGGTACCAACTGTCGACCAGTTGGTTTGGGAGACACGAAATGCTGAAATGACTTTGTTAATTTGGGTGGACCAGTGCCTTAAGAGATTGATGTAGAAACGATTACTTGTTAAATGATATAGAAACATGGACCATGAACAGCAACCATTTATCATCAGCTAAATCACATGACCAAAACGATATCCAGCAATTGAAAACTTCGAAAAGATGAATGCTTAAAACCACCACGAAAATCGTGAATTATTAACCAGACATCGGATTCGTATCTCGACTTGAAAAAATTCAGATCTCAGCATGAAAGATATAATTCCCGAAAATGACTGGATCCGACAAAGAAAATTCCCCGCAAAATTTTTTATGCTTTCTCAATTTTTTTTTTTTTTTTTTTTTTTTTTTTTTTTTTTTTTTTATTTTATTTTATTGTTTATCTATTTTTTTTTTAATATTTTTTTATATTTTTTATAAATAAAATCTAAAAAAAATTACCAAATAAATCTAAAGAAAAAATGAATTAAAATTAATCTAAATTAAACTAAAATCTAACAATTATGAAAATTAAACTAAAGTCTAAAAAAAACAAAATAAAATCTTTTTATTTTTATTTCCTTTTTATTTTAAAACAAAGATAAATAAAAAATCTAATTTAAAACATTCTAAAAACTAACACATTAAAAATTAATTAAAACAAATCTAATAAACAAAATAAAATCTAACTAAACAAAAATCTGAAACATAACTAAACTAAACACAAAATCAAAATTTAAATCTAAAAAATTTACGAACTATGTCAATAAAATTAAACGTAATGTCAAAAAATTAAAACAACCAAATCTACCCAAAACCAAACATGAAACCGTAACCCTAAACAGATAATCGGGCTTTATGCATTAGTCGACGGCGGCAAGGAAGAGCTTGAAATCGATTGCAGGATTACCTGGAGGCAATGATACGCAAATACTTGAGGATATTACCTAGCCCGGCGATGAATATGGCGGATATCCTCTGCAATAGCTTATCTGGATTGACGGCGGACAGAGAAAGAAAGCGAATGCTTGCAGACTTCAAGGGCGTAAGATGAAATTGAAGAAGCCAACCCACGCAATATCTCAGCCGCAGGAGGAAAGAGCGTGACCCGGATTCGATGCTGGGTTCTGAAATTTCGATGAAGCCCTTGACTGATACCGTTGTGACTTACTGCGTGATGGCCCGAAATCTTCGACGGATAACTGAATGCGGATTTGTTTAATGCTTGCCTGAGGGTTGATACCTTGTTTCCATGCAAATCTGGCGCGGGGTTTTCGACGGCAAAGAGAAACCACGATTTTCTTACCATATGCTATGGATTTTGAGAAAAACCGCTTTCACGTTAACTGCTGTATCCTCATATTTTAAGCCATTTGTTGAATGCTCGGTGTATACAGGATGGCGGCGGCGTGTATAAAACTGTTTGCAGGTATCTTGTCTGCGTGAGTGAGAAATGCGTATCAACAAGATTTTGCTGAAGCCCTTTACTTGTTTGAATAGGCACGTTCCAGCCAGGAAATTTGACGGCGGCTTATACACACCTAACTTGCAATTTCGATACCTTCTACACAAAAATGGTTTTACTGCCGTCACACCAAAACGATGGTTTTAACCATTGAAACAAGCTGTCACGACAGATCAAAATATTTCAGTCACGTCGAGACTCTTTGTGCACAGGCAGAGAAAGGCTTCCAGAAGCCCTTACGTTAAGTCAGAAACCAGAGTTTCGGCGTGTGATAATCATTTTAAACTGCCAATCAAGAAATATGAAACTGCCCCAGAAGTAAGCAGGTATCTGCAACAGGAGTTCTGGCTGAGACAAATGCTTTTGGAGACAGCACTATCGTAACCAAACTTGATCTGCCAATAAATTTGTCCCTGCAATTGCATGGAAACAAGACCCTGATGAAATATGCCTCAGACCCAAAACTGAAAACCCTAATGAAAATTGAACAAAAATATGAAACCCTAGAACAGAAAAAATTTAAACCCTAAGACAGCTGATTAATGTACAAATTGTGGCCCCTGAAATGCCAGATTTAGCAATAACAGCAGTAATATTTTCGAAATATCAGAAAACTTGAATTCTGCTGTGAACAGAAAGAAAATCTCTCATGCAAAACAGGAAATAAACTTTAAATGATTAACCCAGGGCCAAAATCAGCTGGGCTCTGCAAAGAAAAGCCTGTGGGAGTCGGCTGGTTCAGCCTAGAACTTCCCCAAACGCCCACCAATATTCTCTACTAAAAGGTTTTCCTGCACATCTCAAGCAACCATCAGCAAAGAGAGAGAGAATGCTGCTAGATCTCAGGAAATAATGGAGATACCTGCCATTATTTCAGAAACCCTAGAAACACTCAAACCCTAGCAAGTGAACAAGATACCTGTGCTCACAATACTCTAAAAAAAAGCTATGATTAATGGCTGAAAACTGAAATATGCAGAAAATTAAAGATCTCACAGTAATTCCAGAGAGTAACACCAGCACGATTTGGACCCCAAAGTCTTCTTTTATTAACCAGAATATCAGATTACAAGAGAGCTTTTTCAGTACAGACTCACAGATCAGATGATCTGAAATGACCCCTAGCACCCTACTTAAAGGAAATGCCTCCAACGGCTAGTTCGAGTGATCCATGTAGAAATGATCTCGACCGTTGATGAGGATCAAGACATCTCTTGATCTCATCCGTCGATTTATTCACTTAAAATATTATTACTTTATTAGTTAGGGTTTTTGCTTTATATTTCATTTTTTAATTTTTACTTATTTTATTATTTTTATTCATTTTTTAATTTTTTAATTCATTTTAAAATGGATCATCGAACTAAGCCTTCGGAAACATCACCTAGGACCTAGGACCTAGGACTCATGAGGGGATTTAAAACATTTTTCAACCCTCAGGACACATTACATCATGACTTTTACAATTTACATCTTAAGGGAGAAAACCCCTTTAACATAGACCCTCACAAATCACCCAGTTCTGCGACACAACTATAATCTAGCAGATCAACACACTAGGATTCTCCTAAAATTCCAATGACAAAATCAATCCCGGCTTTGGGGTCAGGTTTGAAGGAAAACTCTACCGATCCGTGGATCGGTGAGACGAAAAACCTTCCGGGACGTAGATTATCATCAGAAAGTTAGGTCCACCTAGGCAAATTACATACACGACTCATGTCTGCTAAGATTATTTACAATCAATACATGCAGACTGGGTTTACAATCAAAAAGATCAAGTTGCTGATGATGGCAGGATGGCACGGACATGCTGATCAGGTGCTGCCCCTTTTTGCCAAAAAAAAGGGGGATGTACTGCATGGGTAGTTGACCAGTAGAGGTCAACAGGGTCTTCGAGAGTTTGAATTGTGGGATGTTGTTGAGAATGCAGTAGTCCATCCCACTAATTCTATACTGTTGGATGATTTTAACAAGAGGAATGTTAAGGCCAAGAGGCTCCTTCTAGATGTTATCAAAGACCACATTATTCTTCATGTTTTGGGGAAGACTTATGCCTTTGAGAAGTGGGCAGCCTTAATTAAACTTTTCCAAAGCACTAATGAGAATAGAAAGATGGTGTTGCAGGATAAACTAAGGCAAACCAAAATGACCAAAACTGACATTGTTTCCTTATACCTCACCAAGGTCACTCAAGTGAAAGATGAGTTGGTAGCTGTGGGTGAAACCGTCTCTGATGAGGAGTTGGTTAGATCAACCATGAGTGGTTTTACCATGAGTTGGGATGCTTTCATTGGTGGGATAGTAGCTCGTGAGAAATTTCCAGATTGGGGAAGAATGTGGGATGATTTCCGTCAAGAGGAGATAAGGCGAAATGCCAAGAGTGGTGGGGAAGAAGAGAAGAATGTTGCTCTTGCGACAAAGGGAAAAGGTAAGGAAAAAGGATGTGGGGAACTTGCTTCTGTGAAGGACATGAGCAAAGTGTAATGCTTTGCATCTCACAAGGCTGGTCATTATGCGAGCTAGTGTCCATACAAGAAGAAGAAGAAAGAGGCACAAGTAGCAATAACAACTTCATTTGAGACTGATGACTTTGTTGAGGAATTTGAGAAAGAGTTTTCTCTTATCGTCTGTATTTCGGGTTGTAGTACTGCTGTGTATGAGGACAGTGGGTTATGGCTAGTGGATAGTAGAGCATCCAGTCACATGGTGGGGATAAGGTCAATTTTCCATAATATTACAGAGACGGGTTCAGACTGCCATGTGATTTGTGGCACTAGCACCACACATGTAGTGGAGGGGGATTGGATGTGTTAGATTCCAACTAGAGTCATGAGGGTCTTTGGAGGTGGCACGGATTATTTATTCCTAGGCTAATGGTACACTTGCTCTCAGTATCAATCTTGGAGGATGATGGATATAGAGTTTTGTTCCAGGATGGACAAGTGCTTCTATGTTTAGAGGGAGGGACCTTAGATGCAACAATAGTGCCTGGCATCAGATACGAGCAGTCATACGGGTTGTTGGGATAGCCTGTGGGTGGATCTAAGAGGATCTTGGATTCAAAATCAGTGTTAGCGACCGAGAGGGGATAGGTGGCTAAAAAGAGTGATTCTTCCGGTATTGTCAGGAGACTCAGTTTGTATGACATGGCATTGATAAAAGCTCAGGAGTGTGATAAGACACCTTGGAGCATGGTTGGTTTTGGCAGGTTCTCAACTTAGGTTTTAGGGCAGGTAGGAGGAAAAGCTACAGGTTTAGAGGGAGCAACTACAGATGATGAGATGGATCTAGGTGGTGGAGGTGCCAGAATTACCTCCCTCACTAAGAGGGAGTGTTAATTTTTTTGGTAGCTTGGAGGCATTTCTGCATTGGTGGTGCCTAGCATGTAGAAGTGACCAAGCACATTTCACTCCCTAGACACTTTATAAAGTGTTTTTATGAAGTTGAGAAGTTTTTTTGTTTGTTTGTTAGGTAATGTGACTCCTGAGATTACTAGCACGACTAACCTGTGACTTGAGTCGCTGTGACCTGGAGGCATCTAAGCCGTAAAAATCCCCCGGGGATTGCACCCAACTTGGGCCAAACCAGCCCTTAGCATGGCTGGATTTTTGCCCACGGGGTTTCAAACCGGTGACCTTTTCACTACGGAGTGCCTTAATAGAGCACCTTATCATTTGTCTATTCTACTCTCCGTGGGCGAGAAGTGTACCTTTTTAATTAATGACTAAAAAGTGACTTTTTATAAAGTGAGTGTGACTTTATAAAGTTGGGTCACTTAAGTGATTTAAGTGCGCCCAATGTGAGATTAAGTCATGACCATTGATCTTGAGATGGATAGATTAAATCTCAGCCATTGAGATTTCGGGTTAGAGGTTTTAGTCATTAATGAGAAATATAAGGAGAAAGGGAGAGTGAAGAGGCACACCATTCTTCATGAGATTTGGAGAAGAGATAGAGAGCCAAGGGAGAAGTGCAGCAGAAGAAGGGAGAAATATAGCAAGGGGCATGAATTCCAAGGTTGAGATCAGGGCACGTAATTCGAGAAAGGGGGCAGCGAAATTTGAGGGCCTGGGCATGATTTCGAGGTAGCTAGGCTGCATTAATTGCTGTCAGAGGGGTCACATTAATTGCTCTCAGAGCAACACGATTTTCAAATAACAATAATGCTGAAATCGAGGGCTGTTAGAGTTGTTGTTAGGGCACGAAAATCGACAGTCTGAGTGAAGATTTCGAGGTTGGTAATATGCATTTATTGCACTGTTAGGGCAAGAAAATCAAGGGTGTTAGAGCACTGAAATCGAGGCAGATTTCAGGACTATCTATGCACAAAGTTTGGGTTAGGTGGCACAAATTTTGAGGGGAACAGACAGTTAATTAATTGCTGATAGACAATACAGCAGAGACATGATTTTTTCTGTGAGTCGGGCATGAAATTCTAGGCGATTTGAGGCACAAACTTCAAGAAGCAACTACAACACATTTCTCAAGCAGTTCTGAGCTTGAATTCAGGGAGAGAAGTTGACTGTGTTTGCTGTCATTTATTGCTGTATAAATTCTCTATTAAGAAATCAAAATCTCTCTCTCTCACTAGTTTTCTGTTTGGGGTTTTTCTAGGGTCATTGGACCAAAAATATCGTGTCAAAAATTTGTATGAATGCTTGTGTTATTCTCAACAAAAGTGAAAGAGTAGAGAAGCAAATGTGTTTCGAAGTTTGAAAAATACTCATGTTAATGACAGCAACATAAAACATTTTGGGTTGAGCATTAAACTTGATGTCATTTCATGAACTTGAAACTGGGTTGGGCTTCAAACAAATTTTATACGAGGAGCAAATGTAGCTAGCACTCTTAAGTATTCAAATATTAATTATTGTGGGGGACTTGCAGAACATCATCGGACACCTTCAAGTGGGCACTGCTCCTCTTGATTCAAAATTAGGCTCAATCTTCAATAGAATTTGAAGTGTCTTGCGCTCTATCCTTGTTGTCGAATTTTACCATGTGGTATGGGGCATCAACATTTAAGCGGATTTTTTGCCAATAAGGCAGTTCAAGGAAAAAAGGGTGAAATGATTATCAATATCAAGACATACTAGCAACTGATACCATAATGTTTCATACTTAGCAGATCATTTAATTGCGAGGCATGTGATCTATGTTTAAGACGAATGGAGCAGCGGATTGACTTTGTTGAGAAATCCATTAGGGCAGCATTCATTCTGGATTTCTCTTACTTGACATTTACTTGTGATATTATATTTATCTTTTGCTGATTATATTAGTGTTCTCATCATCAAATAAATGCCACAAACATGAAGATCATACACAATGAACACCAGATGTAGGCACTCTGCCAGGGCAAAACCCCTATGTAGGGGAAACCCAGTCAAACTCTTCCACTAGTAGATTCAAATCAGATTGAGACAACCAGGACCATAGACATTTTCCATCCACCAAGTCAGCCTCCATGTAACCTAGTCAAGCATCTCTCCTTCCTTTTCTTCACAAGTCAACAAAGGTTTGTTTCTCCAAAATGAGTCAACAAGAGTGCTGGTCTGATCCATACTTCTGAAGCTTTGGTCCTGCAGTTTGATGATTTCTTTTGCGTTTGAAACAGAATTCCGACTCCAAGAATCTCTCCTTCCTTTGCTAAGGTAATACCTTCATAGTGATGACAAAAAGACTTCTATTTGGATACCTCCGCACTTCCTTCTTGATTCAAATTGCAAATCGATGATAGCTTCCTCAATAGGTTGAATAGCACAGGTATATATATACTCTTCTTGTGAGAGGACATGACCCTTCAAAGAGGCCAACTTGACAGCTGTTGGAGGCTGACTTGAAGGGTGTGGAGGCTGACTTGATGGAGGAGTAAAAGACACATAAAAATAATTTTTTCTTCCCAAGAAGGGTCTAATATATTTTGACTTTGACTCAAGTTACAAGCCTAGAAGCCTTCAATGGAGGCTTTGACCTATTGGCTAATGACCCAAGCATGAAACCCGTGCTTTAATAAGTCAATTTATTTTACAATAAAAATTCCTTTTTCTTTCTTTAGACAAATACAATTATGAAGATCAACACTAGTTACATTTTTCAACACTCCCTCTTAACTAGGGAGGCATTCATAATTACATATATACATAGGTACAAGGATGATCTCAAAATGATATGTTCTATGAAGAGTCACATCACACGCAGTGCTACATATTAGATACTTGACCAATGTATCTAACTTGGTGGGACTAAGGTGTGTTCCAAGCTTTAGCCATTATTGGTACCATCAGGTTTCAACTCTAATACCAACCTAGGGATCTAGGTATCGTATCCAAGGTCAAAGCTCCAAAAGACCAACGATACCCTCCCTACTTTGGGATCTAGATTCTAGACATCATCACAGCCTGACCAAATGTCCTCCCAAGCATCTTGTCACCCCAACATCTTTCCTATCAGCTAAATCAAATATATCCACCAATCCAAGCATGCTTCAAAATGTTCAACCTTCATATGGAGAGATCTTGCACAATCACAACTCCAATTAATAATAAACTTTCAAGAAAGAAATTAACAAAAGCACTATAGATAGATGTTCTTGATTCGTGAAGTTGCAAATAAAGACTTGGTTGTGTTGAGGATGAGTTTGGTGCCTATATATATATAGCACAAACCTTCGGGGTCCTCTGCTTAAATCATCATCATATTATCCAATCATATCTTGTTGGAAGCTTTCTTCTTTAACTTCTTTAGTGGCACCAAACTCATCCTCAACACAACCAAGTCTTTATTTGCAACTTCACGAATCAAGAACATCCATCTGTAGTGCTTTTGTTCATTTCTTTGATCTCCTCCTTTTTTCAAGATATGCACGATAGCCATCATAATATGCCCTCCCTCTTAACTTAGGGAGATATACCTTTTCTTTATATCCAATATCAAAAACCTCCTTCTTCAAGCCACACAATGTCTTTTATTTGTATCATATCATCTGAATAACTTGAACCTTTCAAAGCTTCATTCCTTCAGGAACATCATCATTATTCTTATAGCTCCCTCTTTCCATCATGCTCATCAATTTTATCAAGTCATGAACATCTTCAACATCTTGAAGATCATGTACCTGCAAATCTTTCAACAAGTACAAATATACAAGAGTATGAAGTTAACTTTATCAAAATAGGGTTAACATATCATTGTAATGGAAGCATCAAAACAATCAAACTTTAGACATCCTAAACCTAGTTAGGTTTACAATCAACAAGAGTTACATCTTTTCATAATCTAGACTTCAACAACTTTGCTAGGGTTTTGTCAAAAACCTTAGATTCCATCATCGAGACTTAAAGCCTTAGATATCAACAACTAAATCAAGTTAGCAATCCAATCATAACATTTTACATCAGGGGTTTCAATATTATGCTCTTAGAATTTCATGTCAAACTCTACTAGGGTTTGTGCGATAAAATTAAATCATAGATATCAATAACAAAGTTAGTATCCTAACATTTCGTATCTAGGGTTTCATTATTATTTCCTTACATCAATCTATTACTAGGGTTTTTATCATAAACCCTAGACACACATCAAACTCCAACAATTTTTACCAGACTAAGGTTTCAATTATGTGGAAGCTCATACACCTAGGGTTTCATTTTTAGGATTGACTATCGCAAGGGTTTTGTCATAAACCCTAATTCATCAAACCCTAAAAATCTAAGGTTTCATAGTCATCAACAACAAACCCTAAAAGGCTAGGGTTTCATAATATCAACAAACCCTAAAGATCAAGAGAGTAGGATTTCATTATGGGTTCTAGACTTTAGCAAAAAACCCTAAGTAGACTAGGGTTTCATCATTATTGTCAACATACCCTAAGCACCAAAAGGATAGGGTTTTACAGTGAACCCTAAAGGTTAGGGTTTCACCAAAATGAACAAATGGTAAGAGATAGTATGATAAGGGTAGATTTAATCTAGTGATTAATCACTCTAACAAGAATCTTTATGATTCAAAACCCTAAACATAAGAAAGATAGTAAATCAAGGCAAATTTAAAAAAGGTTGTACCCTTTTAATGAAGAATTTTAGCTACGAAACTTTATATATACCTTGATATTCTTCCTTTTACAAACCTCGTAGGGTTACCTTATTGAAGGACTCCCTTCGAATTATGATAGCATCTTCATGGATCATTTTCCTTATGAGTCAACTTGTGCCCAAGGATCCAAATTGATTTACCAAGTCACCAAAATATATACCTGCAATATTTATTAACAAACACAAAAACCAAAATATACAAATACAATAGTGTGATGATGTTAATTTAAGATAACAATGGTATGTTCTATGCTTTAGCACAATTTACTTCAATGTACCTTTAATAACTCAATGACAATTTCCAATTATATCGAGTAGCAATTGCGTTAACTTAATCACATTGACAGTAAATGCAGATAAAAGATGAAAACATGTGCAAAAGACAAGCCAAGACAAGAGGACACAAGATTTGGCGGATGGCAGGGAAAAACCCCAATGTGGGGAAAACCCTTTGATCAAATCTTCTTATTATTATTCAATAGTTTAGCAGAGAGAGAGAGTACATAGATCAAATTCACTTGCCCAATACATAGTCAAAACAACCCTGTCAAAATCAGCAGTCAACAACAGTGAACTGCAACCCTAACTAGAAAGTTAATGTTGGTCAAATCAACACCAAAACGTCCTCCAAGCAACTCGGTCAATAGTAGTCCAATTCGGCCTTCAAAGAGAGTCAAAGTCAGCCCAAAACAGTTCGGTCAAACCTAGTCAAAGGAGAGAGAAACACTACTATAATTTATGCGGTCAAATCTGAAGTCAACTTTGGTCAACTTGTCCAAAACACCTTGGTTTTTGTGCCTAGCAACTCGGCCTAGAAAAATCGAAATTCTGCCCTGAAAACTAAAGTCAAACTTGGTCAAATCAGGCTTGGTTAATGCTGGTCAATGCAGGTTTGATTCTCTGAAATTTCGGCCTGTCCTTGTCCTGAAATTTTGGCTTCCTGCCACATGTGCGAAGAAGAGAGAGACGTTGCCCAAGCTGTACGAAGTTCGAACCAATCAAGAGAAGAAAGAGAGATCAAATGATGTGATGAGTGATGTCCAAATGAGGAGAGAGGTCACTCCTATTTATGCAATTCGTTGAGGGTGAGGATACACATCCATTGGGCTTCCTGAGCCTACATTTCGCTGAGGTTGACCTTGACAATTTTTGCATGAGAGAGAATAAATTCAAAATTCCACTTTTGCTTGTCAGAATGAGATGATCTTTATATCAAAATTGGACCTCTCGAAAAGAGGAATCCAATGCAATAATCATCTCCATCATATGAGCTGTCATAAGGTGGAATTTGGCCCTAGTTGCCAATTTTAACACTCCCTCTCAACTAGGGAGAATTCCACCTGCCAGTCCATCTGTCATCATCATACCATCCTATCATCATGTACCATCTCTGCCATCATTGCTCTACTCTATTGAACCATGAAGTAATAATGAAGAAGTGATTGAGAGTGAGTCACAAGACCTTACCACTCTCCGCTGGAAAAAGTCAGTTCTTGATCCCAAATCAAGTTGTTGAACACCATGCATCCTAGTCATAGGGAGTACGATATTACACGATGCGTCCATCGGTAGTGCTATTGTCCCTAACCACTTTTCCCAACTCATCGGCCTAATGAGAGGTACTTCCCATGAGTCCCGGACTTTGTGGGTAGGATGTGTGCTGGGGCATCGATAGGAGAAGGTGAACCACTCATCCTACTCATATGCCATAGGAGAAGGTGAACCACTCATCCTATGCATATGACAATCGTAGGGGAAGGTGAACAATCACCCTACATACATGTGTCCGCAATCGTAGGGGAAGGTGAACCACTCACCCTACACACATGTCAACCATCATGGGGTATCACAAGGGAAGGTGAACCACTCACCTTATGGTCGCTCATAGCTCTAAAAATTGCCATAAGCCCCCAGGAGCTCCCAAAGCTCAATGTCCAACTCATATGAGACTCTCATAGGAGGGTCTTTCCACGACTCCAAGTCTCTCTCAGAAGGTTAAGAATTTAACCTTCCCCAAAGGCTTCATGGGAATGTCTGCGACTTGCTCATCCATCTTGATGTGTTGGAGCCTTATTGCTCCTCGTTGTACCATATCCCGAATAAAGTGGTACCTGATATCAATGTGCTTGGAGCGGTCGTGGAACACGGGATTCTCTGATAGGTGAATCCCACTTTGGTTGTTGCAGAAGATCACGGTGGTATCTAGCACGTGCTCAAATAGTTCACTGAAGAGCTTCTTCAACCAAACAACTTCACAACAGGCCATATTCGCAGCGATGTATTCGGCCTTGTCGATGCTTAAAGCAACTGATTTCTACTTCGTGCTCATCCAAGATATTGAAGCAGACCCTAAAGAGAAGCAACGCCTAGACGTGTTCTTATGATCCACCACACTGCGAGCCCAATCAACATCTGAATATCCATGAAGCCTCAAGTTCCCGACAGTGTATCTCAGTCCATAGTGGGTTGTGCCCCAGAGATATCTCAAGAGATTCTTAGCAACAATCCAATGAAGGTAACGGGGCTTGGCCATAAATTGACTCAACGTGTTCACAACGAAGCATATGTCAGGATGAGAGTTCACCAAGAACATTAGGGCCCCCGCAAGTTGACGATACTCGGAAGGGCTCGCTAATCCGGGCCCATCAACACTTCCACATAGCTTCTTGAATCTGAGTTCCATGGGAGTAGATACGAACTTGCAATCCACCATCCCACATCTCTCAAGCAAAACCACAATGTATTTTCCTTGAGAAAGGAAAATCTCACCTGGATTTTGCGAAACCTCCAGTCCTAGGAAGTAGTGCATCAATCCTAGGTCCTTCATCTCAAATTTGGAAGCCAACACCCTCTTGCATTAATGAATGAGAGGGTCATCACCCGTCAGAAAGAGATTATCCACATAAAGGACCAGAATGAGAGGCCTGTCTTTTTCAACCTTGAAGTATAGGTTCGGGTCAACATCGCTTCTGGTAAATCCCAACTTCATAAGATAGCTATCAATCCTCTCATACCAATCCTTGGGGGCTTGCTTTAACCCATAGAGGGCTTTCTTCAACTTGCATACATGTGTCTTACGATCTTGAACTTCGAACCCCTCGGGTTGTTCTACATAGACTTCCTCTTTAAGCGAGCCATGCAAGAGGGTAGATATAACATCCATTTGGTGTAGGTTCCATACTTGTGCAAATATCTCATTGTAGTCTACTCCTTCCTTTTGAGAGAAGCCTCGGGTAACGAATTTGGCCTTCAACTTTTCGGCACTTCCATCAACTCCATGTTTGATCTTGTAGAGCCATTTTGAAGTGACCACTGACTTGTCCTTGGGTCTAGGAACCACATCCCAGACATCATTCTTCATGATCAACTCATATTCCTCGTTCATCGCATCCTTCCAAACTTAACGTTTCATGACTTTTTCGAATGTACATGGCTCAAATTGTACCATTGTACTCATGGCAGCTAAGTACCCTTGGTACTTGTTTAACTTCTTGCTTTCATGAAATGCCCTCTTTGGTGCAATATGTTTCTTAGCGTCTTCAAGAGTATCTTTGAGCCACAATGATCTTTTTCTTGAAGTAGAGGGCTCACAAGGAGGTGGATCAATGTGATCCATCGAACCTTCAACATCGGGCATCAGATCATCTGTCGGAGATTCATCCTGCTTTCCTGCATCATCATCATCATTGTCCTTCCTAGGGATAGGAAGATCTCGGACTTTCCTAAGGGCAAAATCTTCATCGAAAGTGACATCATGACTTATTTCCACTTCTCTTTGACCAGACACATAGATTCTATATGCCTTCGAAGTTTCACTGTAGCCCACAAATGTTCCTTTCTTCCCAGATGCATCTAGTTTGTTTCTTTTCTCTTTCGGCACATGTAAACATACGGGACAGTCAAAAATTCTAAAATGAGAAACATTAGGTTTCTTACCGGCGAAAACTTCTTCGAGTGTCTTGAAGTTCAATGCTTGATGTGGGCATCTATTTTGAACATACACAACAGTGTTGGCAACTTCTCTTTATAAGAATTTCGGTAGACCTTGGTCATGAAGCATGGCACAGGTGGCTTCTATGATAGTTCGATTCTTCCTTTCAGTAACTCCATTTTGTTTAGGAGTATATGTAGTAGTGGTCTCCCTCTTAATCCCAACTTCTTTACAATAGTCAATGAATTCATTTGATTCATATTCAGTCCCATTATCAGTCCTCAATATTTTGATCTTCTTCCCTGTTTGATTCTCGACCAAGGCTTTGAAATAGTGGAACCATTTGAACACTTCGTCCTTCTTTAAGAAATAGATCCATGTTTTGCGAGAGAAGTCATCCACAAAAATTGCATAGTACAAATACCCATCCAAGGATGTTACAAGCAACATACCTGATAGATCAGAATGGACCAATTGAAGAATATTGGTAGTTTGACTTTGACTTGAGGGGAATGGTCCCCTTGTATGTTTTCCAGCTGCACAACCTTGACACACATCTTCATGATCTAAGTTGAATTCGGTCATACCCGTGACCATCTTTCTTACATCAGGTAAGGCTTTGTAATGAAGGTGAGCCAATCTTCGGTGCCATAATTCAAATTGAAGAGAAGTATTGCAAGTCATTGCTCCCAACGGACTTCCTCCAACCTAATAAAGGTCTTCAACCCTGAACCCAAGAGTGAATGCATCTCACGGGTTCCTTTGCCAAACACGAACCTTCCCATCAATGAATGTCACCTTGAAACCTTAATCTTCTATCGTAAAAATAGAGACCAGGTTCTTTTTCATATCAAGTACATACAACACTTCTTGTAAATGAAGGGTTTGACCTTGATTTAAATGAAGAGTAACAATCCCAATTCCTTTCATGGGATAAGTGGCATTATCTCCAAGTATAATTTCCATATTTGTCTTCTTTCTAATCAAGTTTGAGAGAGCCTCTTTTTACCCAGTGAAGTGCCTTGAGGCACCACTATCAATCAACCAATGATCCAATGCATCTGGAGGAGAGTCGGTGGTGAGGGCAGAAATAAGATAAAATTCTTTTTGCTTTACAACATCAACTTCTTCATACCTGGAGTTTCTCGACTTCTCGAGAGGACGACCATTTCCATTTTGAGCAGTGGGAGCATTCCTCTTTCCTTTTTTGTTGAGCCCGTTGTTCCTTTGATTGCCATTGCCTTTGAAGTTGTTATTATTGTCATCATCTCTTGAAGTATCCTTCTTATGCGAACACTCTAGCAAAGTGGCCAAACCTGTTACAATTGAAGCACCTTCCTTTTCTTCCTTCTTTGAATCCTGACTTGAACCCTTGACCTTGTCTTCTTGGACCAACATTGTTCTTCCTCTTAGAATGAGTGGAGAAGGCGGTAGGATTGTTTCCATTTGAGGGCTTGTCTCTTTCCATCATCCTTATTTCTTCTTGAGTGCATCTAGCAAATAATTCATCAAATCCTGGAATCTTGTCATTGTTGAGGATGTTAGTGTTAAACAGATCCCATACTCTTGTAAGGCTCCAAGTGCAATAAGAGTGAGCTCCCTGTCACCAATGACTTCTCCAACATATAGGAGATCATTCTTGATTTTGGTAATCCTCATGAAGTAGGATTGAATGGATTCTCCTCTATCCATCTTGATGTCTTTCAACTTGTTCTTGAGAAAGAGAACTTGATTTGCATTATTTACTTTGAACATCCCAACCAGCTTGTCATACATCTCCTTAGATGTTTCCAAATTAGAAATATAGGCAACCAAAGGCTTGTGAATAGAATCAACAATAATTTTCTTAGCTTTAACCTCACCTTTCTTGTACTTTGTTTGTGCAGTTGCGGATGCATTTGAAGGAGGCTCCACTACTCTTCCTTTGACATAGTCCATGGCATCATTTTCTTCCAAAGTCAAATCTAGAGACATCTTCCATGCATGATAGTCGGATTTGTCCTTAAGCTTGTCCTTGGATTTGAAGTAAGATGTAGTTGTCATTGGGACTAGTTCCAAGTTCTTGTCCAACAACTTCTTTTAGTGATTGCTTTTCCTCACTCTTGCTTGGGCTTTGTCTTCACCTGAGCTCTGATACCATGTTAATTTTAGATAACAATGGTATGTTCTATGCTTTAACACAATTTACTTCAATGTTCCTTTAGCAACCCAATGGAAATTTCCAATTATATCTAGTAGCAATCACATTAACTTAATCACATTGATAGTAAATGCAGATAGATCATAGAACATAAAAAGATGTGCAGAAGACAAGCCAAGACAAGAGGACACAAGATTTGGAGGATGCCAGGGAAAAACCCCAATGTGGGGAAAACCCTTTGATCAAATCTTCTTATTATTATTCAATAGTTCAGTAGAGAGAGAAAGAGTACATCGATCAAATTCACTTGCCCAATACATTGTCAAAACAACCCTGTCTAAATCAGAAGTCAGTGGCAGTAAGCTGTAGCCCTAACTAGAAAGTCAACGCTGGTCAAATCAATACCAAAACGTCCTCCAAGAAGCTCGGTCAATAGTAGTCCAATTCGTCCTTCAAAGAGAGTCAAAGTCATCCCAAAACAGTTTTGTCAAACCTAGTCAAAGGAGAGAGAAACACTGTTGTAATTTATGTGGTCAAATCTGAAATCAACGCTGAAGTCAACTTTGGTCAACTTGCCCAAAACACCTCGGTTTTTGTGCCCAACAACTCGGCATAGAAAAATCAGAATTTTGCCTTGAAAACCGAAGTCAAACTTGGTTAAATCAAGCTTGTTCAACACTGGTCAATGTAGGTTTGATTCTCTGAAATTTCGACTGTCCTTGCCCAGAAATTTTCGGCCTCCTGCCACACGTGCGAAGAAGAGAGAGAGGTTGCTCAAGCTGTACAAACCAATCAAGAGAAAGAGAGAGAGAAAGAGAGAGAGATGAAATGATGTGATGAGTGATGTCCAAATGAGGAGAGAGGTCACTCCTATTTATACAATTCGTTCAGGTTGAGGAGACACATCCATTGGGCTTCTTGAGCCTACATTTGACTGAGGCCGACCTTGACAATTTTTGCATGAGAGAGAATAAATTTAAAATTTCACTTTTGCTTGTCAGAATGAGATGATCTTTATATCAAAATTGGACCTCTCGAAAAGGGGAATCCAATGCAATAATCATCTCCATCATATGAGTTGTCCTAAGGTGGAATTTGGCCCTAGTTGCCAATTTTAATAGATGATTGTCTAGTGTTTCCATTATTTTTAAGAGAGAGTAAATTCAAAGTTTAGACATCATTCAATTTCATTCCTGCCAAGGATTGCCGTAAACCCTAGACATTATGAGATAGGGTTTTATAAGTAAAGGGAGGGTTTTCTTTTGAACTATCTAGGGTTTTACAATCCCTAGATACACTGAGAACTTACAAACCCTAAACCTTTCAGTCATTAGACTTTAACATACTACACATACCTTAAGGTAACATACCTTTGTCTTTCATGATTGAATGATTGATGTTCCATTGAGCTTATTGCTCTCCTTGCAAACTGAAAAGAAAATATTAGATGACAAAAGCATAAATAGTAATATAAATGCTTACCTGAGTTGGATGAGGACATCAATTTGGTACCAAAATACTAGATGCTACTTCTACTTATACTGATATAAACTGCTTCCTTCTTTAAGACTGAGATACTAAACTTGCTTAACGATATCTTCCTTACAATGATTGACTATAAACTTTATTCTTTCTTCACTATCTTTGTGCCAGAAGAAAGCGGACTTGATCTTGTGATATAGAAAGGTTGCTACAGACTTTATCATAAATCGATGTATACTCGTTCTACTTAAAAACTGACTTCAGTGATACTGATAGATCTCGGTCTTTATATGTATATGCCCAGATTTTAGTACAAAAGACTTGCTTTTTATATATATGCACAAGTATTCGCTCTTTTCTTTAGGGATTGTGTCTTCCTCAAAGATTGAAGTGAATTTGGATTTAATAGGCTTATAATGCCTCTAAACAGATTGACCTTAAGTAGACTTTTTTCAAAGTATGATTTGGTCACCACAAAACTTTTGTGACATGAGGTAAATTTTGATTCTTACTGAACTTCACCTTTTTCTTTTAAGGAACATGGCCTTGACTAGCTAATTAGGTTTTCAAAACGATGCTCGGCTCCTTATTACAGTGATTGTAGTATTATAAAAAATCTTGTCAAATAGACTTATGAAGCTTCTACATAGATCTGTCTTGACTTCTTTTCTTTGCTAGCTTGATAGACTATTTGCCCAGAACTTTGAATGACTTCAAACTTTAGTATTAGGACTTCAGACCTTTTATTTCAGACCTTAATTTGTACACAAAGGTTCGATCTCTTTCATAGAGAATTCAGTTTGATCTAGATTTTGTAGATTAGATTTTCAGCTTCTCAAAAAGGGTGTCTTCAAGTTTCGGTCAACAGCCTAATTACCTAGGTCTACGACCTAATAGTAAAAATATGATCATGCCCAGAAATGTGCCATATTAGTTCTAGATGATTCGGTTTTCAAAGGTAGGCTTGAAACTTTTTTCTTTAACTCATAAGTGATCTTCTTGCTACCTTGTCCTCTTGTCCTTAACTCTGATACCATGTTGAGAAGTCCATGAGGGCAACATTCATTCTTGATTTCTCTTTCTTGACATTTACTTGTGATATTATTTTTATGTTTTATTGATTATATTAGTGTTCTCATCATCAAATAAATGCCACGAACATGAAGATCATACACAATGAACACCAAATGTAGGTACTCAGCGAGGGCAAAATCCATATGTAGGGGAAAACCCAGTCAAACTCTTCCACTAGTAGATTTGTAGGAATTTATAGGGTACGTTCCTTAGATAGAACACCAAAGGACACCGTTTACAAATAGATCACAGATCAGTACACCAGTGTTCTTGGCGTGGTTAAAACCCTCAAAGAGGGAAACAGTGGACGGCCTGAGCCAATGCGGCCACTTCAGGCAATTTATTAATGCAAAAGAAAGAAAATTTACATAAGCTTTTCTCATGAATAGTCACTTAACAAATGACCCTCCATGCTCTTTAAATAGAGATCATGGACCAATCGAGTGTTAAGCCACAAATTAAGTGTCAGTAATACCGAGGAGAGAATGAACCGTCGGATCACTTCATGTCTAGAACATATTGTGACCATTAGATTGTAAGTTACAAAAAGTACATACTAAAGAAACACACTTTACCTAACTATACACTAGACCAAGTTATACTTAATTATTTCCTATGTGTCAGAATATCCTAACATCCCCCCTTAAGAACAACTTGGGATAGGATTGAAGGATGTGCAAAGATGACACAATAGGAGAAGGAAGGAGTCATTAGAGCCTATCCCCCCTTAGTGACAACTTCCTGAACTACAACCATAAATCGGAGTTTAGTAAACTTTGCCTCTGTGAGAGCCTTTGTAAAGATGTCTGCAACTTGATCATTGGTAGAACATGGTCATGAATGAGCTTTCTGATGAAGTGCATGTGTAGTTCAATGTGTTTGCTGCATTGATGTTGGACTGGATCTTTGCATAGTTGAATGACACTTTGATTATCACACCAAAGTGTGGTCGGGTGCTGCTACTGAAAACCAAACTCTGATAGGATCTGATGAAGCCACAGGGCTTCCTTACTAGCTTCAACGATGCCATGATACTCTACTTCTGCTGAAGAAAGAGAAATGGCACTTTGTTTCTTGCAAGCCCATGTAATAGGTCCAGAACCAAGAGTGAAGGCATAACCCGCAGTAGACTTCTGATCATCAGGGTCACCAGCCCAATCAAAATCAGTGAAACCAACCAATAGAGGAGATGCTTCTGCACTGTAATGAATCCCAAACTGAACTATACCTTGAACATAACAAAGTATTCTTTTAGCTGCTTTCCAATGACTTTCATGTGGGTTTTGCATAAACCGAGCAACAAGGCCAACAACAAAGGAAAGGTCAGGACGAGTATGGGTTAGATACAAATTTTTTCCAACAAGCTGACGGTATAAGGTAACATCAACTTCAGGGGAAGTACAAGTGATTGAAAGTTTGGCTTCAGACTGAAAGGGAGAAGGGGCTGGCTTACAGCCTTCCATGTGAAAGTGGTGTAGAAGATCACAAGCATACTTGGACTGGGAAAGGGAAATACCTTCTTTGGATTGCAAGACTTGAAGACCAAGAAAATAATGCAAGTGTCCTAAGTCTGTCATTTCAAACTTCTTTTTAAGGCTGGACTTCACATGGTTTATAAGGTTGGGATCACTACTAGTAAGGATAAGATCATCAACATAAAGAACAAGAATGATAAGAGACTTACCCACTTTCTTGGTGTAGACAGTATTGTCAGAATGACACCTAGAAAATCCAGTATCTAAAAGAAAGCTATCCATTTTGGCATACCAAGCTTGAGGGGCTTGCTTGAGACCATAAAGGGATTTCTTAAGCCGACATACAAGGTTGGAGTCTGTTTGTATAAAGCCGGGAGGTTGTTCCATATAGATTTCTTCATGCAAGCCCCCATGCAAGAAAGCGGATTTAACATCTATCTGTTGGACTTCCCATTTGAAAGAGGCAGCAAGGGAAAGAACAAGGCAGATAGAGTTCATTTTGGCAACAGGGGAGAAGGTTTTAGTATAGTCAATGCCTTCAACTTGTGAAAAACCCTTAGCAACAAGACGAGCTTTATGTTTATCAACTTTTCCATCTGGTCCAAACTTGGTTCTGTAAACCCATTTGCATCTAACAAGTTTTCGTCCCTTTGGAAGAGGAACAAGGTCCCATGTATAGTTTGGCCAATTGTGAACGATATTCTTCATTCATAGCTGTGTCCTAATCTAGATGGCCTGAAGCTTCTGCAAAGGTGTCAGGATCATAATTTGCTGAAGCTTAAGGCAGTAAAGAAGAGGAGTTTGGGCATCTCAAGGATCTTGCCCCTAGTATGTAGTCCTCTTGACTACAACTCGATATCTCCCCACCTCTTCTTCAGAGGCACATGAGCACTCATGGCACAATCGTCATTAGTCTCGACCTCTTTCTCCACCTTAGCTGGAGCTGCCTTTGAATCAAAAGCCTCTCCCTTGTTTTTCTTCCTGGGACATTGGGATGCATAATGCCCCAACTCCCCACAATGGAAGCACTTAACCTTGGAGATGTCCTTCTTCTTCCTCTTCCCTTGCTGTCCTGCAGATGCTAGAGGCGCATCCTCCTCCTCTTTCTTTATTCGACCTCCCTTGTCACTACTCCCCGCCTTGGTCATCCTCCTGATCTCCTCCTGGCGAAGAGCTACTCACATCTCCTCCCAACCGGGAAGAGTAGCCCTGCTCAAAATACTTTGGACAAATGTCTCCCACTCCTCGGAGATTGCATTCAGGGTAGTCCTGACCATAAATTCTGGATTCGGTGTAGACCGCACGGAAGTAATTTGGTCGCGAATCTCCTGCAACCTGAGAAAGAATGGATCTATCTGCTCTCCCTTTTGCATCTGATATGACCACAACTGATTCTCCAATAGCATCTTCCGCTGTACAGAAGAGCCCTGGTATAAGGTGGTCAGGGTGTCCCACATCTCCTTTACTGTGTTCTTTTCAGCAATATGTGGTATGACATGATCTTTGACCTCGTCTAGGATCATGCACTTCGCCCTCGCCATTGCATCCTCATACTTCTTGTTCTCAGCTGGGTCAACTGGGATAGCCACAGTTTTCAAGGCATAGTCCTTGATGCGATGTCGATCCAGGATTGCCAGGATCCTGGCCTTCCAGATGACAAAGTTGGAAGCCCCGTCCAACCTGTCCTGATCCCTTAGTCCGTTCACTGCCATTTCAACTCCTCTTCTGGACTCCCTCTGAGTCCTAATTTCCCTTCTGGAAATCCTCTGGCCAACTGTCGAACCGCTCCTCTCCAATCCTCCTTGCAACTACAACTCGGATTTGGATTCCTTGGCTAGAAATCCGTTGAGGTAGTGACTCCCTCTACCTTGGTCCCGCCTCCTTAGACACTGTTATGCTTTGACAGAAACAACGTCCCACCAGCTCCTCAAATCAAAATCTGCCCATAGTTCCCCAAGCCATGACAATCGAAGAAACTGAACCTTTCAGACTTTGCGCAATCCCGATAAAGGCTGAATCTGCTCCTCATGGCCACAACGTCGATCCTTCCTCGCTGAGAAAGATGATTGGGTATTGCGTAGGTCTGATCTGCCCCTCTGCCTCTGCGCTGACCCTCCTCTTGGCTTGAAATGATGACGCAGGCTCTGCGTCACTTCCTCTCTTGCTGCTTCTGCTTTGGAACAACGCTGTCTCTCGGGACAACTGCTTCTGCTTTGGAACAACGCTGTCTCTCGGGACAACTGCTTCTGCTTAAAATTCTTTAGATTTCTCCAGTTGGCATCTTCAGTTCTCCTATGATCTACAATGCTCTGATACCATGTGGAAATTTCTAAGTTTGACACATTAGAAATCCCTACTGCATTATCTGGTTTATTATCTCCTACTTGTTTATTCCATTAAGAAGTTATTTATTAACATAAATACCAAAATAAACATAAATGCAACATTCACACATATACAAATCAACAACTGAAATAACTGAGACAATCACACAAGGGACATTGATATTTTTGGACAATCATCCTTGGAAAAACCCAATGTGGGAAAACCGGTGCAACAGATATGAGGGTTTTATTATTATGCAGTTTCTGAATACAACTAGGGTGCCAGAAATGGCTCACCCTTTAGAGATTTTCCTTGGCAGAAGTACTTCTCCATGGAGACAGATATTCTGGCTGATTAGCAATCGGATAACTGATCCCACAACAACTTTGACAGTTCCTTATTTGGACAGCGAACGTTGCTCCAAGCTTCTCTCTGGAACTGCATCACCCTCCAGGGACTGTGTCACCCTCTATGGCTCTGCAATTGCCTGTCAGCTCCTAGTCTGCCCCACGAAAATTCCTTAGTGTTGCCTCTTCAGCCCAGCGTCAGCTCTGCTAGCCTCTGTGCAGCCTTTGCTACCTTTGCGTCAGCGTCTTGGCCTTTTGCGTCAGCCTCTCAGCCCTTTGCGTCTTCTGCGTTGGCCCACTCAGCCTCGGCGTCAGTCCTGGTTACCTCTGCGTTAGCCTTCGAAGGCTTTGTGCTGTCTCTCTGGCACTTTCTCTGCCTCTCTGATATGTATTCTCGGCCTTCTGCCGAACTGCTCCTCGTTGCAACAGATCACTAACTCGATTTCTCAGCAAACCCTGCCCCAGAAAATCAAATTCTTGATAAACTTGGTGTGTCTCCAATGGACCCTCAAGCCTCCTCTTATACTTTTCTTGTTGACGATTCAACGGCCGAGATTAAGTCCTAATCAAAAGCTAAGATTAGATTTGGCTTGATCCTCATTATTTAGAACTTTCTCACCCATATTATATTAATACACATTTATATTTTAATTTTCTTAAGTTTAGACTTAGGGTCTCATTAAAAATATTAATTATTTTAATATCTCTCCATCCAGGTGGAATTTTCCCAAACGATTTTTGGGTCTTGGAAATCTCATGTGCTTTAGCCTCTCCACCAATTTTCATGGCTACAGCACATCCGATGCTACCAAAAATCAACACTCAGGTGAGGTATTCCTTCAAGAGGAGGTCATGGGCCCACAAAACGAGGGTACACACACCAAGAGGGTTATTGAGCCTACATATCAATTTTTACTAGGTTGGCTTTAATGATATCTTGTAATACGATAAAAGAGTAAAGAATATGGCCTTGGCCATAATTACAAGTCCACAATAATACATATGAATGGGCCGTGGCCACATGTATGGATTACATCAATAATTGCAACATTTTGTCATGTTTTCGTACTTGCCAATTTTTTCTTCCTCTCCGAGTCAAACCCTTGGGTCTTCTGCCTCGTTGAGTATTTTCCCTAGTCAATTCTTGTAGTGTTGCAAGTAGACTGCACCTAGTGTGCAACTCTGTGGAATTGTGGCTTTAGCACATCAATCCGGACTAGAATCTTGGTTAACTCTTTTCATTCTTTTTGACAGGGAAAACTAGCTGAGTTGAGAGCTGGGATGGATAGCAATGAGTTTGATGCTGTACAGGCAGCTGCCAGAAAAGCCTCCTCTTCTCCAGTTACTACAAGAACGATGAAACCAATTAAGGCTTGGTAAATTTAGTCTGTTACAGTTTCAGAAGTATAATGAGGACTTTCATGTTTCTTTACAACTGATTGGTTTACCTTGTGAAACAAGATTTAGCAGTGTGATTTAATTACTTTGACTCCTTTACATTGCAGCAAACGTCATAAAAAAATCAATGTTTCAACATCTCTTCAGCATGGAACTCCCTATTTTACTGATGTTGCAGGGCATATGAACACACTTGTTGCCAACGATAGTAACATGTGAGTCTCCTTCTCTATTGGTCATGGGTTGTGAAAGGACACTTGCTATGCTTACATATCTTAGTTTGGATAAAATGTATTCTGATTGCTCTGGCTTTAAATCAGCAAAGAACTTAACTTTGATTATAAAAAATCTACTATAGAGGAGTGAAAATCTGAAACCGGTAACAGTAAATACTCCTTAACTGTTTATGATTTGTAGTGGCAATATAAGGCATGGAGTTTTGCTAGAATGTCCAGAATGTAGTATAGACAGAAACCAAATCATGCAGTTTGTATATCTGTTCTCTGCCTTAAATAATGAATATATGAATCTGATTTTCTTGAGTTGGCAAACAAGTAGGTAGAAATATCTAAACATTGCATTACAGAACCCTAATAGAGAAAATTGTGTATAAAAATGTAACTGGTACATTAGTCTAGCCTTGGTCAGCTTCATTTAGAACAGGAAATACGTTAAAACTCCATCTATACCAGATAAAATTCAATAGAACAACTATATAATATGTCTATGAGAAAACGTGTACATGGTTTGCTATTGATTGGCTGTTCACAACCTTTTTTGGTTGAACTATACTTCAGTTTATTTTTATGTAAACAATATTGTGCAAAGCATATTACATAAAAGGGGTGGCTAAGGGAACACTGCCAAGAACAAGCTGACCTTCAAAATTACAAAAACACCGACCACCATAGGAACCTAGACCAGAATATTATTAATATCTGAATTGGCTAAGTACCACAAAGTTCAAAAGGTTGTTAGAATAGTTTTACCCCCATTCATGGTGGATACCAAAAGTTAAAACTCCCAGAGTGCCATCAACATTACATACAAGGCAAAGTCTTCCCACAGAATCTTTGACCCTAAGGCCACTAAACCGAGAGGAGGCGGAAGGTCATTATTGTGCCAGGTACAGAATCCCATCTATTTTGTGGTGGCTCATCAGTTGGCAGGTGGGCACATATATGGTCCAACCCAGGTTGCCTTTGAATAGTTGACATTTGTTCTCAGAAGTCATGAGTTAGATGGTTGGAAACTTTCAACTTTATCTTTGTATCGGGGCGAGGGCCTATCAATTCACCTCTATGTTGGTCCATTGTGTTGTCTCCTATGGTGGTGTTCACTATTCATTTGATTTCTATATTGTTGGAAAGCATCTTGTTGCTGCTTGATTGATTTCCCAGACAAACCTTTTGTGTTGAAAATTGGCAGCTCAGGAAGAATTTTCTTAAATAAAATCTCATTTCTAACAATTTTGGAGTGACTTTCTAAAAATAGAAAGTCATGTCTAGCATTTCAAGTTTGACTTTCCAAAAATAGTAAGTCACCTTGCACCAATTGGTAATCAAGTATAGTTGAACGAAAATTACCTAACTTATCATTAATCAATCCTAATAGTTCAATCTCGACTTAATCATCAATATTATTAACATTAATATTATTATCCTTTATGATACTATGATATTATTATTAAAAGAAATTACAAGTCACCTTACCTTCATCACCTCAATCACTTCACACCTCTCTCCTTGATGACTCACATGGCACTACGTAACTCTCTCTCTCTCTCTCTCTCTCTTAATGATACGTTACACTCTCTCTTACGCACTCATTAAAGACATGACATATTCCTCTTACACTCATTAAAGGCATGTCATAAAAATTCCTCTTGTGCTCTCTTTAATGCG
The DNA here is from genome assembly GCA_031772625.1 of Pinus tabuliformis. Lineage (NCBI taxonomy): Eukaryota > Viridiplantae > Streptophyta > Pinopsida > Pinales > Pinaceae > Pinus > Pinus tabuliformis. The sequence goes on along the minus strand of CM062808.1, from coordinate 699,268,344 downwards.
TATGTTACACTCTACTTAACTAAGGCATGCTTACCTTTCTTAATGGCATAAGTTACTGAGGCATGCGTACCTCTCCTTAATGGCGTAAGTTACTAAGGCATGCGTACCTCTCCTTAATGGCGTAAGTTACTAAGGCATGCGTTTCTTTCCTTAATGGCATATGTTACTCTTCCTCAAGGCATGCGCATTGCTCCTCCTTTATGTCAAGAATTCGTTGCTCCTCCTATATGTGTCTCATGCCTTCTCACTTGACTACTACTACTTATGCATTGTGAAAAAGAATTCGAACTTGAGAGAGAGAGAGTTCAAGAGACTTGAAGAAGATTGTGAGAGAGAGAGACTTGGAGTGTAAGAGCAGAACTTGGTGAGCCAAGGTTGATTCAGTGCTTCAGTGTTAATTCAGTTGAAGGGAAGGTTGATTCAGTGTTTGCATCTGCTGCTGCTACCAGTGATCTTCATGCTACAACTTGTTCAGATTTGGGTGAACTTACTCATTCTCTTGATCTCTCGTTGTACTCTGTATCTCTGCTGAACAATTGACATCTAATAAAAGAAGAATCTGATTGGGTTTTCCCCTTGTGGGTTTTGCCCTGGTCATTGGACATAAATTTTCTGTGTCTCATTTTGTTTTTGGCTGTCTTATATTGTGCATTTGGTTTATGTTCTATCTACAATTGCTTAACTAATATTGCAGCAGAAAGAAGTTTTTGGAATAAGTAATTGTTTCAGCGTAGAACATCAAAATTTAACATTTTGGTGGGACATGGTTGATGGAGCATGGAGTGCTCCCCCAAGCCTGCCAAAAAATGTTATTTGATCTAATTCCTTGGACATTGCCTTTGCTTGACATTATATAACAGATTGGTCACTACCATGATCTTGTTAGCCTAAGAAATATTTAAACTAGCAATCTGTGTGCGAAAAATAATTTCCATAATATCCATAGTTCAAAAGAAACTGATATAAATCATGTGTAAGGGTTTCATAAAACCGGTATTCCAACGATGGTTGTCCCTCAAAAGAGTAGATTTCCTAAGAAATTGGGGAAAGGGTGAAATGACCATACAAAGATTCAACCCACCTCTAAGCTACTTGAGCTTTTGTGCAATAGCAAAAAGTATGAGTTTGGAGCAACACATAAGGCACAAGGGGGAGGAGGGAGATATAGATGTGACAAGCAACAACCTAAGACCAACACATCATAAACTAAGAACCATGCAAAATGTGATTATTATAAATTTTCAAGCCCTAGGTGACCACTGTCCTATGTTTCTCTTAATTAAATAAACTAAATCTGAACTAGAGAAATTTATATTTCTGAAAATGCAATAATCACACATTTAGTTGGAATATGAATGGTGAAAGCATAAACTTGATACACAAATAATTACCCCTTAAAATAAGCTTTTCATTTAAATATTCCAAGCTTACAATGAAACCTCCATAAGTTGCCAATATTGAAAATGGTTGTTATTGATGTCAAAGGCTGTCCAAATGAAAGAGGAAATTACATAGTCAAATAGCATGTTTTGAGAATTTTCCAACAGTACATGACACCTCCCTCTAATTCCATAGAAATGAGAAGATATGAAATATTTTGTCAAGATAACCCAACCAAAGTACAAGCAGACCCCATTTGGATACCTTATATTTGAAGGCATTTTTACTCCAATTACCTAGTTCAAATGGAAGCATAGGATATATGGTTGGAAAGCTTATTTTGAGACCTTCCCAATGATACATGGCATGGCTTCTAATTCTTTTTTTTTTTTCTCGTTAAAGACTAATTCTATTAAGTGTAATATAGTACAATCAGGATAAGCAAAAAACCGGCAGACCGGAAATGATGGATCCATCAACCTCGGTTCCGGAAGAAAGATTCAAACTCATAGTTACATCAGATGACTAGAAATCACAGACTGCCTAAATCCCCCATAGGGGCAGAACCTACAACACATTGTTTTTTCCCTTTCTTTTTGTTGACTTTTGTCCAGCCACCCTGAGGGGAATGAGCTAAGACAACTTGAAGACTGGAATTCTCTTTCATCGGGAATTCCTTTTCTGATTCCGAGGAGGTCTCATGGACGCGTTTCTGGGCTATAGCTGAGTCATGGGTGTGCCCCATGGTGTTCATGGGTGAATCCATTGGCTGAGGCGCCTGGTCCGGTTCTGAATCGCTTTCCCCGACCTCTGAACTTGGGGAGCTGGAGCTTCGAGCTGGCTGCGGAGTACAGGGAGCCCAACGCTTAGGTTTGGATTTTGCGGAGATTCCTTTTTTCGCTCTTGCTGTCAGCGATGGGCAGGAGGTCTGTAGATGCCCTGTTAGGTGACAATGGCGGCATCGGAAGGCAGTATTTTCATAATCTAAAAACTGGGTCCAAACAGTGTCCTTGATCTTGAGATTTATTTGCTCTGGCAGACCCTTGCTTAGATCTAGCTCTACACAGATTCTGGCGTATGTGTAGAGGCCTTGGATTTCCCTCTGGTAATCTCCCATTAGAAAGCAGCCCAAAGCGTTGCCTATCTGCCTGTATACCTTTGTGTTCCACAGATATATAGGGAGATTTGGAAGCCTGATCCATACAGGGGCTTTTGTGATAACTGCAGAAGCTGGGTCAAAGTCTGGGAACCATGGAGTTAGGAAGAGGCCTGCCGAACCCATGAACCAAGGGCCTTCCTCTAAGGCCTTTTCGTAGTGCTCGAGATTGTCGAACAGCACTATGAAATATCCCTTTGCACAGAAGAAGATCTTGCAACTGTGTGTCCAGTTGTCATAGATCCAGTCCAAAAGATCTTTTGAGCGTGGCCAGAGCCCATTAAATCTGCATATGATGGCCCTTTCTGCAAATTTTTGGGAGTCGTCTGCCATGTTAGAGTAGGAGATCTCAACAGAGGGAACCTCCTCCACTTTGTCCACCAAAAAAGGCTTGGGTAAAGCCTGAACTGGTGGAGCTGTCTTGTCAGGCTTCTTGGCATGGACTGCATCTTTATATGAAAATGATTTAGCTGTGGATGGCTCTCCAGCAGCTCCTCCTTTCAAACGAAAGGTTAAAATAATAGATGCATCTTTCTTAATGCCGTAAAAAGAAATAGGGAACAGATCCTCAAGTTGTTTATCTTCGTGGAGAAGCCGCTGTGCTGCAGAGGGGATCCCCAGTTTGATGTTCAGTGTCTGCTTGCGATGCTGCACTAGATCTGTCTGGCTTACCCATAGTAACATAGTTTTGCCTGTCAAGATCTTGATTTGTATCTGGAATGATGAAGAGGGTTCCGAACGCCCCCTTCCCCTGCAGATCTGTGGAGAGGGCAGGCATATGCATTGATTGATTCGCGCTTCCTGGATTTGCCTCATGGGTAACAGAGGCGAACAGCCAGTCGGTGCAAGCCCTTCCTTCCCGTTAGCCGCGGTCAGAGGATAAGTGGCTAAGGGATCTGCATGATCATCCTTGGCCTCTGCTCCGTCATTCTGGAGAGGGCTGTACAAAGTTACAAACGCTTTGTGGAAGCAGGGGATCGGGTCCATGCAGCCCCTGAGTTCTCGATCAAGGGGTCTGCAAACGCATCTGAGTCCGCGGCTCTGTCTTTCCTGGTGTGGCCATCCTGCAAACCTGCAGCGGAAAGAAAGATCCATGATCTTTGCCTAAGTCTCTCAGATCCCTTCGCGGCTAGAGCGATCAGAGACCCACCGTCGGCCGAGGGCATGGAGGCGGCAGAACTAGGGTTCAACCTTGGAGCCATCGGTTCGAACAGTTCTTCCTCCATGGCTTCTAATTCTTCATTGTTAAGGAGAAATGAATTTTTGAATATTCATTATACATTCTACCAGTTGCACTAGTTGGCCCAGCGAGTGGACAAGTCGGCCCTAACCTAGTGTCCAAACGCACTATAAATAGGTGTGAGAAGGAGCATTTCTACCACTCAACTCAAGCATTTAGTTTTGTGTTTAAGAAAGCGAAGGAGTGAGTACGAAGTTCATACCTCATGAAGCAAGAAGAAGTGAAGCCGAGTTGAAGTAGCTTTCTGTGGAAGGGTTTTGGCACATCTTTTGAAGGGTTTTTGAGTTTGATATTGTTCTTGGGAAGGGTTTCTGATTTGTTTGACCTTTGTTTTTGAGGGTCAAGTACAGGTGTCTTTGAAGGCTAAATTTCAGGGGACAAGTTTTGTTGTTTGAAGGTCGAGTTTTAGGGCTGAGTTTTGCTATTTGAAGGTCTAGTTTAGGCCTGGTTTGAAGGCCAAGTCTTGGTGTCTTGAAGGCCGAGTTCAGGCCTAATTTGAAGTTCAAGTTCTAGTGTATTGGGGGCTGAGTTTAGGTAGAGCTCGCAGTTATTGTAAGTTGGTGCTCATTGAGGATTGGTGTCCTCATCTTTTTGACAGGTTGGATCTTACAATTTTTGTAAGTTGGTGCTTATAGAGGATTGGTATTGTTTTCAAGTATCTCTTCAAATTTTGATTTATACTATCTCTGTGTTCATACATTGTGGATGATTGATTATGTGATGTGAATTCAGTTTTAAGATTAAGTGAAAATTTGTCAACAATAACGAAATACTGATTTACCCCCCCTAGTATCACCAACAATTGGTATCAGAGCAAGGGCCATGGCTAGTTGAGAAGCGTCAATCAAAATTTCTTTCTTTGATGAAACTGTTGGAATATGTAGCTAGGTTCGCTCTTCATAATTGTACTTGAAGTCAAAATGTAATATATTTGTCAAAAGAAAGTGAAAAGAATTTTATTATTATTTTATTTGACTTGTTAAAGCATGGGTTTCATGCTTGGGTCAAATGTATAGGTCAAGCCTCCATTGTAGGCTCTAGGTTATTGTCAAAGTCAAAATGAGACGACTCCTCCATCCATCTAGTCTCCTTAAGAATCCTTATCAAGTTGGCTAAACTCAAAAGAACACATGTCGGCTCACTACAACGACACATCTTCTCACCTGGTCATGTCGGCTCATTTCAATGTGGAATCAACTATATATACAAGCCTGAGAAACTCGCATTAAACATAGAAGTAGAAGTTTGATTATCTCTGAAATAAGTTCAGTCATCACAGGGAGAATTTCAAGAATCCTTATCAAGTCGGCTAAACTCAAAAGAACACATGTCGGCTCACTACAACGACACATCTTCTCACTTGGTCATGTCGGCTCATTTCAATGTGGAATCAGCTCATTTCAATGTGGAATCAACTATATATACAAGCCTGAGAAACTCGCATTAAACACAGAAGTAGAAGTTTGATTATCTCTGAAATAAGTTCAGTCATCACAGGAAGAATTTCGGTGCCACTACAGTTGTTATGTTTTGGTATTTTTACAGTGAAGGAAGCTCGGGTTGATTGCTAATATGATGAATAAACAAACTACAGAACTATCACAATTTCAGGTTATTACAATGAATATGTTTTGGTACTAATGCAATTCGGTTATATCACAGTGGGTCTATCTTGATGCTACCACAATGAATTTCAGTGCTACCACAGTGGTTCTATCTTGGTGTTATTAGAGTGAGAAAGTTTCTTTTCTTCAGTGTCTCATGGACAACCTTCAATGCTATCTCAGTGAAGTAAAATCGGTGTTATTACAACTAGGATGGTTCGATGCTCATTCAGTGCCATTGCAAGGATTGAAGTGTAAAGAAGGATGACTGCTAGAAGGATGATAGAACTAAAGAATGACATGACAAGGGTGACTATATGGATGGAGGTAGTCTCGAGTCTAAGTTGTAAGGGTCTTGGTCGTCTCATCTTAAATCTACTGAAGGAAGAATTTGTGACTGGGTTTTCGCCTCGAGGGGGATCTTGCCCTAGCAGCGTGTCTATATCTTGTGTTCTCTTCTATTTGTTGCTTGGCATTAATGTTGATGATAAGAAAAGATAACTAAGAGATCTAATACTAATAATGAAAATATCACAAGTTAATGTCATTAAGAGGAAAATCATTTAACTGCCATCTCTATGGATTTTCCAATAGGAACAAATTTTGAAATTTGGAAGATAAGAACGAGAACACGCTTGATGTCTCTTGGTGTTGAAGTTTGGCAGTCTATTAACTATGATTTCTCTCGAATGCAAAAGCTATGAACTCCATTTTAAGTGGCTTGTCAGATTCAAAATTTGTTAAAGTTATGCCGTGTGAAACAACTAAAGCGACGTGGGACAAACTTGTAAGTAATTATGAAGGAGATGACAAAGTAAAGAAGGCAAAGCTTCAAACTTTTCAAAGACATTGAAAACCTGGAAATGAATGATGACAGAGATGTTGCTTCTTATTTTCTTCAAGTAGATGAAGTGGTTAATTCTCTCAAAGAATTTGGTGAAGAAGTTAAAGAAACAACAACTGTACAAAATTTTTTGAGGTCTCTTCCTCTGCGTTTTGATGCCAAGGTCTTTGCCATAAAAGAATTAAGGGATTTGGAGAATTTGAAAATGAATGAGCCTCATGGAATTCTCACTTCATACAAAATGAGGACAGGAAACTGATCACATAAGGAAGCAACTTTTAAGGCATATAAGAAGTTAAGAAAATGCAAGTTTGGTAACTGTTCCGATGATGAATTTGATACAGAAATGGCTTAGCTAATTAAAAAACTAAAGAGAAAATCCAAATTCAAAGGTAAGTTGCCTTTCATTTGTTTTAACTATGGTAAGATAGGACATTTTGCTGTTAAGTCTCCTTACAGGGAAGATAGTGATGATGAAGAACCCAAAAGAAGGGTGTTCAAAGGAAAATCTTCGAAAAAGAAAAATATCTATTCCAAAGAGGATAATGATTGTTTTTTGAAGAATACGATTTTGATGATGACAGAAGGGCGATCGTATTTTTATCCACAAATGAGGAATCAAACATAGTCAAATCAGAGGAGCAAAAAGAAAAAGCAGAAGGAGAAAGTGTTGAAGGCATATTGGATCTTGAGACAAATATTATTAGTGCATTAGAATAAATTGATAACCTTAGGAAGAAGAACAAGAGACTATCCAAGGAAATAATCTTTATCAAAACTGAAAGAGAGGAAGCAAAAAGAGTGGAAAAAGCATTGAACATTTAGCTAAAAGAAAAGGAAGAAAACTGTGAAAATCTTGAAGTGGAAATTGTCTCAATAAGGAAAGAGCTAGCTAAGCTCAACAAAAAATGGAAAATTCTCAAACCCTGGATTTTATTCTCATCAATCAAAGATCACCACATGAGAAGACCGGTCTTGGTTATATGGGTGAGACTTCATACAATGAAGATGCAAACACCAAGTCACCAAGTAAGGAAGTTGAAGAAAAATCTAAAAACCCCAATCTCAGTAAGAGCAAGGATAGGAGATGGGAGGAGTTTGGAAACACTGCTACGCCAAAAAGCTATGATGATGCTCTCAAGAAGTCCATTCGTAATGCAAGTAGCAATCCAATAAGGGACAAGGACCATCAATCTTTTTCCAAGAAAATCAATCCCTGAAGAATTGTTTCGTTTCGACAATTATATATAACTAGGTATCAAACTATTTTTCTTTCTCATTATTTCTTATGCAAAAATTTTGGACATCGAGCAAAAGAGTGTAAAGCTTATAATGATTATGACAAAGGTTTGCACCAAATCTCTAAGAATAAGCTTGCAGACAACAAAATTAGAGGTATAGATGGCTTCAATGATATAAATCATAATTCGTTTGATCCATTATCCAAGTATAGTATAGAGTGTTACATACGCAACCATTTTGGACATATGGCACGAGACTGTCTTGTTACTTTCTCAAACTAGCAGGGGGCCTAAAAGGGACTCCTAAAGGGACAACTGCTAGGTCAAGGGCAACAATAGAGACTTAGCCCATTGTCACCTCAGCTAAGACTCCCTACTCTTTACGGACTTTCACCGATGGGAAGAGAATTGGTATATGGAAGTCACTTGTGAAGGATAAATCAAAAAATGGATGTGAAGTGACCTTAATGGTCCTTTTCCTAGAAGGGGGTTAAGAAGGGAGCTTACTTGCTCTTCAAGCGAGGTACAAAGATTTTTAGGATAAGGAAGTGAGGATTTAAGGGTTAGGTTAGAGGAATATGCCTTGTAAAGGTGTTTCCCAATCCTAAATCCTTATTGAACTTGACTTCTTGGATGGTTCTTGAAGAATTGACTTTTCAAAGGTATGGGACCACACGAGACCAAGTGGACCCAACCTAGGTTAAGGAGAGAGAATCTAGCAACCAATAGTGATCTTAACCCAAACAAGGAAAGGGAAAGGATCAAAGTAAGAATGTCCAATTGAAGGTGTCAAATTGATCTTATGAGGTGTTAGCCTAGGGAATACCAGGGCGAAGTTTGATCTCAGAGCTAGGGCTTGGGTTATCTCACAACTCCATCGTCGGAATGGCTTCAAATTTGGAGGAGGCCTTAAGGACACACCAGTGCAGTAGAGGCTAGGAGATCGAACTTTTTCTATGGTTATTTTGTCAGGAAAGTGATGCCCTAGGTGACCAACCTGGCTAGGCCTAGAAGAGAAAGGGAAGAGGAGGAGAAACATGTTCTTTGAGTGATCACCTTTTTGTAGACTAATGCCTATTCCCTTGGGGAGAATGGAGTCTAGGAGAACGATGAGAAAGGACTTCGTATTTCAGTCAAGGAGGCCTTAAGGACTACTTCGCTTGGCCTTTAGGGCAAAAAGAAGTGACCTCAAAGCTTTTATACTTCGCTTTGCAAAAAGAGATGGCTTATCAAGATAAATTCATTGGTAGAATTATCCCTAGGAGATTTCATTCACATACATGGCCCATACATTGAGAGATGCTATATAGAAACAATAATTCCACAATTTTGTAGTTATGCAATGCAACAATTAGCCCTAATATAGCAAAAATCCATTCAATGCATATGAAGAAAGTAAAACAAGAATAACATTAAATGTGTGTACTTACATGTAATAGAACTTATCCAACCATCAACAATTCGAGAATATAGAAGCTCCAAGATAAGATACTCCAATCCAAACATCAAAATTCATCCATGCTCCAATTCATCCTCCAAGATAAAGTGCGAAATTCTCAAGAGAGAAGAATGATCTAATCCAAAGTGATGATACAAATGAATTCATGTCTCTCCTATTTATACACACTAGGAGTTTGAATTACCTAATTTGAGCCTACATTAGCCCATTAACTAAAATAATGTGCAAATAACTATCTATTGGTGACAAGCCCACCAAACTAGCTCATAAATAAAATAAGAAACCTCCCAAGAGGTTGAATGATAAATAATGCATGTCGTTGGGCTCTCTAAGAGGCCTAATGAAATCCATAAGTGCCAAAATGATGAGTTGGACTTCCAAAAAGTAATGGACAAGGGGTTGGCCCCTTGTTCTCCACATAATAAACCTATGGTGCTCCCAATGGCTGTGAGGGCATACAAGTGACCTCATGGGTCTCCAAGTTAGCCGAAGATGCCTATAGATCATCTGTAAGGGCTCAGATGATGGTGTAAGTGATGACATCATCCTACAAGTCCTGGGTCATCTGCCAAGTGCATGTTACATCTGTGGGGTTGGTTGGGCAAAGGTGAACCAGGTGCATCTTCTTCGTCCAATAGGTGAATCTCGAGCAATCTCTGAGCATCTCTAGGGATCCATGGAGTGTTGTCTACTGTTGTGGAAGCCCATGGCTCTCAACACACACCCTACATGTGCCAATGTAGCCCTCTGGAGGGTTAGGACCCCGTATAAGGAGACCAAACCCAAGATGGAGACCATCTGCAATCCTGCATAAGATCCAATGCGTCCCCTAGCCTTCCAGTACAACAAGTCATCAAGGAAATCGAGTAAAAGAGCTTACAAACCATGGACCACAAGTGGGGACTTCATAATGGCATGCCCTTCCATAATGGGCTTTGGCATGTGCTAATGTCTCCAAACTCCAAATGGGGTTAACCAAGTATCCCATTAGGTGGTTTCTACTTTTAAAGGGGATAATATGTCCAAGGTACATCCTTTAAAAGGTGGTGGCATGTGATAAAGAGATGAGTGGAGTAGGTAATGAGAAGGGGCAGCCCTGGGCCACACGCTGGGATACAAGGGTAGCTATTAAAAGGGAAGCCCACATTTGTTTATATAATGTATAGGAGGGAGCAATCATCGTACATGATGTGCCCCGACATTGATTTTTCCACCCTTCTTTATATGCATTTTTCCTTTTTATGATTTTTCTTTAATTAACTGCTCAGGCTCAAGGGGTAAGAGGATGATGCATGAGATATAGTAGTGGATACCCCCTTTTAAGTTAGGGCGTTACATTGCCCACCAGGGGTTGGGACACTCATGGGTTCCTATATGATGAAGGAGGCTCATAGAGCCTGCAGGGACTAGGGTGATGGCCATGATGATGGGGTAGAGCTCATGTATTGGATTTTTCCCACATGCTAAATGTGTTTGTCTTGGCCATCTTTTGCATTTTGTGGTACATTTTTCCGTTGAATGTGGCCAATTATGCTTTTAGATTTATTTTTAGCTGCATCAACCTCCGGGGCATCATTCTAGGCCTGACCCAAGGTGTGGGCAAGGGGAAGGGGAGAGCTAGCCCTATGCAGACCCAGTGGAGGGATGTGGACCTAGGTGGGAGAAATGATGATTGGGGTAATAATGAGTGGAAAGGGGGCAATATATGTGGATGCGGGAGTGGGACCACGCAACCAAAATCAGGGTTTCCCATGAAATACCATCCCTAAAACTAAATGGTCAATAAAAGAGATCCCACAGGACTAGAATCCTAGTTTAATATCCAAAAGGGGTCTAGGGGACAAGAGCATGGACCTAGCCCATTCTTTTTGCCGAATCCCCCCATTAATTCATGCCCAAAAGTGTCCATTATAAGCAAACTATAATACTCAATTACCAAATAACAAGGTATACCTTTAGGTTCGGGAGGCCCACCTTCAAACATACGATCATGACAGATGGGTAAGGGACCACGTGGCTGGCTCAAGTGGCAAAGAAATGGTACAATGATCTTGTTGGTGGCTACTAGCTGTCGGCTGAGGACCATCTTGGAGAAATTTTTTCTCCTAGGGATATCACCCACAAAATGGTGGGTAACATCTGGCTCCAATTGGGACGTGATCTCTCGAAGAAGTGGACAAAGCTACTCGAACGGGAGGTCACAAGAACTCCAACAATCTCTTGGTTACCGTAGACCTGTTACCTGCACATATAATAGATGAAAAACACGGGGCAACATGCTTTTGCGGCGTCTCATGATCACACATGCTTAATGTTAGGCCGTAAAATCAACAGAAAAATAAAATATGCAAATTTTAATTTAGATGCATCTAATCTATCATGAGAAATATCATATGATGTTAGTTCTAATGCAAAATCAACATGCAATGCATCATGCATATGATACAATATCAAGTCTCAAGGAAAGGGGTGATACGACTTAATTTGACCGGCTCGGGCCAAAGTTCGTCATTGAGTTTGGCAATGTAATAATAATCCTCCCCAACTTTTCCATGAATCTTGATAGGCATTGGATCTCTATCAACCAAGACCAAGTCCCCGACCTTATATTCCTTTTTAGGCTTCCACTTTTTGCTTGCTTTAGAAATTGGTTGTTTGAGGATACAAACTTCTTGAGCTGGGAGAATAGGAGAAGGCTTCTCAATTTCATGTGCTTCATAGTATGGTCCAGGCTTGATCACATGAGATAGGTAGGTGGGTTCCCTATAAAGGATAAAAGGGTTTCCATTAGATTGTGGAATGGTAGCATATGATAAGTCCATTTGAACATGACCCCCAATGGTAGCCCCCATTTCCTAGATAATAGCATCCCCCACACATTAGGAATATCAATGACAACAACATCCATGAGGAGGGATATGTCGGGATTCCTGGCCAAAGAAACCTTAAGGTCCTTGATGAGACCTTCTACTTCCACAGGCTTGGAGTTAAAACCACACACCTTCTTGTATGGCCAAGTGATGCTGAGACCCAATTGCTTCATAACTTTTAAGGGCATGATATTCGCGGAAGCCCCTGAGTCTAACATACAATTGTGTAAGAAGAGGTCATTGATAGCCAAAGTGAGCATAAATGGTTCACACCCAGGGTTTTGGTCAGGAATATGAATGTTTTGTAATTCTTTGGGTAATTCTTCTTCCTGAATTCCTAGGGACTTCTTGATTTGTTGTTGTTGCTCGGGAAGTTTAGCAATCTCTTTCAAAGGAACGAGTATGGTTATTCTTCCTACAACAACTCCTATGTCAATGTCAAGTTTAGCCTCTTTCCCTTTTTCTTTCTTCTTGATGTTTTCCTTCCTCGGAGGATCCTTTTTTGAATTGGCTTTGGTTGGGGGATCCTTCTTGGGAGGAATTTCAGGGAGAGACTCTTTGGGAGGGGCTTGCTTAGGCAATGAATCTTCTTTAGATGGTTCCTTAGAGGTTGTAGGGTCTTTATTATTTTCCTTTCATGAATATTGGACCCCTTTGAACCTTCCCTTGCTATCAGAGTTAAGAATAGATTCTTTCTTTTCCTCCTTAAGGGTGACCTCACTAATGGGAGGATGTGTATATGACCCTCCAAGCAAAATGTTGAAGGTGTTAGATTCCACAAGGTTAGCCTACTCATCAATTTGTTCATCCTCACTCTCTTCCTCTTCACTTTCCTCATCCTCAGACGATGGGTTTGGCTCAATAGCATTAGTTGGAGCCAAAGTGTTTGGGAATTGAGATGAGCTCGACCTATCTTCTTCACTTTGCTTTTTGGAAATGGTTTTCCTTTTGGGATATAGCTAGATTTTTGGGCCCTTTCCAAGGCGGTGATTTTGTTCATGATAACCCTGTCACGTGAATTGTTTTCTTCAGTGAGCTTGTCCATTCCCTTGAGGATGGCAAGGAGAGTTTCTTCGTGTTGATCTTTGGACTTCTCCTTCTTGACCTCGACTCTAGGTCTAGGGTGGTCAGTGATATCTACCTTCGAGATTCGTATGTTTTCTTCAACTTCCATTGCTATCTCTTTGGCTTCAGTCAATGTGGAGGGTTTCTTGTCCCTTAACACATAGGTTAAGTGGCCACCCACTGCTTTTATGAACTTATCAAGAATATTAGCTTCGGATGGCTTCAAATGATCAGGTATATCTTTGACTACCCTATCAAATTTTTTAATGAATTCCCGTACATCTTCCCTTCCCTTGGTTATTTGGTAGAATTTTTCAATGTTAAAGGTCCCTTGGGCATTGCATGACCACCTCTTCATGAATAGCTCTTCAAAGTCATTGGAGTCTTCTTTGCATGCTGGGGGAAGGCTAAGGTACCATTCTCTTGCTTGTCCCTAAAAAAGCATCATAGAGCAAAAAGCATCATGATCCTATCTTCATCAAAGATCATCCTAGGGGACATTTGCCAATAGAATTCCCCAATAAAATCATGGGCAGTCCAAGTAGCATCCCCTTTGAACTTGGGCAACCATCAGTTATATTTTTCAGGTAGTGGTTTGGGAGCATCACTCAATTTCAATGGGGAAAAGTCATTAACCAAGAGTCTTTCACTTTTGGTCATCTTGGGTTGATCTTGTTTTGGGTCAGTGTTAGAACTAGAGGGCATCTTTGGGGATGGATCACTAACGTTCTCAAATTCAGGGAAAAGGGCGGTTCCAACAGGCGATGGAGTTCAGTCTCCCCTTTTTGTAGCAGCCCTAGTTAAAGGAGGAATGTTGTCGCCTTCAAGTAAACTTGGGGTTTGGATAATGAGTGGAGTCGTCAAAGGAATGCTTTATAGATGTCGTTAACGAATCAACTCCTCAATGATTCACTAGGGAGGTAGACCTTCTTCCTCCTCGACAACGGTGCCAAAATGTTACCGCTCAAACTAGTAGGGGGCCTAAAAGGGACTCCTAAAGGGACAACTGCTAGGTAAAGGGAAACAATGGAGACTTAGCCAACTGTCATCTTAGTTAAGACTCCCTACTCTTTATGGACTTTCACCGATGGGAGGAGACCCGATATATGGAAGTCACTTGTAAAGGATGAATCAACAGATGGATGTAAAGTGGTCTTAATGATCCTTTTCTTATAAAGGGGTTAAGAATGGAGCTTGCTCTTCAAGAAAGGTACAAAGATTTCTAGGATAAGGAAGTGAAGATTTAAGGGTTAGGTTAGAGGAATTGTGAAAATTCTACGACAGGAACTCCTACTGCAATAAACTGATGTTACTTCTCCTACTTGTTAATCCATAAAAGTTATTTACTGTTTGCTACGACAAATATCGAAGTAAATATTACTGCAACCTTCACTTAATTAATTATTATACAGAAACATGATACTGAGTAAGAAAGAAAATACAACACAATGGACATCGTTATTTTTGGACAAATGTCCTCGGAAAAACCCAATGCTGGAAAACCGGTGCAGCAACTCTGAGGGTTTTATTATTATGCAGGAGAAAATCTGAGTACAATTCTAGGATGCTCAACTAGCAATCTGATACAGAGAGAATACTGAACAAAAGACTGGTGAAATGATCTCACCCTGTCACTGGGAGAATCAGTGACTGATCCTGCTGAACTGGAGGCTCTGCGTCACCCTCTGCATGGTCTCTACGTAGAACTGCGTCACTCCCGGTAGTTTCTGCATCACCCTTCCTGGGTATTATGTTGCCCCTCTTCCAAATCCTCTGCTGGTTGAGAAAATCGATCTTTTGCCTCCCAGACTCACACCCCAGATTCCAACAACTGAAACTCGACTTCACTCAGCAGGAAACTCGACTTCCCCTCAAGGACTGCGCTGCATCTGCATTAGCACTGCGTGGGCCAGCGTTAGCGTTCCTCTGGACGTCTTACTGTCCTCCCTTTGCCTCGTACTCTTTGGAAATTCCTTCTTTCGGATTCTCACTGCCCCTCTGCTGCAAGAAATCTCTTCAATTGATTTTTCCTCTTGAGAACTTCTCACTTCAGAAAATTGATTTCCTTGATCTCTCGATGTGTCTTCCAAATGACCCTCAAGCCCCTTCTTATATCTTCCTGTTGGACAACCAACGGCCTAGATTAAATCTTAATCAAAGGCTTAGATCGTTTTGGCTTGATCCGTGTCTTTTTCTAGAAGTTTCACCCATGATTAGATTAATACCCATTAATATTTTAATTTTCCTAAGTTTAGACTTAGGAACCCCATTAAAAATATTAATTATTTTAATAAAATCACTTATGGGTGGAATTTTCCAAAACGCTTTCTGGGTTCTTTGGAATACATGTGCCCAAGCCTCCCTGCAAAATTTGAGGCACATCCGTTGCTACCCCAAATCAACACTCCCTCTTAGCGAGGAATGTGCTCTAGCAATTGCATACTACTTTGACTTTAAAGCATCTTCCTCTGTGCTGCTGATGTCTGACATACTGTCCACCAACTACTACGCTGTTGCTGCTACTGTACTGCTGCCTTTGACATTGCCACTGCCAATGCTACATCTGTACTACAACTCCCTCTCAAATGCTGCATCTGCTATGCTGCTAGCACTGCCACTGCTAACACTGCATCCGTATTGCAACTTAGTTGCTGAGAGAAGCAACTGAAAAACACCCAAAATTGGACAAGTATCTAGTGGATACACCTTGGTGCTGAAATCCTGACTGCTGCTAGTCCCACACTGTCTTCTGAAGCCACTGCGCTGCTGAAGCTCTGCACTGTGCCTCCACGCATTGCTGCCTCTCTGCTCTGCGCTGCTCACATTCTGGTGCTACTAACTACTGCATCTGTCGAATCAACACTCCATGGCACCAATTGAAAACTCCTCCATCCCGCTACTACTGATCATGGGCTCCCGTAGCAAGGTGATGATCCAAGAGGTGGGCTCCTCAAGGATCCTACCCATTTGTAGCTCTATCGAACTACAATTCTATATCATCCCACCTCCCTCCTGGAGGTATCTTGGCTGTCATGGCGAACTCCTCCTCCTGTTCGATTTTTGCGGCTGCAACTTTAGGATCGTGCTTCTCATCCTTGTCCTTTTTCTTTAAACGACACTGGGATGCATAGTGGCCCATCTTGCCACATTTGAAACACTTCACCTTGGAGACATCTTTCTTTCGTCTTTGTTGCCCCTGCTGCCCCTTCAATGCAAGGGTTGCATTCTCCTCCTCCTCCTCCTCCTCCTTAGGCTTTGACCCACTGCTGTTGCTTCTTCCGTCAAGTTTGACCTTGACCAGGTCTCTCCTCAACTTGCCTCGTTTTAGAGCTGCCCACATCTCATCCCAATTAGGCAATGCTGCTTTGCCTAGGATACTCTGGAGTCTGGACAAAGACTTGCCACACATCCGAGACAAAATTTAGGTCCAATCTCACTAACTTTGAATCTTGAGGTGTATGCCCCGCAGCAGACAACTCATCACGGGTTTCCTTCAGCTTCGTGAGGAATGGATCCACACGTTCTCCCTTCTAAATTTGAGCAGATCTCAGCTTCTGCTCCAAGCACATCCTCCGCTGCTCGGAAGATCCTTGATACAATGTGGCCAAGGCATCCCACATCTCCTTAGCAGTCCCTCTGCTAGCAACGTGACATACCACATGATCCTTGATTCCATCCAGGATCATTCTGTTCGCCTTAGCCATCTCAACTCTGTACTTCTTTAGTGGATCTGCACCTGCAAGGACAACTACCACACTATCAACATATGTCTTGAGGGCATGCTCATCTAGAAGGAAAGACATTCTAGCCTTCCAGATGACGTAGTTGGAAGCCCCGTCCAACTGGTCCTGATACCTCAAGCCCCTGGTTTCCATATCCTCCGAAAAATGTCGAATAACTCCCTCTTTCTCCCTATTGCATAGCTTCTAGGCTGGATTTGCACTCCCTGATGGAGCTAGTGAGTTTGCTGCTCTTCAGCTGCTCAGTGAATGAGAAATACTGATTTCCTCGGCAAGAAATCACTGAGGAAGTATTCCCTCACTATGCGATCTGCTTCCTCCTTCTGACGACTTTTTTGCCCAGCTCTCAACTTCTTGCAGAAAACTGTGTCCCTCTAGCTTTACGCTGATTCTCTGCGTGGCTCCTTCCGCCTTGGCAAATTCTCGATCCGACAGTCTTACCTCTTTGTCGGTTCACTCAGAGAGAGACACCCATGAAAATGTAGCCCTCCTGGCTAGAACTGTGCAATCCCTCAGGGGATTCGAACTGCTGCTTGCTGCAGCAAGTTGGCCCTTGCTTCAGTTTGAGATCTGCTCTTCCCTGTTTCACATCAACAACTCCGATACCATGTGAAAATTCCATAACAGGAACTCCTATTGCAACAAATTGATGTTACTTCTCCTACTTGTTAATCCATACAAGTTATTTATTGTTTGCTACGACAAATATCGAAGTAAATACTACTGCAACCTTCACTTAATTAATTATTATACGAAAACAAGATACTGAGCAAGAAAGAAAATATAGCACACGATGGACAATGCTATTTTTGGACAAATGTCCATGAAAAACCCAATGAGGGAAAACCAGTGCAGCAACTCTGAGGGTTTTATTATTATGCAGGAGAAAATCTGAATACAATTCTAGAATGCTCAACTAGCAATCTGATACAGAGAGAATGCTGAACAAAAGACTGGTGAAATGATCTCACCCTGTCACTGGGAGAATCAATGACTGATCCTGCTGAACTGGAGGCTCTGCGTCACCCTTTGTGTGGTCTTTGCGCAAAATTGTGTCACTCCCAGTAGTTTCTGCGTCACCCCTCCTAAATATTACGTTGCTCCTCTTCTGAATCCTTTGCTGGCTGAGAAAATTGATCTTTTGCCTCCCGTACTCACACCCCAACTTCCGGTAACTGAAACTCGACTTCCCTCAGTAGAAAACTCGACTTCCCCTTAAGGACTGCGCTACCTATGCATCAGCATTGCGTGGACCAGCGTTAGCCTTCCTCTAGACGTCTTACTGTCCTCCCTTTGCTTCGTACTCTCCGTAAATTCCCTCTTCCGGATTCTCACTGCCCCTCTGCTGCAAGAAATTTCTTCAATCGATTTTTCCTCCTGAGAACTTCTCACTTCAGAAAATCGATTTCCTTAATCTCTCGGTGTGTCTTTCAAATGACCCTCAAGCCCCTTCTTATATCTTCTTGTTGGACAACCAATGACCTAGATTAAATCTTAATGAAAGGCTCAGATCGTTTTGGCTTGATCCATGTCTTTTTTTAGAAGTTTCATCCACGATCAGAGTAATACCCATTAATATTTTATTTTTCTTAAGTTTAGACATAGGAACCCCATTAAAAATATTAATTATTTTAATAAAATCACTTATGGGTGGAATTTCCCAAAACGCTTTCTGGGTTCTTTGGAATACATGTGCCCAAGCCTCCTTGCAAAATTTGAGGCTTAGAGCACATTCGATGCTACCCCAAATCAACAGGAATATTCTTTGTAAAAGAGTTTCCCAATCCTAAAATCCTTATTGAACTTGACTTTCCGAATGGTTTTTGAAGAATTGACTTTTCAAAGGTATGGGACCACACAGGACCAAGTGGACCCAACTTACGTTGAGGAGAGAGAATCTAGCAACCAATGATGTTCCTAACCCAGACAAGGAAGGGGAAAGGATCAAAGTAAAAATTTCCAATTAAAGGTGTCAAATAGATCCTATGAGCTGCTAGCCTAGGGAATACCAGGCCAAAGTTTGATCTCAGAGCTAGGGCTTAGGTTATCTCACAACTCCACCGTCTGAATGGCTTCAAATTTGGAGGAGGCCTTGAGGACACACTAACTCAGTAGAGGGTTGGAGATCAAATTTTTTCTATGGCTATTTCGTCAGGAGAGTGATGCCCTAGGTGACCCAACTTGGCTAGACCTAGAAGAGAAAGGGAAGAGGTGGAGAAAAATGTTCTTTGAGTGATCACCTATTGGTAGACCAATGCCTAATCCCTTGGGGAGAATGGAGTCTAGGAGAATGATGAGAAAGGACTTTGTATTTCAGTCAAGGAGGCCTTAAGGACTACTTCGCTTGGCCTTTAGGGCAAGAAGAAGTGACCTCAAAGATTTTATACTTCGCTTTGCAAAAAGAAATGGCTTATCAAGATAAATATCCATTGGTAGAATTATCCTTAGGAGATTTCATTCACATACATGGCCCATATATACTACTTAGGAACCCCATTAAAAATATTAACTATTTAAATAAAATCACTTCTCGGTAGAATTTCCCAAAATGATTTTTGGGTTCTTTGGAATACCTGTGCCTAAGCCTCCCTGCAAAATTTGAGGCTTAGAGCACATTAGATGCTACCCCAAATCAACAATGCTGAACATTGATTGACTAATAGAAGAAGAAGAATTGATTATGGGTTTTTCCCTTAGTTACACGGGAACTGCTCTCGACATGTAGGGAGCCCGTTCCGACGGTTCCAACGTTCCCGGGAGCTTTGGAATGTGAGCAAAATGTTCCATTTTCTTGCGGAACAACAAAGAGAGCAAGGGGACATTTTTGGCACGCCGAAGGTTCTGATCGGGTAACGTGGGAGCATTGTTTTGAACGTTCCCATAGTGGCCGACTTCAAGCACAAACTTGTCTATCATATCTATCGGTGGTCATTTTTAGACCTTCTCGTTGCCTATTGATGGGCAAATTCCACCATGTATTTTTAAGTAGCTATGGGTAGGCCAAGGTATCGAATAATCGAATGCTGGTAATGAATCGAGGTAGGAACAAACATAAGAGTTATTAACTACGTCTTGCATTTCTATCGGAAGGACTAAAAGAAATAAGCGAATAGAGCAGACACTATACACTTGGAACCTCTGAATCTCTCCTTCCCTATCTCATTTATATCTTCTTTTGTTCACTGGTCTACTTTCTAGCGATTGGGAGGAACCACTTATCGGTCGAGACCCACTCGTGAATCAGTTTGGTAGGTTGCGGACACTTGCTTTCTCCTGTCCCATTCTACCACTTTATTATCATTGCAACGATTCAGTATTTCTCAACAGCTCCCTCTATAAAATTAGAGTGGTGAGATTTATATTAAATGTATTCAACTCATATTATTTTCATGCAGGCAAACCCTTGCGATTTTATACTCACAAAGAAGTCCACGGCCACAAGCTCATAGGGCTCGCCCGGTCTCTCATACTTTCAGCCAATTCAGTACAAATAAAACATAGTTAGCTTCTGCAGGAAGGCGATGTAAAGTAAACCCTAGCTGCCCCTCAGTCTATTCAATCAAATGCGTAGAGATTGGGTATTTGAAAATCTGAATAAATAATGCAGTGTGCAGTGTTGACCTATGTAAGGTAAACCCTAGCCTCCCCTCAGTCCAGAGGATCAGATGCGTAGAGATTGGGTATTTGGAGTTCTGAAAATCTGAATAAAATACAATGTGTGCTTTTAATTTAAGATGTGCCGCAATAATTGCCCCTAGAGGCGTTCTCATTGCTGAGAAAAGAGGATCTTGGACCAGACGAGCTTTCACCCTATATGTTGAGGCATTAGATGTGAATGAATCCTATTTGTCTTCGCCCAAACAATATATAATTGTGCTATTAAAATTGACAATGAAGCAGCAGTGACCTTATTAATCTAGTTTTACATAAAATTCAAGTAATAAATAATAAACAATATAAGAATTATTATTATTATATTAAAAGTTAATTTAAAGGTTAAAAAAATATAAGAATTTTAAATTATATAATTATTATTATTTCTTATATTTTAAAATTTTTTATTATATAATATTGCTGTTCCCGATCAACCGTTTCCTGTAAATTTTGGGGAAACTTCTAGCCATTCCTGACACCCGTACCCAAGTTCCCAACGTTCCTCCATTCCAGAAACTCATGCAACATAGGTTTTTCCCCTTGTGGGGTTTTCCCTGGTCGTTGACCAAAATCTGTGTGCCTCATTGTGCTTTGCTAACTTCTATTGTGCATTTACTGTTTACTGTTCTATCAATAATTGCTTAACTGTTACTGGGGTGAAAGAAAGTGAATGAAATTGCTTTAAAGTGATTATTACAACATAAAACCCTGAAAAATTAACACAAATATGTCTAGCATACTAGTGAAAAACATGTGTCTAAGATGAAATCAAATTGTGCAGGAATACAAAAGTTCTGACAGGCATAAGATGAATTATTAACACATCCTTGTTGTGTTGAAGTGAGAGAGATATGGCCTTAATATTTGGTTGGTTTGTTTTACTTGAACTTACAACAGGATATATTCTTGGGTCCCATTGACCTATTATTGTGGCAATTCGTTGGATTGAATAAAATTATCTCATTGCCTCAATTTGATTAGATTTGTTTTATATTTGTTCTTATTTTTGAACAGGCTTATTTCATGTATCATGTATCTAGTACTCGGATTGTTTTATATAGATTTTGATCCTCTTCTGAGAATCATGGAACATATTTTTTCTTTGTACATGATGACGTCCGATTTAGGCCAGGAACTAAAACCTCATATATCCTTCTCATCTTTGATTTTCTTTAAAGCTGCAAATCTCTTCTAATTCCACCGATGTACTGGAGAGCAGGCTGGCCTTATTATTGTTCTGATTACAGATACTCTTTGGTAGGTACTTTATGCTAGAAGGCAGAAATGATGACATAAATTTGTTTATTTTGATTTGTTTGTTAGTAGAGACCTTTTTGCATCATGCCTATATCCTAGACATGATTCTTATCATTGGTGTTATTTTTGGGTAAGATGAAATCCATATGTTTTGGCGCCCACAATTTAACTTGCACAATTGTATCAAACGCTAACCATCAAGTTCACTCATGCATGAGAAACATGTTTAACAAATGATTAATGATCCAACCTCAAAAACAAATATTCACCACTTTATTGCATGTACAATATGTTAGATTGAGAATGCATCTTAGGACTGGAAAACAAGGAGGCACAACCTAGCACCCTAGGTTTGCACACATTTTCATAGTGTCTTTTATCGTTAGCATTCACTCGTCCATTGCTTGGCACAACTATATTTGTATAAAGGGGAGCCAAATTCTGCGGTCTGACTTAGTTTTGTCAGAGCATTGGGTATTCCCTCCCCATGTTTAGAGAACTGCTGGTGTCTTTAAGAAAACTTAGAAAAGCACTATAGAGAATTCAAGTAGATCTAGTTGAGATAGTGATCTGAAATGGGGCACTAAAGGCTTCTTGTCAACTTACAAGAACCTCTCCCACTCCAAAGCTTATATATTTCCAAGATCTATGCTTATGATTGACAATTTGCGGAATTAAAAGTGCTTGAAATAGGTGTATGCTTTTCTTTGCCTTTCACTGTTAAGTTCTTATGTTCATTTGCTTAAATTGATATGAAATGCATATAACAATAAATAAAACAGCGAATAAGCAAACCACAGGAGACAACAATATAATATGGAGTTTAGCCTGATATCTTGGGCTACGTCTCTTTGAACACTAATCAACTCGACTAGGCTCTTTAGGATTATGGTAATGTTTTTTTGACAAGTCCCACACTTAACTCCATAGGTTTACAATTGTACCTATGGGCTTAGAACCATCTCACCCCTGGCTGTCCTTACTTTGCAGACAGATTTAGGCTTCTCTGGACTAGACTATTTCAATCAGCGCTCTGAGCTATTTTGAGCTCCTAGCTTGCACCAACTCCCTCAGAATTCTTTTATTGTCTCTGGAATTCCTTCTTCTGTCTTCAACACACTTTGGACATCAGCAATAGCTTGATCATTTGATCTCTTTGCTGTTCTGAAACTTCATTACTGCTCCATGGCTCTTAGAAGTCTTCAGGATTTTCTGAACTCCATCTCAATGGATTCAGTGGTCCCCTACAGTCACCTCGACTATTGGAACCTTGAGAATGAATGCTGACTCTATTCTCTGCGATTGCGTCCAACCTCCGGCGGGCTCTGCTTCTGCTCTCGGCTCTGGCTCTTGGCTCTGGCTCTCACAAGCTTCTAGGTTCGCTCGACCTCCAAGCGACTCTCCGTCAATTGAGCTCTCTGGTTTCGCTCGACCTCCAAGCGACTTCTAGCTCCCTCTGTCAATTGTGCTCTCTGACTTTTGTGAGGCATCCTTCCAGCTCTACGACTTCCTGTCCGTTTCTCTGTGTGTAATCATTCCTCTGCCTCTGCGTTTTTTCGACTGGCTCTGTGGCTGTGCGACTGGCCATCTGGCTCGCTGGCTCTATGGCTCTGCGTATTACATAACGCATCATTGTTACAGAAATGCCCCATTACAACGTGGAACCAAACACTGTAGGAATAGGGACCGTTTCACAATGAAAAGGAACAGGCGGCCTTTCTTCGGACAAATTCCCGAAAATGGAACAAAATTCCAATACACAGAGATAGTGCGAAAATACATTGAAAATCCGCATAACCCGGATTTCAAATTATATGAAATCGCATTCATAAACTCATCGGGTCCGTGCCTTGATCACTAATTGCAATCGCACGTCGCATATGTCAATGGCCCTCTATATGGTTGCGATCCCGATCGCTGATATCGACGTATCACATATCGCAATCGTAACAGCCCGGGGGTTTATACCACTTTCCAATGGACTGCGCCAATCCAATATATATCACTGATGCCGATCCGCCGATTTGATCATCGCAATCGCAAGTCACCCATCGCAATCGCTGATCGGCTCATTGCTTTAATCGCAATCGGCTCTGCTCGGGGTTCCGATATCGCATGCAGGCCTTCCTCCGATGCGATATATCGGAGATCGCTAATCGGGGGTCCTTAAGGCCTTTGGTCTAAGTCCTCCCTTGGAACCTTTCCGATGCGACATTTCCTTAAGGAACGCATATTCTCCATTAAGTCCCATTTATAAGAAATTGCCTCCTTTTCAAAGGACAATGGGCAAATTTCTTTTTACAATAACTTCTTCATCCGAAGTCCGTTTTCGCCCATTCAAATTGTGTTAGATTTAGAATGAAGAGATCTATGTAATGAGACTATTTCCAAGAGCATCCTTTGACTTTCATTTTCCTTTGTGAGAAAGATTTTTAGACTTAGAAGTCTATTCTAGATCCATTTTGGATCACGCCTTTCCACAAAAAAGCTTTTGGACTCCAAAAGACCGATATACTGATTTGAACAGTAAATGAGAGTACCTCACTCTCTTCTTTCAGCGTTTATGCACTTGCCTTGCATAGTGCCTCTGAACCAAAGCCTTTAAACACTTTCCTTCCTGGATGTGCTTGTCCTTCGTTTAAGAACTGTCTTCCTCCTTGTCTTCATGTAGAACTCTTGCTAAGAAGGTTACAGTAGGTAGTTTGAACTTCTCTTCCTGGATCATTGATCCAAGTTGGCTCAAACAAATGTGAAGTTACATCTTCTTCACAAAAATTTACATTTGTATCTGTTTGACATATTGTCAACAACAACAGAATTACAGACAACAACTGGATGGCCTAAACTCTTGCTTCATCAAAAGAAACATATTTCACATCTTGTGAACACCTCCATGCCTTTACATCTGCATACAAATGATTGACTAGATAACAAGCCAACAAAACATGCCTTTAAGACAATTGACCCTTCCAGTCAAGCATGTAGAAAAAGAACTTTAGGATTCTTTTTCAAAGATGAAACACTTCATCATTATCTCCATCTTGGAGACCAAATCAACTTTTTCCAAGTCAACATTACATTACACGCATGTTTACAACAAAGTAATCAACCCTTCAAGTTAATCACACAGACATGTTCAAATACAAGGAAATCATCAACATCCCCGTGTTTATGCAGATCATGCTTATGCATGCATTTTACCTTTCAACTTTCGCTTAAGTACACTATACTTTCGAAGCTGAAATGAATATAATGTTGTAGCAATAAAGTGAGTCTCCTACTCAACTTTTCCATTCACCTTCTTGGTAAAACCCTGCAACTTGCATTCCATTAACAAAGAAATGCATTCTATTGATTTGATGCATTTTCAAAAAGACATGCAATCTTAATTGAATAAGAACTCTAACCATTTCTTACCAATCCATTTCAAAGGTCCTTCCTTTGTATGCACATCAACATCAACATGTGAATCATTCTGAAACACATCATTCATGGAATCTTTCTTTTCATTTTTGCAATTCTCTCTTTCCACCCTCTTCAAGTTTTGTGGAAGCATTGTTGGATTCAGAGTCCAACATTTTGCAGCAATATGTCTTTGCTTATTGCAGTAAGTGCAACACATGTGCATCTTCTTGATAGCATGATTTGCCTTGTCCAATGGACTTCTGGCTCTTTGCTTCTTTTCCTTCAAAAGTTTCCTGTATGTGGCCATTCTCTTCCAACATCTAGAAACATTTTGGTTATTCAAACCACAAAAGGAACATGCAATTCTTTTCCAATACTTATATGGAAATTTACCATGCTGAACATAATCAAAGGAATATGATTAGAACCAGATTTATACCTTTCTTTTTTACCTTTATTACCTTCATGAGAAGGTGAATCAAATGGAGAAGTGGCTCCCTTTGGAACAACATCAGTCTCTTCAAGGCTTTCAGAGTTTCCACAACTCTCTGGTTCAAGTGTATGCTTATGAACACCTTTGTCCTGCAAAGTATGTTTCAAACTATTGCATTCCCCAAGAATACAATCTTTACACTTTTGAGGTAGAAGACCTGAAATGAAACTCCTTCTTGGAACTGTTTCAATTGTCTTCATGGCAGCTTTGGAACTTTCTCCATAAGCTTGTCCATAGCCAATACCCAAATACTTAGGCCTTTCTTCAACTATTATTGGCTCAACAATACCCTGTGCATGTTTGCCCAAGCCTTTTCCTTCATAGCCCATCTTGGACATTAACTTGGAACCTATGCCTCTGGTATGTTTTTCAAAAGAACCAACATAAACATTCTTAGAAGAATTTGAAGACAAACAGGAATTGTTTACCTCTTCTTCAAGCTGATACTTGACTAAGGCTTCTTTGGCAACAAGGAGCTGTGTCTCCAACTCATGCATCCTTTTTAGGTTCATATTTGCAATATGAAGTTGCCTCTCCATTTCTTGCAATTTGTCAGAAAGCAACTGCTTCTCTTCCTTCATGGAATTCAACTGCTCTCGAAGTATGATGCTCTTCCTTCCATCCTCATACATTTCTCTCACCATATCCATCATGATGAACAAGTCTTGCTTCATGTCTTCATCAAAGAATCTTGTGAAGAAAGAAGAATTTGAGGACTCACTTGTAGAAGTAGTCATTATGAGAATGAACAAAAGAACTTCAAACAAGATTAACAAAGAGCTTATTCAAACAACCTTTTGCAACAAACCTCTTGTGCTTCAAGGATTGCTTTGAGGTCCTTTGGGATAAGAAGAATGCCTTCAGCCCTTCTTCCTTCTTGTCCTCTCCTGGACTTAGCTATCAATAGCTTTCCCTTCACCTCTGCAAACTCAAACAACAGTCAGTTTACAAACAATCAAACAATCAATCCTCGACTGTTTAAACACCTTTCAAGTCAACCAAGCATATACTTTGCTCTGTCAATCAATCATTTTGATCTGATACCACTTGCATCATGATACAACCTGCTTCATGATACCACCTGCTCTGATATTCTCCATTAAGTCCCATTTATAAGAAATTGCCTCATTTTCAAAGACAATGGACAAATTTCTTTTTACAATAACTTCTTCATCCGAAGTCTGTTTTCGTCCATTCAAATTGTGTTAGATTCAGAATGAAGAGATCTATGTAATGAGACTATTTCCAAGGGCATCCTTTGACTTTCATTTTCCTCTGTGAGAAAGATTTTTAGACTTAGAAGTCTATTCTAGATCCATTTTGGATCAGATAGTTAATGCATCCATTAAGAGGTACTGTTTAGCTTCTACTATATTTGTTGATGCATTCATTCGAATTTGGTTTTATCTTCTAATGCACATATACTCATTCATTAGGATGCAATTTTAATATTTTATCTTTATTTTATTTCAAATAAATCCCTTGTGGGGCATTTCAGCTTTTTTTGTTAATATCTGGTGTTGTTTTCCTATGATTGCATTGCACCGAGGGCATGAAACAATTGCTTTCTTCTCTTTGAAAAAACTTTCATATGGAGTCGATCACGGTGATTTTAAGATAGCTGTCTTATTGTTTGATTTAAGATTTTATTTTTACGCTCAAAAAGCTTGGAGAGAAGCCTCCCAAGCGCACTATAATTTTGCCATCGTAAAAGGCTAGGAAGTGTTTTTCATCCTCAATGTTCCTATTCTCATAGAGATGGCAGATCCTTTCCATCTATGGTGTTTTAGGAACTGCCCAACGACTTGTTTCACTATGGAGCTCATGAGAGTTCGTTCTAATCCTCGCTATATTAATTTTCTTCTTTGAGCTAGCTAAAACATAGAGATATTTTTGATCTTCTAGGGTGGGGTTGATGACCTTCGTATAATAACTTAATTTTCTTTTAGCTGCTAAATCTTTCTCACACCACATTTTTTCTTTGAATTTAGAAGTAACAATATTTTTAATGTTATTAATGTTTTGCGATGCGTCATTCTCGTTGATCTCCCAATGGTTTAACCAGGCCCTCGTGTCTTTATACCACCCCCATTTGAGCCTTAGTTGGTTTTGGCTGGAATTTAAAGCTAGCTTAGGAAGTATATGATCTCCTATGTTATTGAGCTTGTGCTTGTACAACAGAAGCCTAGTCATAGCTAGGCTCTCGATAGGGGAAAGACCTGCTTCTATAAGGAGAATAGGGTAGGGTGTATTGCTTTTAATTTTTAGGTTATACGTTATAAAGTGCTTCTGGATTTGCTCAATCTTTCTCCAGGATTCTCTAGAGATGCTGCAACCCCAAACCTCACATCCATATAAGATAACAGGAGTGACTAAAGTTTCAAAGAGGAACTTCTTTTTATCCCACATTACGAGGTTTGCCGTTTTACAATTATTCTCAAGACCAAAGTAAGCTTTCCACCCCCCATTAATCCTTTTCTCAATGCTATAGTTCTAGTTGAGCTTGTGATGAATATCAATTCCTAGGTACTTGTAAGAATACACTTCCTCCAAGTTATTATTGTCATACATAAAATTAGCATGGGTGTCCTTCTTGGATTTGATAATCATAACTTTTGTTTTGTCAGTGTTAACAGTCATACCCATGGTAGAGCAGAAATCCTTAAGAAGCCTAAGTTGCTTATCAAGATCAGATGGACACCTTGTGAGGAGAACAATATTGTCAGCATAGAGAAGAAGGATGACGACTATCCCAGCTAAGATCGTGCCAACACATCCTGCTTCCTCTAAATAACCTTCGAGCTTGTCAATGTAAATTCCAAATAGGGTAGGGGAGAGAGGGCAACCTTGTTTAACTCCGATATTACACTTAATATCTTTCGACCACCCCTCATTGCTCTTTAGCTTGGCAATTACATTCTCGTATAACCTAATAGCGACAACTCTCAACTCGCAAGGAACCTTTAGCTCTTCTAATCTATTCCAAAGGTTGTTTCTAGGAACCATATTGAAAGCCTTTCTAAAGTCCACAAAGAAACAAAAGAGATTGGATTTATCATTACGACATTCGTCCACAATGATCTTAAGCGTAACGAGATGGTCTGTTGTTGAGTGATGCCTTCTAAAACCTGCTTGGCCTTTAGCCCGCTTACCTTCACTTTCAAGCCATATGCTCAACTTCTTTTCCAAAATACTACCATATAACTTAGCTAAGAGAGGGTTGATCATAATTGTCCGATAATTAGAGGGGTTATTTGTATCCCCATTTTTAAAAATAGGGATAATGAGGCTCTCAGTCCATAGCTTAGGGAACCCTTGCTTGACTGCTTGATTAAAAAGCTTGTGGATGTGGGGGATGAGGACAGGGCCTCCAATTTTTAAGATTTCCGCCTGGTAACCTTCAATGTCCTTAGCTTTCCCATTAGCCAGGCGTTTAACCCCAAAATCAATGTCTTCTAGAGAGAAAACTTCTTTCGTTGTGGGTAGGGTTTCAAAGTTATCCATGACATTTGGAGATTCATAGAGCTTTTTAAGATAGGAATTCCAATCGTGTAAAGCAATTTTATTATTATCTTTAGTTTTCCTAGTCAGAATCTGCCTCCAAAATTTCTTAGGAGCTACCTTAGAGAGGTGTAAGAGATTCTCTTGTCTTTTACGAATGTACTGCCTCTTTTTTCTTTTAGTTAGGGCTTTGTATATTTTTATCTTGTCCATTTTAAGAGATTCATCAACAACTTCCTTAATAGCTCTCCTCGCATTTTTACAATCTTTGTCATACCATGGGTTGGTTTTGCTATTTATTTTATTATTTGAAACTTCAATTGAGAACTTGTTAATAGAA
Source organism: Pinus tabuliformis (assembly GCA_031772625.1). Taxonomy (NCBI): domain Eukaryota; kingdom Viridiplantae; phylum Streptophyta; class Pinopsida; order Pinales; family Pinaceae; genus Pinus; species Pinus tabuliformis. The sequence continues at coordinate 699,239,095 of CM062808.1, read as the reverse complement.
TATGAGAGGGTTGTAGTAAAATTATGGTAGAAGTCTTCTATGTTGTCTATACTAGATAAAGGAAACAAATTAGTTTTTAACTCTTTTAGAAAGAGATCGTTTTTATTTCTATCAAATATTAAGTTTTTTTGGCTATAAGGATTATTTCCTATGGGATCTCTATGCATGACAAAGTTGAGAGTTATAAGTAAAAGCCTATGATCAGAGTCAGGCTTGTGGTCGTTTAAGATGTCAAGATTTATTATTTCGTTGTATAAAGGGAGATCGGAAATAACATAGTCTACCACGCTGCTACCAAGATCATGGATGCAGGTTATCTGGCTAGAATTGGGCCACTTCTTTAGACCGTTGCAAATTATGAGATCCTGAGCACTACAGAGCTTGATTAGCTCTGACCCAAACAGATTCTCCCCGAGGTCTTCAGGGCTCCTTTTGTACCTACTAGCCAGAGTAGGGTCTTCGTCCAACCAAAGAGGATTAGGGTTGGAATGATTGCTTAGAATAAAAGCTACGTACTGAACATATTTAAATGACATTAGGCCGTGCAACAACTTTTCCAGGCATAACTTTGTGACATGCTCCAAGCAGGTTCGTGTAAATTTATATGAAGAGCCATTAATTTTGTCAAATATACGGAGAGAAAAATGCACAGTGGGAAACTTGCATGTTGTGGATTTTGGGACATCTTGCCAATTGCACGAGGCAGGTATATGTATTGGAAAACTCACGGGCTGTGACAGGGTGCCATATTTGGAGCTTGACCTTACTCATAAAATTATGGTTGCTCCTAGGATAGAGGGGAGATGCCAATGTGACACAATGAGGCTCTTGTTCCGTGTGGTGATTTTATGAGAACATGACAAAAGGTTAGCTTGTAAGGAACTGAAAACTGCGGTTACTCCCATTTAAATCTTTGGAGCCATTTTATCAAGTCATATTAGCAAATAAAATTCTTGTCTCGCTATTCTGAAAGATAGTTATTAATTGCCAAGTCAACCATATTTAATCACAGCGTTTCTAACCTTATACCGAGATTGATTTAATCACAATATTTCCACATTATAGAAAATGTGGCAAAGAAAACACTTTAGAGGAGGCTGCATAATGGTTACACTCAAGTTCTAATGTTTACAATAATGCAGGGCAGCAAATGATGTCCTTTGAAGTAAGATGGTAATGTGTCAAATAATGGAGTACTTGAACTTTTGTTTGCTTGATGAGGCTAGCACAATGTGAGGAAGCATCTACAGAAGCAAGGAAGCATCTACAGAAGTAGCTCCCATGGAAGCAGCTCCTTTGTTCTCCAGATAAACTCCCAATTATACAAGGCTACACCCCCACATATGCATTAGAGCACGTTACATATGTACACATCACACTCCATTAGTGCACAGTTGCTTATCTCACACTCAATAGTCTCCTTCACCTCTATTATATATTAGAGAGTGAAGGGAAAACAAATCCCATAGTACAAGTGGGATAAAATCTTTTTACAATATGGTGAGCTGTTGAAAAATAAATTGTTCAGAAGACCACTAGGCAATCATTAATACATTCACATTCTAGCAATAATTAGGCATTTATCCACATGCCAAATAAATATAAAGATATAATTTGAAGGGGGACCTTAATGCTTAGTGTCCCCGGTTGGTTTTGTAATAATGTGGCTTGTTTTAATCAATTTTGTGAACGGCACCGGGATAAAATCGGAAAGGGTCCGGAAAACCAAAAAATCATAAAATCGGGAAAATATCAGTGAAAGTCGGCAAACATCAGCTAGGCCAAAAAATCGTGATTTTGAGATAAAATCGGGATGTTATCGAGATGTTTGCAACACTGGTTTTAACTTCTCATACCAAAATATTCTAAAATATGAAGATACGGATAACCTTAAATATAAAGCCTTTGGAGAAGTTAATTATATTTATGAATCTTTTAATCATTATTGCATGTGCTTTTTGAATGGCAGTTTCAAATTCACGGCATCATTCTCTAAGCAGAACTCTGGAAACGAAGATACTTCATCCGCGGGTTGATGCGTTTGAGTGGAATTCAAATAAGGTAAAACTTATTGTGAGTTGTTTTGTTTTCTTTCCACGTTTGTTTGTTTATATGTTGGTATATTCTGAATCTCGCTGCATCGTCGTTGTGCAGATGAATTGATGGCAAGTCAAAGCTGCACATTCTACTGTCTGAAAACTTACTGGAATTGAGAAGCACTGGGAAACGAGAATTCACCTTTCTCTTGGCGGAAGATCACTTTTGACTTAGGTTCACACAACCCTTCATAGGCCTTTCTAACCATGTCGAGGCTACTTTTGATTATGTACAAACTACAAATAGTGAACCTGATTTCAGATTAACCTTTTAGAGGCCCAAAACATATTTCTGGTTTGCAAAAGAAAATTGGTTGGTTGGGGTTGCATCTTCCTCCTTGTTGCAAAACACATAACATGACTAAATTTTCTTGCAGAGAGGTATGTAAGGAGTTGTGTTTATGGAAGACAATACTGGTACCATCTAAGAATATTGATGTTCAGTTGCACATGTGAATTAAATTACTTTTACATCTTAGGTGGAAGATCTGCTAAACTTTTCGTTTTCCCGTCTATGCAGTATTAATAAAATAAAATGAAAAAGAAATTGACCTCTGCTGTCTAATGTTGAAAAAATAAAAGAATCCATGAATTTCTTTCAAACTAACATAGATCTATTTTAATTCTGGATCTTTTGAGCAACAGAGGTTTCACCTAGTTGTTTTGATACCTATCAGTGTTCAATAAATCTGGGGTTAAGATGGATCTATATTGTCTTACATTATTTATCAGTTTAATGATTAAATGACCTGTTACTCCATTGAATAATCAAATGCATCTTGTTCTTGCATGACTTTCAGCAGGTTGTGTATCACTTGATTTAAACCATAAAATGGCATGACATATTTTTGATCTTTTGAGCTAACAAAGGTTTACACCTAGTTGTTTTGATGTCTGTCAGTGTTCAATAAATCTGGGGTTAAGATGGATCTATATTGTATTACATTATTTACCATGGATCTATATTGTATTACATTATTTACCAATTTAATGATTAAATGACCTGTTACTCCATTGAATAATCAAATGCATCTTGTTCTTGCATGACCTTCAGCAGGTTGTGTATCACTTGATTTAAACCATAAAATGGCATGACATATATTTTTGATGGAAAATAAATTTTTGTTTGTTGGGTGTGACCGGCACCACCTCTCCTGGTTTAGATATCTCAACTCTTTGTACGAGTGGAGGATTTCATAATGTGCTTCTTCTTGGCTCTTGCTATGTGAGCCATGTCATTGGCATCTCTTTTGGGTGGCACCAAAATATGTATGTAGATTTTCCGTAATGGCCAACATGTTGAAAGTGGCCTATTGCCATGCCTACTTTCTCAGCATGATTCTAAATTTGCAAGTCATAAATGCACTCAATGGAGACAGAATCAGTATAGTACAATGATTATTGTACGTTACTATTTTGATGTAAATGCGATCATATTCTTTCCATAAAACACGGTTCAGTTTTGATAAATTGCCATGCATGTTAAAAATTAGGGTCCAACAAAAGTTATCCGTTAATCTCTTCAAGTACGGAGTGCTTCCATTGTTTTGTGTCATACAAATTAGAAAGTCCACCACAAAAGTTCCTTGGCTTTTGGAAATTCTTGGAGTGAATACAAAGAGGACTTACTAGCATAAAAGGGGGATGTGGTTAGCGTTATGTAGTTAGGGTTATGCTTATCTTTTCTAAATGGAATCGTAAGCCAATGCCTTGGTGAATTAGAGACCAAGCAACAACCTTATTTCGCTTAATTGGGGCTTTAATTTTTTAGTTGAAAAAAAAGCTTGCATTCAAGACTTCCTTTTCAAGATTGCTTTATAGGGGTGGTTGTAAGTAGAGAATTTGGAAAGGTTGTAAAGCAGTTTTAAACATAGTATTTTAGTGTAAATTCCTACTCTAAAGTTTAAGGTGTTTGGAATTATTTATTTAATTATAATAATGCTATTTATAAAGGACAAATTTTCACCATCGCATTTAGTGTCATTTTACATAGTTTTTAGTATGGACAAGATCAAATTTTACATAGTTTTTCGTATGGACAAGATCAAGCATCACATTAAACATTGAAAAAATTTGGTTGCATAGCAACACAACATTGAAAAAATTTGGTTGCATAGCAACACTTTAGGATGCTATTTAACGTTGTATGACAAAAGTTAAATGTTGCTAATTACATAAACCAGCCTTGAAATGTGAAATATTTTTACAATTAAACTATTGCTTTGAAGTCATAAATAAAATGATATCCCTTGTTTGTCTCTAAATAAATTAGAGTTCCCTAAGCTACAGGAATATAATAAAGTAAAAGCTCCCTAAGCTATATGAATATAATAAAGTAAAAGTGGGGTGGAAAGGTGTAGAGTGGGGAGATCATCATTGATCTTAGAGGAAAAACTAAAGCAACTTTTTCATGGGGATTAGGGAAATCATTTAACAACTAGGAAAAAACATATGCTTTGTTTTGAGAATTAAGAATGATAACTAACCTCCAATCTAAAGAATTGCCGGTAGTAGAAGACTTGAGTGAAATATTCAACTAGATTAAAAAAATATCCTGTCGTTGATTACGCTCTAGCCTTCATTCTTGCTCAAGCTTTTATTGAGGTAAAAAGGTTTGAGATTCCTCGATGTCTTGAGGGAGAACAACCATCAAGAAAACATGTTAGCTAATGAGACCTTCACATTAAAAGAGGGGGTTCTTAGGACTAGTGGAACAAAAAAATATCAAACCATCCCTTAATCTTATGTTACTGTGTCCAAAGGAGAGAGGATACATTTTTAACCTCATTGTGTCTCATCATCATGTGATTCGAATTGCACACATGGGTCATGGATATGATAGGTATCTCGACCCACCTCACTGTATGCTTAATATTCAATTAGTCGTGTCCTTTGAGATCTCGTCTAAGCTATATCGTAGTGAAAGTGGTGGGATAATGGATTTGTTGTTGGCTGTGAGAATTGCAAATTAGAGCACAATTTCCCTCATTGGTAGTGGTTTGTTAAGAATCTCAATTGATTTGGGGATCATTTATGGAATTTTTATTTTTATTTATTTATTTATTTTTTTGTCTAAGTTTTAATGTGGGTTGATGCATTCGTTCCCTTGGTTCTTAAAACTTGGGTAAAGAGATTGGGTATTTTGGTTTGGCTCTTACTATTCTCCACTCGCTTAGTCTGTTTTGGAATGTTAATGATTATATGGTTAATTTGTGGGTTTATTGGGGATCTCTCTATTATTTGGAGAATTCTTTTAGTCTTCAACACTCTTGCATCAATCTCTAAGGTTATCAATGTGATTTTGGCTTGGTCTATCTATGTGCTAACCTAGTCAACAATCCAAAATTAATCTTATTAATCACAAGCATCATCATCCCATTATCAAAACAATAATCATGGACTACATATGGGTTCAAGAAATTCAGAAGGCTCTTATGCATCATGGGGAACCTATCCAATACAATTGAACCTCCATATCTTTTAGTTACAAGTAAGGTACACCATAATGAACGTCATTGTAACGTAAGGATGCCACATTTATGGATGTTATGGCTCAATAGAAGAAAGGAATTGATGCTTAAGAATCTGAATGTCACCCTCTTAGAATTTTGGTTTTAAGCTCAAGTAATAGAGCTTTTAGTTGGCGGCCTCCAATATGATGTCCACCGACTATTTATATTATCCTTTATAGGAGGATAATATAGTGTACCAATTGCTCGAAGATATGGACATTGTGAATTAGGATATTCCTCTAGCCAACTAGGGCTATAAGAGACAACTAATGATCATATCTTTTGATTATATCTTATGTTATAGAATGTATATATACGTAAAAATCTATGGGGTGTAGTTTTTTGCGAACCAATATTTTGTGTATTCAATAAATAAGTTTTCAATCTTGGGAATCTATGCTAGCACCTTTAATTATGATGTTTAGCTTATGCTACAACTTTTATATAGTATAATTTCTCTAGTTTCTATTTAAAAAATAAATAAATAAAAGTACATGGTTTCTTTTGGTTATTTCTTATTTTTCAACTTTTTTTCTAATGGTTGTTTGTTACATTTCAAATGCAAAATCATAAAAGGGATAATTACTAGTTTCTACTTTCTATTGTAATATATTTTAAATTATATTATTTAAAATAATTATACTATATTACACACAGTTTGAGTGGGTTTGACGGGATATGTTATGTACACCTCTGTAGACTAAGTAACGAAATTGTTGCACAGAAGGGGTCCATTGTCCCACAAACAAAGGGGTCTCTTACCAACAAATATATTATTATAATTATTTAATCTTTTATAATAAGTTCCATAATAATTTATAAAATTGTTTGTCCTATTATCTTCAAGGATATTAGAATTTTACATAGGGAGTCTTTTCACCAACATTTGCTTTGCATTTTGTTGTTACTAGAGAGTAAAAAACATGTTAAGGAAATACGTTACGTAAAATGTTATATTAGAGAAGTAGGAAAACAAGAACCCAAACAATGCCAAAGGTTGATATATCATGTGTTGTTGACATTCCAAAGCCCTTTCTCAATCTTGAAGCTTTTGCAAGATCAATCTTAATCCTTTCATTGGATATCAAGTTTCAAATTTGCACTTGTGCTACAATTCTTTATATGAAAGTTGTTGAAATTTTTGCATTACTTTGGAGGGAGAAAGGATAAATGTTTCCACATGGCATTAAATTTGAGAAAAATCATAAGCTTTTGCTGGACATTAAAGTGGAAAATGAATCCTATAAATTGTTACATTGGGTTGTAAACATGTTGCTTGTTAAGGATGCGAGATTGCTAGACATTAACCCTTTACTTAATTATGAATATGTAATGCCTATAATAATAATAATAATAATAATAAAGGATCATAAATAGAAATAAAATAATTATTTTACTAATAAAAGAAAAATGGTAAAAGAAAGTAAAGATAATTTATGGAAAAACTAAATTAAGAAAATGTTAAGATAAAAATAATAATGTATGATGAGATGCGGATCTTGTGCATATAATTTTTCTTTACATTGATGGACATATGAGTTCTATTTGATGGATGTGGGACATCTTTTTCTTGGAGAATTATTAGGAAGAAAATATTAGTCACTAGTAGAGGTAGTTGATTGAGGGCTTAAGGGCTCTTCGTTGTCTTGATTGAGGGGTTGGTAAGGTAGAGATTCATTTCCCACACATTCGTTGCAGTTAGAAGGATTAGAGATTGGAGAATGCCAATTCAATGTTTACAACGTTGTAAGCGTTGAAACATGTAACTAGGCTTCGTCTTCATAATGACATGTGTAATCAAGGTTTTATGTATTTGATGTAATGAGAAAAATAAATTTATTGTTATTGATCTTGAGGCATGGGTTTCATGCTTCAGGGAAATTAATTTTTAGGTCAAAGCTCCCATTGTGAGGTTGTAGGGCTTGTCATTGAGTCTACAAGTCTAGGAAGTCATTGTCATGTATAAAATACCCTTCTTGGGCATGTTACATAATTATTTTGAGTCAATATTAGAGTCAAAAGACCCTCAAAGAACAAGTCCAAGTGCCACTAGAAAGCCGGCGTTCAAATGGAGTTGCCGGCCTTCACAAGAGGACACATCGGCCTAAATGCATGGATGAGAAGCCTATAAAAGAGAGGACTCAACCTCACTTGAAAAGATAATTCGATTAAGCAAGAAAGGGCAAGTAAGAAGAGCGAAAAGGAAGATAAGAATCCTATAAGTCAGAGAATAAAGGAGTGAAGGAAAAAACGAAGTTTAGGACTATTTTGGGCCTCCTACTCTCACACGTGCAAAGAAAATTAGGGTTCTTATCTACTGCAGAAAAACTGAGTTGCAGTACTATCAAAAGAGTCAAGTTCTAGTGTCAATAAGGACTGTTTTCAAGGATCAAGCTCACTAGGAAGGAGAAGAAGGTCAAGCGAGGATGAAAGAAGGAAGATCTCACCATTTGCATCATACACATATGGGCTAGGGTTTCTGTAACAAGGGCCGAACATTGCAGAAGTCTCGGGTAAGCTGAAGTTGCAGTAAAAGAAGTCGAAGTTGTAGTCAAGATGTTGCTAGGTCGAGGTTGAAGACAAAGAAGAAGTTGTTCGTTTGACTTGGAAAAAGAAGCAAGGTTTGACTTGGTCTTGGAGGAGTCTTGGTCAAGGGTCTAGGTCTTGGAATTCATCAATTGAAGATTCTATAAGAAGAAAAATTTTGTGGGTTTTCCTCTCAAGATTGGAGAGGTTTTGGCCCTGTCTGATCGCCTATATCTTGTGTCCTTTGTCTCATTGTTCTTTATGTTTTTGAAGAGAAAAAATTATAATAAGCAAGTGAAAGAAGAAGCAAATAAAGTAAAATAAAAATACATCACAAACAATTATCAAGCAAGAGAAATCATCTCATCTCACCCTAGATTTCTCAACATGGTATCAGAGCTAAGGTGACAAGTCTAGGAAGGTAAACTCAACAAGGAACATTTAACGACAGAAAGATTATTTAGGGCATCCATCATCAATAAGATCCTCTCATATCCAAGGCATTTCAAGGAAAAGAATTACGTAAAAGAAGATCTCCTAGCATTCTTTGGAACCTCACTCAATTATCAACTCAAAGAAAGGAATGCTCATAATTTAAGAAGAAGGCTTGACCAAGTTATGAAATTCTCAAGTCTGAAAACAATAAATCTCAAGAAGACTTTATCTCTCTCAAGACATGGAAGCTCATACCAAAGTTAAAAATTCTAGCTACAATATCAATCCTTCTCCAAGTAAGCAAACTTTCAAACTATGTGCATAATGAAGCGATTTTTGAAGATACCATATCATTGTTTCAAGAGGCTGAAGGCCTAATTCAAATGTTCATAATAGTCTGAATCCTTTGACAAGAAGATCAAATCTCTATGACTTAAAAGGTTGTTTTCATCACCACATGACCCAAATTCCAGACATTCTCAGAAAGGAATCAATTTCCTTAAGAAGACCGAGAAATTCATGAAGATAATTCATATCACAATTTTGCAAAGCATCGAGTTTGGGATAAATCAATCATCTATGGCACTGAGGAAATAATCATATTCAAATCAAATATACTTGTTCTCTATAGAACAATCAATCATTTGAGAAGGCTAAATTGCCTCTACAATCATCTATACATTTTGATAAGCAGTTAAATCAAGAAACTACAGGCTGAAAGTAAGTGCAACAAAAATAGTCTCCATTATGAAGTTTTGTTGCAAATAAGTCCTATAACCATCAAAGTAGAAGAAAGGATCTACATAGGAACTCGTGAAGAAGCAGGTCTCAAGAAGAAGAACTATAATTTCCCTGGTTAAAGAATTCTTGAAGAAAACAGAAAGGACAACAATACCATGGTCTCTTGAAATACTGAGCACTGCAGGTAGGTATCCATGAGGCATGTATGATATTTTCCTTTTAATTTTCAAGGGTCCATCATAAGATGTTGTAGGATTAAAATTATTGCTCTAGGGTTTTTATTTTGAGGACTCATAAGAAATCCTAGTAACGAGGAACCATAGTATTAAGGTAATTGTTCCCTATGATTTCTAGGGTTTGTTAGGATTCTAGGACATGGGATAAACCCTAGAATGACATAAAGATATAATAATATGATCTAGGGTTTGAACTTAAGAAACCCTAGGATGACCTCTTGATTGGATAAAACCCTAGAAAGATAACTTGAATGTGTTGGTATTATATACATTTCTTGGGGTGCTTGTCAATAAATATTGCAGGTACAAGAAGTAAAGTTGGATGGGCTAAGCCTTTGTTTTAAGAAGCATGATAGAAGGAGGGAACTATATGGACCCTTGGGCACTATTCATGGTGTATGAATACCTAGGAGTAGAATGTGGAAGGCCTCTACCATGGTTAAATAATGATAGTCAATAGAGTATGATAGGATGCATCACATTAAGAGTGACATACGATTGAAAGAAAGAGGTCATGACATCATTATGGGAAGCTTGAAAGATCACTGAAGTCTATGGCAGTCATTATTAGAAGGAAATAACTCTGGTAACCTCATTGGAAACATAAGTGGACTTATGGGTAGAAGAATGTCATCTAGTAAAGAGCTCATCATACATCATTAGGAAGAGCAAATGTCTCACTAAGAACTCCACTTTGGATGGGATTCATTATTTTAAAGAATGATGGTATGATGTCAATATGGTTAAATTACTCTCAAGGAAAGGATGTTGTTGAAGGGAGTCTAGATGACCAAAAGAAGGAAAGAGGTATGTACGCATATGATTAATGAACCAAGTCATGCCATTTTATAATTGTAGATAGTAGGATGGATACTCTACCTCATGAGTATGATCTAAGGAAAGGGATCTCTTTTGTTAAAAGGATGCATGAAAGCATGGTTCACATATCAAATAGATGAAATTAACATAATATGTCCTCATATGGAATATGAGGTGGTTGACAAAGATAAAGGAACTATAATTGGAAGTTCATGGGAAGCAATATGTGAATAAAGAAAGTAGGAGATCATAAAAGGTGCAACTATGGAGAATGATATCAACATCCAATGACTAAAATATTTGACTATGATATCTCCATGGGAAATATATGAAGACTCCGATGAAGTTTGGAAAAGGAGACCCTTAACATTGCATATCTTGGAGATGTGTCAATATGTATGCAGGATGTTGATGTCACAACAAACATATGTCATGATGTAAGGCCGTCACAAAGGTAATGTTAATTCAATGTTCATTTTTGATTTTTGAATAATATATGGATGGGCTAATACAAGGCTACCGAAGGAAATGTTGTGGATGTCAACTACAACTGTTACTAATGTTATGGGATGAAAATTCCTAAAGGAAACATGATGTAAAGGAGGTAGTTGTATAAACGAAAGCCAAATATGAACTAGAAGATCACTTTTAGACAAGTAGAATAATGACACGACTGACTTGAGGAAAGTGATGGATGGATGATTCCCTACAAAAAACTCCCAAAAGATGAAGGTTCCATATCAAAGAATATAAAATTCATGACATCGAAAGAGGGATCCCTACAAGTGGTTGATTGTCCCATGATCTCTGCCTAGAGAGCCGTTGGAAGCAAGTCCCCGGTTAAGAGGGAGCTTGGGTACATTCCTTTCATAGGAATGGGTACATTCCTTTCATAGGAATGGGTATATCCTTCCTAAATGAGAGGGAGAGATAAACACATCATTCTTGTCTTCACTTGAGAAGAAAGAATGGAGGATTGGGTAAGCATATGCAATCCAATACTCTTTTAGTATGTGGTGGGGTATATAGGATAAGAGTACTCGTAGATGACCGATATTCTTTGAGGATTGGGAATTCAAGATAAGAATAGTCTTGGAAGGACATATCTTGAGAGAACCCGATGGGATATGTTCCTTGAGAGATAATGATGAAGGTGTCTGTAAATCATTGGTATCACTAGAATTGTGCTATGATCTTGTGGAGAGATAAAGATGTTAGTCAAGGCCTTGCTATGTGACAATGTTGGGTGATATTATGCTAAACAAATGAGTTACCAATCCGACTCTTCGTATGAGAATTCTTCAGATTGAGAATGTCCAAGTACCTTATATGGACTATGGATACCTCCCTAGTTAAGAGGGAGTGTTGAAATATGTAACAAATTGAAAGAGGGAGGTTCTATTTTCATAATGACATGTGTAATCATGGTTTTATGTATTTGATGTAATGGGAAAAATAATTTATTATTATTTCTCTTGAGGCATGGGTTTCATGCTCAAGGGAAATTTAATTTTAGGTCAAATCTCCCATTGTGAGCTTATAGGGTTTGTCATTGAGTCTAAAAGTCTTGGGAGTCATTGTCTCATATAAAAGACCCTTCTTGGGCATGTTACATAATTATTTTGAGTCAATATTAGAGTCAAAATACCCTCCAAGACCAAGTCCAAGTGCCACTAGAAAGTTGACCTTCAAATGGAGTTGTTGACATACACAAGAGGACACATCAACCTAAATGCATGGGTGATAAGCCTATAAAAGAGAGGACTTGACCTCACTTAAAAATATAATTCGATTAAGCAAGAAAGGGAAAGTAAGAAGAGAGAAAAGGAAGATAAGAAGCCTATAGGTCAACGAAGAAAGGAGTGAAGGAGAAACTGAAGTTTAGGACTGTTTTGGGCCTCCTACTCTCACACGTGCGAAGAAAATCATGGGAACAAGGTTCGTATACTCTGCAATAATATTCAGAATACTTCAAAGAGAAAGAAATCCATTGTAGGACAATAAATTTTATTGAATATTGTATAAAAGAATTTAGGTGATATATTTACAATGAGGTTGAGGGTCTGCTTATATGCCATAGGCAGGTACTTCTTCACCAACGGTTATGTCCTTAGGGACATACCTTTTCATCATCTAGTTACTAATTAACCATTATTTATTTTATTATTGTTTTACGTTATTTTTATTATTTTATATATATTTTATTCATAACATTTTCTTCCTCTTCAAAAATCTTTGTCCTCAAAGCTTACTAATGAAAGGGTTTGACCTCTTTCCTGTTTCGAGTATATTCTTGTCTTAGAACTTTCATCTTTGTTGATACAAGAGGATATGATCCTCTAAGTGATAAACAAAATTGTCAGATTGAGAATGAATCAGGCCATCCTAGATTAACCTTCTGATCACTAGAATTTTGAAATGAATTGTTATCATAGGAATGGATTATGCAAACCTCAGTATTCCTTGGAACATAAATCTGTTGTTTCCATTTTGAATGGTTCAAATATGTAAATTGACTTGGTTTCCTGCTCTTGTGATTCATATATCGATAAGGAATTATTGCAGTTTGATTTTCTCTTATCAAGTGTGTGGTAGTGTCCTGAGTCACTTCAAACACTGATGTTGTAGATTTGGCTACGAAATCATCACTTGGAGTTTCCATTGTTTGAATTGTAACATCTGAATATGTTTTAACTTCTGTTGGTTTCTCATATTCTTGAATTATGATATTGACTGGATCGGTATTTGTTCTTTTATCTTCAACTTGGACTGTTATGAGTGAAGACTTCAATACTTCTTCTTGAGCAAGTTGTTCTAAATTGTCATTTAGTGACTTTTTAGTTTCTTTATTTGCATAAGAAGGATTTGGTTATGATTCCTTAAGCGTAAAATCTCTTCGTTTTCTAAATCATTGACTTTGTTCTTAGTATCATTCTCTTTATCTTTTATACTTTTGATTTGTTCTAATAACCTTTGATTCAGATTTTTTAAACTCAAATTTTCCTCTTCCTTCTTCGATAGATTCTTGTTAAATTCCTTCTTATAACTTTCATTTTCTTGCTTTAATTTTTTCTTCTTAATCTTGGAATTCTTGATCTGTTCAAGTAATTTTTGATTATGGTCTCTTATGCACAAAATATCCTCATTACTTTATGTTGATTTTTCAAGAAACTGAGCTTCGAGATCTTTATATTTCTTTTCTGATGCTTCGTTCTTTTGTTGAAGTTTTGCGATTTCTTCCTTTAATTACTTTATTTGCATCTGCTCATTGTCTTGATGTTCTTTTGTGCTAAATAATCTTTTACACCTTGGAAATCTTAAATTGCATTTTTTTTGAATATAAGTATATCCAATTTTGGTTAAAAAGAATGGACATTTAGTCCAAAATAATGATTGTTGTGTGGAATTCATCTTTCCTTCTTTCTTTTCTTTGTCGATATTTTTCTTTGACTTCCTTGTCAGAATTCACACATTTTTTCAAAAATTGTATACCTAATTTCTTTCTTTTTTATTTATTTATTAAATATCTCTTAAATATTCTTTAGGTAAACTTAGATTTTTTTTAATAATGTTTTTTTTTAAAACTTAGTTAACTATATATATATATATATATATAATTTAATTTAAAAATATATATAAAAACTTTAGGATTTGACAATGTTAGGGTCATGATTTAATGAAAAGACAGATGAGGAAAAAACGTGACAGATTGTTGGTAGCAGAGGAGACGTGATGTTCGGGTGGAGTCCAAATATTGTGGCAGCAAATATGAGCCAGTAAAAGGGAAACGATTGGGGTGGAATAAACGAGACAGGGTGTTGTGGGCAACTGTGTTCCCCTGTTTGCTAAAATTGATGGCGTGGGCAGGTTTCTAATTAATGGTGCTTTACGATTATGGTATTTTTTTGGTCTCCTAAGTTGTGTAACATGTGAACTTGTTGCATGGACACCGTAGAGAACAACGAAAAAAATTCCGTGGAAGGTAGCAACAAAATGCAACTTGTAGTGGCGGAAAGAAACAATTTCAATTCGTAGATTGTGGCATTTGGCCCAGTTCGATGGTGGTAGAGGTGGAATCACCATAAAGTAGGGTTGCGTTCTATAGCACTGACAGACAGAAAGGAACCCCTTACAATGATTTGGTGGCGGCAGGAGCATAGGTCGATGGGAAAAATAATGAGGGAATGGTTGTTGCAGGTTGTCGACAATGATAGTGTGGCAAGTGCCGTTGTGTTGGTGGCTCGACGTGAAATTGCAACGACTATTAGAAATCTGGTGGATGGTGAATGTAATTTTTTGTTGAGCTTCTTGTGGGTGGAGCACGGTGCGACGATGGAAAAGGTGACGACGGATCTCAAGGTCGATCAGTGTGTCAACTGCTATGCATATTGACCGCTACAAATGTGGTTTGTTTTATTTTTTTATTTTGTTTATATATATATATATATATATATATTTTCTATTTTTTTGCTGCAGGAGTGACGCGATCAACTTTGCAGCAGAGACAACAGGGAATTGGCCAACTGGAGTGTTGTGTAATGACAATGGTAAAGGGTGGTCACCCTTTTTTTGTATTATAATTTATTATAACTTCGTTTCATTTTATATTATTTATTTATATAGAGTCCCTCTTCTATGTGTATATTTTTGTTTTCCTTTTTTGTATTTTTTCCTTTCTATTTCTTCTCAATATATATTGATTTTTTTTTTAATGGTCAAGGGCGTCATGGAAAGATGGAGAATCTCCAATGCGTGGTAGCGAAATTCTTTAATTTGTGGCGACAACAACGTCAATAGAGACTTAATGGCCAAAGGCTGAGATTCAACGTGGCTCTAATACCAATGTAACGAAAAAGGTTCGTATACTCTACAATAATCTTCAGAATAATTCGAAGACAAAGACATCCATTGTAGGACAGTAATTGTATATTGAATATTGTATAAAAGAATTGATGTGAGATATTTACAATGAGGTTGAGGGCCTGCTTATATACCCTAGGAATGTACCTCTTCACCAACTGTTATGTTCTTAGGGGCATACATTTTCATTAACTAGTTACTGATTAACCATTATTTATTATTATTATTGTTTTTACATTATTTGTATTATTTTATATACATTTTATTTATAACAGCTTCTAGGGCCTCTCATTGAGTCTACAAGTCTAGGGAGTCATAGTCATGTATAAATGACCCTTTTTGGGCATGTTACATAATTATTTTGAGTCAATATTAGAGTCAAAAGACCCTCAAGACCAAGTCCAAGTGCCACTAGCAAGTCAACCTTCAAATGGAGTTGTTGGCCTACAAAAGAGGACATGTCGACCTAAATGCATGGGTGAGAAGCCTATAAAAGAGAAGGCTCAACCTCACTTAAAAATATAATTTGATCAAGCAAGAAAGGGCAAGTAAGAAGAGTGAAAAGGAAGATAAGAAGCCTACAGGTCAGTGAAGAAAGGAGTGAAGGAAAAATTGGAGTTTAGGACTGTTTTGGGCCTCCTACTCTCACACGCGCGAAGAAAATGAAAGGAACAAGGTTCGTATACTCTGCAATAATCTTCAGAATAATTTGAAGACAAAGAAATCCATTGTAGGATAGTAATTACATATTGAATATTGTATAAAAGAATTGACGTGAGATATTTTCAATGAGGTTGAGGGCCTGCTTATATACCCTAGGAAAATAACTCTTTACCAATGATTATGTCCTTAGGGACATACCTTTTCATTAGCTAGTTACTAAGTAACCATTATTATTTATTATTATTATTATTATTGTTTTACATTATTTGGATTATTTTATATATATTTTATTCATAACATTGCCTTCCTCTTCAAAAAGCTTTGTCCTTAAAGCTTACTGATGAAAGGGTTTGACCTCTTTTCCTATTTCGAGTATCTTCTTGTCTCAAAACTTTCATCTTTGTTGATCCAAGACGATATGATCCTCTAAGTTATAAACATAATAGTCGAAATGAGAATGGATCAGACATCTTAGATTAACCTTCTGTGGAATCTTCCGATCACTGGAATTTTGAAATGAATTGTTATCATAGGACTAGATTATGCAAACCTCAGTATTCCTTGGAGCATAAATATATTGTTTTCATTTTGAATTGTTTAAATATGTAAACTGACTTGGTTGTATGCTCTTGTGATTCATATGTCTATATGGAGTTCTTTCGGTTTGATTTTCTCTTATCATGTGTGGAAGTTTCCTGATTCGCTTCAAACACTGATGTTGTTGAGTTGGCTATGAAATCATCACTTGGAGTTTCCATTGTTTGAACTGTAACATATGAATATGTTTTAACTTCTGTTGGTTTTTCATCTTCTTGAGTTATGATATTAGTTGGATCAATATTTGTTCTTTTCTCTTCAACTTGGACTATTATGAGTGGAGACTTCAATATTTCTTCTTGAGCAAGTTGTTCTAAATTGTCATTTAGTGACTTTTTGTCACCTTTTAGTTTCTTTATTTGCGTAAGAAGGCCTTGGTTATGATTCCTTAAGTGTAAAATCTCTTCGTTTTTTGAATCATTGAATTTGTCCTTAGTATTCTCCTCTTTACTTTTTGTACTTTTGATTTGTTCTAATAACCTTTGATTTAGAGTTTTTAAATGAAAATTTTCCTCTTCCTTCTTCGATAGATTCTTGTTAAATTCCTTCTTAGAACTTCCATTTTCTTGCTTTAATTTTTGCTTCTTAATCTTGGACTTCTTGATCTGTGCAAGTAATTTTTTATTATGGTCTCTTAGGCGCAAAATCTCCTCATTACTTTCTGTTGATTTTTCTTGAAATTGATCTTTGAGATCTTTATATTTATTCTCTGATGCTTTGTTCTTTTGTTGAAGTTTTGTGATTTCTTCCTTTAATTGTTTTATTTGCATATGCTCATTATCTTGATGTTCTTATATACTAAATAATCTTCCACACCTTGGACATCTTAAATTGATTTAAAAAAATATATATCCAATTTTGTTTAAACAGAATGTACATTTAGTCCAAAATAATGATCGTTGTGTGGAACTCATCTTCCCTTCTTTCTTCACTTTGTTGATATTTTCTTTGACCTCCTTGTTAGACTTCACATTTTTTTAATTATATACCTAGTTTATTTCCCTTTTATTTATTTATTAAATATCCCTTAAATCCCCTTTAGGTAAATATATATATATATATATATATTTTTTTTTTTAATTTTTTAATTTTTTTGAAAACTTAATTAACTAATTATATAATTTTTTCCCATGGAAAAAGTCGTAATTTTATTCATATGAAAAAATTACATTTTGTAGATGCTTAAAGCATATGCATATGGCTATCCCTGTAATGACAGGAAACAAATGTTACAAAAAAAGAAAAAATAAATTCTAGCTGGCCTATACTTTTCTGCCCTTCTTCTTCTCCACCCTTCGCCAACCTTCAGAGTTGGGAGTGGGTGCAATTATGGCTAGCTGGTTTTCCATTGTGTTCATTGGATGTTCTTTGTCAGATTTCGATCCTTCAGATCCATGAGTTCTTTTGATGCCACTTACTTCCAGCTGAGGTTCTTGTTGCTGTTTCATATTGTCTGGCCCCAAATGAGTATCTGGGGTATTTTCTTCCTGAGTATATTTCTGTCCCATTTGTATGTCAGGTACTGATTGGTTCCCTGTAGGTTCTGTCTACATGTCCTCTTCTTCCAGCAGGTCGGTATGCTGCCACCCTTTGGGCTTTTTTTGTTGTTTCTTATTCCCTTTGGGGTCCTTCCTGGCCAGTGGGCAGGTGTATTGGAGGTGCCCTGTTTGCATGCAGCTGCGACATCTGAATGCTGTGTTCTCATAGTCAAGCGGTTGAGTCCTCAGTGTATTATTGTAGTTCAATGTAATGTGATCAGGTAGCCCCTGACTCAGGTCCACTTCTACACATATTCTGGCAAAAGTGAAGATTCCCCTGATAACTCTGTCTTCATCTATTTTTAGGAATTTCCCCAAGGAATTCCCAATGGCTATTAAAACTTTGTGATGCCAGAAGTGTAGAGGGAGGTTATGTAGCCTCACCCAAATAGGCATTGTTGAGACTTTCATAGTATTTGCATCAAAATCAGAAAACCAGGGGGTGGTGAAGAGGCTAGCATTGCCCCAAAACCAAGGCCCCTGATTGATAATACTGTCTCGTTCTTGTTCTGTGTTGAATCTAACTATGAAAAAACCTTTTGAGCATAGGTGAATTTCACAGTTAGGTGACCATGTGGAGAAGATCCATTGATGCAGAGCGTCGGATTTTGGCCAGAACCCATTAAATCTACAGATAACAACATTTTTGGATAGATCAGTGTGTAGATTAGTTACCTCTGGCAGAGTTACTTGGAGCATTGGAGATTCCAGTTTTTGTTCCACAATATAGGGACCTGGTAGCTCTGGTGCTGGTGCTGATTTGTGTTGCATTTTTTCCTTTCCTTTGACTGCGTCACGAAAGGAACCTGTATTTTTTGAGCTGGCTCCATTGCATCCACCACGCAGTCTCAGATTAAGAATGATAGTTGAATCATTGATGATACCATATTCCTGAAGTGTATGGAAATCCTATAGACTACGTCCTGTATATATCAGATTTTGGTATTTTGTGGGGGTTCCAAGTTGGATCTGGATTTCCTTCTTTAACTCTTGAATATTCAGCCCCTTTCTGAGCTGCATGCAGTGATGTCTGCCCCCTATCAATTTGATGAAGATTTGTATCAGATCTTCGCCCATGCAGTTTGAAACAACCTTTTTGGAGCCACGATTTGTTGGATTGGGCATTTTCTCTGTAAACCCAAATGCAACACTGATTTTTGTATTCTGTCCGCGCCATGGTTCCTCCGGATCTAGTTTGTATGGGTCGTTTTTCAAGTACCCAGCCACTGCGTCAAGTTTTACTGGGTCCACTGTAGTCGGCCTCCATACATTTGCGCGGGACTTCCCCTGTCCAGTTGAAAACCGAGACGTTGCAGGCCCCTTGGCCCCTATCCACTCTTGCTCGATTTTATGGGTGACAGATCTATTGCCAGGGTATATCTCTGGTCGGTCTGGTTGATACAGTGTGTCGACAACGTCGCATGGCATTCCAGGAACCCTAGCCATCTCCTCGCTGTCCTGTTGCTGCAAGAGGGACCGTGGCTCGCACCCAAGGAGGGATGACTGGTGGACATTGCCCCGGCCATGCAGTCCTGGAGATCGCAGGTGAAGTTGAGACAAGTGAAACCCCTGTTGCGGAAGTAAAAACTGTAAGGAACCCCTTTCCAGACTTGATTCCTTCTCCGGATGAGAGGGGACGCCTGCAAACCTGAGTTCACCTTCGACTGAACTATTGTGAGCCTGGAAGAAAGTCCTCCCTACAAGATGATAACGAGGGGCCGCCATGGAAGTTGCAGAGCCTACTAATTATATAACTTTAAATAAATATATATAATGTATATACATATTTTTGGTTATATATAATCATATAATTAATTAATTAATTTAATGTGTATGATTTACTTTAAAAATATAAATAGAAACTTAAGGATTTGGAAAAGTTATGGTCATGATTTAATGAAAAGGCAAATGAGGAAAAAACTTGAGAGATTGTTGGCAACAAAGGAGACGTGATGATTGAGTGGAGTCGAGAGCTTGTGGCAGCATAGATGAGTCGGTAAAAAGGAAATTATTGGTGTGGAACAAACGAGACAAGGTGTTGTGAGCAACTGTTTTCCGTTGTTTGTTGAAATTGATGGCATGGGCATGATTCTAATTAATGGCGCTTTACGATTATGGTCTTTTTTTGGTCTAGTTGTTTAACATATGAACTTGTTGTATGGACAATGTAGAGAAAAATCACACCAAGTTTGTCAAAGGTAGCAGTGAAATGCAACTTGGAGTGGTGGAAAACAACAGTTTCAATTCGTAGACTATGGTATTTGGCCCAGTTCGATGGTGGCAGAGGTGGAATCATCAGAAAGCAGGGTTGCATTCTGTAGCACTAGCGGACCGAAAGGAACCCCCTGCAGCAATTTGGTGGCAGAAGGAGAACAAGTCGATGGGTAGAATGCTAAGGAATGGTTGTTGCAGGTTGCCAGTGATGGTGGTGTGGCAAGTGCCATTGTGTTGGTGGCTCGACGTGAAATTGCGACGACTGTCAGAAATCCAGTGGACGGTGATTCCAATTTGCTGCAGAGCTTCTTATGGGTGGAACATGGTGCGATGATGGTGGAGGTGAAGGCAGACGTCAGGGCCGATCGGTGTGTCATATGATATGGGTATCGATGACTACGAATGTTGGTTTGTTTTTGTTTTTTGTTTTAATATATTTTTTTTCTAATTTTTTGCTGCATGAGTGACGTGGCCAACTTTGTAGTGACGATAACAGGGAATTGTCTGATTAGCGTTCTTTGTAACGACAACGGTAAAGGTTGGTTGCCCATTTTTTTATTATTTTAATTTATTTTTATAGAATCCCTTTTTTATGTGTATATATTTTTTCCTTTTTTTGTATTTTTAACTTTTTATTTCTTCTCATATATATTGATTTTTTTTTAAATGACTAGGGGCCTAATAAAATATGGAGAATCTCCAATGCTTGGTGGAGAAACGCTTCAATTTGTGGCGACAACAAGGTTGATAGAGACTTAATGGCCAAGGTTGGGATCAGACGTGGCTCTGATACCAATGTAATGAACAAGGTTCATATACTCTGCAATAATCTTCAAAATACTTTGAAGACAAAGATATTTATTGTAGGACAATAATTGTATATTGAATATTGTATAGAAGAATTGAAATTAGAGGAAATTTTAGCCTAAAAGTGGCCTCCTAAGGAAAAATAATAAAATAATAGTCAAAATAATAAAATAAAAGTTATGAATTTTGGAGGAAAAAGAAAAAATCTACTTTTTTTAATTGTATTTTTTACTGATCTCCTTATAGGTTTACTCAAATTTCAAGTGTAGACACTCGTAGGATGTTGAATTAAATTCTACATCCATCGAGTATCCATTATGCATACTTGAGATGACCCACATTGATAAAAAATGAAGATACATTAAAAAAGCTTGTATAACATGAATTTTTAATGAATCTTCAAATTTTATCAATGTGGGTCTTCTCAAAGGTATGCATAATGGGTACTTGCTGGACGTGGAATTTAAGTCCACATCCAACCAATGTCTACACTTGAAATTTGAGTAAACATATAAAGAGATACACAAAAAATATAATTAAAAAAACTAGTTTTTCTTCTTTTCCATCCAAAATATTTACATGTACCTGTTTTTAAATTTCACGGATTTTGATTGGTTTACATATTATGACATGGAAATTACACGAAAATTTCATGTGCTCTTTAAGCTGAAATTTCCTCTAATGTGTGAGATATTTACAATGAGGTTGATGGCCTACTTATATACCTTAGGAAAGTACCTCTTCACCAACAATTGTGTCCTTAAGGACATACCTTTTCATTAACTAGTTACTAATTAACCATTATTTATTATTATTACTGCTTTACATTATTTGTATTATTTTATATATATATTTTATTCATAACAACTTCTAGGGATTTTCATTGAGTCTACAAGTCTATGGAGTCATTGTCATGTATAAACGACCCTTCTTGCGAACGTTAGATAGTTATTTCGAGTCAATATTGAAGTCAAAAGACCCTCCAAGAACAAGTTGAAGTGCCACTAGCAAGTCAAGCTTCAAATGGAGTTGTTAGCCTACGCAAGAGGACATGTTGGCCTAAATGCATGGGAGAGAAGCCTATAAAAGAGAGGACTCAATCTCACATAAAAAGATAATTCGATCAAGCAAGAAAGGGCAAGTAAGAAGAGTGAAAAGGAAGGTAAGAATCCTATAGGTCAAGGAAGTATAGAGTGAAGGAAAAATTGTAGTTTAGGACTGTTTTGGGCCTCTTACTTTCACACATATGAAGAAAATCAGGGGAACAAGGTTCATACACTTTGCAACAATATTCAGAATACTTCGAAGACAAAGACAACCATTGTAGGACAATAATTGTATATTGAATATTGTATAAAAAAATTGACGTGAGATATTTACATTGAGGTTGAGGGTCTGCTTATATACCCTAGGCAAGTACCTCTTCACCAACAGTTATGTCCTTAGGACATACCTTTTCATTAACTAGTTACTAATTAACCATGATTTATTATTATTATTGTTTTACATTGTTTGTATTATTTAGTATATATTTTCTTCATAACATTGCCTTTTCAAAAAGCTTTGTCCTCAAAGCTTATTGATGAAAGGGTTTGACCTCTTTTCTTGTTTCAAGTATCTTCTTGTCTCAAAAAATTCATCTTCATTGGTACAAGATGATATGATCCTCTAAGTGATAAACAAAATTGTCGGACTGAGAATGAATCAGACCATCCTAGAATAACGTTATGTGGAATCTTCCGATAATTGTAATTTTGAAATGAATTGTCATAATAAGAATGGATTCTACAAACCTCAGTATTCCTTGGAAGATAAATCTGTTGTTTCCGTTTTGAATGGTTAAAATATGTAAACTGACTTGGTTACCTTCTCTTGTGATTCAGATGTCATTAAGGAGTTCTTTTGGTTTGATTTTCTCTTATCATGTGTGTGGCAATTTCCTTATTCGCTTCAAATACCGATGTTATTAAGTTGGCTTCGAAATCATCACATGGAGTTTCTATTGTTTGAATTGTGACATTTGAATATGTTTTAACTTCTGTTGGTTTCTCACCTTCTTGATGTATGATATTGACTAGATCAATATTTGTTCTTTTATCTTCAACTTGGACTGTTATGAGTGGATAATTCAATACTTCTTCTTGAGGAAGTTGTTATAAATTGTCATTTAGCGACCTTTTGTCACTTTTTAGTTTCTTTATTTGCCTATGAAGGATTTAGTTATGATTCCTTAAACTTAAAAGCTCTTCGTTTTTTGAATCATTTATTTTGTCCTTCGTATCATTCTGTTTCTCTTTTATACTTTTGATTTGTTCTAATAACCTTTGATTCAAAGTTTTTAAGCACAAATTTTCCTCTTCCTTCTTCGATAGATTCTCGTGAAATCCCTTTTTAGATCTTTCATTTTCTTGCTTTAATTTTTGCTTCTTAATATTGGACTTCTTGATCTAATGAAGTAATTTTTTATTATGGTCTTTTAGGCGCAAAATTTCCTCATTACTTTCTGTTGTTTTTTCTTGAAACCGATCTTCGAGATCTTTATATTTCTTCTCTGATGCTTTGTTCTTTTGTTGAATTTTTGCGATTTCTTCCTTTAATTGTTTTATTTGTATCTGCACATTGCCTTGATGTTCTTTTGTACTAAATAGTCTTCCACACCTTGGACATCTAAAGTTGTCTTTTTTTGAATATAAGTATATCCAATTTCATTTAAACATAATGGACATTTAGTCCAAAATAATGATTGTTGTGTGGAACTCATCTTCCCTTCTTTATTTGCTTTGTTGATATTTTTCTTTGACTTCCTTGTGAGACTTAACACCTTTTTTTAATTATATACATAGTTTATTTCCTTTTTATTTATTTATTAAATATCCCTTAAATCTCCTTTACGTAAACCAATAATTTTTTTTAATATCTAAATATATATATATATATATATATATATATTTTAATTTTTTAATTTATTATTATTATTATTATTAATTTTTTGTTGTTGTTGTTGAAAAGTTAATTAACTATATATATTGATTATATATAATCATATAATTAATTATTTAATTTAATGTATGTGATTTAATTTAAAAATACATATAGAAACTTTAAGATTTGGCAAAGTTAGGTTCATGATTTAATAAAAAAGTTAATGAGGAAGAAACGTGGCAGATCATTGGAAGTAGAGGAGACAAGATGGTTGGGTGGAATCCAAAGTTTGTGGCCATGGAAATGATCCAGTAAAAGGGAAATAATTGGTGTGGAATAAACGGGACATGGTGTTGTGGAAAACTATGTTCCCCTGTTTACTGAAATTGATGGCATGGACATGTTTCTAATTAATGATGCTTTACGATTATGGTATTTTTTTGGTCTCGTAAGTTGTTTAACATGTGACCTTATTGTATGGAAAACATAGAGAACAACGGCAATAAGTCTTTGGAGGAAGCATCAAAATGCAACTTGCAATGGTAGAAAGAAGTTGTTTTAATCCGTAGATTGTAGTATTTGGCCCAGTTCGAAGGTGGTAGAGGTGGAATCACTAGAAAGTAGGGCCGCGTTTTGTAGTACTGATGAACATGAAGGAACTCCCTACAGTGATTTGGTGGCAGAAGGAGCACAGGTTGATGGGAAGAATGTCGAGGGAATGATTTTTGCAAGTTGCCGATGATGGTAATGTGGCAAGTGGCACTGTGTTGGTGGCTCGACGTGAAATTGTGACAGTTGTTAGAAGTTCAGCTGGGAGTGAATGCGATTTTCTGCAAAGCTTCTTGTGGGTGGAGCACAGTGTGATGATGGTAGAGGTGGTTGCGGACGTCAGGGCCGATCGGTGTGTCAGTTTCTATGGGTATTAGACACTACGAATGGTGGTTTTTTTTGTTTGTTTTAATATATATATATATATATATATATATATATATATATATATTTCTATATATATATATATATATATTTCTAAGTTTTTGCTGCAGGAGCGGCGCGACCAACTTTGAAGTGGTGACAACAGGGAATTCGCTGACTAACGTGCTGTGTAACGACAACGGTAAAAGATGGTCACCCTTTTTTTGTATTTTAATTTATTATAATTTTGTGTCATTTTATATTATTTATTTTTATAGAATCCCTTTTTTATGTGTATATATTTTTTTTCCTTTTTTGTACTTTTAACTTTGTATTTCTTCTCAATATATATTGCTTTTTTTAATGGCCAAGGGCCTAATGACAAGATGGAGAATCTCTAATGCTTGGTAGAAAAAAGATTCAATTAGTGGTGGAAACAATGTTGATAGAGACTTAATGGCCAAAGGTCGGGATCAGACGTGGCTCTGATACCAATGTAACGAATAAGGTTCGTATACTTTGCAATAATCTTCAGAATACTTCGAAGGCAAAGGCATCCATTGTAGGACAATAATTGTATATTGAATATTGTATTAAAGAATTGATGTGAGATCTTTACAATGAGGTTGAGGGCCTTCTTATTATACCCTAGGCAAGTACCTCGTCACCAAGGGTTATGTCCTTAGGGACATACCTTTTCATTAACTAGTTACTAATTAACCTTTATTTATTATTATTATTGTTTTACATTATTTGTACTATTTTATATATATTTTGTTCATAACAACTTCTAGTGCTTGTCATTGAGTCTACAAGTCTAGGGAGTCATTGTCATGTATAAAAGACCCTTCTTGGGCATGTTACATAATTATTTTGAATCAATATTAGAGTCTAAAGACCTTGCAAGACCAAGACCAAGTGCTACTAACAACTCAACCTTCAAATGGAGTTGTTGGCCTACACAAGAGGACATGTTGGCCTAAATGAATGGGTGTGTAGAATTTCTTGTAGATTCACAAGCTCATGCAATTTACTAAAGCATAGGACAATAATCTACTTCTACTTTCAACCAACGGAAGCCAATAGATCGATGAAAACAATATGAACAAGAAGAAGACAAATCAATGGCACATAACACAATATGTTTTCCCGGGGAAAGCCACAACTCAAAACCACGCCTATCTGTATTGCATTAATTAGAAATATGAGTGAAGATACAAAAATTGTTCTCACTAGAACAATTCCGCACAAGTATGCTCAGCTCTCTACCTCACAAGCTCGCTATTAGTCAACACTTAGCCAATTTACACTGCCTCCCAAGCCCTTATTTCCTTGCACAATTCCTAGGATGAATAGCCTGTATATAAAGGAAATTGATGCTTCCAAAACTGTGGAATCCAAACATAGGATCTTCTCTAATTGCATGCATGATATTTACGACTCATTAAATCATACAACTGATAGTACACTGTCCCTGCACTCTAGTCTCAACTGTGTCTTTCTCTGAATGACATGCATGAGTTTCTCATGAGGGAATCTTCAGTTAACTGTAGTAACACTTGTGAATTCACCAGTGCACCAACTGTCTGTTAGTCCTCTATTAGTTCCAAAAACAGTTAGAACTAATTTAACTAACCATAACTCAGTAAACTGAGTTAATCAATTTACAACTCAAATAAACTCATACTGGACCCCTAAAAGTTAGGGAGAAAATATACATGACTACAGAAAGACTTCCAACTTGAAATTGCTAATATGATTAAGTTAATTAAACTTAATTAACTATTTACAAGTTTCTATGAGAATAGAATTCGATTTTAATTCACAATTTAATTCAAGGACAAATTAAACTGGAATTTTTTGTTGCCATTTCTCAATAGGGTGAGAATCCTATAAAAGAGAGGACTCAACGTCACTTAAAAAGATAATTCGATCAAGAAAGAAAGGGAAAGTAAGAAGACCGAAAATGAAGATAAGAAGCCTACAAGTTAGTGAAGAAAGGAGTGAAGGAAAAATTGAAGTTTAGGACTTTTTGAGCCTCCTACTTTCAGACGTGTGAAGAAAATCAAGGTTCTTATCTACTGCAAAAAATCCAAGTTACAGTACTATCAAAAGGGTTAAGTTTTAGTGCTAATAAGGACTATTTTCAAGGATTGAGCTGTTGGAAGAAACTGGAAGTAATTCCAACTACCCAGAACCAATATTCAACAATAATTTTAATGCAGTTTCTAGAAAGTTTTGACAAAGGGGCAAGCCTCTTCAGGAAGCCACCGCCCGAATTGATATCTAGAACCTTCACCATCCTGTATATATACCAATTTAATCGATGAATGAAAGCATGTTGTGAAGTTCAAGTTCTGTTCTGTGTTTGTGTGTTTGCATCCCTACTCTCTCTGTCATGGTATCAGAGCAGGTGTGAGGTCAAGAGCCTGCTGTGCTTGTGTGTGAGAAATCGCTGTGTAGCAGACTAGCAGCAGTGTTGTGTTGGTGGAGATCTGTTGAGTTTTTCGGCCTGGTGTGCGCAACGAAAGTGTGTTGCAGAGGAATTGTGAGCTATGTTGAGTATTGAGTTTGTTTGATGTTGTGCTTTGTAAACTGTGAGAAGGAAGGCGTGCCCCTGTCCAGAGCCCCGTAGAGCTGTTGCTTGCTTGGAAGGCTACGTGAGGGAAATCTACCTCTGCGTGCCAGAATCGTGGTCGACCTATGTGCTGCTCATGCGTGGATTGGTGAGGAGTTTTGAGTAAGTTGTGAGTTTTGTGTTTATATGTCTCTGCTGTCTGTGTTTAAATCTTTGAGAGTCGTCCTCATTTTCTGAAGCAAAACTGAATTTCTAGAAGGCTCGTCCATATTTTTTGGAACCATTTCCTCCTCGGCTGCAGATCTTTTGAAGCTCTTCTCTTTATGAAAGTTCCCTTGGACGCTGACAACTTGAACAATTTTTTTTTTTTTTGGAAAGGTTATTTGAAATTGATTTCTGAGAGAGTAATCATTGAAGGATGGTAAAGTATATTCTGGAAGCCATCTTTAATTTTTGGGCCTCGTTCCTGACCGCAGACACAATAGAAATTCTTTCTTTTCCTTGAGCGAAAATTTCTGGAAGGTTTGAGCTAAAATTTTTAAAGTTTTGAGGAAGCCGCTTATATTTTCTCCTTGGCCATGAGCAGAAAAGGGCCGTTTTTCCTTGGCATTTTAGATGGCCATGAGCAGCAGCAATATACTTCTATAGGATCTTGCCATAGTAGCAACAATATACTTCTATAGGATCTTTTATAAGAAAAAAAAATTGCATTTTGGTGATTGGAGAAAGTTTTTTTCATCATGGCAAATTTGTTGCTTGATACTTATATGAATGAATCCACCAAACTTGATGGAGAAAATTATGTGAATTGGAAATTCAAGTTAATGACTATTTTAGAAGGAAATAATTTGTGGTCCATTGTGAGTGGGGATGAGCCCAAACCCACTGTTGCAGGTTCTATTCCAGATTGGGAGAGAAGGGAGACAAAAGCAAAGGTGTTGCTGTGTATGTCCGTAAAGGACAACATTATTCCTCACATCAGAGATTGCAAGACATCAAAAGAAACATGGGATACGCTGAAGGGTTTGTATGAAACAACAAATACAAACCGAATCTTGTTTTTGAAGACTAAGCTTTTATCTCTAAAAATGGAAGCAAATGAAAATATAAGCAATTTCATATCTCGTGTCAAAGATTTAAGTGATAAGTTAGGAGATATTGGTGAAAAGGTGTCTAGTACTGACTTAGTCACCATCATATTAAATGGCTTAGTGCAAGATTATCAAATTTTTGTTTCAAGTCTTGTAGCTAGAGAGAAACCCCCTACATTTGATGAATTGACAGGAATTCTTCTACAAGAGGAGGAGAGGATGAAGAGCTTTAATTTGGGCTCTAGCAGTTCAGATTTGGCATTGGTGGCCAAGGGAAAATATCCATACAGAGGCAAGCCATGGGACAAGAACAAAGGAGGCAAGTTTCAAGCAAAACAAAAAGGTATGACACAGTCTAAATTTCCAATCCATAAGAGAAATGAGGAGTGTTATTATTGTGGCAAACCTACGCATCATTCTAAAGATTGTTATAAAAGGAAATATAATGATTCTAGGTAAAAAAACAGAAGGCATAATGGAAACTTTGTGGACAAGGATACCTCAATCAATGATGGATTTAAAAATCTTAAATTGTTTGTTTCTGATGCTGCATTGTCTGTGGAAAATGATGATAAGAATGCTTGGTTCATTGATTCTGGTGCGTCACTCCATATGTCTTGTAATAAGGAGTGGTTTGATGAATATCATGAAAACATTAATGGAACATATGTATGCCTAGGAGATAACAGATCACTTGAAGTTCAAGGTTATGGAGTAATAGGTGTGAATTTGCCTAATGGACAAGAGAAACAGATCCATAATGTGATGTATGTTCCTGATATCAAAAAGAATTTAATTTCTGTTTCTACTATTACTGACCAAGATTTGAAGGTGGAATTTGTTAAATCACAGTGTGTAGTGAAAGACATTCAAGACAAGTACAAGGTTATTGCCACAAGAACCAGAGTTGGAGGCTTGTATAAGTTGGATGTGACCAAGAAAAGTCATCAAGCGTTGGCATCTACAACAATATCATCAGTCTAAGATTTATGGCATCAAAGGTATGGACATCTAAATCACAAAGATTTAATGATACTTCAAAAGAACACTATGGTTGAAGGGCTTCCTGTCTTGAAGAATGATCATGTTGAATGTGAAGCATGTGTACTTGGCAAGAAACATAGGGAGGAATTTCCTATACATAAAGAAAAAGGCAAAGGGAAATACTTGAATTAATTCATACTGATGTTTGTGGACCTATGCAAACTAGATCTATTGGTGGAGCATGGTATTTTATTATTTTTGTGGATGATAGATCCAGATATACATGGGTTTATTTCATAAGAAAGAAGAGTGATGTTTTTGAGCACTTTAAAGAATTTAAGAATATGGTAGAAAAACAAACTGGTAATTACATCAAAATTTTGAGATCTGATCAAGGGGAGAATTCAAATCAAGAGAATTTAATCAATATTGTAAAAGCAATGGGATTCTGCAACAATTTACAGTGCCACATACACCTCAACAAAATGGAGTTGCCGAGAGGAAAAACAGAACACTAGTTGAATGTGCACGTAGTATGCTTCAAGGTAAAAATATTTCTAATGTTTTTTGGGCTGAAGCCATTAATACTGTTGTTTATTTGAAAAATAGGAGTCCAACCAAAAGTTTAGAGCTTAAAACACCTTTTGAAGCATTTTATGGGTACAAACCAAAAGTGAGTCATTTAAGAGTTTTTGGTTGCAAGGCATTTGCTCATATTCCAAAAGATGAAAGAAGAAAACTTGATGCAAAGTCAATTAAGTGCATATTTATTGGTTATTGTGATAATAAAAAAGCATACAAGTTGTTTGATCCCAGTACTCATAGACTGATTGCAAATAGGGATGTGGTGTTTCGTGAGAATACAAATGAAGGTGATAAAATAAATAATACTAGTGG
The DNA here is from genome assembly GCA_031772625.1 of Pinus tabuliformis. NCBI lineage: Eukaryota > Viridiplantae > Streptophyta > Pinopsida > Pinales > Pinaceae > Pinus > Pinus tabuliformis. The sequence goes on along the minus strand of CM062808.1, from coordinate 699,208,667 downwards.
ATGGCATGATATTGATGATTATGTCAAATTAGACACAAGTGTTGAACAAGAACAAGAACAAGCATAGGAATAGGTACAAGTTCAAGAACAAGTAGCATCAAGCCATCATGACACTCCAAAGAGAGGAGAGGAGACTCTGCAAAGCCAAAATAAAGATGAAAGTAGTAAAACTCCAAGAATGTCATCACGTCAAAGTCAGGTACCTGTAAGGTATAAATATTATGCATTAATGTCTCATGTTATGAATGTTGTAGAACCTTCAAGCTATGAGGAAGCTAAAGAATATGAAGAATGGAGAGATGCAATGAATGAAGAATATAAATCTATAATGAAGAATGACACATGGGAATTAACAGAATTGCCTAAAAACAAAGTTCCCATAGGATGCAAATGGCTTTATAAATCTAAATTTAATGTTAATGGAAGTATTGATAAACATAAGGCTAGATTGGTTGCAAAAGGATATTCACAAAAGGAGGGAATTGATTATGAAGATACATTTGCACCTGTAGCTAAGTTGAACACAATTAGAATCATGATTGCATTAGCTACAAAATATAATTGGAAAATGCATCAGTTAGATGTCAAATCTGCATTTTTGAATGGTGAGTTAAAAGAAGAAGTTTATTTAGTACATCCTGAAGGGTTTGTAAAACAGGGACAGGAGCATCCGGTTTGCAGGTTAAATAAAGCTTTATATGGCTTGAAACAAGCACCAAGATCATGGTATGTAAAAATTGATTCTTTCTTTTATGAGAAGAAAAAATGATCCTAACTTGTACATGAAGGAAGATGAAGGCAAGAATGTTGCTTTAATATCTGTATATGTTGATGATCTCATCATAACAGGAAAGGCATGCAAGTTGATTGAATAAATTAAAAATCAGTTGTCACATGTATTTGAGATGAAGGATCTTGGTCAATTGCATTATTGTTTAGGTCTTGAAGTTTGGAGGGAACCTGGTAAGACACTAATCACACAAAGAAAATATACAAGGGAAATCCTTAAAAGATTCAATATGATTAAATGCAAAACAACATCTACTCCTTTAGAACAGAATGTCAAATTGTGCAGTGATGATGGAACCAAAGAGGTGAATGGCACTATGTACCGTCAACTGGTGGGAAGTCTGAACTATCTCACCACTACCAGGCCAGATATAGCATATTCTGTCAGCACACTTAATTAGTTCATGGATAAGCCTTGTGAAAGCCATTGGAAAACAACAAAGAAAGTCCTTTGATATTTGAAAGGAACACTTAATTTTGGTATTATGTATACTGATGAATTTGATGTTGAATTGGCAGGTTATTCTGATTCTGACTGGGTAGGAAATCTAGATGATAGGAAATCTACTACTGGATACGTGTTCAATATTGGTTCAGGACCAATATCATGGAGCAGTAAGAAACAGCCAATTGTTTCATTGTCATCCACTGAAGCTGAGTATAAAGCATTATGCAGTGCAACCTATGAAGCAATATGGCTTAGGAGGATACTTGAAGATGTTGGAGAAACAAAACAAGCACCTACGGTAATCAGATGTGACAATCAAAGCAATATCAACTTGGCAAACAATCCTATATATCATGAAAGGTCAAAACACATTGAGACACAACATCATTTTGTAAGAGAAAAATTGGAATCAAAAGATATTGACTTATCATATTGTAATACAAATGAAAATGTGGCTGACATATTCACCAAACCTCTTGGAAAGGATAAATTTGAAATATATAGAAGTAAGTTGTGCATTGTAGAGAATCCAAATTATGTTGTAAGCCTAGCTGAGACTTAGACCAGCATGCATGACAATTAAGAGTATAGTGTCTTGTTTATTGTACTAAGAGTATGTTTGTTATATAGTTGGAATTAAGGGGGAGTGTTGGAAGAAACTGGAAGTAATTCCAACTACCCAGAACCAATATTCAACAGTAATTTTAATGCAGTTTCTAGAAAGTGTTGACAAAAGGGCAAGCTTCTTCAGGAAGCCATCGCCCGAATTGATATCCAGAACCTTCTCCATCCTGTATATATAACAGTTTAATCGATGAATGGAAGCATGTTGTGAAGTTCAAGTTCTGTTCTTTGTTTGTGTGTTTGCATCCTTGCTCTCTTTGTCATTAGCTCACCAGGAAGTCAAAGAAGGTCAAGCAAGGATGAAAGAAGGAAGATCTCACCATTTTCATCATACACATATGGGCTAGGGTTTCTATAACAAGGGCCAAAAATTGTAGAAGTCTCAGGTAAGCTGAAGTTGCAGTAAAAGAGGTCAAAGTCACAATCAAGATGTTATTAGGCCGAAGTTGAAGACAAAGGAAAATTTTCTCATTTTACTTGGAAAAAGAAGCAAGGTTTGACTTGGTCTTGGATGAGTCTTGGTTAAGAGTCTAGGTCTTAGAATTCGTCAATTGGAGATTCTATAAGAAAAATAATATTGTGGGTTTTCCTCTCAAGATTAGAGAGGTTTTGGCCCTGATTGACCGTCTATATCTTGTGTCCTTTGTCTCATTGTTCCTTATGTTTTTGGTAGCCATTTGATGAAGAGAACACATTATAATAAGAAAGTAAAAGAGGAAGCAAATAAAGTAAAATAAAAATACATCACAAATAGTTATCAAGCAAGAGAAATCATCTCATCTCACTGCCCTAGATTTATCAACTGTAAGTTAAGCTCATTCCTTCAACTCCTAGGTAGGATTCCTCTCATGCACCTATCATGTGTATTATGAAATTGATATATGAATTTATGTATGATCAATCTTTGAGTGTACACCATTACAAAAAAATTATTCAAAGTTTCAAAACACAAGAATAACCAACATTTTTGTGGCCATTAATGCTATGGATAATGTTAATTATAAGTGACGTGTTTATTTAAAAATAAGATTGATCAAATTCCACCTTTGCATTTTACCTACACTTAGCATAATAAATCATTTTCAATGCCATAATAAATTAGTGAAATGTATTTTTTGAAGGGATCCCTTATCAACGTTCAAGATGAACTCCCATGCATTTCCTTTTGTACCTTTAGTCTTTGTCCTAGTGGTGATGGCTTTGAATATCCATGTTATATTTTCTTGTCAAATCTAGTTATTGTAGTTGTTGAAATATAAAATGATTAACTTATAGTTTGTTATTAACTACAATAATTTAAGCATAACCATACTTTGGAGGAGGTGAGGGAAAATGTTTCCTTGTGTTGATGAAGCATTTCCAAGATTGTACAAAATCATTACATTGGATATGGAGTTTTCAAATTTATATTTGTTTTGTACTTCCTAACAGGAATATGGGCGAAATTATTAAATTATTAAAGATGTTATTTTAACTATACGATCTAAAGAAATGATAAGAGTATTATTCATGAAAATTATGAAGGAATTATTGCATCATTATTAAGAATACCCATTATTTAAGTTGTAGTAAACTACTTCGATAGTTCAAAAATTTTAACATCCTAACTAGCCATTGCCTCATACCTCCAGGCATTTAAAATTTAGAAAATTAGATATGTATATGCTAATTTTCTATTAGCATATCTCAAGTTTCCCATTAGATTTCTCTAGTTTCTTAGGAATATATTCAACATGATTTGGCCCATTATTGTAAATACATCCATCTTGGGATAAAACATTTCAACTTCAATCCCCTTGTCCACAATGGTTTAAATTTTACTAGCTTATGTTATGTTCTTCACTCTTGGCATAACCAACTTAAAGATGCATTAGTTGGAGGATTTGAAGCCCTACTAAATAATGGTCCTGTTTGGACAACTATGTATCCAAGATATGTTGCCAACCTAACTGATCTTTATATTCACAATATTTTACAAGCTTACATTCAATCAGCAACTTTACATATGTCAAATTAATCCTAGGTTCTAGAAATTCACACTATATTTTTCTTAAGATTTATTCCCTCTACCATGCTCGCTCTCCATCCACAACTCACCATTGAGCTTACACATACAACATGGTGGTTGGACTTGGGAATAAAACACCAAAATTTTATATTCCACATAAATAACTTATCACAAGGAATGCTGACATCAATATACAAAAATAAATTCTCAATTTCCAGAGCCAATTATTCCAAGAGGGTTAAGCTTTGGATGTTCTCCTTTCAAAGAATATATGATTACGATCAATAGATCCTTTTCCTATATAATTCCACTAAGAAAATATCCAAGTTTGTCATCTACTAGTTCCACACCTTTTATACGTCGTTCATCACCAATAATTCCAATCAGACTCAATAAGACTTTGTGTTATTTTGGTAGCCACCTAATTTGTACACATTGTGATGAGTTGAAAAAGGAAATCCAATCCAAATTTCAACAAAAGGATGTTGATGATTAGATCCTAAATTTTGAACTCAAAAAAATGGTATTACATTTTAAAGGATTTGAGTCCCCTAACTTCTCTGATAGAAGAGGTTTTCCTACAAATACATTTAGGCATGCAACATCAAACAAGAAAGTTGTTAATTTTGATTTTATAAAATTTAGAAAACATGAATAGGTAAGTGTAGATTTTTACTATATATATTCAACAACTTATGTGATATGATAAAACACAAGACAAGAATCTACTCTACTCTTCAACGGAAACCAAAATTGATCGATACAAACAATAAGAAGAAAAGGAAGAATATCAATGGCACATAACATACTATTTCTCTGGGGAAAGCAACTGCTCAAAACCCCGAATATCTATATTGCATTAACTAGAAGATCTAAGAAGAAATAACAATGCTTGTTCATCCTAAACAATTCCTGCACTAGTACAATCTATCTCTCTGCCTCACAAGGTAGCTCAAGCCAACACTTAGCCAATTCTGATACCTGCCAAGCCCCTACTTCCTTGTGAAATTCCTGAGAGAATTAACCCATATTTAATTGGGAAATCCACTCTCCATAACTGCGCAATCCATCCATAGGCCCTCAACTGATTGCATGCACTATCTGTACAACTCAGAAAATTATACAATTGATAGTACACTGTCCCTAAACTGTAATCACAACTGGGTCTTCCTCTGAATTGACATGCATGAGTTATTTATGAGTAAATCTTCAGTTAATTGGTGTAGTACTGAGGATGCAATGGTGCACTTCTCCACTACTAGACTTCTAATAGTTCCTCCAATAGTTAGAACTAGTTTAACTGACTATAACTCTGTTAGACTGAATTATCTAATTACAACTCAAAAGAACTAAGCCTCAAAAGAACTAAGCCTGGGCCCCTAAATTTTAGGGATTACTCTACATGAATTTAGATAGAATTCCAACTCGAATTTCCTAAGCCAACTAAGTCAACTTAACTTAGTTAACTGCTACAAGCTGCTATGAGAATATAATTACAATTTAATTCAAGGAAAAATTAAATTAGGATTTTCTTGATGCTATTTTTAACATTTCTTGTTGCTATTTTCAACACTCCCTCTCAATAAGAAAGGAATTCAACTCTATCCCAATACGATACCTTTGGAATGTTCTGCATGAAACACTTATCTCTAGTCTTGTTGCTACTGCAACTTTTGAAACTGAAAAAACATCCAAACTGAATCAATATGATGCATATGTCACCAGAGTCTCTGACTGCTACTAGCTACTGCACTATCTATTGAAAACTCTGCACTTCTGCTGACTCTGCACTGTGCCATCTACATTGCTACCAACTTTGCTCTGTGCTCCCCAGTATCTGGCTGTTGCTAGTCTCTTCCTTTGTCTCTCTGACATCTGACTGCATCAACCGCCGCTAATCCATCCTGCTATTATGTACTGTGGGATCTCGTAGAAAGGTAATGATCCATGAGACATAACTTCTCAATGGACCCTGCCCAGATTTCTTCACTCTTGGGACTATTGCTTCACATCGCCCCACCTCTCGCCTGGAGGTATAACTGCATGTTCTCTCTTTTCCCACTTGGCTCAAAATTCCCCCTAATTGGAGGCTTCTGCTTGAGTGTATGTCTCCACTCGATCTCCTCTCTGATTCTCCAATTGTGGCTGCTCCAAAACTTGCTGAGGCTGCTTCTGAGGCTGCATGTTGAGAGGTAATTCACGCTCCTTCTCAACCACCAAATATTTAACCTTTGCCTTGCTCCTCAAGGCTTTGCATGCATCTTGCACAGGTTCTTGAAACGCACACCGATCTGTTTCACTTGTCCTGTGGCGATGTGTCTAAGGAAAACCTTTCCTTTACTAAAAATCACATCGTAGCCATGGTCTTCCAATACCACAATGGAAACAAGATTATTCTTTAGTCCCGAGACATACATCACATCTTTGATTCTGAGAGGTGAACCATACTCCCTCTGAAAGGTAACTGTACTGATGTCGGTCACGTTATACCTCCCATCATCTCCAAACTCTATGTTCTGCTTGAGGTCTTTCTCCTCAAAGTCATTGAAGAGATCTCCATTCCTCATTATATGGAATGAAGCACCGCTTTCGAGATACCACATGTTTCCCATTACAATGTTGGCCATGCATGCAATGATATTGAAATCAAGTTCGAATTGTGAAGCTAGAGCTTCACTTACTGCAACAAATGCATGCTCCTTCTTGCTTGGTTTCTTCGGGGTGCAATTCGTGGAAAAGTGCCCGTACTTGTTATAGTGAAAACACTTGAATTTCGACAACTCCTTCTTCTAGCCACCCTCCTCGACTTGGAACTTCTTTCCCTTGGATTTATTTTCTTTTCTGACTAATGCAAATTCCTCTTCCACTTCTTTGGAAGAGGTCCAATCTCTGGTGTTCCACCGAATCTCTTCCTGTACCAAATTTGACCACAACCGCTCCCAATATGGTAGCTTCTCCCTCCCATTAACAAAGTCTTGGTAATTGTGCCAGCTCTTGGTAATTCCTAGAAGAGCTAGGTTCACCATATTGTATTTGACAACAATAATCCCAACACTTCCAAGCTCATCCTGACAATGGGTGAACTTGGTCAAGTACTTCGAAATTAAGTCACCCTTCTCCATCTTGATCTTTCTGAGTTTTTCCTTCAGTTCCAACTTCCTATGGTCACTATTATTTTGAAATAGGTCCGTCAATGCCTTCCACATTGAGTATGGAGTGTCCTTACCATGGAGACTTGAGACAATGTGATCTCGAACTCCTTCCAAGATAATCCTTCTCTTTTTTTCCACACACTTTCTCCATTCAACCAGATCTTTAGCATCAGATGCTGGAGGCTTAGGAATGTCATGATATATGAATTCCTTGAGGCCATTGTCTTCCAAAACTACCTCCATCATGTCCTTCCAAGCTATGTAATTCGAGCTACCCTCTAGGGCATACTCAAGTCTCAGGCCATAGAATGACATATTGTTGACTCTGAAGTATGAACTTGCAAATTCATTTCACCTGCACAAAAAACTCGAATTCCCCTCTTATATACTGTCTCACCTCTGATACCAAGTATATTTTTACTGTATAGATTCAAAAACTTATGTGATATGCTAAAATGCAATACAAGAATCTACTCTACTCTTCAGCGGAAACCAAAATTGGTCGATGAAAAAAATAAACAGAAAAGGAAGAATATCAATCACACATAACATAATATTTCTCCAGGGAAAGAAACTGCTCAAAACCTCGACTATCTACATTGCATTAACTAGAATATCTGAGAAGAAAATACAACACTTATTCATCGTGAACAATTCGTGCACTAGTACAATCTATCTCTCTACCTCACAAGCCAGCTCAAGCCAACACTTTGCCAATTCTGTTGCCTGCCAAGCTCCTACTTCCTTGCGCGATTCCTGAGAGAATTAACCTATATTTAATTGGGAAATCCACTCTCCATAACTACACAATCCATCCATAGGCCCTCAATTGATTGCATGCACTATCTGTACATCTCAGAAAATTATACAACTAATAGTACATTGTCCTTGAACTCTAATATCAACTGGGTCTTGCTCTGAACTCACATGGATGAGTTATTTATGAATGAATCTTTAGTTAATTGGTGTGGTATTGAAGATGCATTGGTGCACTTCCCCACTACTAGATTCCTACTAGTTCCTCCAACAGTCAGAACTAGTTTAACTAACTATAACTAAGTTATATTGAGTTATCTAATTACAACTGAAAAGAATTCAACCTAGGCCCCTAAATTTTAGGGATCACTCTACATGGATCTACATAAACTTCCAACTCAAATCTCTTAAGCCAACTAAGTCAACTTAACTTAGTTAACTGCTACAAACTGCTATGAGAATAGAATTACAATTTAATTCCCAATTTAATTCAAGGACAAATTAAATTAGGATTTTCTTGATGCTATTTTTAACATTTCTTGTTGCTATTTTCAATAGTAAGATCATTGATTACATTTCCATAATAGTTGAGAACCATCATAATATGTCTTACCAATCCCCTATAAAACACAAGATCAAAATTTTGCTCCAAGGTGTGACTTTAAAAATTGAAACCTTTAAAGAAGAACTAGGAATTGAATTTTCAAGTTATAGAGCGTATTAAAAAAGGAAACATAGCCTTGAAACATATAATATATATGTGAAAAAGTACATGCTATTGATTAATTTGATGATTCTCCTTATATAAGAGTAGAATCACCCACAGCCCCGAGGGATAGCTCAAATGGTCGAGTTCCCGTTGATAGTACTCTCCCGGTTTGGGAGGTCACGGGGTCAAATCTCCTCGACGCCCTCGGGGTTAGGCCCGATCTGGCCGAACGGCAGTTCCCTTCGGGTGGAGCTGCCCCGATTATTTACGTGGACGTAGCGGCCCACCTTTGGTGCCCCGTGAACCACACAGAAAAAAAAAAAGAGTAGAATCACCCACATGGTATAAGTGAAAAATAGGTGTAGTCCACCTAGTTCTATGAGGTCTACATCTCCATTACATAGTACAATGGGTTCTTTATTTGAAGCATGTATTATTAAGATACATATGGCTTGTTCAACCTTTATTATTCTAGATCCAAATGCATCATTTTCCAAACTTTCCATTGTGTGTGTGTGTGTTGATTTCTTTTCCTATTAAGGATAAGAGTCAACCTCCTAGGGACTTATCTAATTTCCCTGTATATTTTTATAGAGGTAGTAATATTTTTTTTCTATTCACTTAGATCTTCAAAGTTAATTCAATGTAGAAAAATTAACATTCAACACATTCACTTAGGAGTGTACTAGGTGTTTTTTTTTTTAAAGAAAGAAAAGAAAAATAATATAAATAAATATTATCTCATTGATGATTCATTCCATGTTACATATCCATTCAGATATCATGAGGAAGACAATTGAAGCAAATTCATAGACATAAAATAAACAAATGGCCTAGATTATGGGAAAACTCTAAAATGATTTTATTAATTCAACACCATGAAGAGTCATAGGAAAAAATTCACGAGATCTCAATGCTTGAATAAAAATTATATGAAACCACAAATTTCATGCACTCTCGAAAATAGCTCTTTGAAAAAGTAAAAAAACAATAGTATAGAATTTAAGTTTGAATAAAGTAGGTGCGTAAAGCACTCTACAAAATTCTTGACACTTAAACACAAATTGAATGTATTAAGTCCTAATATATTGAGATGGGGCTCCCATGGACCAATAATTAATATATAGTAACTTGGAAGAAAACAAAAGGAATGCAGTCATGGATCGAATTTACAAATGTAAAAAATAATTCACAAAGCTAGATGATCTAAGACTGGGGAGAAAGAAAAGGGAATTGCATTAAATAAAATAGAGATCACTAACAAAATTGCAGAAGAGTGACTAATAGAATGAATCTTGTCTCTCTCTCTCTCTATTCTAGCATTATATTTTTGGATTATATATGGGCTTCATATATTTTTTAATATAACCGATGAGTAGTTGTTAAGAATTAACAATTTCGTTTAAATATTTTCTAAACCATTGTTCCATATACTCTTTCATTGACAGGACAATTATGTCTTGCATTGCCCTCAATGAAAATATATCTTCTTCTTTTTCATTTGAATATACTTGTAATTGTTCAATGATTGACATCCATCCTTATCTCGATTTCTGATTCTCATTACTTTAGAATTGGCAATTTAGTTAATTTCAATGATGATTAAGAACTAGTCTCCATTCTAATTAACAATGTAACTAAACATTTTTCAATTTCTTCTTCTAGAAAATATTTTAAGTTGTCAAATTCATTACTCCTTGATGTTTTAATAACTTTCAAATATTATTGCAATATATCTTTCAGGATTATCCTGGAGTCTCTAAATTTATAGGCCCTTGAATATCTTTGACAACTTTAATAGTTTTTAAGAAATCATTACTCCTTTAGTTATTAATCCTTGTGCACTTAGAAATAGCATCTTGCAACATCTTGATTCTAGTGTGCCATTCTATCTTAATTTTCTTTCTTGTTGGAAGCCCTTGTTGATTCTTCTGAAATTCACTAAGGGTAGAAATCTTGGTGATAAATGTTATTAAATCATTATCAAAAAAGTGTTGATCATGTTCTAAGTCCTTTCACAAATAATATGAAAAGGAAGAAATCCTTTGAGAAATATTTCTTAAATATAAACAAATTTCCTATGCTTCTTCAATAATACCCAATTGCTTATTAATATTATTTGTAACATAGGTTCTAATGCATTTAATATTTCTTCTACTTTTCTAATTTTATTGGGTGTGCCAGGTGTAGTTGTTGGTGTAGGTTATGGGGATTCAATAGATAAAGGGGAGATGAATAGAGGTTTGATACTGTGAGCTTGTTCAACCTCACTGATATTTATATTTAATCTCATGTTCTCAATTTCCTGCTTTGTGTTAGAATGAACAAGTGTGTCCTTGTAGCCATGTGTAATTTAAGAAGTCTAGTAGCCCCAACTCCTTATACATCTACCTATGACTTCCATTTTTTCGTGACTTTCTTATTTTTAGTATGCACCTTTTCAATTTGTAATTTCCTATTGAGTATTATTTATTGTCAATGGTTTCTCTCCAAAAACGGCTGGCTCCTCTATAGCTAGTTCTTCTATTATCTTTTGGCTTTCAACTAAATGTGGTGCTACCTAGTTTGGGACTGTAGCACTGTACAATTCCATGTTAGTTAGTCCTTCTTATTATTGTGATCATTTCTTATTAGAATTTTTGATCACTTCTTGATGACGTGATAATATAATATTTTTTGAAGCTATCATGAAGGGGTGTCTCTTCAGCATCATCTCCACCTAAGTGTTGTTCTTTACTCTCTCCATGGTTTGTAGTTGTTTCATGTTTTTCATGAACTGAGGAATAACTCCGACAGGTTTGTGGGATTGATGAGGATTATCCATTTTCCCTTTTTTCTTGGTCTTGGTATTTCCTTCTAAATTGATACTAATTTCAGTGACTAAATCATCATTAATACTATTGGTTACTTTTCTTTTTCTCTTGTAGTTTTTGCTCATTGTCTTCACTTTCTTCTATACTGGTGAAAAAGTTATTGTATCTTATCGATGCCAAAAGTTTTGAAAATAACCCCTAAGATCAAATCCTTCGACAAGTTCAACCCTTTTCAAGTTAAAATATCTTAATTATTCATACAATTATGCTAAATGCACATAATTCTACACCACAACTTCTCCAATGTTAAATGGTATTGAGATGACTTGCTTCTTCTTTTTCATGTGATATAAAATTGACTAGGAACAATATTACCTACACACTTCTACAACAAAATACTTATTAGAAATAAAACCAGGGAGTCACAATGACTTATCTTGATAACCATAAAGTCTTATGTATGTATGGTTTTTCTCCACTACATACTCTCCTTTTCCTCCAAGAACACTTGTACTTTTGAAGTCATCATATGTGGTTCTTTTTTAGTCAATATGTATCTAAACTCTCTAACAAATCGGTCCTGGACAAGGCAAAAGTGAGATGGTGCCTTATGTCTCCTCAAAAATGGATACTAGAAATGTATTAGTTCCACTTCAGGATTCATGTTTCTCTTACAAGGAAGGCCATTGAACATGATGCAATAAACTATATCCATCACTAAATAGGCCATCATGAAAAATATTTGAGTCTTATAATAATTTGTTAATTAGAAGGAAATATCATTACATATTTCTTCCACCTCGTTGAAAACAATATCCTTTTTTAAAGAAAATGCAAGATGTATAAGACTGCCCTAAGTACATGAGACATTCATTTGCATCCCATAATGTGGGTGAATAACCAAGAAAAATGTTTGTATGTTTCTTCTAGTAGTGAAATATCAATGGAAGTGAGGTTTCCTGGAACGTGCACAAACTTGAGCATGAATTCTCAAATGACATTGATTTTTCCACCTTGGGATTCAAGAAACAAATCAACTTCAAGCAATTTGAGTTTCTTATTTAGTTATGGAAACTTGATAATCCTTCTAAAATATTTTGGAGTCAATAGGATTGGGTTCTTTCCCTATAAATAAACTTTCATAGTATTGGTCTTGGGGTTGAATTGGTGGTCACAACAAAAAATATCTCTAAAAAAAAAAACCTTTAGAACACATATAGCCTTACCGAGGCTTAATTATAATTCTCCTTAGTTATTAAGGTTAAATAACATTTGTAGGCTATATACTAATGGAATTTCTCGTCTTTTTGTTTGAGTCAATTAGCTCTATCCCTATATAAAGACTCCTTCCCCTTACTCACCATATTGCTTTATTCTTCCAATGAACATTGATATACATGATAGGTCAAGTGAGGTTTTATGGAGATATTAGCAAGTTTAAATATCAATTTATGGATAACATTTAGTAGTAAATGCCTTCATCATGTGCCATCTTCATTGGGACACATGAGAGTAATAACTAGAATTTAATAACCTATGGCATGTATTTAAATGGTGTATTGGAATATTTGATTCATGTAACATAATATAAACACCTTTCCACCTTGAGGATCAAACTTACTTAAATGAGATTTAAATTAGCCATGAAAGGAGAAAACATCTATGATTTTCACTAAATATGGCTTATGAGCAGATAGGTCACTTTGATAGAGTATATGGTATGCCTTATGCAGAAGTTTTATGTGTGCAGAGAAATATAAGTGTGGAGGAATGGAATGTGCATAAATTAAGATGTGTAGATATTTGAATGGGTAGGGTTTTCCTCACACTTGTTAAATGGTTAAGTATAGGAGAAGTGCAGGATGGGCCATATGTGGAGTATAAATTGTGCAAAGTGTGGGACTATTACTTGAGGTGAAAAGTTTCGCATGAAACTTTTGGAAATATGAATAATTATGGGACGTGACAAGAGAAAAGGGAAGTGTAAGGGATAAATGATGATGATAATGATATATGAAAATGGGTCAACATATCAGCTCCAACTGTGGAATAGTCACCCCCTATGGGTTACTAAAATCCCAAAAGTCTTTGAATTCATTGGGCGTGGAGTCCAATTTTCCCTTGAATTTACAAGGACAATTTGAGAATGAAATAAGTTGAATATATACAAGTTTTTATGCTTGTATGATATAGATAAGGCTTGGAAAGTGCCAGAGGAATAAATGCTTGGGATGTTTCCTATTGACTGACAACTGTAAAGTTGATCATCCATCCCCTTCAAGATATATGAATTGAAACCATTAACTTTCTCTATTTGATAAGGTCCAATCCATAACACATCAAACTTAGTATGGATTAAGGGTTTTTATTTGGATTAATTCCATATTAAAACAAGCTTGCCTTTGGAGAAGGCTTTGTTTGTATCTCTTATATTGAAGTTTTTTTTCATTGTGTTGTCTTCTTTGAATATTCCTGAAAGTTTGCTATATTTTTTCTTCTAACTAAATCAAGCATTGAATTCTTGTTTGCATGGATGTAATTTATTTTTCATCTTGTATTTTATTTGTTGTAGCCAATGCATTGATTTTCAACTATATAGGTAATATTGCATCCCCTCCATTTACCAAATGAAACGGGGATTGGCTTGTACTACTTTTTGGTGTGATCCTACTAGCCTAGAAAGCCTTCAACACATTTATGAAAATTCCTTTGATTTTAAACAACTATTTTCTTCAATTTTTGTATCAAAGTTTTATTTGTTGATTCAACTAAGCCATTACCTAGTAATTAGAATATTTCCCTATTAGTATTCCAAAAATATTGTAGAAGTTTGTAATCTTTGAACTAATAAATATTGATACATTGTCTGTAATCAAATTTTATAGAACACCAAACATTACAATAACATTTTCCTTTAAAAACTATATGAGATACTATTTGTTGGCTTGCTTTAATAATATTGCTTCTGTTGAAAATAACAATAAGAAATGTTAAAAATAGCATCAAGAAAATCCCAATTTAATTTGTCCTTCAATTAAATTAGGAATTAAATTGTAATTCTACATCTCATGAAAACTTGTAATAGTTAACTAAGTTAATTTGACTTAGTTGGATCAATTAATTCGAGTTGAGGGTCTAACTAGAGTCATGTAGAGTGTCTCCTACAATTAGGAGCACTAGTTAAGTTTATTTTGAGCTGCAATTATTTAATTCAGTCTAACTGAGTTAAAGTAAGTTAAACAAGTTCCAATTGATGGAGGGATTAGTGGGAGATCCAGTAGTGGGATGTAACCTGTAGTAGTGGGGTGTAACCAACACTACTCAACTAGTAAACCAGAGATTCACTCATAATCAAATCATGCATGTCAGATCAGAGAAAGACCCAGTTGAGATTGGAGTTCAGGGACAGTGTACTATCAGTTGTAAAATCATCTAAATTAAATAAATGGTTCATGCAATCAGAATAATGCCTAAAATAAATCATTCCTTAATTAGAAATCTCACTAATTTTAACCACTCGAATTGCCTTTAAAAGGAGGAATGAAGGCACAAGTTTAATCATTGTTTTGGTGAGCATGAGTTGGTGAGACCAAGCAATGGGTAGCACAAGTTTGTGTGTGGAGCTTGTGAGAGAAAGGAATTAGGAGCTTGGAGGCTTGGAAACTTGGCTAATTATTTTCCAAAGGAAGTGAGTCAGGCAGAGGATACAAAATACTTGTGCAGGTTGAGAAAAACATATTGTATTCATCCAAGACTTGTCTAGGAAGAAGTAAAATAGATAGAGATAGCGCAGAGGTTGCTCGGGCTTGAGAAAAGTATTGTAATGTTATCACATTTCCTAATTAACACAACATATCGATAGCAGGGGTTTTTAGCTGTGGATTTCGCCATGAAATCATTGTGTAATGTGTTGATTGAATTATTTATCTTGAATGCTTCGTGATTTCACGATCGCTTAATTGTTTTCGCTGATGAGTAGAGTAGATTCCAGTCAATTGTTTTAACATATTACAATACAGAGTTTGAATATACAAGGAACTTCTACATGGTATTAGAGCTAGAATTGTAGAAATTTCTACATGGTATCAGAGCTAGATTTGTAGAAATTTCTACATGGTATCAAGGCTCAATTTGTAGAAATTTATACATGGTACCAGATCTGAAATCACAATAGAAGAGAATAATTCAAAGTTGTCCTTGCAAATTGATGGATCTCTATTTCAGGGTAGATCCAGAAGACCCTATGTGCATATTTCTTAATGGAGTTAGAAGGATGCTAGTGGGAAGATCAATGAGCCAATGTTTAGTCACAAAAAATGGAGTTGTGATCATTAATATTGGAAGATTGAGGAGCAGAGATACTTTCCACAGGGAGATCGAGACTCAGAGGGAGTCTAGTTTTAGAGGGAGAAACCCTATGGAAGCTAATACTTCAGGATCTGCGGAGATCAGACTCATTATTATAGTAGTTGCACTAGCAATGAAAAAGCAACAACAAAGCAGTAGCAACAACAATATGAGTAGAACAGATTTAACTCATGCATGAAAAGCCTTGAGGAGCAAGGAAAAGGTTAGAGACCTGGTGGTTGAGAGGGAGCATGAATCACCTCTCAACATGCAGTCTCAAAAGCAACCTCAGCAAGTTGTAGAGCAACCACAATTGGAGAGGTAGAGAGGAGACCGAGTGGAGACATCCACTCAAGAAAAGACCTCTAGAAGGGGAGATTTTGAGCCAAGTGGGTAGAGGGAGCACATGTAGCCATACCTCAAGGAGTGAGGTGGGGCGATATGAAACCTTAGTCCAAGAATTTCAGAAATTGGGTAGGTTCCATTGAGGTGTTTTTGTCTCATGGATCATTACCTTGATACGGGGGCCCACTATATTCAGTAGTAGTAGGATAAATGCCAGTCAGATACCGAGGAGTGCAGAGAAGATTTGACAATAAAGTAGGAGGCTCAATAGCAGAATCAATAACAAAAAAGTTTTCCTAGTAGACAATTGCAAACACAATCGATTCAATTTATTTTGTTTGGATGCTTTTTGGTTCCAGATGTTGTAGTATAAGCAACAACAATGACAAGTGTTGCATGTAGAACATTCCAAAGGTACTAGATTGGGATAGAGTTGAATTTATTTCTTGTTGAGAGGGAGTGTTGAAAATAACAACAAGAAATGTTAAAAATATCATCAAGAAAAATCCTAATTTAATTTGTCCTTGAATTAAATTAGGAATTCAATTGTAATTCCACATCTCATGAAAAATTGTAATAGTTAACTAATGATGTAAGTGTGTATAGTACATGAATTTGAATTCTCGGGACCAATAACATCCAAACTCCACCGAGAAAAATATATTTCAACTGTGATCATCTTTAGGATCATAAAAACTTTATTTTCCTTCCCTAAGAGCATTTTACTCGCCATACATTTTCTTATGAAAGAATATACATCTCTAAAAAGTGTAGGCTAATAGAATTCATATTTAAGAATTCTATGAGAGTTTATTGTTGGAGTTATGCGCCCTCAGGCCTCCACATACATCTTCATGCATTTCTTTGATATGTTTGACATTCTTAGAATGGAAATGCATATTAATAGAATTTCATCATGATTCCTTCTGAATAATATCCTAGATACTAGTACAGAAATATTAGACTTCATTTTTAGTGTTCTTCTTTCCTTGTCATTCCATTTGGAAATTGTCTTACCTTCAAATAAAATATAATTTCCTTGTACCCTTATGATTTTGGTAGTGATTCATCTCGATATCTTCCATTGGGTGAGTCAGCGTTTACTACTTCAATTTCCTTGATCAATTTACATAACCCTTTCCATTTCACAATTTTTAATGGCTTTTTCTCAATATCATATTCTTATAGTTTCACTAACTAATTAGTCTATCTTCCTTCTCTAATTTGTCATGTCAACATCATTTTGACCAATGGATAAGGTACATAAGCGATTACATGAGATGTCAAGGCATAGTATATGAAGTATGAAATGGCCTTTATTAATGCATATGCTTGTTTTTCCAACAAGGAATATTTCAATTCATGCTCTTGCAAAGATTTCCTCATAAATGATATTGGACTCTCTTCTTTTGATTCTTTCTTCTGAGTCAAAACTATAGATCTAGTCAATTCTAATGCAAAAGAGTACATGATAAAATATTTCCCAAAATAAAGGCTGATATGCACTAGAGTTCAAGTAATCATTGTTTTTATATCTAAGAAAACCTTTTGTGTATCATCTATCCATTCAAATTTTGGATTTCTTTAATAACTTGTTAGTAGGGTTGACAATTGAAGCATAATATAACACAAAGCTTCTGACAAAGTTTATCTTGCAAAAACATGATTGGACGACCTTGCAACTTGTTGCGGCGTTAACTTTGTTATAGCTCTAAATATTTTAGGATATATGTATATTCCCTCTTCACATAAAATGTGTCCGAGTAACTTCCCTTCAAATACTGGAAACAAACATATTTTAGGATCGAGGGATATTCCATATAGTATAAATCTTTCAAAAAAATTTGTAAATGTGATAAATTAAATATTCTCAACTTAGAGTACATGATTATATCATATTGATAATCAACCATAATTTTTCCAATCATTTACTTGAATCCATGATCCATTTCTCTTTAGATTTTTCACCTTCATTTTTCAATTCAAATGGCATTCGAACATAAGCTCCCTAGGGAATGGTGAATGTTGCCTTATGTTTGTCTTCATTAACAACCAATATTTGGTTGCATCTTGAGAATCCATCAAGCATAGACATTACTGCATACATTATGACTTGCTACAACAATAACTCCATGTTTGGAAAATGATACTTATGTTTGAAAGAAATCTTACCGAGGTCAAGGAAATCAATCCATTGTTTTTTATAGCCCCAAATACATTGGAAATCCAATTAGAATGACTGTTTTCAAAAATGATTCTTGCCTTTCCATCTTCCCAACATTCTGTTGAAAATACTAAGAGGGGGGGGGGGGGGGTTTAATCAATATTTCTTTTACAATTGTTACTTTACTAGTTTAGATCACTTATAAATAAAACACAAAATGAATAATATAGAACAAATAATTTTATTAACAAGAAATAATGAGGACTCCAATCCTATTTTTTACAATAAATTAAGTACAATAATGTTTAGGACTCCAACCCTAGATGAAGACACCAATCTTTCAATCCACTAGGTTCCAGCCTGCACTTTTCCCAGCACCAACTTGGACTTCTACAAGCTGTTCCAAAATCTCTAATGGTGCTTGAACAAGTTTGCAAGATCACTTACTCCAAGGTGTCTTCAATAGGTCCTAGATCCTCTTATGAAGTTTAAACAATTATGTTGGGTCCTTATAATACTAGTGATTACCCCATTACTATTGTAGTTATACCCCTTATTTATATTGTTGTGCCCCTATTACCCCCATATTGTTATTTCTGTGCCCCATAGAATCCATCTATTGTTATTTTTGTGGCTTTATATTATTATTGTTAGGTTGGCTGGATTATATTGTGACTCCTTAGACTCCTATATATAGAAAGGAGGTTTTGTCATTTGTATCATCCAATAATTGTTCATTTATGTAATGTAAAGGAGGTTGCCCCCTCAAAGAGGCTGAATTCTAAGGCGTTGATATATCTTTTCTATCTTTTCTTGAGTTGGTTTCATAACATTTGGTATCAGAGCTTTGGATTCTAGGGTTTCACTGCTCCAAACAGGTCATCGTGGAATTTTCGATATAAATTTTTTCTGTGACGTTTCAGAAGTCACAAAAAAACCCATTTGAGAAGAAATCGCGTTGAACCTTGGGTCCAAATTTCAGAGCTTTTCGGGCGATATTTGCGGAGATATGATCTGAGGAAATTGGTCTTTTTGCAAACTCCTGAATTACATTCAAAACAGGTGACCTGGGGAAAATCGTCATAACTTTCTCTCTGGGAATCAGATTGAAATTTCATAAGAAGGTACAGGAAGAGGACGGACTTTAGTTTCTTGTGTATCTTTTTCAGAACCAAAGATCAAAAATTGTACACATGGCACTTCATACAAGTTCACTCTTCTGGAAAGGTCTATAATCATGTCATCTTGGGAGATTGTGCATAACTCTTTCTGTGAGAATCCAATTTGGATCAGACTGGTGGCATTGGAAAGAGGACACAGAGAGCTACTACAGGTCACAAATTCAAAAACTAGATGATTGGAAAGTACATAGATACATCAGAGGCAATATCAAGCTCTTACAAAGTGAAAAAAGGTGTGTAGATTTTTTTTTAAATTTTTGCTTAAGATTGGTTTGAAAATTTATTTTGAAGGAATTCAAAGGGCATAGTAGAGAATTATTATCGGTAACTGATGCCCCGAGGAAAGAAAATGCAAACACCTAGTAAGGAACCTGAAAGCTCTAGCATGACTCATGAAGAAGAGGAGGAAATGCTACATGATATATCAAAATTACAAGAACAAGTGCAACAAATGTCACGCTCACAAAAGTTAACAGAAGCTAAGATAAATGGCATGGAAGCTAAGATGAATGGCATGGAAGCTAAGATGGACAATTTGAAGATAGATTTGAACACAAATTTGAAGACAGGCATGGCAGATTTGAAGACAGATTTGACAAATTTTCTACAAGAAATACTTACTAATGGTGAAAAGGTAGTAAAGGAAACTCATGATGAGAACAAAAGAAATGTTAATCATGATTCCATAGATGCTAATGTTGGATCGAAGAATCACCATATTCTAAAAATTGATATGAGGAAGTTTGATGGCAAGGATCCTGCCACATGGATATTATAGATGGAGCAATTCTTCAATCTCAATAATGTGCAAAACACACAAAAGGTACCTATGGCAACTGTATATTTGGAACCAAATCAATTTGTATGGTATCAATGGCTTTGTTCTCGTAAACAATTTATCACTTGGGCAATTTTTACGGAAGAATTGATAGCACATTATGAGGATACAAAAAGCAACACTTTTTTTAGCCAATTGATAAGTCTCAAACAAAAGGGTTCAATAATGGAGCACATTGAGGAGTTCCAAAAATTGAACATAAGGGTAAAAGATATTCCAGAGGAGCATAGGATTGATGTGTTCATAGGGTCTTTAAAGGATAATATCCAACATGATGTTCGCCTTTGGGAACCTGATTCATTAGAGAAGGCATTCAGGTTAGCAAGAAAAATGGAAAGATAAATTATGGCAACTAGGAAGCATACCATTCACAACTATAAAGACGGAAGTGTTGTTGCCCCTAGTCTTCCACAACCTACAAGGTTTACACCACAACAATTGGAAGAAAAGAGAGCAAAAGGGCTTTGTTACAATTGTGATAGCAAATACACAGAAGGTCATAAGTGTGCTGAGAAGAAATTATTCTACATAGATTGTGAAGAGGAAGAAGAAAAGGAGAAAGAAAGGTGAAAAGAAGAGGATATACTCCAGGAACAAAGCCTAGATGAAGAACAAATTAATCCAACCATATCTTGTAATGCATTGGCGGGAATTACCACTCCTAAAACCATCAAGATAGAAGGACAAATCAAGAAGAAAAAGGTAATAGTGTTGATTGATTCAGGAAGCACCCACAATTTTATTCATTGTAGGGTAGCAAAAGAATTGAATTGCTTCCTATATCCAGCACCAGAGTGTCAAGTGATGATTGCAAATGGAGGAACAATAAATTGCTCTGGAAAGTGCCATAATATCAAGCTATCCATGGGAGAATATGTATTGACTAGCCCAATGCTTTCCATTCCAATGGGAGGTGCTGATGTTGTACTAGGAGTCCAATGGCTACAATAGCTTTTAATTTTCAAGAAATTTTCTACGGAAGGAAAGGAAGTTGAATTAAGGGGTATTGCAGGGAAACCAGGAAAGATAATCAGCTCTAATGGCATGACAAAGCTTCTAAAAAAGGAGCAAAGAGGTGTAATTGCACAATTATGTTCGCTAGATGTTTCCACATTGGAATCATCTATTTCTCCAGATCTCCAAAAAGTCCTGGACAATCATTCCAAGGTATTTGAGACTCCCAAAGGTCTCCCACCTATGCATGATCATGATCATGCTATTCATCTGATTCCAGGAAGTGTTCCTCCAAACATCAGGCCGTACAGATATCCCTATGTCCAAAAAAGTGAAATTGAACGTATGGTTGCAGAAATGCTAGAGGCTGGTATAATTCAACTGAGTCAAAGTTCTTTCTCAGCTCCAGTAGTATTGGTGCACAAGAAGGATGGATCATGGCGCATGTGTCCGGATTATAGGAGCTCAACAAGCTCACTATTAAAGATAAGTTCCCCATTCCTGTCATTGATGAATTACTGGATGAATTGCATGGATCAATTTACTTCACCAAGTTGGATCTTCGTTCGGGATATCATCAAATCAGAATGAAGATTGAAGACATTCCGAAAACGGCATTTAGAACTCATGAGGGTCATTATGAATTTTTGGTCATGCCTTTTGGCCTTACCAATGCACCTTCAACATTTCAAGGTTTGATGAATTCAATTTTCAAACCATTCCTTAGAAAATTTGTGTTAGTATTTTTTGATGATATACTAATCTACAGCAAGTCTTGGAAGGATCATGTTGAACATGTTGACAGGGTGCTACAACTATTGGAGGAGAAACAATTATATGCAAAAAGATCCAAATGTTTCTTTGGAGTCCAGGAGGTGGAATATTTGGGTCATATTGTATCTCATGAAGGAGTTAAGGTAGACCCTAGCAAAATTAAAGCCATTAAGGAATGGAAAATCCCCACATCCATAAAGCATCTGCGAGGATTTCTTGGGTTGACAGGGTATTATCGCAAGTTTGTTAAGAATTATGGGAGAATAGCAGCACCTCTAACAACATTATTGAAGAAAGATTCATTTTCATGGACTCCGGAAGCAACAAAGGCCTTTGAACATCTTAAAGAGGCAATGTGCCAAGCACCGGTCTTAGCTACACCGGACTTCACAAAAACCTTTATTGTGGAATGTGATGCTTCAGGAAATGGAATTGGTGCTGTTCTAATGCAAGATGAAAGACCCATTGCTTTTGAAAGTCGTCCAATCAAGGGAAAGTTTTTAAGCAAAGCTATTTATGAGAAGGAAATGTTGGCAATACTCCATGCACTTAAGAAATGGCGACCCTACCTAATGGGAAGACACTTCAAGGTAAAAACGGATCATGATAGCCTTAAATACTTTTTAGAACAAAGATTATCCTCTGAAGAGCAACAAAAGTGGGTCACAAAGATGTTGGGTTATGACTTTGAAATCATCTACAAAAAAGGGAAGCAAAATGTGGTGGCAGATGCACTCTCAAGAAAGGATGAGGATGTGGAAGCATTGTTGTGTGCCATTTCTATTATCCAACCAGATTGGATAAACGAAGCAAGGGAGGAATGGAAGAATGACGAAGAAGTGTGGGCACTTATTCGAAAGCTACAACAAGATTCCAGTACTTCTGATACATTTAGCTGACAAAATGATTCGTTATGGTACAAAGATCGCTTATACCTCTGTAAGAATTCCCAGCTAAAACAAAAGATTCTTATGGAATTGCACACTTCTCCCTTAGGAGGGCACTCAGGATTTTTAAAAACTTACCACAGGGTTAAGAAGGAATTTTTTTGGGATGGCCTTAAATCAGATATTCAAAAGTTTGTGGTGGAATGTTTGGTTTGCCAACAAAATAAAGTTGAAACAATTAAGACACCGGGTCTATTACAACCTTTATCCATTCCAAGCCAACGTTGGGAGGAGGTTTCAATGGATTTTATCACAGGTTTACCCAAGTCTGAGGGAAAGAGTGTCATCATGGTGGTAGTTGACAGACTTACCAAGTATGCACACTTTTGTGCATTATCACATCCATTTAAAGCCAGTACAGTTTCTACTGCATTTATGGAAACAGTTCAAAAGCTACATGGAAACCCAAAGATTATTGTAAGTGACAGAGATCCCATTTTCACTGGAAATTTTTGGACATAATTATTTTCTTGTCTTGGTACTCAGTTAGCTCATAGCTCATCTTATCATCCTCAATCTGATGGGCAAACTGAGATAGTAAACAAATGTTTGGAAGGATATCTTCGTTGCTTTGTATCTGATAAACAGACACAATGGGTCAAATGGTTGCCTCTGGCTGAATGGTGGTATAACACTTCCTTCCATACATAAAAAAAAATGACCCCATTTATGGCACTTTATGGGTATCAACCACCATCCATCACATCATATTTAAGAGAAAATTCTAAGGTTCAGGCAGTGGAACATCACATCGAACATCAACAACAAGTCCTCCAACTCTTAAAGGATAACCTCGTGTTGGCACAAAATAGAATGAAACAACAGGCAGATCAACATCGCAGTGAAAGAAGTTTTGATGTAGGTGATTGGGTATTCCTACGGCTACAACCATATAAGCAAATGTCCCTAAAGCAAGCTAAGAAGGATAATAAATTATCACCAAAGTATTATGGTCCGTACAAGGTGTTGCAAAAGATTGGTACTATGGCATACAAATTGGAGCTTCCTGCAGCTTCTCGATTGCACCCAGTTTTCCATGTTTCATGTTTAAAGAAGGTTATAGGCGACAAGCTCCCAATTCAAACAATATTGCCAGAACTTGACGAAGAAGGAAAAATTATATTGGAACCGGAAGCAGTCACAGAAACAAGAACTCGACAACTATGAAATCGATCAATTTCAGAGTATCTTATCAAGTGGAAGAACTTATCCGCTAAAGATTCCACATGAGAGGATGAGAATTTTATGCAAAAGTATCCATAACTACTCAAGTGTTGAGGACAACACTTTTTTGAAGGAGAGGGGCATGTTGGGTCCCTATAATACTGGTGATTACCCCATTACTATTGTAGTTATACCCCTTATTTATATTGTTGTGCCCCTATTACCCCCATATTG
The DNA here is from genome assembly GCA_031772625.1 of Pinus tabuliformis. Lineage (NCBI taxonomy): Eukaryota > Viridiplantae > Streptophyta > Pinopsida > Pinales > Pinaceae > Pinus > Pinus tabuliformis. Next base: position 699,184,420 of record CM062808.1, on the reverse strand, counting down.
TTATTTCTGTGCCCCATAGAATCCCTCTATTGTTATTTTTGTGGCTTTATATTATTATTGCAAGGTCGGCTGGATTATATTGTGACTCCTTAGACTCCTATATATAGAAAGGAGGTTTTGTCATTTGTATCATCCAATAATTGTTCATTTATGTAATGTAAAGGAGGTTTCCCCCTCGAAGAGGTTGAATTCTAAGGCGTTGATCTATCTTTTCTATCTTTTCTTGAGCTGGTTTCATAACAAATTACTACAAGTCTCAATATGTGCGTTGATAAGCTCACAATTCTGCTTTAATATGGCTATGGGTTGCTCCAATGTCTGCTACAAGATCAACCTTCAATAAAGCCTCAAATTATGATCAAAGTGCTGTTATAGGACTACTCAAGGATATATTCAAATGATGCTCACTTATAGCTCAAGTTACTGTCAATAAGGTCCAATCTTCTTTAAATATTCTTCTCTTCTCTAAAGGTCCTGAATGCTAATCCAAATATTTTCCCAAAACTAACGCAAACACTGCTCCAAATGAGCTTAAGGGTTCTTCAAGAAAGCCTTAAGATTTGCTACAAATTGCTTCAACATTACCTTCCAAATCTTGATCCAAAACTCCTTCAAAATTACTTAAGATATATTCAACAAGGCTTCATAGAGGTTTTAACAAATATGTCCACAAATTCAAGGTACATGTCAATATATTGCTCACCGAAATTATTACTCAAATATGAGCCTCCACTATTAATAATACTTTGGTTCTAAGGTCCGAATTATAAGGCCTAGATACCACCACAAGTTTGCAATGAAATATTAATGTAGGTCTGCAATCAAATCTCCAAAGAACCATAAGGGAGAACCCAAAATATGGCATAGGTCTGAAAAAGTATTATTACTAATCTGCTACAGAGAGTCTTCACAAGTTTGTAGGCTTCAGATATGCATTTTTTCTTCCTTTCTAGTGTGAACTCGTCTTTGCACTTCGTTTTCTTTATATATATCTTTGAACTGATTTATATCTACTTACTTGACCAAAGTATGGACAAATTCTATTGGGCATTTATACTTGTTTATGTATGTTTTAAGAGACACTTCTTTATAGGGAAGCCTACATAACCTAGCGAGCCTACATAAGTCGGCTTGCTGCTATAACACAATTTTAACACACCGATTTCAAAAATTCATATCTTCTAAATGAAAAGGATTTCAGAGGTATATGAAAAATCATTAGAAAGGGGATAATTTTCTCTACAAGCAGGTGAAAATATCATTTCAAGACTTTATTTCTATGGTCTTGTTGTCGCTGCTACAACACCCTCCCGAAAATTCACTACATTCAAATTTTGGAGCCTACTTCATTTTTGTATCAAGTGTTACCTTGGTCATCATGTGTCGTTTTATGTTATTATAGATTTTTTAAGTGTTCTTAAGTGTTCTCAAGTGTCTTCACATTGAGTAGAATATATTTGAAGCATTTTATGGTCGCGACATCCTTTTTGTTGTAAACGACACTTTTTGGTCACCTTCGCACACACGTCATCTATTGTACTTGGGGAATGTATATAAAGTGGAAATTTGATGTATACTTACCATTGGTCAAGGTTTTTAATTTTACTTGATGATTTGGTATGCGTCATACATGGTTTTACGTCTAAACTCATCATGTTCACCCCTTGCCCTATCACCCAAACTTAGACAAATTTCGGTCTCAAAGAAAACCCATTGAGCCCAAGATCACATGGGTGCACTCTAAAGCCTTGATGAAGATCCTTTGTTGTTCATAAGTGTGCCCTACACCCTCTAATAATGTAAGGGGCACTCCTCAAGCCCTTTTCCCTTTCCTTGTTTCAAATTGCGCCCTTTAAGAAACTAAGCCTTCCTTGAGTGCACTCCTTTAGCCTAAAGGAATGCACCCTCTGTGAGCACATGAGTGTACTATGAAGACCTGAATCTCAACCTGTCAACCTTCCAAAATGCGACATATTCCCTCTTATACCCTTTGAGTGCATGATCACACTTTGAAGGCACGAAGCATCGACCTTCAACCTTCAGGATTGCACCCTACGCCCTGCTGGGACTCTTGGGTGCATGAATGCACCCTGAAGGAATGAATCCTTCCTCCTTCAGCCTTCAATAGTGCACCTTGTGCCCCCCTCTCTCCCTTGGGTGCAATGCGCACTTGGGAAGCCCAAAGCCTTCCCCTTCGTCCTTCGGACTTGTGCCTTGCACTCTGCCTTGACTGCCTCCATCTCTTGAGTGCATGAGTGCATGACGAAGACCTAAAGCCTCCTTCCCTCAACCCTTTAGCCTTTCTAAGTGCACCCATGCGCCGAGAAGTTCCTTTTGTCCCTTTTGAGTGCACTGGAAACACATGAACAATAAATTTGCATAAAACATGGTAGAATAGGAGATTTTTAGGTTGATGGTTGCTTGTCGTGAGTAATTGTAGACACATGTATTCCAAGTACAACATGGGAAGCATGCACGAGGAAGATTGGGTAAAAGAAACAAAAAAAGGAAGCATGGAAAGAATGGAGAACACACTACCTTGCTGATCAAAGAACCCTAAAGACTCCAAGATTGAAGACCCTTTAGAGGGTGAAAGTTCCAATGATTAGAAGATGAATGAAGAATGAAGACACAAGTGCAATCCATGTCACCACTTAATAAGGTCCATGTCATTAGTCACTAGGAGTCCCAATCACCAAGGATAGTGACATGTCATGTCTTCATTATACGATGATGTGGAAATCATCATGTAATGTTGTAATCATTATAAAGACATATAAGTAGAAGTCCAAGAGCCATGTATGGAGAAAAGAGCCATGGAATTCCAAAAGATATGTAATACCAAAAGTCATATGTAATTCTAAAGGTCATTTGGAAGTCCAAAGGTTGTAGAAGTTCAAAGGTCATTAGGAGTTGGAAATTCAAGAGTCACAGGGATGTGAAAAGTCATGTCACAAGTTATAAAATGATCCTCATTTCTCATGTAAAGGAATTTTAACCTTGGTTTCTCCCACAAGGCATTAGAGAGTTAGGGTTAGTACTTTTGGGGAGCAAGTAGTGGCTTTAACGCTTCACTATTGGAGCTAGTGATGTCCATTGTATTTATGTATCTTGGGACTTTTGATTAATATTGAAGCATTTTGATACTAGCATAGTTCACTCATGGATTATGAATGTTTATAAGACTATTATTTGAATGTTTATGGTTCATGTTTTCTTTCATTTCTGCTAGAGTAATTGAACTATTTCGGTGACTTGAGTGCTCAACTTATTGGAATTATGTTGTAATGTTATAATGATCATCACATCTATGTGAACTATTTCACTTGATGTTAGATGAGTCTTTCTCTTTATATGTGTGTCTCCATTAGGGTAGTACTATTACTTCTCTCTTAGAGGATCACTTTATTTCCCCTTTGCAGTGAAAGAACCTAGATACATCTGCAATTAGACACTCACAAGGCACACTCACTTGCTCATTCGAAAGGACATATGCACTTCTCTCTCTTGCTGACAGTTAAAGCCAAGGCATATCTTTAAGTAAATGGAAGTGAGGCCATATTCAAGATGGGATTCCTACACCAAACAATGTAAGTTCTAATTGGAACCTTTTGTGAGGGAGATCCCCTGTATGTTGGCTATTTCTAGTGCCATTAACATTCTGGCACTAGAAGGAGGGATGTCAGTCATTTATGGATGATAACTCCACATACCCAAATCATTCTTCTTCTAGACAAGGTATAATATCCCGAGCACCACTCTCAATCCTATTCCTGAAGTAGGAGGATCTTCTCAGCTTGGACCAGAATCAACTTGTGAGGTTACTTATTAACAAATCTAGTGATTCGACCTATAACGCATCGGTTTGCAAAGGATATCAGTTTAATTCTGGGAGCACAAGGTCTCCTGCATTTTTTGAAGAAGAAAGAAGCAACTAGTACTGATTTATTAGTTTAGATAGTGGAATATTTAGTCTTTGCTACTCTTGAATATTTAGCAGAGTCTGCAGAAGACACGAAGCAACCAGATCAACTTCCACCTATTAATGAAGGGTACGAGGACGATGTTGTTCTTTCTGACGATAATTTTTACGGGTTAGATGGTGAAGGAGAATAATCCTCAGATTTTGATAGGGAGGAGGAACACAAAGATGAGAACATGATTGACCACGACTTGGAATAGATGGACCAAGGGCCTCTTGCTCTTTTGAACATTCTTCATAAAATTCCTAGACATCCGGAAAAGCTATTATCAAAGTTTGATCTAGATAAGAAGACAAAGGAAAAAGCTCACATTGGTGACTTCTACATGCATCTACGAATGTTGGAAGTAAGGTACAATGATGTTTGTTGTAAAATTTTTCCTTATACATTAGAAGGTATAGTAGAAAAAATGTACCATAGTCTACTTGTAAATTCAGTCCATAGTTGGAGGGAGTTTAAAAAGTTATTTTTAGAGAAATTTGCTGATGACAAGACTCCTGTCATGTTATTGAAATATATTAGATATAGTAAAATGGGGGTGTTATCACTCAGGTTGTCCCTCAGGTTGGAGTAAAGGGATACGGCCGAGGTAACCACAAACCAACTTTGGACTGCGGGTTCTAGCCCACCTGCAGTCAGAGAGGGCTCTCTCTTTTTTATTTAGCTTTGTTGATGATGATTTTAGGCTAGCTATTGAGTTCAGGGGTTTTTGTTTGTGTTTTGGTGAGAAGATTAATGTTTTCAGGTAAAGAGGCAATGCATATTCTGGTAAGTTTCAAACCATTGGGCATGGAGTCAAGGAGTGAGGCTGCTGGTGCGTTTTCTTGGTCACAGGAGGAATAAGGAGCAAGGTAGCTGCACATGGAACAATTTTTCAAGTTTAAATGATGGAAAGAATGCTAAGGGAGGAGAGGCAATTAAAAATCTCTCAGTCAGCTTAACAGAGAAGGGTGGATGAGCTCTATCTAAGGGCAGTAAAGAATCCCTAGATAACTGTCAAACACATGTGAATTAGGGTAAATATGAGCCAAGGGGAATTCATATTCATGTCCAATTCAGTTCAGATGAAAAAACATAAAGAAATAACAGAAATTGAACTTAGAGTGCATTTAAACAAGTTCTAAGCTAATCCTTCTTTCTGCTATTTAGATGGTGAAACGATGAAAACAGAGGTAAGAAGCACTTATTGAGCCATGTTGCAGCACAAGGATTCCACATTCACTTCCTCAGATCATTAGACATAGAGCAGACAGTCGTTCCTCCAATCTCTTTAGCAATCTTTGATTAAGTAAAACATTTCAGGTATACCGTGCGAGTCTCTAGTGAAAATTATCAATCGACCAACCCTTGAAACAATACAGAGGGTGGTATATATAGGGAAAATTCTCCAAAATTTGTTTATTATAGCTGTGAACTAAACAGGTCTAAAATTAAATGATTACTTTTAACCTAACCCTATCAGCAATAAATGCAAGAAAATATCTATGGGCTGCGCTGAGGGCAGCCGTATCAAAACTGAATTAATGCGTTGTCCTCGGTGGCTTGGTGCAGTGCTTTTGCAGTAACTATGTATGGGTGTCTGCTCCTTTGCTGTTCGGCCGCATTTAAAGCTTTAAATGTGACTTGAAAGCTTTAAATGGCCGCCATGACTTTCTTTGGCTTTGTTGGGGGGCTCATCAATGTTTAGCTGCTTCGAGCCCCTAAAAATCTTGACTGATCCTCTTTGACTCCTCTTCTTCCTCTGATACTCTCTGACAAATGAATTGGGCTGCTTCTCTGATGTGCTGTGCATTAAATCAAAATTTAATGGCCGTTGTTCGGCCCTCGGTCTCCTTCAGAACTGTCTTTTGCTTCTTTCTGAATGCTTCGCGAAAAAAAAAAACGGGTCATTCTGCGCCTTTCGGGCTTGCTGGGCGCTGCGCGATGAGGGGCTTTCCATTTTGGACCATTTCCCGTAGCCATGCGCGATTAGCGCCTAGCGCTAATCGCGCATGAAAAACTGCCTCAGAAACTGAATCCGGGCTTCCAGAGCACGATTTTCGCCTTTCGCGCCAAAATTGATGATGACGTCAGCATGACGTCAACAGGTGGGACCACGTATGGCAGATGACGTGGTGGGATGATGTCAGCACGTACGGAGGTGACGTGGCAGTACGGTAAAGGGACACAGTGGCAGTGATGTGGCAGGGTGACTCGGCGGTACGGTGGCAGGAGGCCACGCAGGCAGATGACGCAGCAGTATGACGTGGGGCTTACGTCACCCAAAGGAGAGCGGTTTGTGGTTTTCTGGGCGCACCGCCTTGGAGCAAAGGTGGTTTCGGGGAGGGGGGCTTCGCCACGGCTGGGAAGGTGACGCGTGGCGGGAGTACGACGACAATACCGCCCATCTCCCAGACGCTAACCCTCGGGCTCTTGGCGTATGGGAAGGCCCGCCCACCGTAGATCTCAGGCGGGCCAGATTTGACGGCTGGCGGCAAGGACGATACGGCGGAGGGTTAAGGGACGGGGTGCAAGAATATGTGAATCTTCATACGGCGCGGCGGGGGGGTTAAAAACTTTAGAAAAATGGGTTTTGGGTTATGTACAAATGAGCGGGTTAATATATTTACACTTGGGACTTAGGCATAAGGGCGAAACATGGGTTTTTGAGGGTTAGGACTAGGGGAAAAAGGTTGTTAGTATGACCAGGTGTCAAACTAACTCCTGTTAAGACTCGGATGGGCTAAAAACAACCCCAGGTGGACTATTTTTCCCTGGACTTTTAGGGAAATATGGCTATAGTGCCAAGGGGGGGGGGGGTATTATTATATTTTTGGGATTTTTATACATAGTTTTAGTAGGGGAAGGGGAAACAGATTAGGGAGTTAGATAATATAGTTAGTAATTAATATGGAGGTGACCAGAAAGCGCTAAGGTAAGGGACCTTAGGCTATTTGGGGAAAATGATTCATATAAGAGAAATGAACAATCCTTGAGTAAAGCAGATCTTCACCAAGGCAAGTGATATGGAGAATGATGAAACTAAGAGGCTCAAGCAGATCTTGACCTCTTTGGGGCAATTAGTAAGTGACTTGGGAAATTAGAAGAAGGGGGAGTTAGTGATATCCAGCCTGAGCTCCTCTAGGTGAAAAACTGCATCATAACTGTGATCTGAAAAGATAAAACACTTTGTAACACAAAATTGATCATGAATCATCATTCTGCAACCTCACAGCTACCTACCCAGCCTAATATACCTAACATTTTTTCTTCCTTTTGGGTGGGTGCACTTAGACTTGCAGACCCAGCTTTACAATTTTTTCTTTTTTTCTGTTTTCCTATCTAAATCTACACTTATTTTTGCCAAGGGCCCAGATTAACCAGTTGGGATCTTTTGATTCTCTACCTATCTACAAATCTGCCAAGATTAAACTGTTTGGACAAATATCATTCTCTATATTCTAAAATAGGAAATTGAAACCTAGGGAGACCAAGGTTAAACTGTTTGGACCTCCCTTGAATGAAAACTCTTCAAAACTGGAACAACTCATCAAAATTGGAATACAGCAGTGGCATTTGGACTAGCACACTTCATGGCATCTTGTGGAAATATGGAACACTGCAGCCTGCAAAGTATGACATATTTGGCATGTAAAATGTCAATCATGAAATATGAACACTTGTTGCAACAGGAAGCTAACAGGGGGAAAATGAAAAAGCGAAAGATTTTAATTAGAGGTTCAAATGTATATTGAATAAGTTTCCCCTAGACATGAAACCACATGATTCAATCATTGTTGACTACTATACAACTGCCTTTCTTGCCAACATTTCCAAATTTGTTAAAAGGGATAGAAAGGCAACACTGGCATTAAAATTTGCAGAGACTATCACCGTCGAGAAGGACTTGCATGCTATCAGAGTCATTATTGATGATGACAAAGTAAAGGACTCTAAGGAAACTAGTAGGAAGTATTAACCTTCTTCCATTAAGGCTAAAGAAAAGGAATCATCAGATATTGAAAACTTGACCAGGATGGTGAAAACACTTACTAATGAAATTTCAGAGCTAAAGAAAAGGTCAAGTGATACTTCTACTAGTAGCAAGCCTCCCAAGTCCTTCACTTTTCGAAGGAATAATAATAATAGCAACAACGATCAACCCACCAAGTTTGCACATATCTAGAATGTTGTGCTAAATGTAGAAAGTATTGGCATGGAAAATTATTGTTCTTTCCATTAAGAATATCACTCAGAAAAGACATGTTCACAATGGAACCAAAACATGGACACTCTGGATGCACACATTATGGATTCCTTATTAGAAGATGAGCAGGCAAAATCGATAGAAGAAGCAGAGGAACCTACGACGACTGAATAAATCAAAGGTACAAGATATGCATTGAATACATTTGATTGTAGCTACCACACTGACGAGAAGAATGCTGAAGAGCCAACACACAGTGAGGCTTCTCCTCCAAAGAAAAATGGTCGATATAATTTAAGGAGTGGGGGCCTATTTTTTATCAGGAAGTGATGAGACATAAACTAAAGGAGCAATTGCTAAGGAGGATCTCACCACCGGTTAATCTTGCTCAGAATACACAAAATAAATATGGAAATGAAACTAATTCCAAGAACACTTCCTCCAACAATAAAAGTAAGTCTACCATTCTGGAAGTGTCAAATAAAGCTACCCCTCTAGACACTTCAACACAACTTGCTTGAGGTGAAATGGTTGATTATAACATTATTGAATATTTGAAGGGAGCGCATGCCAATATTTTCATCTATGAGCTCACGAGGATTGCAGGCCAACGTGAATTAATTGTCCAAGCCTTTTCACATCATTTGTTAGGTGATAAAGATTCTTCCTCTCAAAAGGTGTCTGGTAAGTCATCTGGTCCCCTCGAATCTATAGTTAACGTTGTAACATTAGAATCTAACAATCCTTTCCCTCTGTTTTTATTAACATTAAAAGTTTTTAATTAAATGTCCATAATAGTTTAGTATATTCTGGTGCATATGTAAATGTAATGCCATTATCCGCTGCAAAGAAAATAAATGCTGAATGGGACAAAACCGATGCACACATTATTCAGCTAGACAAGTCTCTCGTCCAAGCTATTGGCGAACTCAATAATGTTCTTATCATATTATCAAAAGATGATCGAGTTCATCAATGTATAAATATTGTGATTGTGGACATTCCATAAGCATATGGTGTACTCCTCAATAGATACTGGTCTAGCAAATTAGAAGGGTATTTTGCAATAAACTGGTCACATTTATGGCTTCCATACAGGGTCAATAATAGTGATTCATATATGAAACAAACCATGACACCACTTGAGGGCCATAATGATCATATGGCTTTTGCTGATATGATATTTGGGAATTGTTTCCTTGAAACTGACCTTGGGTGTTATCAGGCACAACCATCACCTGTTCCACCGGATACACAGCTGAAGCTCCTTCATTATTCTCTAGCTGGTGAAAATGAATCATGTAATATAGTTGTACGTAATAATAGTAGAAATAATGATAGCAGAAGTACCTTAATAACTCATAATGTTTGGAATTTATATTTTTATGGTTCAAAGGCGCAGGACGAATTTGGAGCTAGTTGCATACTTACATACCCATGCAACAAGAAGCATATCCTTTCATGCCATTTGGAGTTCGAGTGTACCAATAATACTACCGAATACGAAGCACTCATACTCGGATTAAAGCAAGCTATTGATCTGGAGGTAGAAATTATTAAGGTAATTGGTGACTCAGAAGTGGTCACTCTTTAGGTACGAGATACTATACTTTGAGTTTCACCAGATCTTAAAAACTATCAGCAGGAAGTATGGCATTTAATTACACATTTCAAATCTTTTAACATTATTTCTGTTCCTAGAGTTAGAAATGTTGCAACATATGCATAAATGCAGTAGCTAGGATGTTGCCATTGAAAAATGGTTATGCTATTGAAATTGTATATAAACCATCTGTTCCTAAAAATGTCATTAACTTATGTGTTGTCAATGACGACCAACTGAGACTACATTATGGCTAATGTTGACATATTCAAAGATGTTACCATAGATGAGGATGAGCATGATCAGGCTCTGTAGGAAGCATCCAACGCAATGAAAGGAAACACTGTGCCTAAAGGTGTGGTGTCCCTAGAGAAGTTATATGACCTAAAAAACCAATTTAGAGGGCCAACCGAAACATAAAATTAGAGCTCAAATTTAGCATCTGAACAAGTTAATCTAGGAACTCCTAAATATCCGAAGTATGTGAACCTCAGTACTTGTTGTTCTCAACAAGAACGGAAACTATTTATCTTCTTATTCAAACAATACCATGATGTGTTCGCATGGACATACAATGATTTAAAGACTTATGACACTCATATTATCTAGCATGTCATCCCTATAAAAGAAGGGGTGAAACCATTCCAGCAGAAACTACAAAAAGTTCATCCAACACTGGAACCCCTTATACAAAGGAATTGAGAAAGTTGTTGGATGATTGGATCATATTTAAAGTTATACATTCCACGTGGGTTTCCAATCTGGTCCTAGTCAGAAATAAGTCTAGAGAGATAAGATTATGTGTAGGTTTCTGTAGAAATTATGTGTAGATTTGAAATTGCTCATGAAATTTGATAAATCATAAGACTCAAAGCTACTCTACTCATCTGCGAAATTTAATTCACAATCTAGAACTCAAATCATAGACATGAAAAAGGAAATATCACACATACAAATAGAATTTATCTAGGGGAAAGCAACTGCTCAAAACCCCTTCCTATCTATATTGCATTAACCAAATAATTAAGATGAATACATATGCTTTCTAAAGCCTGAGCACAACTTGAAAGTGTATAGTATATCCCTCTGCCTGACTGACTAACTCTGGCCAACACTTAGAGCCAATTTTCAAGCCCTCCAAGCTCTTATTTCCTTGTGATGTTCCTTGAGCAATTAGGTCCCTATTAATTAGGAAATCCCCTCAATTGAAATAGAAATTCCATGTCACCTCAGTTAACTACCTTCAATATTTCTACTGAAATAGAAATTCGAATTTTCTCTAGTTTGACCAAGGTAAGTCAAACTGAGATTTTCTTGCTCCATTTTTCCAACACTCCCTCTTAGCAAGAAAGGGATTATCTGTCACCCCTATCCTACTTCTATGGAACTCGAATTTTCCTCTTGACAAAGAGTTTGTCAAAAAAATCAGTATCTTGTTCCTCTATAAGAATGTACAACAACATTATCTTCCTTTTCACACAATCTAGTAGATGGTGATACTAGATATCTATATGCTTGGATCGATAATGAAATATAGGATTTCCAGAGACCTTTATGCAACTCTAATTATCATAGAAGATCATAGTTGGATCCATCATCTAACTAAACCATCCCACAAGAATCTTTCTCATCCATATCGCCTCACATGCTGCTTGAATGAAAACCTTGTATTTTGCTTTTGCTGAGCTAAGTGCCACAAATATTTACTTCCTATTATACTAGGAAATAGCTATAGACCCAGCACTAAAAATTCCTCCTGATGTAATCTTCCGGTCTATGGAATCCCCACCCAATTTGCATCTGTGAAGCCACATAACTTCACTCCTTCTGTCCATCTGTACCATAGACCAAAATCGGTGGTGCCTCTGAGGTACCATAGAACATGCTTAGCTTCCTTCCTGTTAGGTTGTGTTATATTCTTTCCACGACTAACCCACGTAGTGAACTGGGGGGTCAGTCGCGCCCCCCCGCCCCCCCTTGTCCAGGGAGTTTGAGGGGGGCGGGTAGCCCCCCTCTACAGGGTCCAGGGCAGCTCCCTGGGATTTTTTTTTTTTTTTTGGACCTTATATTAGGTTGGGCGAACCAACCTATGGTTTTCAGTCCATGGTTTTGGACGCGATGGTTTTCGGTCCATGGTATTGGATGCTTCAACATGTATAAATATGTATTGTAGCATTGAAAGGAACATAATGAAAAATCAAGCTGGTGGTCCCGGTTTTGGGATCCAGGGGAAAATATTTGTGTATATGTGCATTATGTGTTATGCTCTCGCATTGTTTATTTTTTGTGTTTTAGAATTCGTATGCAGGTATTTTCTGTATGGGGTTAAAACCTACATTTGGTATCGGAGTTGTTTTGGCTTCAAGGGGACGCCTTTGTTGCTGAGGGTTTTCGCTCAGGCCTGTGGTAGACCCTGTTCAGTGGGAGATCTATGAGATCGATTCTGGTGGTGAAAGAAGATGGTGAGTAGTGGAAAGATAGAGATTGAGAAATTTAATGGTTAGAATTTTGAGTTGTAGAAAGTCAAGATGGAGGATCTGTTGGTGGATAAAGATTAGTGGATCGCGGTAGATCCGGGTACTAAACCAACGGGAGTGTCCGATGAAGAATGGAAGAAGTTGGATTGGAATGTAAAGAGAACAATACGATTGTGTGTCTCGGATTCAGTATTGCTGAATGTATCAGGGGAAGCTACGGCGAAGTCTTTGTTGGAAAAGTTAAGGACTTTGTACCAATCTAAGTCTCTGGTGAATAAACTGTTCCTGCGGAAAAATCTGTATAACCTGAGGATGAAAGATGGAGACTCGGTGACAGAGCATCTAAACGCATTTAATATTGTGGTAAGTCAGTTAGCGTCTCTTGATATTAAAATTCTAGATGAAGATAAGTGCATCAGTTTGTTGTGTTCTCTACCAGATTCGTGGGATAGTCTGGTTATTGCAATAGGTAGCAATGCAACTGACTTGCAGTTTGATGAAATAGTCTCATCCTTGCTGACAGAGGAGATGAGACGGGAAAATATGGAGAGCCAGAATGGTGATGCCTTGTCTGTACGAGGACGGTCCCAGAACAGAAACAAAAATAAGTCATGGAGTGGGAGATCTAAATCTAGAGGGAGATCTAAATCTCCAGCAAAACCTGTAAAGGTGGTGTGTTGGAAATGTAGAAAGGAAGGGCACTACAAAAGGGACCGTAAATCTAAAGCCCCTGATAAAGAAAAGGGATCTGATGATGTTGCTTCTGCAGAGGCGAAAATCACCTCAGATGAAGGTGGGGATGTGTACTTGGCTTCTTCAAGTACACATGTAGATCATGAGGCGTGGTTGATTGAATCAGGTGCATCCTTTCACTTCACTCCCCATAGAGAGTGGTTTTGCGAATATGATAAATATGATGGTGGTGATGTCTTCTTAGGGGATGATAGGAAGGCTAGAATCTTTGGTCGCGGAAAATTAAAGTTGAAGTTGCAAGGTGGAAGGGTTAGAACACTTCCAGGTGTTCTGCATATTCCTGCATTAGCCAGAAATCTGATTTCTGTACGCAAGTTGGATGATGCAGGTGTAAAAATAGTGTTCGAGAAGGATACCTGCAAGATGTTTCTGGGAGCACTGGTATTGATGTGAGGAGTTTGGACTGGAACTCTGTACAATCTGCAAAGTAACACTGTTGTTGATGGGTGCAACAGTTCTGTGGTTCCTGAAAGTGGAGCAGAAAATCTAGTGGTCTCTGGAGAGAAGGCCATGCTATGGTATCAAAGGCTTGGACATATTGGAGAGAAGGGCCTTCAAATACTTCATGGTAAAGGTATGGTAGAAGGTATGAGTAATAGCTCTCTGGATTTTGATTTCTGTGAAAATTGTGTATATGGGAAGCAAAATCGGGTGAGTTTCCCCTCTGGTGGTAAGAGGGCGAAACATATATTAGAGCTTGTGCATAGTGATGTGTTTGGACCTGTGAAGGTTCCATCACTGGGTAAGTCTGTGTACTATGTATCATTTATAGATGACTTCTCAAGGAATACATGGATACATTTCCTTAAGAAGAAATCTGAAGTCTTTGACAGGTTTAAAAAATTTAAGGCTTTGGTGGAAAACCAGACAGAGAAGAAGATAAAGGTGCTGAGGATAGATAACGCTGGAGAGTTTTACAGTAAGGAATTTGAAGAATTTTGTAAGAAGTGTGGTATAACACGACAAAAGACTACTCCATATACACCTCAGCAAGATGGATTTGTAGAAAGAATGAACAAGACATTGATGGAGAGGGCAAGAAGCATGCTCAGTGGTGACGGGTTAGGACAGGAATTTTGGGCAGAGGCAGTGGAGACAGCATGTTACCTAGTCAACAGATCACCTTCATCAGCGTTGGAGGATAAGACTCCACAAGAGATATGGACTGGTAAGAAACCCTCTCTATCACATCTGAGGGTATTTGGATGTGATGCATATGTACATGTTCCAAAGGAGAAACGAACCAAGTTGGATAGTATATCTGAAAAATGCATCTTTATTGGGTATAAGGATGGTTTAAAGGGTTATAAGCTTTGGAACCCAGTGACAAGGAAGGTTGTGTATAGCCAAGATGTGGTGTTTAGAGAGGTGAAAGATGTTATTAAACATGAAGTCCAACCAAAGGAACCTGAGAAGATAGAGTTTGAGTTAAAGGAGGAAGAATCAGACTCTACAACAGAGGAGGAATCAGAAGATGAAGAGCCACAAACTCCGGGTGTAAGAAGATCAGTTTGAGAAAGAACGCAGCCAGAAAGGTATAGTCCATCTGCTTTTTGTTCAAATTTTGCTTTATCTATTACTGATGATGATCCCAGAACTGTGAAGGAAGCAGTAGATTCAGAGGATGGAAAACTCTGGAAAGAGGCCATGGTTGATGAAATGGCATCTTTGCAAAAAAATGAGGCTTGGGATCTGGTGGAGTTGCTGGCTGGAAGGAAACCCATTGGCAGCAAATGGGTGTTCAAGAAGAAGACAATTGCAGAAGGAAAGGTGGATAAATGCAAAGCTCGGTTGGTAGCAAAAGGTTATTCCCAGGTGCTGGGAATTGATTTTGGTGATATTTTTTTCTCCTGTTGCCAAGGTAACTTCTATTAGATTACTTTCATCTGTTGCTGCTGCTTTTGATTTTGAGGTAGAACATATGGATGTGAAGACAACATTTCTTCACGGGGATCTGGAAGAGGAGATCTACATGAAGCAACATGAAGGCTTTGTAGTGAAGGGTAAGAAAGAATTGGTATGCAAGTTAAAGAAGTCTCTGTATCGGTTAAAACAGTCACCAAGGATGTGGTATCAGAAATTTGATACATTTATACGGGGACTTGTCTTCACCAGAAGCAAAGCAGATCACTGTGTGTATTTTAAATTAATTGGTGACCATGTTATTTATTTGGTCTTGTATGTGGATGATATGTTGCAGGTTGGAAATGACAAAGAAATTATCGAGGATTTGAAGACCCAATTTTCCTTAAAATTCGACATGAAAGATCTTGGTGCTACAAACTATATTTTGGGCATGGAAATTAAAACAGACCAGGAAAAGAGGAAGCTCTGGTTAAACCAAAGGAAGTATGTCGAGACAATATTGTAGAGGTTTAATATGCAGGATAGTAAATCGGTGAAGGTTCCTATTCCTGTAGGTGTAAAGTTATCTGCTGAATAGTGTGCCAAGACATAAGAAGAGGAAGAGGATATATCCCGTGTTCCATATGCAAGTGCAGTCAGTAGCCTGATGTATGCAATGGTTTGTACTAGACCAAACATTGCACATGCAGTGGGAGTATTCAGCAGGTTTATGTCAAAACCAGGGAAGGAGCACTGGACAACAGTGAAGTGAGTTTTTAGGTATTTGCGTGGCACTAGTGATTATGTTTTGTGCTACCAAGGAAGACCAGGATTGGACAGAGTTTTGCTACTAAGCTCTCCCGTGGCCCCCTATAGAGAGAAAACAACAAGTGGGAGAATGTTGGGTTGAGTTATATTCTTTCCACGATTAACCCACGTAGTGAACCAGGGGGGTTAGAGGGGGGGCGGAGCCCCCGCCTTCATTGCGCTGATTGCGCAGCAGGGGTGGCAGTCCCCCCTGCCCAGGGGGTTTGAGTGGGGAGGGTAGCCCCCCTCTACGGGGTCTGGGGTAGCACCCTGGTTTTTTTTTTTTTTTGGACCCTATATTAGGTTGGGTGAACCTACCTATGGTTTTCGGTCCATGGTTTTGGACGCGATGGTTTTCGGTTCATGGTATTGGATGCTTCGGCATGTATAAATATGTATTGTAACATTCAAAGGAACATAATGAAAAATAAAGCTGGTAACCCCAGTTATGGGATCCAGGGGAAAATCTCTGTGTATGTGTGTTTTATGTGTTATGCTCTCGCATTGTTTATTTTCTGTGTTTTAGAATTCGTATACAGGTAATTTTTGTACGAGGTTAAAACCTACACTTCCAAAATAATTTGGTTGGCCTAACCATGGCTTGAATCAGCTAGTCGAATGCATACCACATATCTGGTCATGTGTTCACAGGATACATTAGTGAACCCACAAGCTGTCGATAAATGGTAGCCTCCATTGCCTCTCCTGAAGTGACATCTTGTTTCCTCCAACTAGTTGCTACAGGAGTATCCATGGGGTTGTTACTCTCCATGCAAAACTTCTCCAGTATCTCATTTTCATATTTTCCTTGAGAGACAAACAATTCACCATCTCCTTTCCGTACTTCTAATCCGAGGAAGTAGTGCATGAGTTCCATGTCCTTCATTTCAAATTCTCTTGCAAGGTCCTCCTTGCAATATATGATCAACTTATGATCACCTGTTAAAATCAAATAATAAACATATAAGACAATAATCAAGAATTTACCTTCCACCAAGATATGATAAAGGTTTGCATTTGATTCACTTTTGGTGAAGCCCAACCTAGTCAGATAGTTGTTGATGTTGTTGTACCATGCACGAGTTGCTTGATTGAGACCATACAACACGCGATTGAGTCTGCACACATGTGAATCTCAATGAAAGGTATCAAAACCTTCTGGTTACTCAATGTACATCTCCTCCTCAATAAATCCATTGAGGAATGATGTTTTTACATTGATCGGCTAGATTTTCCACCCCATCTGTGTAGCCAATGCAAGAACTGATCTAATGTGTTATAGACAATTTTGTGCCTTACAGCAACAGGCATGAATTGTCAATAATCCAAGGGATCCAAAGTCCCTAAACATGATGTTCCTACCCCTAGAGGAACAAGGTCAGCAAACCAACAGCTCTCAGATCAGTTCTCCACCTGAAAACACTCAAAAACAAGCATCCTGAAATCAAAGCAGGTGCTCCACTAGGCTTCTGCGCTGAAACTCAACTCCTCCATGGTGTACCTGTGTTGCAAAGCAAGTGGAACAAAGGCCACCTGCGCTGAGCGAGATGGGACAAGTGGCACACTGAGTCATTGCTTTGGAATCTTCCAAAAATGACACTTGGGTCAGGGATTTCACCTTGTGATGAGTCAGAGGCTCTGTTTCTCCAAGTGGAAGCAAGGTTCTCCAAGTGGACTCAAGAACTGAAGATCAACTGAAGAGAGAGAGGACACAAGGCAGCTACACATCAGTTGCAAGCTGACTCATCCTTTCTCAATTCATCTATATATTGAGCTCTCTCCTATGAGCTCAAGAGGCTGGAATTTTGTGCAAAGTAATGATATGCTGTTGGTTTCACTATAGAGCTATTGGGTGATTGCTTGAAGGAGGTGAAGAGGAGAAATTCTTTCTGCTGGGAGGTGTTGCTGGATTGGGGGGGCCTTCAATGGTTGTAACTCTCTCAGAACTTTACTTCTTCATTAATAAAAGCTATTGAGGTTCTTCTATATGCACTTGTTTCAATGATATATTGTGATAATTGTATATTTGATTTATGCTAATCCTTGAATCAGTTATGATTGCATGCTTCTTGTAGTTTCCTTCTTTGTTATTTTGCAGGATCTCATTGTAGCTGGGCCAGCAAAAGAGCAAGGAGCTGGGAGCAAGCAAGCAAAGAGAAGAGTTTGGATTCGACATTAAGCGCAAGGCAACGGTTAGTGCATTTCTTCATTCTCTTTTGCTTTCATAAAGAAGTAAACCTTAAGTAGTTTTCTTTACAGTTGTTGCTGAGGTACTATCACCCTTAGAGTGGGATAGGGTCATCCGAATCGGATACTTTTCCCTACAACAAAATGGCGACTCCGCTGGGGATCGTATCTGTTTGATTGTTTGTAGTATTTTGCCATTCATTTCCTGAACAAAAGAGTACCAAATCGAAAAGCTTTTGACTATATCAAAAGCGAAGTAGAGGGCAGCTACTCTAGCTCATTTCTGAGCATGTTCATGATTTGAAGAGCTGATCTACAAGGATCCTTGTAAGCTCTTAGTGATAGCTTTTCACCTTCCTTGTCATCCCTTTGTGTGTGCTTGACTGACTGCTTCTGATTTGAGCAAAAACTGTGAATTTTTGAGAAAATTGTGACCCGGAAACTGAGAAAACGCAACTTTCGTTTTCCAAAGCAGGTAGTACACAGGCTACCTGCTTTGCAACGCAGGTCCCGAAGGGGCTACCTGCGTTGAGAGCCAGACTGCCTGAGCAGCACCCGCGTTGGCCCAATTTTGCCTAGTGCAGTTGGGGTTTCCTCCCTTTTTCTTGCCTGTATTCACTATAGTTTTTGCAGCAAGTTGTCTTTCTTGTACCTGTTCTGAAACCAACCTTACTTGCCATCATTCCGCCTCTGTTATATAATGAAATTGTACTTGTTCTTTTGTATTTCTTACATCATTTACAATTTCCCATAACGAAAGTAAACTAGTCTTGCTTTGGCCTCTTAGATCTGAACCTGTGTTAGGCATTTTGCTGGTCTAAAGAGTTAGCTTGTTTGCTGTCCATAGCTGATTAGTCTTTTTACTTTCGTCATTATGGTTTGATTTCATGTATTTCCAGTGATTAAACAAGTAAATCTGAAGGTGTCTTTTGATTGTGGACAAACTTGTTTGTTTTCGCTTTAAATCGAAATCAAAGTTAAATAACAACTTTCTTTTTGTAATACATCAACATTAAGAAAGGGAAAAGAAAATACATGCATTGTGCATTTTGCATTTGAAAAAGTTTGCATGATGATTTAGGAGAAAGTGCATTAGTTTGTGCTGTATGAACTGTGTGAAAAGATATGCCTTTCTTCTCCCTCAGTAGTTAAGATTTTCATCAGTCAAAAAGATTTGAAAAAGCTTGCTTCTCATCTTAGGCTGCATTTAGGAATTTGTCATATACATCTCGTGGTGAACCTTGAAAGGCAAACTTTAAAAAGATCAACTTAAAATATACTGAATGAACCTAACAACGCATTGAAACATAATGCAAACACATAGAGGTCTAAGCTAGAGACGTGTTCCGGCGTCGTTAAACGTAGTGACTGTCGATCTCTACGAAGGTGGGTGATTCCTCCTGAGAGTCGGTGGCACTAATACGGACTTGTGCTCCCACGTACCGTCGCGTATATATTGGGAGACCCCTATAGGCATTTATCCTTTATCCTTAGGAAGCCGTGTCGGCCGCCCTACTGATCGCGATGCAGTGAACACAACATTCACGAAGATCGACCACCCGTACCGTAAAACGTATTCTGTGGTTTCGCGAAAGGTTTGGCACACCCTCTGCCTAGATCTCCAGAGCAGTTTCTTTTGGCCCTTTTCAAACTCTATAACTGAAAAGGTCCAACCGAGCATTTGTCACTTCGGGCTCGTTAATACATCGAAGGAGACTAGAGTCATCTTTAGCTTTTTCTCGACTCTTAAAACATGAAAAAGCAAAGTTATGTTTAAAAGCGTCTAATAAAATTCATTCAAATCGGAAACACAAATCTTCCCCTTTATATTTTAGTTGATCGAGTAATCCGCAATCGTGGAAGAAAGTCAATTGAATATCCGTCGTTCTCGGAGGCTTGCGAGTCAACCGTCTTTGTCTCCGGAATCGAAAACAGTCCGGACAAAGCGAGCTCGTCGAACCAGTTCAAAATCTCCTTTAAAAGTTAGAACAAGTGTTCCAACAACATCTGAGATTCTGGTTACTCCAAACATTTCCGGAAACCCTGCCTCTATAGAAGAAGTTCAACCGCAGCAGAAGGACAGTAATACTGATCCTAGTATGGGGGCAAATACCTGTATAACTGAACCAGTTCCATCTGTAACTGGTCTAGAGAGTTTTGTTCCTCAAACATCTGTCGCTGTCAATCCAACCCCTTCTTCGGCACCGGAAATCTATTACGGACCTGACGGTCTTCCTCTTCCACCTGGTCTGATTGCGATAGAGGAAATTATAGAGGAACCGCAAGTATCCACTCCAACTCATTTTGGAGTAGGGGTCACTCTATTTCCTGCTACAACAGAAGTTTGTCCATCACCAGTGGAAGTTCCTGTAGAATCACTAGGCAATCAATTGGATAGACTCAAAATGTCTGAACAACCATCGACATCTAGGACTGTGTCAAATGACACGGCGACGGTAGAATTACCTGCTGGAAATCCAACAATGTTCGCCGGCATACCATCTGTCCCAACTAGCTCTCAATCGCTAGAAGGAGTCCACCAAGGGACTATCTCGGCAGTATGGTCTGTTCCTGTTTGTTCCGGAGTAATGTCTGGTAACTCTTATGGTGAGACTCATCAAATTGACCCTTTTGGGAATCAATTTAGGCCATCCAGTCCTCCAGGACAATCAATTGCCTTGAGTTCTGGATTACCACCGTATGGGGGGCAGTATGCCCTTTCATTACCCCCTCCGGGAGGGTACCCATACGGGAGTTCTCAACCTTATTCAAGTTATGGTGGAATTGCAACGAATAGTTGGGTACCTATGCTGTCCCAGCCACCAAGAGTTGTATATTCTATGCAACAGTGTGTACCTGTGACGAACATCCCAACTACACCGGCTATTGTAACCGTGTCGCAAGTTCAAACGATGCCTGTTGTATGTCAACCTCAGGTTTCTCAGGTTCTCATGCAACAGCCCCTTGACCCTACGACCCAACCACAATCGCCTACTGGTGGGGCGACACAAGTACAATCGGGTACAATTACCCCACATCTTGGTCCAATGGTTAGTGTAGCGCAACAACCCATGGTATCGCAACCATGGATAGTGCAATACCAACAGCCACAATTCCAACAAGTGTACCAAGGTTCTGAACAACAAATCTTTGCAAATACTGGACAACCATATATCCAAAATGGTCAAAATCAACCACTTTATAGTGGTCAAGTCCATCAACCGTATCAATCATACCAACATCAACTACATTATGCTGGTATGCAAAGACCAACTGTTCAGGCAATTCCATCGTACCCTGGTTACGCTTCCCCTAACTTGAATCAACAGTTACCATTCGTGGCGACTTTAGAGTTGCCTGATTTACATCGGTTAACCAATGATCCAATTGCTTACGCCCCATGGTGGCCAGTGATCCCGCACAAACTTCCATCCGACATTCCTAAATTCAATGGAAATCCAGGTGAAGACCCGTCGAATCATGTAATGACATTTCATCTATGGTGCTCGTCGAACACTTTAAATGATGATTCGATAAGGCTTCGCCTCTTTCAGAGGACATTGACAGGTCCTGCGGCGAAATGGCATATAGAATTACCAAGAGCTTCGTTCGACAATTTTAGCTCCCTTGCCACGACATTTTTAACCCACTTTCAATTACCGATAAGGTATGAAACGGGAACAGAGATATTGACTAACTTCAAACAGACAACCGCAACTCATATATCAGATCATATACATGAGTGGCGACGTCGACGAAGAATGGTTAAAACATACGTTCCTGATCAGCTTTTAGCTGAGTGGTTTATAAAGTCGTTACTTCCGGCCATAACGGAAGATGTGGCAAAGGGGGGAGTCGTGACAGAAGAGCAGGTTATTGCTCGTGCACAATATTTGGACTTAGTATATACTCAGTCCGGCACGCTCTATGACAAAATACCAGACGCCCCTAGACCAGAGTTTTCAATTCCTCCTCCTCCTAAATCGAATAGTGACTCTCATGCCGGCGATGGCGTGATTGGCACGACAAACGCGAATCCGAGAAAGGCCAATCAAAAGAAGGCCCGTAAGGATTCGAATCAAAATGCGCATGAGGAAATTCTTGCTTCGGAAGTAAATGCCGTATCGACAGATAAGGGCAAAGAAACCAATCAACCAGTAAGCAGGAAGAAACAAAACAAATGGAAGAAAGATCAAAGAAAGTTGTCTCCTCGAAAAACTCCTCGTAGAGAGGAGAAACCACCTGGGAGGTGTCACATATGTGACGACGATCACTGGACGAGAGAATGTCCATACAAAGCTGATCTAAAAAGATTCTTAAAGAGTTCGCAAACTCCAGCTGTGTTAACTGATCCGTTTCCGAATAGAGGAACAAATCTGGTTGATAATGGAAATGCTTCCCCGTCGCAAGTGCTAATGTTGTCAGTATCCAAGCAAAAAAATGATGCTTTGATTTCGACAAGGAATAAAGATTACGGGAATCCACAGGTGTCGAACGATAAAGGTAAAGATCAACCTAGTAGTTCGACAACAACTTCGGCAGAAGTTGTACCCCCCATCACGCATGAATTAACAATAAAACTGCCAAAGGGAGTAGTACACAAGTCGACATTTAATCCTCGTGCCAGGGCGGCACAGCATTATAACATAGTGGAAGATTTGGCGCAATCGCCGTCCGCTATGTCGACTCTTGAAGTACTACAAAATTGCCCATCCCAAAGGCAGGCATTGTTATCAGCAATTGGTGGAGTGGATCCTAAAGATTCCAATCTTGTATCCTTTGATCACAAAGGATATGATCCTCAGTTACTAGCTCAACTAGCTTTCCTCGTCCAAGTGAAAGCCCTCAACAAAACTGTTCATCGAACAATTATTGATGAGGGGGCATCGACATGTATTATGTCGATGAGTTGCTGGAAAACCTTAGGATCTCCAACCTTGTCGCGATCATCGACGACATTAAAAGCATTCGACGGAAGGACATATACCCCTTACGGTATCCTTAGTAACTTGAAAGTTGAACTAGGGGGCAAAACAATAGAAATAGATGTTGAAGTCATCGATGGCAATCTTGACTATAACATCCTACTGGGAAGACCATGGATTTATGCCATGGAAGCTGTTGTGTCGACCTATTTTAGGAAAATCGCATTCCCCTTTCAAGGAGGGATTACGATCATTGACCAACAAAATTTCCTCCCTAATGGTTCACAAGTTACAGGAAGCGTTCCTATGATCCATGGAAGCGACCATTCGTTTCAAAATATCGGAGTAGGCCTACTAAAAGATCCTACATTAATGGGGACTTTTGCCCTTCCGCCACCATTCATTGTGGGAGAAGTGGCGACGGTAGGAGCCTGCAATATGATATCTTCCGCACAAAAGATGTCAAAAAACGATATCAACATGAATCATGCAAAGGTTTTGTCCCCAAGCCCAATGGAAGTATTGTAGCAATCAATTTTCTTGGCCTGGGGGGCAACCCCAAATCAACGCTCATCAAGCGTTTGGATAGATAGGTCTAGAGAATATGGCACCCCTTCATGTCCTTGGTCGCGAGTGCATGGAACCGACAAAGGAATAGTCCAATCAATGGTAATTGACGGGGCACCATGGAATGATTCCCACCATTGTTCCCTTCTCCCGGGTTGTGGAGAAGATACTCAAGATGACCTTTATCATCCTTCAGTTTTCGATTTTCTATCGAATACTGTAAATACAGTGGGCTATGAGGATAGTTCTTTGACTATGTCAACCTCATTAAAAAATGAAACCGACCCCCCTTTCCAAATCTCAAAGGAAACCTTCATTCCAATCATCCAGTTGAATGCAATGAAGCTTGGGGGGCATGCACCTCGATTTGAGTTATCATGCTGGGGGCATGCAAAAGATCCGAGCAGTTTTAGCAATGTTCATGCTCGTTAAAAAATAAACGCAAGATCCGAGCAGTTTTAATACATAGTTCATGCTCGTTAAAAAATAAACATAAGTTGTGAGCAATCTTCCCCTAGAGTTCAAGCTCACCCAGAAAAATGAACCGGTAAATAACCTTGAGAAATGTAACCTTTGACTGCCATATTAAAAGCCATTGGTCGTGTTTATATGCCATCACCTCCATCCGTTCATTTGGCCAATCGTTCATCTCCATATGTTTGTTTACCCATTTTGAGGAACAGCTGCGAAGAGTGATTTCACTAAGCCATCCTTGTGACACTGCCGTGATTGGAAAGTTCCAATCTGTACCTGGAATCTGCTGCTATCCCTGTTTATCACTCGTTCCTCAAAAGACGAGTCTTCTTTGAGCTCTTTTCTCTTGACTCGTAAAATATGAAAAGTTTGCCGAGTTTTGGCCTCCCAGCTCGTTAAAACGACCGGAAGAGCTATCCCTCCTCTAGATTTTAATCTTTTTGGACCTGAGGGATTATTGCACAAAAAGATCGAGCGCTTGTTTTGTTCGGCTCGTTAAAGCAATCGAAAATTCATCCCTTCTGTATTGTTTTATACTTTTTCGGACTTAAGGGATTAGATGACGAAAAAGGAATTTTGGAGTTGACTTTATGTACCTTTTCAGACTCTCTAAAAATGAAAAGGACCGAGTTATCCTTGTCGTTAGACTCGTTAAATTCATTAAATAGCGACAAACTTGTCTTTAGACGAGAACGAGTTTCCCTATCGTTAGGCTCGTTAAAACATAGCGATGGGCTTGCCCGAAGGGCAGGTTATAGAACAAGCATATGTTATCCTCCTCAAGCTTGACAAAAATAAAGAGGTACTGGTCAGCAATGACTGGGGAAAAATTGGGAGAACCTCACAGCTTTAATGGTAGCAAGTCGCTCTTGAACATGACACTTTGTCCTCCGTATCACATCGGGTTGGGTTGTTTCATTCACCGGTCTCATCACCATGGTCCTCGCCACACCATCCACATTCGGGGTAATGCTACCAATCCATCACATCAGTGTCGTTATATGTTCAAGAGATGTTGTTCTGCAAAGAGTCAACCGTGTCCCATCCACTGCCATACATTGTCCTTCATCCATTTCATGACCGCCACCCTGAATCATACATCACAGTTTGTTTTCACCTCATCACAATCACTAGCTCCGTTCCGTGTCACTGATGTGGGATTCATTAAGGCCCTCCTTTGACGGATCGCTCCTTGTCAACATCAGCTCATTATCCAAGGAGTTGATCTAGGAACGACCCCTTCAGTACTTTGAAGCTTGCATGCCTCAATGGCAAGTTTCTCACTTCCGGCGAAAGGTATACATCAATGACCTTCTACCAGAAGATTTTGCATGGTGGTCGACGCCAAGTCCTTTATTCCCACTATGTGAATTGTACTGCCGTACCTTGAGGGTCATCATCCTTATCGGTGATTCCTCTCGCGCTTGTTAACGGTTTACATCATTGACCGGTAATCAAGCGATGTCTTTCCGTGTTCGACTTCAAGAAATTCTCACATGGATTGACTTGTACATCGAGTGAAGATCGGAAGAGATTGAAGACCCCGGATCTAGTTTCATCCATCCGGGCTGCGATATATATTCAGGACATAAAGACATTTGATATGTACATCATTGCAGCAGATGATCATCCTTCTCAAAGGATGATAATTTCAGCAGAGAATTATCAGTCTACCATCAGACGATCGTCTGTTCTATGTACCAAAATGTATTTATAAAGCTGAGCATGGGAATGCCCGCCTCAGCTAGATCATGAAAAAGAATGAAAAATAATGTATTGTATTGTATCTTATTACAGGACACTTCTCAGCAGATTGAATGAACTTCGGATCCTCCTAATAAAGCATTTCACCCGATAAACGACCTCATACTTTAGGGGGCATCTGTTATAGACAATTTTGTGCCTTACAGCAATAGGCATGAATTGTCAATAATCCAAGGGATCCAAAGTCCCTAAACATGATGTTCCTACCCCTAGAGGAACAAGGTCAGCAAACCAACAGCTCTCAGATCAGTTCTCCACCTGAAAACACTCAAAAACAAGCAATCCTGAAATCAAAGCAGGTGCTCCACTAGGCTTTTGCGCTGAAACTCAACTCCTCCATGGTGTACCTGCGTTGCAAAGCAAGTGGAACAAAGGCCACCTGCGCTGAGCGAGATGGGACAAGTGGCACACTGAGTCATTGCTTTGGAATCTTCCAAAAATGACACTTGGATCAGGGATTTCGCCTTGTGATGAGTCAGAGGCTCTGTTTCTCCAAGTGGAAGCAAGGTTCTCCAAGTGGACTCAAGAACTGAAGATCAACTGAAGAGAGAGAGGACACAAGGCAGCTACACATCATTTGCAAGCTGACTCATCCTTTCTCAATTCATCTATATATTGAGCTCTCTCCTATGAGCTCAAGAGGCTGGAATTTTGTGCAAAGTAATGATATGCTATTGGTTTCACTATAGAGCTATTGGGTGATTGCTTGAAGGAGGTGAAGAGGAGAAATTCTTTCTGCTGGGAGGTGTTGCTGGATTGGGGCCTTCAATGGTTGTAACTCTCTCAGAACTTTACTTCTTCATTAATAAAAGCTATTGAGGTTCTTCTATATGCACTTGTTTCAATGATATATTGTGATAATTGTATATTTGATTTATGCTAATCCTTGAATCAGTTATGATTGCATGCTTCTTGTAGTTTCCTTCTTTGTTATTTTGCAGGATCTCATTGTAGCTGGGCCAACAAAAGAGCAAGGAGCTGGGAGCAAGCAAGCAAAGAGAAGAGTTTGGATTCGACATTAAGCGTAAGGCAACGGTTAGTGCATTTCTTCATTCTCTTTTGCTTTCATAAAGAAGTAAACCTTAAGTAGTTTTCTTTACAGTTGTTGCTGAGGTACTATCACCCTTAGAGTGGGATAGGGTCATCCGAATCGGATACTTTTCCCTACAACATAATGGATGAGTATGTTGCTGCAAGAGAAAAGGTATCCTCATAGTCAATTCCCTCGATTTGAGAGAATCCCTTCGCCAAAAATCTAGCATTATTCTTCTCTATGCTTTCATCTGTTGCATGCTTTACCTTAAATATCCATCTCAAACCTAACACTGATTTATCTGCTAGTCTTGGGACCAATTCCCAAACTCTATTCTTTACAATGGAATCAGATTCCTATACCATTGCATCAACCCATACAAGTTTCTCTATAACTTCTTCAAAAGAGGATGGCTCATTCTCTACCAACTCAGTCATTAGAGCCATGTAGCCATTGTACTGATAAGGTGACCTCCTCTTCCTGCACTATGAAGTGGGTGCTCCCACATTCTCTCTAGCATCATTCAATAATCTCTCAACTTCCCTGGTTCTTTCCGAACTTCTCTGAATGGTTGTGCTTGAGTGGATGGCTCCACTCTTTGATCCTCAATTTGTGGCTGCTCCACTACTTCTTGAGGATCCTCCTTTGGAGCTAAAATATCCTCACCCGATGGAATTTGAAGCTCCCTCTTAGGAGAGCACCACATTGCTTTCTCCTCATCAAACTTTACATCCCTTCATACAAATGTCATTCCGAGGGATGGAAAATATACATGGTAGTTGTGAGAATTTTCTGTGTACCCCACAAATACCGCCATCTCTGTTATTGGCTTGAGCTTCTTCCTTGATTCTTTGGAGACATGGCAATAAACATATGCTCATAAAATCCTGAAGTGCGACACGTCTGGATTTCTCCTCACTCCTCGAGAAATCCTCCTCTAGTGTGATCATGGAAAATTTTAGGGGCGAATTTTTTCCCTTAGGCGAAATTAAGGGGTTTTAAATTTTTAGTGGGTGAATATTTTGTATCATAGTACATTTTTACAAATCCCCTCAAATAGCCCACCTTATTTTAAGGGAGAGGGTAAAAAGGTAAATTTAGCGCTTGAAATTAAGAATTACAACCTTCCATTCCCCCTAATTTTCAAGAATAGGTTTTTTATTTAAGTGAATCCTATGGGCCAAATACCATATTTATAAAAGAGGTATGGTAAATTAATAAAAATATAAATAAATGAGAGATATGGTAAATAAATAAAACATTTTTTTTATATTTACTCCATAAGTCACCTTATATACATGCAAGGGTGTAAACAAATAAAAATATAAATAAAGTGGAGGTAGGGTAAATAAACAAAACTTCTTTTTATACTTACTCAAAAGGTATCGTAAATAAATAAAAATATAAATAAACTAGACATATGGTAAATAAATAAAACCACTTTTTATATTTAGTCCATAACCATCTTTCTATTTATGAAAGCTCAAAAAAGAGGTTTTATTTAAGTGAATCCTATGGGCCAAATACCATATTTGTAAAGGAGGTATGGTAAATTAATAAAAATACAAATAAACGAGAGGTATGGTAAACACATAAAACATTTTTTTATATTTACTCCATAAGTCACCTTATATTTATGAACACTCCAAAAATGCGTTATATTTAGGTGAAACCTATGGGCAAAATACTATGGGCCAAATACCATGGGCTAGATTATTATTAATACCATGCAAAAAAACATTATTAACCCTAATATTAGTATTAATAAAAATAAAAATGGCACATGGTATTGACCCATGGTATTCACGTGGAATGTAGCCTATTTAAATAGGGGAATTAAACCAGCATAGATCTATCTTTACTCTGGATCTACTAAGCTCCCAGAGGGATCAAATATCGTGATATGCAAACTAGCATAGAGTGAAAAAATATTTGATCCCTCTCGGGGCTTGGTGGATCAAGAGTAAAAATGGATGTTGTAATTTAATGTATGTTAAACATTTTAACTTGGTTAAAATAAAAATCAATTATTAATTTTATTAATTTTTATAAATTACTAATAGTAATTTTTAAGCTCCAGGTTTATGATAACCCATGGTAATACCATGGTATTCATGTGAGCATAGACTATTTAAAGGGGAAATTCTATCATCTTAGATCCATCTTAATTCTGGGTCTACCAAGTGCTCAGAGGGATAAATAGATTTCATCCCCCTAAGAGTGGTAGATGTGGAGTTAAGATGGATATAGGTTGGTTTTTATGATAATGAAGATATTAAATAGACTTAGGAAATTATATTGTAAAAACATCTTAAGGTGAATGGTTAAAGCTACATTTAGTCACTTCACAAAATTTAGTAAAAAATACCAATATCTCCATTAATATTGGTTTTTAACTTTTTCTGATTTAACAAAAAAAATTCAAAACAATGGAATCTTAAATTCAAAACAATGGAATCTTATCACTCTTTCTGCATCAGCCTCGTAGAAGATTTCTCACCATTTTTCAAACATTCTCAATATGATATCTTCATGAAAACGTTTAGGTATTGATATTGGATTAGTTGTTTGAAAAATAAGCTAGTTTGTACAACCTTTCATCTTCTGTGCTATTCTTAGTTTGTCCTGATGATCTATAGGGGTTGGAGCCACTGCACCATATTTTCCTAAAAGGTGGAGATTGTTCACCAAAAAGGAAATTAATCTACATGTTACAACGCTATTAAAAAATGCCAAACCTATGAGGGTAGTGAATTATGCTAATAAGCAATTTAGATTGGGAGAGACATAATTAAATTTTATTATTTAATTGAAGATTTCCAATTAAAATAATAATAAATCTACATTTATATATTCATACATTGATTGGAAGGATTCTCATAATGGTCACTTCTTTCAATTAGATCCCCTTCAAGCCTTTGGGATACCTAATACTTTATTATATAATATAGTTGGGGCTTGCTACTTGTTGGCGTGTTGGGGTAAACAAACTTAATGTGGCTTTTTTTTTAATCTCGCAGTTGGAGTCTATGGAATAAGAAAGAAATTTGATAACTTGAAAAAGGGGGTAGCTTGACAAAAGTTGTAGAGAAAAGATTAATCTCTCCTACCTTGACAGAACTTGTTGTCAATATCAACACCTACAAGAACTTTGTTGTGGAATATTATCAAAACTAATAGAAGGATATGAAAGAGTGTATTGTAAGAACCTTGACAAACACACCACTGAAACTTGGAACATTGTTTGTGGGAAGAGAAAATTATGTTTCTTTTTTCCAAATATGTATGTTAGTATATTATAGTTTAATGAATATGTTTTCTTATTATCATATATGGTTTAATACTTTAAAAAAACATTCACCAAGACTTCACAATGTTTTATTATTCAGTAAAAGATTTGCCAAGATCTTACAAGATTTTATAATTCAGTGAAAGATTCTCCATCACTGTACAAGATAATATAATCTAGTGAGAGATTCACCAAAAAAAATTATATATACATATTATATTATTGCTAAAATCGCCTCCCATTTTTCCTATGTATTATGGGGATTAGCCCATTTATTATACATATAAATTTAGGGTGGTTCTTAAAATTTTCTTCTGCAAATAGAGCGTTGTGTGGCATGCCTTTGCCCACAAGTGCAGTGGTAGGCCTTGGTCATGCAACATAGCCCTCGTAACTCCCACAATGCTACGGTTCTTTCTCTCAGCCAACTAATTTTTCCGTGGGTTGTGGGGTGATGTCAACTCCCGTCGAATGCATTCTTTTGCACAAAGAAATTTAAATTCATTCCACACGTACTCACCTCCATTATCGATCCTCAAAGCCTTCACCTTCTTACTATTTTATTTCTCAACAAGTGCCTTGAATTCAAAAAACTTGGAGAATGTTTGATCTTTCTTCTACATGAAGAAGATCTAGCACTTCCATGAGAAATCATCTACAATGATAAAAAATACTTGTGCATGGTAGTGGAGGATGTCGTGAAAGTTCCACACACATTAGAGTGGATCCTTTCAAGGATTGCATACACCTTGCTATCTCGATCATGGAAAGTGGATTTTGTGTACTTCCCCAAAGTACATCCTTTGCACACATCCTGCTGCTCTAGTGCACCTTTGGGAAGGCCCTTGGTTATTTGTTACAAAATCTTTAGGGCACCATGATGCAAATGGCCAAGTCCTCTATGCCATAGTTCACTGACATCATGATTCTGCACCTTCTCCACCTTAGTGCTTAATGAAACACAATCTTCCACATCTAGCTTACATAAGTTCTTCACTCGAGTCCCCATTTGCTTCACCTGTCACATGGCTATGTGTCTCATGAACACCTTTCCTTTGCTGAAGATCACATCATACCCACAGTCTTCCAAAACTACAATAAAGATGAGATTTTTCTTTAGGTCTGGAACGAACATGACATCCTTAAGATTGAGGGGGGAGCTCGACTCCCTCTGAAAGGTGACTGTACCAATCCCGGTCGTGTTTTACCTTCCATCATCCCCCATCTCGATGTGCATATGTAAGTCTTTCTCCTCAGTGTCACTGAAAAATTCTCTATTCCCCGTCATGTGGAATGAGGCACCACTGTCCAAGTACCACATGCTCTCCATCACTGTGCTGGCCATACATGCAATGAGAGTAAATTCAAGCTCGAACTGTGAAGCCAAGGCTACACCTACTTCTCCTCTTGAGGTCTTCTTGCTTGTCTTCTTGTGTGGATACTTTGTGGAATAGTGCCTGAATTCATGATAGTTGAAACACTTGATTTTGGACAAGTATTTCTTCTTGTCCCCTGGATTAGATTTTGATTTGGATTGGGATTTATTCCCTTTCCCTTTCTTTTCCTTTCCAACCAATGCAAAATTTTCCTCATCCTTGCCCTTGGGTGAAGTACCATCTCTGGTATTCTGCTTTATTTTTTTCCTGTACCAAATCAGACCACAAGCATTTCCAATTTGGTAGTTTCTCCCTCCCGTTCACCGTATCTTGGTAGTTGTGCCAACTCTTGGGAAGGATTAGAAGGGCTAGGCTTACCAAATCATCCTATACTATAGTAACACCAACCCCGCCAAGTTCATCACAACATTGTGTAAACTTGCTCAAATATTGAGGTAAGGAGTCATTCTCTTGCATCTTGATATTTCAAATTTTATCCTTTAGTTCCATCTTCCTGTGGTCACTACTATTCTCGAACAATTCTGTCAGTTCTTTCCACAATACAAACAAAATATATTTTCTGTGGATATTTGAGACAATATGATCCCATACTCCCTCTAAGATAATTCTCCTCACCTTTGCCACATCCTTCTTCCATTGAGCATGGTCTTGGACATCTATTGAAGGTGGTTCTGGAATGTGTGTCTTGACATGTTTTGACAATCCATTGTCATCCAATACCACCTCCATGCAATCCTTCCATGCGACAAAATTAGAGCCGCCTTCCAATGCATATTCTAGCCTCAACTCGTTGAAGCTCATGTTCTCAATTTTGAAGAGATCTCGCAACACTAAACTCTGAATTTGATTCTACTGAGAACAAAACTTGAAATGTTTTCTCTAGTGTGAATCCTTGTCTGATACCATGTAGAAATTATGTGTAGATTTGAAAATTCTCATGAAATTTATAAATCATAAGACTCAAAGCTACTCTACTCATCTACAAAATTAAATTAATGATATAGAACTCAAATAATAGAAATTAAAAATGAAACATCACACAAATAGAGAAATTTATTTGGGGGAAAGAAACTGCTCAAAACCCCTTCCTATCTGTATTGCGTTAACCAAAGAATAGATATGAATACATATGCTTGCTCAAGGTTGAGCACAACCTGCAAGTGTATAGTTTATCCCTCTACTTGACTCACTGAATTTGGACAACGCTTAGCCAATTTTCAAGCCCTCGAAGATCCTATTCCCTTGCACAGTTCCTTGAGGAATTAGGCCGCTATTAATCAGGAAATCCCCTCAATTGGATTGTGCAATTCCTTTACACTGTTCCTATGATTGCATGCACCGCATGTACACATTGTAATAGCCTACAATTGATAGTACACTACCTTGGAATCTCTATCTCAATTGGGTAACTTGATTTCTATGCATGCATCAATTATTTTGGGCTAATTGATCATTTAATTTAATGATCACTGAGTGTGACTGAAGTCACACTGAACAACTTGGCCTTCCACTAGTTCCTCTAACAATTAGAACTAGTTTAATTGACAGTAACTCAATTTAACTAAAATAGATTGCTATAAATTAATAATAAATCTTACTAAACTAAACTCAAGCTTCCTGAACTCAAATTAACTAAGTGATAAGTGCCATGTCACCTCAGTTAACTACCTCCAATATTTCCGCTGAAATAGAAATTCGAATTTTCTCTAGTTTGATCAAGGCAAAGTCAAACTGAGATTTTCTTGCTCCATTTTTTCAAAAATTTCCGCAACCTTAATAGGGATTATCATAAATATAACTAGCGAGTGCCATCCATGGAGTAGATACTCCCGACAATATCTGGGTCTGAAATGTTTTCGCTACTAGATGGTTTCTTTGGTTATAATCAAGCGCTAGTAAAGAACTTGACCGATTGAAAACTACCTTCAAAACTAAATGGGGAACATTCACTTTCAAGAGGATGCCATTTGGGCTTATAAATGTTGGTGCTACTTTTCAGAGAGTGATATACATCAACTTCCGTGGACTTATGGGTTGGAGTGTTTTTGTTTATTTGGATGATGTTAATGTGTTTTCCAAGAAAATATCAGATCACATACGTCATCTGGAACAAATATTCAAACGATGTCGGAAGAATGGGATTTCCCTTAATCCAAAGAAGAGATTATTCAATGTGTTTGAATGGATCCTGTTAGGGCACATCATTACCAAGAGAAGAATTAAGATTGATCTTGAGAGGGTCAAAGCTATAACATATATCTTGTTTCCAATGAATAAGAAATCCATGTAGTCTTTCTTAGGGAAAATTAATTTCCGGAGGAAATTCATCTCTAATTATGCTCAGATAGTTAAGCCCATACATGAGATGATTAAGAAAGATGCAATATACAAATGGGATAAATGGGAGAAGGATGAATTCCCGCAGATTAAGTAGGATATTTCTGATGCACCTGCGTTATTCAGTCTAGATTATGGTAAATATTTCCTGCTCTATACCTTTGCTTTAGATTCGTCGATTGTGACTGTGTTAACTCAGAAATATGTTGAAGGAAATGAGAAACCTATCTCATTTATGAGAGTTAGTCTCCAAGGGTCTGAATTAAATTAACATTCCATTGACAAACAAGCATATGCAATATACAAGGAAGTTATGTACTTCAGGCCCTACCTGTTGAAAGCTCACACGATCATTTTTTTACCTCATCCAACGGTAAGAGCGTTGTTCGTGTAGTAGGAGCTGGGTGAGAAGAGGGTTAATTAGATGACCTTTTTACAAGAATATGATCTAGAGTTCAAAACCAATTCATATAATAAAGGGCCATGGAATTTGCAAGTTAGTAGCCAAAGCAAAGACACTCCCTAGCAAGATATTCTAGGATAGGAGCAGGAGATAGAGATGTACAATATTGAGCATGTTCCTCAGTCCACGTCTACAATTCCATGGTATGCATATTTACGGTAATTCCTAGAACTTGGCATATTTCCCATGACTTATCGAATAAACAGAAAAGGGAAATCCGTTTAAAAGCCCTATCTTATTAATTAGTCCACATAGTGTTTTTCTAACACCACAATGGTGTCCTTCTAAGATGCCTTGAGTCGTAGGATACAAAGAAGGTCCTTAAAGATTTACATGATCGATCGGTAGGTGGCCACTATGCGAGAAAAAATAGAATGCATAAAGTCATGAGGGCTGGTTATTATTTGCCCACTCTATTTAAGGATGCTCATGCCTATGTTTGCAAGTGCCAAGCTTGTTAGAGATGCGTCGGTCATGATTAGAGGTCTGTCGCCCCACTACTTCTAGTAGCAGTTAAGGAACCATTCCAACAATGGGGTATAGATGTTATCGGAGAACATTCCCTTATCCATCAAAGCAACACTGATATATTCTAATGATGACATATTACTTCACTTGGTGGTCAGAAGTAGTTCCTCTCAGACAAGTAAATGACCAGGAAGGTATCCACTTCGTGCAATGAAATATTATAACCAGGTCTAGCATCCCATAGTCACTTGTATTTGATATTACAACTTACTTTTCATCATTAAAACTTTATGAATTCACATTAGAAAATGGAATTGTATTGAAACATGCATCTAATTATTATCTGTAGGGAAATGATTTGGTTGAATCAAAAAATAAATATCTTATCCGTATAATAAAGAAAACCATATTCTCTGAGCAAAGGAACTAGAATAAAGATTTTATAAATGCACTCCATGCTGATCATGTAACTCCAAAGCCTTCCCTAAGAACATCACTGTACTTTCTAGTTTACGGTAAAGAAGATATCTTGCCTTTGAAATTGTATCTTCCAGCCTTGCAACTCTCCTAAGAACCACAAGGTAAGCCTTTCCTTCTTGTTCAGATAAGGATATACACTTTGCTCAAACTTGAGGAAGAAAGGCTCAAGGCCAAAGACAAATTTTCTGTGCTTATGTAAATCCCTGGTTTGATAGAAAAATCCACAGGGCTAAAGAGCTTTGATGTGGGTAACCTAGTTCTAAAGTGGGATACACCCCACAAAGGCAAAGGTAAACACACAAAGTTCCAACCGCTGTGGATTGAACCATTTGTTGTTGAAGAATATTGGTCATAACACATTCAAACTGAAATCTTTAGACGAGAGGATTGACCCCCTTCCCCTGAATGGTTGAGTTTTGGAACATTATTTCCAGTAGCAACTACGAGCTACACTTCCTGTATAATTTGTTTTGCATTTTTTCTTTCTTTTCTTTCGTTTGTTTCAGTTGCAAGTGTCTTGTGTTAGTCATGTCCTATTTTATCGTGTGTATTGGTCATTATACATAAATAAGAACTGTGGGTAAAAGTGTATGGCCCAAAGGATGTTCTAGTGCGATGAAAGAAGAGTGTGACAACCACAATGCTTGGCTATCTATTTGTTCCCCTTCTTTGTTTGGAAAATGCCATAGGTTGAGATAGGGCTAGATGGAAAATATGATTCTTCCAATAGGAGAACCTATTAGATCCATGCCTATGCTAGTATCATAAATAATCTAGTAGAGAAGGGATGAGGAGAAAATATATAAAAAAAAGCGGGCAAACCAATATCAAAGGTCTTAAAATACTTTTTTGAAGAGGCAATCTCCTCTACTCTCAATAAGTTGGGATCCCTCTTCCGTCCGTCGAAAATAATAAGTTGATGCATAGTTTTATTAAATAAATAAATAAAGGACGAAAGAAGAGAAAATCTTCCTATGTAGGGAGGTGAAGCAAGCGACTTCGTCGGGGATTGCCTAGGCTCGTTGTCAATGAATCAATGTTTGTGCTCTTGAAGTGACTCCATTGAGGTAATGTCCAGGCCTTCTAGTAGCAGAGAAACACTAGAGATGAAAAGTCATACTATGAATATCATAAACTCGGTGTGCTCATTACCCTTTCCTGGATATAAAAAATTGTGATATGCTGTATCTTTTGTGTGTTCGACCAAGTAGAGAAAAGTGAGATACTATGTATAAAATCGGGTCGAAAAGATGAAATCAAGGCAATCAATAATTCCCGAAGGTTTGACCCTTAACCAAAATCTATTCCCAAATATAGAAGCTGAAGCTCGCCTAGTGTGTCACCAAGTGTTGTCACTGCTACAACACCCTCCAAAAATTTCACTACATTCAAATTATGGATCCTACTTCATTGTCGCATCAAGTGTCACCTTGGTCATCAATTGTTGTTTCATGTTATTCTATATGTTTTAAGTGTTCTCAAGTGTCATCGCATTGAGTAGAATACATTTGGTGCATTTTATGGTTTCAACATCCTTGTTGTTGTAAATAACACTTTTTGGTCACAGTCGCACACACATCATCTGTTGTACTTGGGGAATGTATGTAAAGTGACATTTAAGTATACATATCGTTGTTCAAGCTTTTCTAAGATTTCTTGATGAGTTGGTATGCGTCGCACATGGTTTTACATCTAAATTCATCATGTTCACCCCTTGCCATATCACCCAGACTTAGAAAAGTTTCAATCTCAAAGAAAACCCATTGATCCCAAGAGTGAATGAGCGCACTCTGAAGCATCGATCAAGATCCTTTGTTGTTAATAAGTGCACCTTGTGCCCTCTAAGAGTGCAAGTTTCACTCCTCAATCCCTTTCCCCCTTCCTTGTTCTGAATTGCGCCCTTCAAGAAACCAAGCCTTCCTTTAGCGCACTCCTTTAGCTCGAAGGAATGCACCCTCTATGAGTGCATGAGTAAACTCTAAAGACCTAAAGCATAATCCTTCAACCTTCCACAATGTGTCATGCGCCCTCCTAGTCCCTTTGAGCACATGATCACACTTCAAAGGAACGAAGCCTCAACCTTCAGCCTTCAGGACACCCTGAAGGCATGAAGCCTTCCTCCTTCAGTGATTTGAACTTATACATGAATGAAACAAAATATAGATATAAACATAAACATAAAGATGTAGCATAAATAAAACTTCATTTCATTAATATCAAAGAACTGAAATATGCTTACATAGTAAATGGAATTAAAACTAGCTTGGGCTATGGTAGCTTATCTCTGAGAAGAGATGTTCTAGCTACATGCCTCTAAAATGTGTTACAATGAGGCTTAAGGGCCTTTTTATTATTGAAAAATAAAGGGAAACCCTAAGAAACCAAAACCCTAACCCCAAGAGATGGAACATCAAGAATTTGTGGGCCCCGTTGGGGTTAGTTGGGTAGCCAACTTCCCAGGGTCGCAACTTGGCCATATGATCTCCGTTTGGCACCTATGATGCCTCGTTGGAAATATACCTCTGATGAATATAGGATTTGTAGTAGGATTATACTACCGGCCTATTATGGACCTCAAAAAAATGTCGTTTAGTGGGTAAAAACTGCTCCAGAAGTTCAAGACCCAAAAAAATGCAAAAATAGTAAATGATGCTATAATAAGGGAAAGTGATAAAATCAACTAGAGATCTAGGAAGAATAGGATGGTGGCCACCAATATCCACCTATATCATTCAACCTTCAGGAGTGCACCCTACGCCCTCCCTCTCTCCCTTGGGCACATTGTGCACTTGGGAAGCCCGAGGCTTCCCCTTCGTCCTTTAGACTTGATCCTTGCACCCTGCCTTGATTGCCTCCCTCTCTTGAGTGAATGAAT
Source organism: Pinus tabuliformis (assembly GCA_031772625.1). Taxonomy (NCBI): domain Eukaryota; kingdom Viridiplantae; phylum Streptophyta; class Pinopsida; order Pinales; family Pinaceae; genus Pinus; species Pinus tabuliformis. The sequence continues at coordinate 699,146,507 of CM062808.1, read as the reverse complement.
GCATGATGAAGCCCTGAAGCCTCCTTCCCTCATCCCTTCAACCTTTCAAAGTGCGCCCGTGCACCTAGAAGCTCCTTTTTCCCCTTTTGAGCGCGTTGAAAAAGCATGAACAAAGAAATCTACATAAAACATGGTAGAATAGGAGATTTTAGGATGATGGGGTCATGTTGTGAGTAATTTCAGGCACGAGTATTCCAATAAAAACATGGAAAGCATGCACGAGGAAGATCAGGTAAAGTAAACAAACAAATGAAGCATGGAAATAATGAAGAACACACTTGAACCTTGTTGATCAAAGCACCCTAAAGATTTCTAGATTGAAGACCCTTTAGAGGGTGAAAGCGCCAATGATCAGAAGATGAATGAAGAATGAATACATGAGTAGAAACCATGTATCCATTCGATAAGGTCCATGTCATAAGTCACTTGTAGTCCAAGTCACCAAGGATAGTGACATGTCATGTCTTCATCATACGATGATGTGGAAATTTTCATGTAATGTTGTAATCATTGTAAAGACAAATAAGTAGAAGTCCAAGAGTCATGTATGGAAAAAAGATCCATGGAAGTCCAAAATACATGTAATACCAAAATTTATATGTAAATCCAAAGGTCATTTAGAAGTCCAAAGGTTGTAGAAGCCCAAAGGTCATTAGGAGTTGGAAATTCAAGAGTCGTGAGGATGTGAAATGCCATGTCACAAGTTATAAAAGGATCCTCATTTCTCATGTAAAGAAATTTTAACCTTGGATTCTCCCACAAGGAATTAGAGAGATATAGTTAGTACTTTTGAGGAGTTGTAACGACCAAAAGTCATATACGCATCAGAAAAATTTAAAATACTTTGTAAACAAAGACATCCATCGTAGGATAATACTTGTAAATTGTATATTGTATAAAATAAGGAGTGTAGGATGCTTAGAAATGAGAATGAGGGTCCCGTATATATAGCCAGGTAAGTACCCTTTCACAAACAGGCATGTCTCTATGACATGCCTTTTCATTATTAAATAACTAACCATTAGTTAATTTACTTATTATTTATTATGATATTTATATTATTATGACTATTTTTTATTATATATTTTTATTTATTTTTACATAATTTATGTTCATAACATTGCCTTCTCCTTCAAAAATCTGTCCTCAAAGCTTATTGATGAAGGATTGAATCTCTTTTATCATTCAGAATATCTTCTTGTTTCTGAGATTTTATCTTTGTCTATACAAGACAATATGATGTTCTGAGCGATAGACATAATTGTGTACTGAAATTGGATCAGACCATCCTAGATTAATCTTCTGGGGAATCTTCTGATCCTTAGAGATGCGTGGTGAATAGTTATCGTATGATTAGAATGAGTTCACTTCAATATTCTTCGGAACATAAGTTTGTTTATGTTTTGCGTGATATAGTTTTGTATATTGATTAAGGTGTATACTCTTGTGATTCAGATGTCGATAAGGAATTTTTCTTGTTTGAACTTAAATGTTTTTATGGCAATTTCCTGATTTCCAATAGGCATTGTTGTTGTTGACTTAACTAATAAATCCTTATTTAGGGTGTCCTTTGTTTGAAAAACAACCTCTGGGTCCGTTTTTCCTTCAATAGGGTTTGGATTTGCTTGAACTATGATATTAGTGGAATTGGTGTTTGTTTCTTCAACTTGGACTGCTACATCTGGAGATTTTGATTCTTCCTTTTCGACAAGTTCTTTGAACCTATTCGTCAATGATTTCTTTTTGTCCTTAAGTTTTTTAATCTATTTGAGTAGATTTTGATTATGATTTTTGAGACGTAAGCATTCCTCATTCTCTGAGTCAACTTTATTTTGGCCTTCATGCTTCTCGTCTTTTAAACACTTGATTTGTTCTAATAATGTTTGGTTAAGGCTCTTTAAACGTAAATTTTCTTCTTATTGTTCTAATAAACACTCCTTGAGTTCCTTCTTTGATGCTTTAGCTTTCTTGACTTGTTCGAGTAGCTTTTCTTGGTGATCTCTGAGGCGCGAAATTTCCTTGTCTTTGCTGCAGATGACTTCTTCAAGCTCTTTTTGCTTCTTTGATATAATTTTTTTGTTATCTTGAAACATCAAGTCTAAGATATCCTTAAGGTATTCTAATGAATTTTTTATTGATTTTGATTTACTTGTTATGTCTCGAGACATGACCATATTCCCTTTATATAAATAATTGATGTAGGATGAGTACAAATGAGAATGATGGTCCTGTATATATAGGTAGGTAAGTACCCTTTCATGAATAGGCATGTCTCTAAGACATGCCTTTTCATTATTAACTAGCTAACCATTATTTAGTTTACTTATTATTTATTATTATATTTATATTATTATGATTATTATTTATTAATCAATGCCTAATTTGAAGTTTAGAGATCAACTGGAGGAGGATCGAAAGGCGCGATGGCTCTGAAACCGCGCTCCACAGAAGACCGCGACGGTTTCGGGTAAAGCGACGCATCGGACGCAGGACCACAGAACGGTTGTTTTCGGTCGGGAGTTAGGGTTTCTTGAACAGGTGACAGCTCGACGTCGACGGTTGCTATTCGCTCTCGGCCGCTATGGAGGACTTTCCGGTAACGGACCTCGTGGATTATTCCGAGGATCCGCTATCCGGACAGGCGGTGTTCACCGACCCTATATTCTCATCCCCGTTTCAGGCAACTGTTACAGATACCGACCTCCTGTCTAGGGCAAACTTGTCGTCATTCTCCACTGCTGATCAGGGTCTCGAGGCACCTCCCCTATCGCCTGCTACCGCTTACTTGCTCGCATCTTCTTACCCAGAGACTCTGACTCTGGATGACATCCCCCCCACACCGATTATTCTTCCTTCCTCGCTCCTGGATCCTAGGGTTTCTGTGCCCCCGCTGTCGACCCCGGCTACCCCTCTTGCGTCATCCGGGCCAAAGCCCTCTGGATGTTTTGGCACACCAGTGATAAATTCTAGCGCTCCGGGGTCCTCCTCGGCGGGCATTACAAATCCCCTCTCTGAACACCCATCCGCCCCGCGAACAAAGAAGCCGAAGGCAAGATGTGTTAGGGCTATCAGGAAGGACACCACCGTTACTTTTGGGAATTCGACAAGCTTCGAAGAGACCATGGCGCTCGCCTGTACCGTCTTGGTGGGTCACGTGCGTGGGCGCACATTCTCGGTTGATCGTTTGATTCGATGGGTGAAGGAAATCTGGGGCTCTATGCTTCCAAAGCTCCCAGAGGTTGAGGTACTCCCACGGGGATGGTTTACACTCCAGTTTGCGAACGAAGATCACACGAACATCGTACTTGAGAACTATTGGCACATAGAAACAGCTCCTGTACTCCTAAAACGTTGGACCCCGCTATTTGACCCTGAAAGGGAGCAGATCGCTGCTGGACCTCTATGGGTAAGGTTGCCTGGACTCCCTAGGCAATATTGGAATGAGGAGGCGTTCATCAAAATTGGAAACGCTCTGGGGACATACCTGGATCATGACCGCTCATACATAGACACTCGGCGTAGAACTTTGGCTCGCATCCTGGTACATCTTGACACCAGGGAAGGATTGGAGGAGGACATCACCCTGCAATGGGGAAGGCACAAGCGCATCCAGATTCTGGACTACGAGGGTGTCCCATTTCGGTGCAACAGATGCCACCAGGTAGGGCATCTCTATAAGGATTGCCCTCTCAACAATCGTGGGATCAGTCCTCCAAAGCATACTCCTATTGTTTCTCGAAGATCGGCGCCACAGATCTCCCTGCCCCAGATGGCTTCATCAGCACCACAGGGAGGGCTTCAACATCCACCGTCTTCTGCAAAGGGCACAGCCACTCCTCCCATGACAAGGACAAGGGCAGCTGCGGCAGCTTATCAGAAATCGGGTACTGACTTACCTCCCTTATCTCATTCTCTTTCCTTTACATCTGATTGCATTCACTCTATCTCTGTATCTAAGGCTCAATGCTCAATTCCGCCGCCCCCTCCTACTAATGCCGCTATCCCCCCTTCCCTTACCCTTGATCGCTCCCTGTCCCCATCTCGCCCTAATGTGCCTCTTTCTGGATCAAATCCGCCTCACCATTATTCTCTCCGGCCCCGTCCCTCTCAATCTGTATCTGAGGGTACCTCGGGGTTGTGCATTATTCCCCCTGAACCTGGTCACACCTCAACCAGGGGTCGCAAATCCAATTTGAATAAAGCCATTAGGCGTGCTGGGGCTGAAGTTGCTTCGGGACGTCAATCCACCATTGTCGGGGCCCTTAGAGCTACAAACCCCCCTCGGAGGGTTCCCCCATGAAGTGTCTCTCATTCAACTGCAGGGGTCTAGCTAGCACCCCGAAAAAGCTAGCCCTAAAACGACTTTTTCAGGTCGAAAATCCTGACATCATCCTCCTGCAAGAAACCCTGGGTTCTGCAGAAGCCATATCTCTTGCCTTGAAATCGATTGCGCCAAAGTGGCAATACATAGGGTCGGATGCTATGGGCCGTTCGGGTGGTTTGGCCATTGGACTTAACCCTCTCTCCATCAGATTGGACTCCTCATGGGGCGGACCAGGATATTTGGGTGCTGACATTTTTTCAAAAGACCTTGGGATGCCACTGCGCATCATCAATATTTATGGTCCTTGTCAGCAGAGGGAAGGATTCTGGCGCACCCTCCTTGATCGTTCTTTGCTGCAAGAGGAAAACCTGATCATTGGAGGCGACCTAAACTTCTCCTTGGGATATGGTGAATCATGGGGCTCATCTGCTCAATCAGATCCCATATCAGACTTCATGAGGAATCTGCTTGAACAGCACGATCTCATCGACATCCCTATGCAACACCCTCTTCCCACTTGGAGGAACCGAAGGATCGGATCAGCAGCCTTGGCCCGTCGGCTCGATCGTTATCTGATCAAGGGACCGTTGCTCCGCAATCTCCATCACTATAAACAGTGGGTAGTTTCGGGGGGAATCTCGGATCACTCTCCCATCATGATGGAAATTCTGGGCCCTCTCCCTAAACCAAAAGCTCCTTTTAAATTCAACCATCATTGGTTACAGGACCCTGGTTTCTCTAAGCTGGTCACTGACTTCTGGGCAGCTCACCCTATTGACAGAGAACCCTCTTTGGCTAGGGGATTTGTAAAAAATTTGACGGAACTCAAGCATATTGTGATTGAATGGGCCAAGAGGAAAAAGGCAAGGGAAGATGAACTGCTCACCTCGATAGAAGCAGACATACACGCTCTGTTGGATGAACAAAACCTGGGCTTTATCTCTGTGGAAAGCAAGCATAGGCTGGTTGATCTAGAAGAGCAGAAGTCCAACATTCTCAGACTCAGAGATGAATCGATCAGGCTGAGGAGTAGAGCTACTTGGCTCAAGGCTGGGGATGAAAACTCCAGATTCTTCCATAATTTTGCAAATGGGAGGAGGGTTGCAAATACCATCTGGAACCTCCCCTATCCGGATGGGGGTCTGGCAGACTCTTTCAACAAGCTCTCTAGCCTGGGTACCTCCTATTTCAAAGGCATCTTCAAATGCCCTGAGGGCTCCAACCTGGCTGAAATCTTCCGTGTTGCTTCCCATTTCCCGAGGTTCGTTAACAATGAAGACTTGGAGGATCTTAATGCACCTGTCTCCATGAATGAATTGGAGAATACCATTAAATGGTTTCAGAAGGAAAAGAGCCCGGGCCCTGATGGATGGACCATTGAATTCTACCTGGCCTTTTTTGACATCTTGGGTGAGGACATTTTAGGGGTGGTAGAGGAGAGCAGAACCTCAGGTCAGATCTATCATGCTATAAATTCTACCTTCATTGCACTTATTCCCAAGTCCGACTCTCCATCATCCTTTGCTGACTTTCGTCCCATTTCGCTATGCAATGTACTCTACAAGATCATATCCAAGATCATAGCCAATAGGATCAGACCCATCCTTTCCAATCACATTGCTCCTCAGCAATTTGCTTTCTTGGAGAACAGGCAGATTCATGAAGCCATTGGCTCTGCCCAGGAAGCCATTCACTCTATCTGGACCAAGCACCTCAAGAGTATTCTTCTCAAAATCGATCTCTCAAAGGCTTTCGATAGAGTCAGCTGGCTTTACATCAAAATGATTCTCATTCACCTGGGCTTTCCACACCAGCTTATCACTTGGATTATGGCATGCATTACCACTCCTACTTATAGTATTATGATAAATGGTGCTGCATCCCATTTCTTCCACTCTAAAAGGGGACTTCGTCAGGGATGTCCCCTTTCCCCCCTCTTGTTCCTATTGGTCACAGAAGCGCTCAGTCGTCTCATCATTGATGCAAAGAGGGAAGGAACTATCCGGGGCCTAAAGATCTCAGAAGCCTGCTTCCTAACTCACCTTCTATTCGTGGACGATGTCCTTATACTTCTCGATGGAAGTATTCGGGATACCTCATCTTTCAACAGAATCCTTAACCTTTTTTCACATGCCACGGGCATGGTGGTCAACCATGAAAAGTCTTCCATCACTATGGTTGGTACATCTGTAGCTGAATCTCAATCGGCTATGCAGGCTTTTCCATTTATCACACAACCTCTGGATCGAGGTCTTAAATACCTTGGATATTGGCTAAAGCCTACAAACCAAAAAATTGCCGATTGGGTATGGCTTGTCACCAAGATTGAAAAGAAAATAACATGTTGGTACTTCAGATATCTATCCAGAGCAGGCAGATTAACTCTGATCAAATCAGTGCTGGAAGCAACTCCCGTATTTTGGATGGCTTTAGCATGGATTCCCCGAAACATTCTCTCAAAGATTCAGAGACTCTGCAACAGATATTTGTGGGCTGGAAAGGAAGAGAAGCGCACCTTTGCTTGGATCTCCTGGAGTAAGATTGCCCTCCCCAAGAAGTGGGGGGGCTGGGGACTAAAGGACCTGGCATCCTTTGCAAAAGCCCTCGCTGCTAAAATGGGTTGGGCATTGCTGACTTCCCACAGTTTATGGACAGAGATTGTATACCATAAGTACATCTGGCCTCTCGACATCATCGATTGGGCCAGACTCCCAAGCTGGAACAGAACGGGCATCTCTTCCATTTGGAAAGCCCTCCTACACTCCCTCCCCCTCCTCAGGAGCAACATCATATGGCGTATAAAAAGTGGGAACAGAGCACGCATCGGAATGGATCCATGGAGTGGATGTGGAGGAAGACACAGACTTCACACAGACCTGATTGCCCTCCTAAACTCCCGTGGCATTAGAGTGCTTGCGCAGATCGCTGACCATGAAGGCTCGGACATATTGCATCAGGCTTGGAAATCTGGCACACAGTTGGACATCCCGATCAGATGGCACGAACCATGGAAAGCATACTGTGATGCCCTCTCTGAATCCCATATCAGAATTGTGGAAGGACCAGATGAACTCATCTGGCAGATTGCTGATAGTGGGGTTTACTCTCCTCGTGAGGGATACAAAGTCATTATTTCTCACAGAAAGCCGGAGGTGCTTGATAGATGGTGGCACCAGATTTGGAAGCTTAGTGCATCGCCCAGGTCTAAGTTATTTACTTGGTGTGTCCTTCGAAACCGCATTCCCACTGACGAACACCTCAAGCGCAGGGCGGTATCCGGTCCTTCGCGTTGTGTGCTGTGCAAAGCAGACACAGAGACCACCGAACACCTATTCTTAAGATGCCCCATTGTAAAACAATTATGGCATCATATCAAACATCACATTCAGTTCTCGGGCGATTGGTCTGGTACAGACCTTATCAACGCGTGGATGGATTGGGGAACAGACACAGTGGTTCGAAATCTGTAAACCTTCTGATCATAGTAATTTGGTCTATATGGAAGACTAGGAACAGAATGATATTCGATGGATGGGAGCCTAGATGGACTCTCGTTGAAGCTGGTATCATTACAGCATATAACGAACTACCGAATCCCCCTCCTCCAAAACAGCGTCGGCCGTCCCCTCCTCCCAATATAGACATGAGCTCACCATGGGCTTACTTCGATGGGGCTGCAAACGAACATGGCTGTGGAGGGGGCATCATTATACACAAATCCTTGAGGCACTTCTATCACATCAAAGTAGGACTGGGGGCTGGCACAAACAATTACTCTGAGCTCATATCTCTCCGCCATTTACTTCATTTCGCACTCAGCCATCATTGCACCAGCATCAACATCTACGGAGATTCTCAGATTGTAGTAAATTGGGTCAATAGAGTTACCACATGTCACTCACACACTCTCAACATACTGCTTGATGAAGTCTTTATACTAAAGGATGCTTTTAACTCATTTCACATATCTCATATATACAGAGAACATAACCAGACTGCTGACAAGCTTTCCAAGGAGGCCGCGGTGATGGAAAATGGCTTATGGGAAATCACTGAATATTTGGATCAGCAGGAGCAGAAATACTTCCACCGGCCTTATATAGACCCGTCATATCCTACTGTGGGTCTACAGGCGACATAACAATCAGTCTTTTTTGTTTTTTGACTGCACAATATGATATATATGTAAATAGATCGAGGTTTGCCTAAAATGGCACCTATTTTGCACAATTTTTGTAAATGTAACAGACAGATATACAGCACTGATCTGCAATATCTTGAAAATGTACTGAACAGTTTTGGCATATGCGACAAAGCATCTACATATGTAATCTTTCATATTTATAATGAAATATTACGGATTTTTCCAGTGGAAAAAAAAGATTATTATTTATTATATATTTTTACATAATTTATGTTCATAATGTTGCCTTCTCCTTCAAAAATATTTGTCCTCAAATCTCATTGATGAAGGATCAGATTTCTTCTATCGTTCGAAATATATTCTTGTTTTTGAGCTTTTATATTTTTTGATACAAGACGATATGATGTTCTGAGCGATAGACAGAATTGCCGTACTGAAATGGATCAGACCATCCTAGATTAATCTTCTGGGGAATCTTCTGATCCTTAGAGATGTGTGGTGAATAATTATCGTATGACTGGATTGAGCTCACTTCAATATTATTCGGAATATAAGATTGTTTATGTTCTGCGTGATATATATTTGTAGATTGATTAAGGTGTCTACTCTTGTGATTCATATGTAGATAAGGAATTTTTCTTGTTTGAACTTCCTTAAATGTTTTTATGACAGTTTCCTGATTTCCATAAGGCATTGTTGTTGTTGACTTAACTACTGAACCCCTATTTGGCATGTCCTCTATTTGAAAAACAACCTATGAGTACGTTTTTACTTCAACAGGGTTTGGATTTACTTGAATTGTGAGATTAGTGGAATTGATGTTTGTTTCTTCAACTTGGACTGCTACATCTGGATATTTTGATGCTTCCTTTGCGACAAGTTCTTTGAATCTATTCGTCAATGATTTCTTTTTGTCCTTAACTTTTTTAATCTGTTTGAGTAGATTTTGATTATGATTTTTGACGCATAAGAATTCCTCATTCTCTGAGTCAACTTTATTTTGTCTTTGATGCTTCTCGTCTTAAACACTTGATTTGTTCTACTAATGTTTGGTTAAGGCTCTTTAAACGTAAATTTTCTTCTTCTCATTCTAATAAACGCTCCTTGAGTTCCTTCTTTTATGCTTTAGCTTTCTTGACTTGTTCGAGTAGATTTTCTTGGTGATCTCTGAGGCACAAAATTTCCTTGTCTTTGTTGCAGATGAATTCTTCAAGCTCTTTTTTATTCTTTGATATAGTTTTTTCGTTATCTTGAAACATCAAGTCCGGGATATCCTTAAGGTCTTCTAATGAAGATTTTATTGATTTTGATTTACTTGTTATGTCTCGAAACACGACCATCTTCCCTTTATAAGGAAATTTCAAAAATTGCTTCTTTATGTTTAACATGAATGTACCCAAATCCTTAAACCAGGGTTGAATGAGTATGATTTCAGTGTTTTTATCCATCCTTACAACATGAAATTGAGATACGTAGTCATAATGACCTATTGTCACTTCTAGATTACTAATTTTATACTCTTTTTGGTCAAAAATATTTTTCTTTACACCAATACTTAGCTTTGGAATTAATAGCTGATTTGCCAAGTTGATGTTGATATAATTTTTATCACTGCTTGGGCTGATGGCGACATTAACTCCTCTTCCTTGGATACTTCCCTTTAATGTAATTACTCCGTGATCTGTAACTGAAAGACCATTATAGGAAAATCTTTCTTCCTTCATCATTTTAGAATTGAGCTCCATCATTTTTTTTCAATGATTGATCCCATTTTGTTTTGTCGAGATGACTTTAGGTATATATTTAAAGTTCCTTTGGACTTTATACTTCAAGCCTCCTTTAAAAGTGTCTATTTAATATATATATATATATATATATATATATATATATATATAATTCTTCGATTTTTTTTAATCCAATTTCCTATTATCCTTAATATTTTAAAACTCCTTACCCGGATGTGGGTGCTCTTGAGGCTCATTCAATGAGGGCTCATGTCAAGCCGTTAGCTGGATATGCACCTGGTAACCCTGCACGACCTTCAATCTCCCCCCGCGGATGATATGAATTACTCTCGGTACCTGCAGTTTTTCAAGCATTCGATATTGAATGTGCTCCCTGCTCGAGACTCTTCGCAGGTTGTTATATTCATGGCTTCGTCTGCGGTTTCGGCTGTCATTCTTATCGGGTCTCTCTTCATTAGCCTGTCTTTATTCTTGCATCCCTGTGTTGCTCTGGTAGCTTGGTGGTTTTTCTGATGTAAGCTCCTTACCTGGCTTGCCCACCTTCGTTCCTGTTCTGTCTGGTCCTGTTCATCTCTTCCCTCAAGTCTCTTTGTTCTCCTGAAGATGGTGTGCCACCGTGGTTGCTCTCGCCATGGAGGCACCAGTGGAAACCGCGGACGTTCTCATCCTGCTCCCCAGAACATCATACCTCTGGCTTCGGCTTCCCCATCCTTTGATCATGGTAAGCCCTTCCCGCATAATTCATTCCAAACCACCCGCTTTAAATTTCACAGTCGTCTCAACAGACTGATTCTCTCAGCTAGCATTACTGTCATTTTAGCCGAGGAAGAAGACAGGACCAGTAGCTCGGTCCATACCTCACCCTCGCAGTCTCAGGATGACAGCGTGCTCTAGGGAGATGTGGTAGGAACTGTGTTTAATCATGATGATTTGCAGGTTGAGGGGAACGTTCCTGAGGTCCCTAAGCCTCCAGAAGATAGTGCTCAGAACAATTTGACCGCGGTCGATACGGCACACCCATTTGATTGCAATCTGTGTTTGGTAGCTCCTCTAGGGTGGTAGTGACACGGGTGCCGGGGACAATGTCGATGACATGTGGATGGGCTCACCTTGCCGGGTGGAGAAGGACGGTTGGGACCCTTTGCAAAATGCATGATGCCTCCGGAACCACACCTACTGTTGTTGTTTCCCTTCTGGTTCTTTTATCCTATGTGTTATGCTATTCTGGATTTTGTCAACATGTTTTGTATCAGGTCTTGGCTAGGCATAGTTATCAGCTCTCATGGTCATATGCTCTGTATCAGGTCATGGCTCGGCAAGTTTATCAGGCCCTTGTTTTTGTTCAGTTTTGCATATGGTTATCATGGCAGCATAAAAATTATCATGGCCATAGTTCTCATATGCCCTGTAATGTTGTTTACCACCTTGGCTAACATTTTTTGTATGTATGGATTTTGGGAATTATGTATTGGGTCATCTCAATCTCGGAATTGGGTTTTCGGGTTATCTGGTCATCTAGTTATCTGGTCTTATGTTCTCTGGGTCAGTGTTGATGGATGGCTTCGGCCTCCTCTGAGGTATTGACCTCCTTGTAAATATTTTCTCTTTATTAATAGATTTAGCCTTTACTTAGAATATATATATATATATTTTTAACTCCTTTGTATTCTTTTTATATATTTCTATTTACGCTTTTTTTCATTTTGTACTTTAAAAAGAATATTTAAATATTGTTTCAATTGACTTATTTTAAATATCTTATTGTCCTTTGTATTTATTTTTTAAATTTCATATAACTCTTTAAACTTTAATTCAACTTCATTTTAAATAAATCAACGCCTTAGAATTCAGCCTCTTCGAGGGGGAAACCTCCTTTACATTACATAAATGAACAATTCTTGGATGATTCAAATGACAAAACCTCCTTTCTATATATAGGAGTCTAAGGAGTCACAATATAATCCAGCCGACCTAACAATAATAATATAAAGCCACAATAATAACAATAGTGGGCTTCTATGGGGCACAATAGTAACAATATGGGCACTACATGGGTACATCAATATAATAAGTGGGTTATACTAATAAAAATAAGGGGTTACACTATTAGTATAGGGCCCTAACATGCCCCTCTCCTTCAGAAAGCGTTGTCCTCAACGCTTCAGTAGTTATTGATGCTTCTGTATAAAATTCTTGTCCTCCCATGTGGAATCTTCAGTGGGTAAGTTCTTCCACTTGATGAGATACTCTGAAATTGATCGATTTCGTAGCTGTTGGGTTCTTGTTTCTGTGACTGCTCTAGGTTCTAATATGATTTTTCCTTCCTCTTCAATTTCTGGCAATATTGTTTGAATTGGGATCTTTTGCAACTTTTGAATAAGTGGCCATACTTCTTTGTCCTTCTTCCATTCTTCCCTTGCTTCGTTTATCCAATCTGGTTGGATAATATAAATAACACAAAACAATGCTTCCACATCCTCATCCTTGAAGAGTCTTCCCATTCGGTAAGGTCGCCATTTTTTAAGTGCATGTAGTATTGCCAACATTTCCATCTCATAAATAGCTTGCTTGAGATGTAGTAGTAAAAATACCCAATCACCTACATCAAAACATTTTTCACTACGATGTTGATCTACCTGTTGTTTTGTTTGATTTTGCACCGAAGTGACGTTATCCTTTAAAAGTTGGAGAACTTGTTGTTGATGCTCGATGTGATCTTTCACTGCTTGAACCTTTTTCTTCTTCATATGTCCTTCTATTTCTAGGGTTTGAGGAGTGGTAATTTCTTCCAATCCTTTACAAGATATGGTAGGATTCATTTCTTGATGCTCGATGTGATCTTTTACTTCTTGAACATTTTTCTTCTTGATATGTCCTTCTATCTTGATAGTTTGAGGAGTGGTAATTTCGAACAATGAATTACAAGATATGGTTGGATTCATTTCTTCTTTCTCGATGTGATCCTTCACTTCTTGCACCTTTTTCTTCTTGATATGTCCTTTTATCTTGAGAGTTTGAGGAGTGGTAATTCCTACCAATGCTTTACAAGATGTCATCTGATTCATTTCTTCTTTCTCTGGGGTGGGGTCCTGGCGTATATCTTCTTCCTTTGATGTTTCATGATCCTTTTCTTCCTCCTCTTCATATTCTATGTAAAATAGTTTTTTCTCAGCACACTTATGACCTTTAGTGCATTTGCTATCACAATTGTAACAAAGCCCTTTTTCTCTTTTTTCTTCCAATTGTTGTGGTGTAACCCTTGTAGGTTGTGGAAGGCTAGGAGAAACAACACTTTTATCTTTATAGTTGTGAGGGGTATGCTTCCTGGTTTCCATATTTTTGCTTTCCAATATGTTACAAAGTGCTTTTACTCTTTCCAATTGTTGTGGTGTTGCTCTAAAGAAGGTGTTGCTCTTTGTATCCTCATAATGTGCTATCATTTCCTCCGTGAAAATTGACCACGTAACAAGTTGTTTACGAGAACAAAGCCCTTCATACCATAAAAATTGATCTGGTTCTAAATATGAAGATGCAATACATACCTTTTGTAATAGTTGTACACCATGTAGATCAAAATATTTCTCCATCTGAAGTATCCAATTTACCGGATCCTTGCCATCAAACTTCCTCATCTTGCTTTTTCTTGATTTTAGGAGCTTGATCTTGAAACAACTGTAACTCTGTACTTTCAGATCTTTAAGTTCTGAAATTGTGACCTGTAGTAGCCCTCTGTGTCCTCTTTCCAATGCCACTAGTCTGATCCAATTTAGATTCTCCAAGGAAGAGTTATGCACAATCTCCCAAGATGACCTGATTATAGACTAGTTCCGTAGAGCGAACTTGTATGACGTTCCACGAGTCACTGTTGCAACCTTTGGATCTCCGCAAATGTCACGCAAAACGCTCTGAAATTCGGACCCAAGGTTCAGCGCGATTTCTTCTCAAATGGGTTTTTTTTTGCGACTTCTGAAACGTCACAGAAAAAAAGTTATAGCGAAAATGCCACGATGACCTGTTTGGAGCAGCGAAACCCTAGAATCCAAAGCTCTGATACCAAATGTTATGAAACCAGCTCAAGAAAAGATAGAAAAGAAAGATCAACGCCTTAGAATTCAGCCTCTTCGAGGGGGCAACCTCCTTTACATTACATAAATGAACAATTCTTGGATGATACAAATGAAAATACCTCCTTTCTATATATAGGAGTCTAAGTGGTGCCAATACAATCAAAGCCTACATAACAATAATATTGTAGGGCACAATAGTAACAATGGTGGGCTTCTATGTGGCATAATAGTAACAATATGGGCACTACATGGGTACATCAATATAATAAGTGGGTTATACTAATAAAAATAAAGCCTTAAGATTTTCTCCAAATTGCTTCAACGTTACCTTCCAAATGTTGATCCAAAACTCCTTCAAAAGTACCTAAGATATCTTGAAAAAGGATTCATAGAGTTGTTAATAAATTTGTCCACACATTCAAGGTACAGGTCAATATATTGGTCACTGAAATTCTTCGTTAAATCTGAGCCTCTATTGTTAATAATACTCTGGTTCTAAGGTCTGAATTACAAGGCCTAGATACCACCACAAGTATGCAATGGAATATTACAATAGGTATGCAATCAAATCTCCATAGAACTGTAAGAGAGAACCCAAAGTGTGGCACAGGTCCATAGAAGTATTATTACTGATCTACTACAGAGAATCTTCAAAAGTTCACAGGCGTCATATATGCAATTTTTCTTCCTTGCTCACGTGAACTCATTTATGCACTTCATTTTCTTCATATATATCTCTGAACTGATTGATACGTACTTACTTGAGCAAAGTTATGGATGAATTCTATTGGGAATTTATACTTTTTTTGTGTATGTTTGAAGAGACACGTCTTTATACGGGAGCCTACAGAAGTCGGATTGCTGTTATAGCACAATTTTCACATTCCGTTTCAAAAAATCATATCTCCTAAATGATAATGAGTTAGGATGTAAATGAATATTCATTGGAAATGGGATAATTTTCTCTACAAGTTGGCGAACATATCATTTCAAGACTTTATTTCTATGGTCTTAAAAAAGATATTTTTACGGATAGTTTTTGATTTTTTTGTGACAGTCATTACAGATAGAGTTAGGTCATTCTTACAGAGGCTCTTAATTTATTGGAATTAGGCTATCATCAATAATATATTAATGAAGAAGAGCTTTCTTAAGGTTGTTTTAGGACAACAACATAGGCTAGGGTTTTCAATCAATGCTTAGAGTTAGGGTCTGACTATGCATAGGGTTCACAATTCAATCAATGTTCTTAATTCATTTGGAATCAACCAATGCTCATCAATGGATTAGGGTTTAGTCAAGTAGTTAGGTTTTAGGGCACATTTAACAATTTCATATTGACATCAATGAAAACTTTGACCAACAATATCCCCATTTGTTATTGATGGAAATATTCTTGCCCTTTCAACTTTCTCTCCCCCTTTGACATCAATGGAAAATGGGGTACATTTCTTGTCAACGTCTTTCCATCAATTGATTCCCCTATAATTATTATTCTTGTCCTACTGCTCCCCTATCATCATAAACTCCTCTTGGTCTCCTTTTTCTTATGGAATCCAAGACAAGAAAGGTTATTCCCTCCCCCCCCACAATATTTTCTCCCCCTAATATTTGCATGCTCCTTGAGATAGATGATAGTAGAAGAGACCAACTTGTCAAGATTTTCTACAAAATTTCTGAGAGATGATTCATCATAGTCATCAAGAGAGAGATATCTATGTGTCTCATGGAATGATTGTCCATATGTGACTCATCAAGGGTTGCATCAAGAATAATCAAATGTCACAAGATCCCCCTAACAATATGCATGATCTTCTTCTTAGTAGGCAAAATCTCATCATCAAAACTTGGAATATCATATCTGCCTATGGTGCTAGTATCTAATTAACAACATGGATTGATGTTTTGAGCATTTAGGACACATTCCATATGATCTCCTTTTGGTTCAACATGCTTCCTTCTCCAAACTTGTCTAACTATCTTTTCATGCTTGGTTTTCATGGTTTTAGCTTGTTTAGGGACCCATTTCAAATTACAATTACGAGCCATATGACCAATATTATGACATTTGTAGCATTCCATAAATGAGGAGGCATGATTTATTCTAGCAAAGTTGCTTCTAGGAGACTGATGGGGGCCATTATATTTTTCCTTGTTGTATGCCCTACAATCCTTTGCCATGTGCCCAAAATTTGTACAAGAGTAACAATAACCAAAAAATATACTTTGGTACCTGGAAGATGGAGATTGCCTTGATGTACTTCTAAAGTCATTTTTCCTTAAGATCCTTTGATCATATTTATTGTTTCTAGCCTTCTTGACACCATCTACATATCTTCTTGTAGCAGGGTTTATTCCATTTTCATCTTGAATCTTCTCCTTTCTTTTACTATAACTGGGGGTGTTATCATCAATTTTATGATTCTCTACATCCTTTTTATTTGGTGCATTAGGGTTTGCATCAATTTTTCTAGAGGGATCACCTGCATAACCAATACTACCAGATTTATCAAGGGGGGTCTTTGATGACTTAGGATGTCATCCAAGGTTTGTGAACTCAGATTATTATTTAGTTGATCAATTTTTTTTCTTAGGTTAATAATCTCTTCCTTCATATTTTCACATTCTTCATCCGTCTTTGCTAGCTGGTTCTCCATTTCTTCCCTCATCCTTGTTGCTTCACATGTTTGGGCCTTGAGAGAGGTGACATCTGATTTCAATTTGAATATTTCTTCATATTTTTCTTCAAGTTGGTATGCCATTGCATTCCTTTCCTTTTCTACTTCACCAACTTGTCCTTCCAGGAGGGCCAAACCTTCCATCACTATTTCAGCTCCTTGTTCTTGTTTATTTGCTTCTTCTAGTTGAGTTTTAAGAGAGGAAACCTCTTCTTTATATTGACAAATTTCTGCTTCAACTTTTTTCAATTCCTTAGATCTTAGATCAAGATGGTTTTTCAAACTGCCTTCCCTTTTCTTTGCTTCCTTTAGTTGGTTTGTCAAGTAGGTTACTTCTTCATTTTAGATCTTCTCCATTTGATGCAATTCCTTGAGATATTTAGATCTTTCTTCCTCTTCAAGTTTTAAGTGAGAAACTTCTTCTTTTGATTTGTTGAGATCATGATCAACATCTTCTACCTTCTTCTTGAGCTCCTCATTTTCTTTCTTTAGCCTTTTTATTTCTTCTAGGGCAGCTACAAGCTTCGCCTTGAGGTCTTCTTTGAAGTTTTCTTCATCTTCTAGGTCTTCATTTCTCTTGGTGTCTTCAAATTTTCTTTCAGCTATATTTTTTGGTTATGAATCATCCTTATGCTCTTGGATATCATCATTTCATGTGATGAACAAAATCAATTTTGAATTAAGAACTTGAATATTTTCCCAAAGCTCTTTCACTGATGAGCATTTACAATTTTGACTTTTATAGGATCGGGTAAGCCACTCAATGTTTCCTTTATCACTATTGCATTATCTTTCTTGGTTTTTTCTTCCATCATGCTTATGGTAATCACTGATTCCCAAACTTCAAAACATTGAGCCATCAAAAACAATTTCATTCTACCCTTCCATACTTCAAAATTTGTTCCATTCCACATGGGGGCTTTGACAACCTAGTTTTCATTTGAATTTTTGATTGAGGAAGAGACATCTTTAGAAGGTTTGGAACCTTTATTCCTTGATATTTCCATTTATGTTCTAAGGATCTACCTTCCAACTGTTAGGGTGTGAGTGAAGGTACTGACTCTAAATCCAATTGTTGGAAATAGTGAGAGGAGGGTGAATCAATATTTCTTTTACAATTTTTACTTTACCAGTTTAGATCACTTATAAAAAGAACAAAAAATGAACAATATAGAATAAATAATTTTATTAATCAGAAATAATGAGGACTCCAATCCTCTTCTTTACAATAAATCAAGTAAAATAATGTTTAGGGCTCCAACCCTAGATGAATACACCAATCTTTCAATCCACTAGCCTGCAACCTATAATTTGACTAGAACCAACTTCATGAGGATCCAACCTCTAGGGCTCCAACCCTATCTTCCATAAGGCTCTAGCCTTATCTTCTTAAGGAATCCTATCCTCTAGGGCCCCGACCCTATTTTTTGGCATAGGCTCCAACTTAATATTTTTGAGGACACATATCCTATAGGGCACCAACCATATCAATCTCTTCAATGGAGATTGAATGGTTCTTCAAGGCCTCCCAAAACTTCTACAATATGACTTGACAATATATTCAAAATTTCCTTCAACAATCCCTAAATCGATCTCCAAGGCTTAGCTCATCAATGAAAAATTTGCCAATAACTAAAAGAGTCTTCAAAGCTCTTCATGATACCCAATATAAGTTCCTTCAATGTCACTTCATGAGGGCCTTCAGAAATGCATCATGATCTACAAGGGTGCCTTCAAGATCAACTTAAGTATTTAATAATGCTTTCCCAAGATGTCTTCACAATATCTTCAACAAGATTCTTGATGCTGGCTTCAAAGGATGCTATCCTATACTCTAGAAGTATTCACTTCAAAAAGGTTGCTTCAACAAGATGTATCTTGTTTTTCCTCCAATACTCCAAGGATTTTTCACTAACAAGATCAAAAGGTCTCCATTGTATTCTTTGAAAAAAATCTTGCTCCAAAGGCTCTTCAATCAAGATCTTCTCAATAGGATTTCTACAACTTGTTCCAAAAACTCTAATGGTGTTTGAAAAAGTCTACAAGATCACCTACTCTAAGGTGTCTTCAGTATGTCCTAGATCAACTTATGAAGTTTCAACAATTTCTACAATTCTCAAGATGTAGATTGATAAGCTCACAAGTTTTCTTTAAGATGGATATGGGTTGCTCCAATGTATGGTACAAGAAAAACTTTCAAACAATACTCAAATTACGCTAAAAGTGTCTCTCAAGGAGATATTCAAATGATGCTTACCTACAACTCAAGCTGCTATTAATAAGGTCCAACCTTCTTTAAATCTACTCTTTTGCTCCAAAGGTTCTAAATGTTATTCCAAATATTTTCCCAAAATTAATGCAAACACTGCTCTAAATGATATTAAGAGTGCTTCAAGAAAGCATTCAGATTTTCTCCAAACTTATTCAACGTTACCTTACAAATGTTGATCCAAAACTCCTTCAAAAGTGCTTAAGAGATCTTCAACAGGCTTCACAGAGGCCTTAAAAAACCTGTCCATAGATTCAAGGTACATTTCAATATATTGTTCACTAAAATTATTCCTCAAATCTGAGCCTCCACTGTTAATAATACTCTAGTTCTAAGGTATGAATACAAGGCCTAGATGCCACCACAATTATGCAATGAAATATTACTGTACGTCTGCAATCAAATCTCCACAAAACCATAATAGAGAACCCAAAGTGATCTCCACAAAACCATAATAGAGAACCCAAAGTGTGGCACAAGTTCACAGAAGTATTATTACTAATCTGCTACAGAGAGTCTTCACAAGTTCGTAGGCTTCAGATATGCAATTTTTCTTCCTTGCTAATGTGAACTCATTTCTGCACTTTGCTTTCGTCATATATATCTCTAAATTGATTAATTTGTACTTACTTGACCGAAGTTATGGATGAATTCTATTGGGAATTTCTACTTGTTTATGTATGTTTGAAGAGACACATCTTTAGAGGGGAGCCTACATAAACTAATGAGCCTACATAAGTCAGCTTGCTGTTATAGCACAATTTTAATATGTTGATTTCAAAAATTCATATATCCTAAATGAAAAGGATTTAGGAGGTAAATGAATAGTCATTGGAAAGGGGATAATTTTCTCTACAAGCTAGTGAAAATATCATTTCAAGACTTTATTTCTGTGGTCTTCAAAAATGTGACTTTATTTCTATGGTCTTCAAAAATGTATTTTTACTGATACTTTTTGAATTTTTTGTGATAGTCCTTAGGGATAGAGTTAGGTATTTCTTACATAGGCTCTTAATTCATTGGAATTAGGGCATAATTAGTAATACATTAATGCACAAGAGCTTGCTTAGGATTTGTTTAGGGAAGAACCATACTTTTTGAATTTTTTGCGATAGTCCTTAGGGATAGAGTTAGGTATTTCTTACATAGGCTCTTAATTCATTGGAATCAGGGCATAATTAGTAATACATTAATGGACAAGAGCTTGATTAGGATTTGTTTAGGGAAGAACCATAGTCTAGGGTTTTCAATAAATGCTTAGAGTTAGGGTCTGGCCATGCATAGGGTTTTCAATCCAATCAATGTTCTTAATGCATTTGGCATCAATCAATGCTCATCAATGGATTAGGGTTTAGTAAAGTAGTTAGGTTTTAAGGAATATTCAACAATGTCATTTTGACATCAATGACAAATTTGAACAACATGTTCAATTTGACTAATTGATTCAACCTAGGATTAGTTATTCTTAGCTTCTTTTTCCAATGAACAAAGCAGCAACTTTCTATTAATTAAAACGGAGAGTTACATTGTAGTATATGCAATGAAGCATTCCAGGGATGTCTTGAAGGACTCGTGTGCTTGAAGCACATAAAGTAGCAACGCTACCCTAAAAAAATAATAAATAAAAATTACTCTTTTCTCCCTTTCTTTTTTTCCACTTTTTGCCAACCTCTGAAGGACTCGTGTGCTTGAAGCACATAAAGTAGCAACGCTACCCTAAAAAAATAAAAAATAAAAATTACTCTTTTCTCCCTTTCTTTTTTTCCACTTTTCGCCAACCTCCAGTGTTGGGAGTGGTTACAATGGAAAGCTGATTTTCGCTTGTAATGGGAGAGTCTTTGTCAGATTCAGATCCTTCTGATCCATGAGTTCGCTTGGTGCCGGTTATTTCCATTCCTATTGGTTGAACTTCTTGGTGTTGTAGTGGGTTGCTGGGGTCTTCCTCCGCGTTAGGTGTGTTGTTCTGTGTCTTTTGCTCCTCCATTTCTGCTTTGTCTTCTGCTGTTTCTGCTTCTTCCTCCAGGGGGTTTGTGTATTGCCATCCTTTTGCCTATTTCTGTTGCTTCTTGTTCCACTTGGGTGTTTGTTTGGCTTTCGGACATGCACTGTGGAGGTGTCCTATTTGTGAACACCCACGACATCTGAAGGCTGTATTTTCATAGTCTAGTTGTTGTATCCACTGTGTATTATTGAAGTTCAATGTTATGCTTGCTGGTAGTCCTTCACTGAGATCTACCTCAACACATATCCTGGCAAAAGTGAATATTCCTCTTGTAAGTCTGTCATTGTCGATTTTGAGGAATTTTCCCAATGTATTTCCTATGGCGATTAATACATAGTGGTGCCAGAAATGTAGCAGGAGGTTGTGCAACCTGACCCAAACTGGCATCTTTGATACCACCATTGTGTTGGCATCGAAATCTGGAAACCACAGGGTCATAAATAGTCCTGCATTGCCCCAGAACCATGGTCCCTTGTTTAGTATATTTTCCCTTTCTTGTGCTGTTCTGAATTGAACTATAAAGAATCCTTTTGGGCATAAGTATATTTCACAGTCTGGTGACCAGGCATCATATATCCATTGGTGCAGCATATTAGATTTAGGCCAGAATCCATTGAACCTACATATAACTGATTTGGAATAGATATCTATGTATAGGTTGTTTACCTCAGGCATTGCGATGGTAAGCACAGGGTTCTCAGATTTTTGTTCTACGATGTAAGGTCCTGGTAGCTCTGGCATAGTTGTTGCTTTGGCTTGTGCTTTATCCTTGCCTTTGACTGCGTCCTTAAAAGATCCAGTGCTTTTTGAGCTAGTTCCAGCGCATCCGCCCCTCAGACGCAGGTTGAGCATGATGGTAGAGTCTGTGGTAATGCCATAGTCCTGGAGAGTGTGTTGGTCCTGTAGACTGTGGCCTGAGCAGATCAAGTTTTGCCGGTGTGCTGGTATACCCAGGTAGTTATGGATTTTTAGCCTTAGCTTCTAAATCCTCTCCCCTTTCCAGATTTGCCAGCAAATAGTCTTGCCCTCCAGTGTTTTTGATGAAGATTTGTATCCAATCTTCCTTAGTTGTGGGTGGAGAAGGGGCTCGATCGGTTGCCCATGTGCCTTGAGATGGCAGGGGTGAGTATGGCGATGCTCTGTCTGATTCTTCTTTGGTTGAGTCCTGAGTTTGGTGTATTGGGAGATTTGAATTAGGCATGCCCATCCAGGTGCCCCATACTTTCGTTTGCACTTCTATGCTTGTTATAGAGGGTTTTCTTCCCTCTGTTATCTCAGGTTCTATTAACCAGTGGTAAGCCGTGGAGCTTGGTTTGTGGGCAGCCCATACTTTCGTTTGCACTTCTATGCTTGTTATAGAGGGTTTTCTTCCCTCTGTTATCTCAGGTTCTATTAACCAGTGGTAAGCCGTGGAGCTTGGTTTGTGGGCAGCTAGATTTGGTCCACTTTTGTGCTGATCTGCTTTCTGGCTACCCTCTTCGTCTTGCCCAAGGTCATATCCATTGGGAGCGTCGCATTTCAGGTGAGGGGAGGTCCTCTGTGACAACAGTGAAGACCGTTCTTTCACAGGGGTTGCAAGCTCTGTTATTGGCTTATACACCGCTGCAGAATCGCCCTTGTGGCCAGGACCTGTGACCTGAGAGGTATCCTCGGCCAGCTCTACACCCTCCTTGATCTGATGTGTGGATTCTGCGGTATCTTTCAGGTGTCTCCGGTGAGAAACCTAGAGGAGCACGCCGGTCCTATCTGCATCAGCCCACCCTATCTGGACTGAGTCATGGCCACGGGTGCTTTGTGATTCGAGAGCGAAGGCGCCCTGGGTGTCGGCATCCTGGTTGGTTGCTGTAGAGACCCTTGTTTGAGCTGCATCAGTGAAAGCATGTTTATCCTCAAGGGCGTACAAGTTGTATGCATTGTTTGCAGCAGATCCGAGCTTCTTCTCCAGCAGAGGCGGGGTTGCAGGGTACCGGATCCAGCTGGGAGAGGGAACGAGCCACACTCCAGGTCCAATGGCTATCCAAACTACGTGAAGGGACATCAAAAGCAAAGCATGTGGGTTGTGGTCCAAGGCGTTTCGGTCGAGGGTTCCTGCAGCTGCGTATTTTGAAGTCATCGCGCCTCGCTGTTCCGACTTCCTTCTGAAAATCGTTATTCTTAGCTTCTATCTTATTAGCTTGAAACCTTTCTTTAGAGGAATAACATGTTGTAAGATATTCTTATCATATTCCTTCAAATATTGATGAGTCCCAACAAAAATATCATGGAAATTTTAAACAATATTATATATTGGTTAATTTCCTGCTAAGTAAACATTCTTGGTTGATTCTTCTAATTGATCTGAATTCTATCATCTTGAATAAAATTGGACTCAAGACACACTAGTACCTTGTTATAATTTTCAGATATCTCTTCATCTTCATTATCTTGTTTAATAAGAAAAGTAACAATATGTTCTTCATTATCAAATATATGCCAATATTATTCATTATTTGGGATAGTTGGTTGGAATATAACTTTAGAAATGAATTATAAATTGATCTATAACTGAATAAAGAAGTTGATACTACCAAAGAATAACTTTTTAACTTATTCCCTTGGAAATATTCAAAACAATATGTTGAAAGAATTATTTTTTTTCATTAATTCCCGAACTCTCACTGCATCAACCATTAAAATATTATTCTTAGTGTTATATTTATTGCAAATATAATTAACAACCAATTCAGAGTCTCCCATAACAATAATGCCTTTAATTTTTGTGTGATGGGTAAGTAAAAAACTTTGACCCAATGCTTCATATTTAGCGTCATTATTGGCATACTCAAATTGCAAATGAAAGGAATTTGGAAGCCATTCTATCATGCTAGCTCTTGATTCGACACTTGAAGAAAAACCATCAAAGAATATTTTCTAAAAACCTTGAAATGTATCTTTATGACTATTATTTACGGAATTTACATCACTTAATATAACATAGTTACCATGATCAATATCAATACAAATGACTACGTGTTCGAATTGTTTCTTCTCAAAGAAGAGAATATTTTTTTCTGTTGATGAGGAACCTTTGTCAATCGACTTCCTTTACCTGGTAGCAACGGATAACTAACATTGTTAATTTTATATCCTCCTAAATGAATGATCCATTTTCTTCCCAATATCATACCATATGAAATAGTTAAGTATTTTTTTTTAAGAAGAAAAAAAACCAAATATATTATATTACAGGAAATATAAAGTCATGTATACAGCATAACAGTATTGCCTGGACCACAGCAAAAACAGATAAAACCCATGTATGAGGCAAGGATTACAGATGATCAGGTGGGTGGAGCGGATAATCTCACACCAGAATGAGACAAAAAAAAAACTATGAAATCTCCATATGAACCATGTGTACCAAAAGCACCAGATAGAGCGAGAGCTCCAAAATCAGGCAGATCCAAAGAAAACATTGATGCGCAGCAGCAATGACAACCTCAAGTAACAATTCTGTTCCAATAAAAAACATTGGTGCGCAGCAGCAATGAGGACCTCAAGAGACAGTTGGAAGAGAGATCCCTACATATCAGGAGGGACAGAGGAATCTGTAATCCGTAGCAGAATAGACGCAAGAGGAGTTCTGAGATCTTGAAAAGTACAGTTATTTCTCCACTTCCATAAAAGCCAGATGATCGTGACAAACATAGATCGTAGGGACAAGCATTGCTCACTCCACCACCTGTAGCCCTCCTGTACAGAAGCAAATACGCGGTAAGGAAAACAAAAGGATAGTTAAGTACCACAACTATAGTAAAAATGGTGGTAATATGAGGTGAAAAACTTATTGCTGCACATAAATCCTTGATTTCACCTTATGTTAGCACCTTTCTGGAATCAATTTCACAAATACTTTCCCATATTTGATGAATATTTGGTACAATTGAGATTAATTACTTCCATAAAGTATAATGCATAATATTATTCGCAGGACCACTATCTATTGAAAAATTATGTTATACAAACTACAATGTTTACAAAGATATATAGAGCGGAGGAACTTTTCCTTATGTCTTCAAATGAGAAATAGGGTGCATTTTTTATTGTCTGATAATTGCTACTTCCACTCTTGTATCAATCACATATTTATTTTCTACAACTTTGAGGAGATTTTATCTTTGTTGTGGAATTTTGGCTACTTCCAAAAATGTAAGGGTAATTTGTAACTTGTTTAAATCATCCATGAAATTGTAAGTAATCTTGGTTGTATCGATTCTTTTGTTTCTTTTAGGCAAAGTTTGTCATAATTTTCCTTGTTGAATATTTTTTTGAGTAGAAGTATCCCCTTGAACTCTTGTTATTGTGTAGATTAGGCCTTTTCCTGTCATTTTATTTAATTTCGCCCTTGTTTGGAATGCATTATCTTCGTCCATGTTAACAAACTCAGTGATATTCTTGAATTGATTCTTCTTTTGATAATGATATTGTATCATTTCCCATCTCCATGGATTCAAGAATAGTTAGATTTTCTTTATTGCTTACTTGTGACACCTCAATAAATTGATGTTATTTATCATCCGTTGCAACAACATTAGGATTATAGAGTGGGGCCCTATGTCCCCTTGGAGCCATATTATCAATATTTTGACCTCTTTCTAGCCTTGCCTTAAAAATGTATGTTGTTCCTCCAATATTTTTCTATTGTTGAGGCCATTGTTCTTCCCCTCTTCTTAGTTGGACTATGTCATTTTGCATTTGTCTCATAGTCCTACTTAAGTGTGCAATATTTGTGTCCAATTTTTAATGGGATGAGTAAGCTAATGCTGAGATGTTTCACACATTTGGGCATACCCCAAAAATACCTCTTCCAACTGTTATATCTTGCACATTCCAAATCAATTTTGGTAGTCATGGTCCCAAATTTTCAGGGAGGACATTTCTCTTTGAAATTTTCCCAAAATGATTTTAGGATCAACATTGCTTTTGAGCATATATTCTCCCATCTCTCATGCTTTCCTAATAACTTCCTGTAATGCCAAATACAAGAAAATTTGTGTTTCACATGGTGTTGTCATTGATGACAATAATATGTCATTGATTTCAAGGGGGGATGTTTGGGGTAGAAGCAACAAGACTATCCTTGATGATAAAAAAGCAGCACAACTCTTTGTGAATCAATATGATTGTTTGGCCTTTTGCAAGGTCTCATTACATGAAGATATGGGTGTGGTGAGCACCAGTATTGTAGAAATAATGTTGCAACTTCTGGGGCTTCCTTCTTTACTTTTATCAACCCGGTAGTTCGTAACAAACTTGGAAGCGACGGTGCTGTATGCACAAGTACTAGCTCTCATTACAGACTATCACTTGGTCAGTTGGTGCAAGATCACTAGGAGCTTAAGCTAATTTCTATGAAGTCTTAGAAGAAGCTTTTAATTGTGATGAAAGAAAGCTAACTCTACGAGGACTATTCTACTTGCAGAAAAAGAAAGAAGAATGGAATGTAGAAACAAACCCTAACAAACCCTAATTTACCCACTAACCTTACTTTTGCAGGAAAAGAGATGAAAACTGATGAAATGAGTGCCATTGACTACTGAAAAGGTAAATTGCATTTATTCAAGCTACTTCTGCAAAGAAATGAGGAGAAAACATCTTTTTGTGCTTTTGCGTGTTTTTAGGTGAAATTATTATGTTTGTGATTTATCTGGTTGTAATTGTGCAGAGGTTTGGTGGCGAAGGAAGATGGAGTTGGATTTTGCAGAGGTGGAGAAAGGTGTGGAGAGGTCCTAAAAAGCCCCTAGTACCCTTCTGAAGACTTCCATTGCAATTTGATTTCGAAAAACCACTTACAGGGGATCTACAGGAGGAGGCTGAGAGTTATTTTTGGAGGTTTTGAAGGTGGAAAAATGATGGGAAAGGGTAACTAAAGGCTAAATGAAGGTGTTGAGGTGTCTAGAGCTTGTTAAGGAAGATTAAGAGGGAACATGATGGTTGGATTTGTTCAAATGGCAAGAGGGCAACTTATGGAGAAAAATGCAGAAATTAGGGTAGATTAGCGAAATGTTGCGAATGACTTGGGAAATCTGTGGGAAGTGAGTTGGTGCTGGCTGCTTTATGGATGTATGGTGAGCTGAGGTGTCCTACAAGAGATCTGCACATCTACTTACAAAAACTGATCAAAGAAAGGACTAACTATACCATGAAAACAGAAATTTCTCTAGCTTGACCTAATTTCTGACCTACAAACAGAAAATGCTGAACAATAACCTTTGAACAAAAAAGCATGTAGAGAGATCTATGGTAAAAGAACAGGAAATGATCTAGGCAACTGAATCTGAATCAATATATCAATCTTTCCGAATCAAGTCATCACACTAGAAATTGCATGGGAGAGCAAAATTGTGTTTTTGGTGGCACTAGTAGTGCCTTGACCTCAAATCATAGTCCCAGAAAGGGAGAAAGGAGATCAGGGCCTACTGTTGGCCATTTTGAATCTTATTTTGTCACTCCATTAACCTACTGGAGCAATTGCAACAAAAACAACTATGCAAACCATCAAAAGAAACCTAATCTAAACAAAGTAAAATGAATCTATGTAACAAAAATTAACTCATGAACTGAAGCAAAAACATATAAGTACAAAGCAAGAGGTGTTGGAAATCTTGGGTTGGACCCTAACCTAAGAGCTTCAGTCCTCTAAAAGAGATGAGTACTGGCTCAGGAAATATTTCATCTTCATTATCAAAAATAATAGTCACATTACATGAACTGTTCCCAAAAAGAAACTTGAAAATGAGCTGAACAAGTGCTGCACAAAAGTGCGAAAATTCTACTAATGACTGGCTAACCTACTGAGGCTCTAAGCCCCCTTATTTATACAAATGGAGTCCTCCAACAGTCCTCCTAAAATCAAGGAGCTCGGCTTCCCAAAACTGGAGATAAACAACAATCCTTCTTTACTTGCTCAGCTACCCCTTGGAATGTGGACCTTTGTGCTTCGAGTTGAAGATGGAGGATTCGAAAAAAGGGGTCATAAATGAAGGAGACACCCCCCTACAAATCCTCTTCCCTGTTTCCCTCGAGTATTTGCTGCCATTTGCTCATAAATCCCTTGACTTTGTCCAAAATTGACCAAAAAATCTGCATAAAGCACACATTAGACTACATGGCAAAATGACTAACCCAATTCACTCTATTAGCATAAATATATTCAAAAACATGCAATAAACTAATGAGAATGGTGGATTAAGTCGAATTAAGAGGCAAAATGAGCCCA
Source organism: Pinus tabuliformis (assembly GCA_031772625.1). Lineage (NCBI taxonomy): Eukaryota > Viridiplantae > Streptophyta > Pinopsida > Pinales > Pinaceae > Pinus > Pinus tabuliformis. Next base: position 699,118,020 of record CM062808.1, on the reverse strand, counting down.
TATAATTACCCATTTCTGGGGCTCATCATCACCCCCCTACTGAATGGGTTGCTCATCCTCTGAGCAACTAGTCTAACTCTTCATCCTTGATGGCTCTGATAGATTCCCTGACATCCCATGCTTCTGATGTGATATCTTCCTCTTTATCATGGAATCCTGCCTTTCTATCCACCTCTTCCCACTGTTTCTATTCTTCCTCCTCTTTTACTCCTTCCAGCGGTCCTAATAGCAGTGGAGGACTGAATTTGAGTAATTGGCCTTCAAACTTTTGCATAGAGTGCTTATACAGTGGCACTCTCCTCATGGCTTCCCTCATCCTATTTGGGGAGTGATACTCCCTGATCCGTAGGCTGTGTGGCAATGTGTTCCACCTTCTCATGCAGGCATGAATGCAGTCATCTCCAAACAATCTCTCCATGTCCTCGAAATGTGCAATAGCCTGGGCTTGCTTATCAACATAGTCTGGGACAACTTGAGGATTAGTTGTAAGGTGTTGGTGGGCATAGATGAGAGCCATGGGTTCTGTTGGTTCTGCTCTAATCATCAGGGGTTCACTAAGCTCTTTTGCCATCATTTTTTGGATCTTTGCTGCCCTTTTCTCTTCATGGCCATCAGCTGCAAGTATCCCAATGCAACATTGGGATCCCATAGGTTCATATCAGTTAGGGCCAGGTTGTGCAAGTAAAACTCTGCTAGCTTCGCTTTGTCTTCAGCTGAACTTTGATCACATAAATGCATGAATTTACCATAATCCTGAAAAGATATTGTGCCCCACTAGGCCAGTGTCTTGATCTGAAATTGGAGCCACTGATCCTTGAGGTACGCTGCATATGATCTGGCTGGCTGCCTACACTGTAATGCCTCCATAGCCCAGCTGGCCATGCATGCTAATTGGGCTTCCTTTTCCTGTAGCTGCCTTCTCAAAATCAACACCTCGTTTTCTGCCTGGGATTCTCTTTCCATTTGCTATTTTATTAATGTCTCACTGTCTTCCTGGGGTCCCTCTTCCTGTTGCTGTCTTTTTAAGATTGACAGCTCATTTTCTCCTTGAGGTTCCCTTTCTTGCAACTGTTTCTTTAACATTTCATTTTTTGTCTCCAATTGAGCTCTTCTGATGCTTTCTATATGCCTGACCATGCTCAATTCTTTGCCCATTTCCCTCAATTTGTTTTCCATGTGCCCAATGTCTTCCACCCCTTTTGATTTTGTAATCTGCATCCATGTATGGGTCCTTACTCTTTCCCTTTCCAACTCAAAGAAAGGAGGAACTGCAAACTTTTGTGGGATGATCTTCCCCCCTTCCAGAAGGTTGTAGTAAGAGCCTAAGTTAGGTTGAGGTCCAGGCTCTGGTATCTCTTTTGCCTTGTCTTCCTCCTTGGTCTGTTCTTCTACCTTCTTTTCAAGTTTTTCAGTCTCTTGGAGCTTTTCCAATGTCTCCTGTAGAGAGGTCTGCGCCTCCTATAGGACTGTTTTAGAGTCCATTAGTTTGATCCTTTCTTTCCAAGTAGAGGTCTTAGGACTTCCTCTTTCGTAAGTGATGGGGGTTTTGGATGGAGATTCCTCCTTTGTTGCAGTAGGGACATCCTCAATGATGATGGGCTCCTTTGAAGGTGGCTGAGGCTTCCCCATCTTTATTCTGGTGCTCTTTCGAGCCTTGAAGTACATAGATGGTTGTCTCTTCCTTTTTCCTTTGGGCTTGGCTGGAGTACTAAGTGCAGCAAGAACAATTGCTGCCTCTCTTGCTAGTGTCTTAGGAGACACTTCTTCTTGCTTCACTTCTTCTTCTTCATCTGCTATTTTTCCTGTTTCAGCTCTCTCTGAATTTGTTTTCTCCTCTGATTGCTTAGTTTTTGCCTTTCCTGTGGCAACCTTTTTCTTGATTCTTTCTTCTTCTCTGCTTTAGGCTCATCATTGGTGGTGTCATGTTTATCTTCTCTTGTGTGGTTTCCTCCTTCTTCTGTGTGGGGTTCCTCTTCTTCCAATTGAGTGTTCTTTTCTTCTTCATGGATTTCCTTCTCAGCTTCCCCTTTCTGTTCCTCCTCTTCACTTCCAGATGGACTGAAGTCATCAGTGAGAGTTTTCATATCATCCTCCTTAGTCATGTTCCTGAAAATCTCCGAGGCTATGGGGATTGTGAAAGTGTGGAGGGCATCCTCCACCAGCAATTTATTAGCCCATGGTGAGCCAATTGGTCTAGAACCCCTGCCTCCAATTTGGTGCTAGAATCTATCAAGGATTGGAGGAGAAAATATAGAATACTGAGTTTTCTGGATGTAGGAAGGTCCATGCCATATCTTAATTCATGTAACAGTCTGAAATGGTACCCATAAACTATGCTATATCTTCCTTCATAGGAGATGTACTTCATGATATGATAACTGACCTCACCCCATGGATAAGGTATACTTGTCCTCCCGATTCCATTCTTATCCTCCATAGGATGTTCATTAGGCTGGAAAAAGGTCTTCTTGGCAACTTGACCCAATGGTTTTTCTTCTTTTCTCCAGGGTAGCCCAAGTGGGAGACCGGTGACCCTACTGATGAATTCTGGTGTGATTTCTATGGTTAGACCCCTGAAACTGACAGTGGCATGGGTTTTTGAGTGAGGTTTTAAAGACAATAAAAATTCCTCTGTGACTTCCTCATCATACCCATGAAATTTTTCAAAGAAAGGCATCCAATTTTCCCTGGTAAAGAGGGCTACCACTTCTGGATGTTCATGCAACTTAGTTGAATTCAGAGGCTCCTTCCTCATAAAACCCCCTGTCATGATGTTCAGAGATTGCTGGAATGTCTTAGGTGAGGAGGAAGGCAGCAAATTTCAAACCCGGAAATAGAGGAATAGTTGAGGTTTTCTTTCTGGAACTAGAGAGAGAGTTTTTCGTGTTCTTCCTTTTTAACAAAAACAAATTGCAACTTTCCTTCCTTCCAAACTTTGTTCTTAAACTTAATTTACTTCTCGGTCTGTTGGAGGGAAACAATATCTTAAAAAACAGAGAGTACATAGAAAAATGTTTTTTCCTTTCACAAAATAAGCAGACTACCCAATGCAAGTTCACTTTTTTACAGGCTTAATTTTCTAGAGTTGCATCATCTCTTTATAGAGGAGAATACCACGGAGGAGACAAAGATAGTATTTCAGTGCAAAGAGTAAATGGAGAAATTGTATATATATATTTTAAAACACAGACAAACTTTGTTCTCAAATTCCTTCCCTTTTTCAACTCAATACCTCACTTCAAATCCCACCACCTTTTGTATATATGTGGAAATGCAGAGTGAGTTTTGCTAAGCCTACCTTTTCGAGCTCAAATTTGCCATAAAATCCAGAATTTTCCTCTACGATGTTGCTCACTGGCCCTCCTGTAGAAGGGCTCCTGTAGAACTGTGTTTCCGCTCCTGTAGAGTCCGATAATGCTCCTGTAGAGCCCAATAAGCGGAAGGGTTCTGAAACTGACAAAGAGTGACTGGTTCGAGGCTCTGGAGGTGGTAGGTAGGTTGCTACAGCCGAGAGCTCATCGATACAAATGAAAAAAAAGGTGGTGGAGGCGGTTGACTATGATGTACTTAAGCTTACGTGAGTGTTCTGCGGTGACGAGGTGAGGTGGCAGGAAGGGTACATTACCCTCATCCTGATCGTTGGTCCCTACTTCAGTGTCATGATGAAACCTTTATGCCACCTGCTGTAATTATTTCAATCATTCCCATTAGATGCCGCCACTACGTGTTTTGAGATTTTCTCAAGTGGACTAATCACACGTGATGATTACACCCATTGGGCGCTGTTTGAACTGGACGAGGGTGGCCAGTTAGCTGGCCACCGATCTTGTTTAATCGAAACCATCTCACTTGTCCATGAAGTTTTTAAATTATACTCATGCAATAGAGGAACGAATTTAGTCACTTGCCTGTTAGTCGCTACCATACCGTTGTATGCTCAGAATTTGGCGTTCTATTCATGGATTGTTGCTGCTGGTGCCCATGGCTTATGAATTGGTGGCTCGACTACCTCATACTGGTGATCTTTAATCAAGACCGGCTCCTTGTGTGTTTTATACATCTGTGGCTGCACTGACCCTGCCTCTGGAGCTTGATTTTTAAGGGGATTAGCTGCTACAGGAATCCTGCAGGATTTCCTGTAACTGCTTCTCCCTCTAAAACTTTTGGCTGAGGCTTGAGTAGGGACTGGAGAGATAGCTGAGGAAGGTTCTGTCGGTCAAGGAAAAGTAGCTGGTATGCACTAGGTAAGAGTTAAGTTAAGGGTGCTTCTTGTTTATTCTTCATTTCATTTTATTTTTAAAAACAAAAGAAACAAGATTTCTATGTTTTCTGTGCAGGGAAGAAAGAAGCGAGTGGAAATGTAGTGGTGCAAGTATGGAATGGAGAGTTAGGAGGATGAATGGTGGCAGGGGGGTCCACAGGTCTTCTGGACAAGTTTCTAGCCCTTTGATCCTTTTCTTGACTTGATTTTGAGCTTTCTGTGGTTTCTACAGGAGCCTCCTATAGAATGCACAGAGCCTCTTGTAGGATGCATAATTTCCAGAATAGGTGAGACTAGGGACTGGGAAAACACAATAGCGATGGAGAAATGGTCTATCAGAGGTGTATTTGGCTTGGCCATGTCCCTTTTTCTTCTGTGGCCCTCCTGCAACTTGCAATGTATTAAAAAAAATGTTAATTTTTCTGTTACTGTTTTTTTTTCTCTGTTTTTTTTTTATGAGACAGTTGGGGCGCCTCCAGGAGGTTTTCACCCTCATTGCCTGCCCTGGGTGCCTCCAAGAGGAGGTTTTCACCCAGGTATCTTTTATTCTCTTTTTTTTTTAGGGTGTGTGTGGAGTGGAGGCAGAGACTTTCCCCACTACCAACATTGTTTTACTCAGATTCTTAATGAATTCTTGCTTGGAGAGGGGCTTCCTATAGATTTTCAACCTATGCCCATTGACAAGCATGGGGATGGCTTCTTCATCGATGGTCCTAATCAAAACTGAACCATTGTCATTGCACCTTTCTACTGTGTACGGTCTCAGCCATCTTGTCCTCAGTTTGCCCTTGAAATCTTATACCTTGAATCATAAAGCAGTGCCCAATCTCCTTCTTGGAATTGTTTATCTTTGAGGTGTCTATCATGACATATTTTCCTTTGAAGCTGGACTACCTCTGAGTGGAGAAGGGCCTGCAATCTCTGTTCATCCAATCCATTTAGCTGAAGTAACCTTTCCTTTTGTGCATGGCTGAGATCTAGGTCTAGCTGAGCTGCCATCCTTAGTGTGTTATATTCAAATTCTATTGACAGCAAAGCCTTCTTCCCATAGACCAGCTCATAGGGTGTGAACCCTATGGTGGTCTTCCAGGTGGTGTTATAGGCCCAGGTGGCCTCAACCAATCGATCTGCCCAATATTTTCTGCTGCTGCTCACTACCTTGGTCAAAATCCCTTCCAAAGCTCTATTAGTGACTTCCACCTATCCATTTGCTTGCAGATGGTAAGGGGTGGAAGTTCTGTGCTTAATTTTGTGATGTGTGAGCAGGTCTTCAATCAGATTGGAGGTAAACTGACTCCCTTGATCTGTGACTAATTCTCTTGGATATCCAAACTTGTAGAATATATTCTCTCTAAAAAACTCAGCTACTTTTTCTTCTGTTGCTGCCTTGATCACCTTTGTTTCTGCCCATTTTGTCAGATAATCAGTACACACGATGATGTAAGATTTCTGCTTTGAAGGAGGGTTGACAGGGCTCACAAAGTCCATGCCCCACTTCTCAAATGGCTTGAAAGTCACTTGAGGTTGCGGGGGCATCTCATCCCTTGGAGTAGGTTTCCCCATCCTTTGACATTGGTCACATTGGCTGATATATCCCCTTACATCTTGATGAAGAGTGGGCCAATAGTAACCTACTTGCAAGATTTTGAAGGCAGTCCTCTTTTCTGCAAAATGGCCCACACGGGGCCCATCATGACAGGTTAGGAGAATGTCAAAAACTTCCTCCTCCCTGACACATCTCCTTAAAACCTGATTTGGGCCAAGTTTGAAGAGATTGCCCCCAATCTACGTGAATGGGGCACTTTTCCTCATGATCTTGCTCTTCTCTGTTGAGGACAGGTGTGGCAGGAACTGTGCGGAATCAAGTAATTTGCTATATCAGCAAACCATGGAGAGAGTATTGAGATAGAAAATATGTGTTCATCTGGCATTTGATCATCCACCATTCCTTCTTCACCTGCAGGCAGATCTATTCTAGACAAAAAATCAGCAACAACATTTTCCTTACCCAGCTTATCAACAATGGTTAAATCAAATTGCTGCAATAAAAGCAACCATCTAATAATGTGAGCATTTACATCTGGTTTGTTCATTAAATACCTAATTGCAGCATGATCAGTGTGTACAAATGTTTGATAGCCGGTGATGTAGTGTCTGAACTTATTTAGGGAATGGACTATAGCTAGGAGCTCCTTTTCAGTTACAGTGTAGTTTAATTCTACCTTCGACAAGTTTTTACTTACAAAATATATGGCATAAGGTAGCTTCTCATCAACTTGCCCTAAGGCTGCTCCTATCGCTTTGTTCGAGGCATCTGTATGAATGTGGAAAGGTAGGGCCCAGTTTGGACCTCTCAAAATTGGGGCAGTCACTAGTTTACTTTTCAAGGTATCCAGAGCCTCTTGACAGTTGTCAGTCCATATGAACTCAACATCTTTTCCCAAAAGACCAAACAATGGAGAGGCTAGCTTACTGAAATCCTTAATGAATCTTCTATAATACCCTGCTAAACCTAGGAAACTTTGAACATCTCTTACCTTTTGAGGAGGTGGGACCCTTTGGATGATGGCAATTTTGTTGGGGTCCACTTGTAATCCTTGTTGAGAGATTGCATGACCTAGCACGGTCCCTTCAGTCATCAGGAATTCACATTTTTCAGGACTGAGGGACAGGTTCATTTCAATACACTTGTCCAAAACTTTTCCTAGGTTAGACAAAGCTTCCTGGAAGTTAGAACCATAAGGGGTAAAGTCATCCATATAGATTTCCACTGCATCATGAACCAGTTCAACAAATATACTCAATACTGCTCTCTGGAAAGTGGCAGGAGCATTTCACAATCCGAAAGAAAGGACCCAATATGTAAAGGTACCCCAAGGACAAGTGAAAGTGGTCTTATCTTGGTCTTCTGGGCTGATTTGGATCTGGTTGTACCCACTAAACCCATCTAGGAAGGAGAAAAACTTCTTCCCTGCCAGGCCATCTAACACTTGATCTATGAAAGGCAAAGGAAAATGGTTCTTCTTGGTGGCCTTGTTTAGTTCCCGATAATTGACACAGATTCTCCACTTCCCATTTTTCTTTGGCACCAACACCAAAGGAGAGACCCATTCACTGTCAAAGATAGGGTAGATGAATCTTGCATCCAATAACTTTTGCAGTTCTTCTTTGACAATGTCATTAAGGGCTGCATTCATCCTCCTTTGAGGCTGACTGACTGGTTTGCAATCTTCCTTAATGTAAATGTGATGAGTACAGACTGAACGGTGCACTTCCTTCATCTCCTTATAGCTCCAAGCAAAAGCATTCAAGTGGTTTCTTAATAATCTACACAGTTCTTTCTCCTGAGAGATGGATAGGGATGAGTTGATTTTCAAGGTTCTTTCCGGGCCGAATTCCATATTCTTAACTCCAAGAGAGTTTGGGTTAGCCACACAAAGATCAACTAAATGATTGGCTTGGGTTTCTTCCACCAGCTCTTCTAGTGGCAACACACTGGGGGGTGGATTCTGAATCAAGTTTTCAATAAGATCATCCTCGGTTTGTGGCTCCCCCCCCCACCCCCACAATGGTAGCTTCCACTATACACAGTGGTGCGGAATAGAATTTATCCTCATCTTCCTCCTCCAACTAGAGAGGTAAATCATGTTCTAACAAAGGTTGGGCAAGAGGATATAGGACTAGCTGCTTGGACATATGCCCATTCTTGATTGTCATGTTCCTAGCTCGACAACTGATGTAGGGATTTGTAGTAGCCAACCAGGGTCTTCCCAGGATGAGAGGATACCCAGTGAGCTTTGCCTTTTGCTGGAGAACTAGTAAATGAGCAGGGTACTCCCAGGAATCGATGGAGACCATTACATCTTCCACAATCCCTTCAGGGGTCACAGTGGAGCGGTCTGCCAACTGTAGTACTATTATGGTCTTTCTCAGGGAGCCCTAAAGGTTGAGCTTGAGCATAGTGTCCTTGGTCATCACATTAATGGCAGCCCTTAGATCAATCAAGGTAACGGGGATTATGGTGCCATTGATGTGGACATCAACGACAAGGCTTCCAGGGTCTAGATATTTCGGATAGATTACCTGCCCCAAAATTAGGTTGGACATTTGTCCTATGACACTGATAGTTGGAGCATCTCTCCTGCGCCTGATTGGTGCCTGAAGCACTTCTCCTTGATCATCTTGTTGTATATAGGCACATCCTTTATGGCTTGGAGAAGTGGTATCTTTACACATAATTGTTTCAATTCTCTCAGAAGTTCAGTTTCTTTTGGGATAGGTTGTGTTGTTCCAGATAATCTCTCAGGAAAGGGTGGAATGGCTTTTGGTTCACTTTCCTCTTTTTCTTCCTCATCCTCCTTAGGGGGAGGCTGGTTATCTGGGAGAACCTTCCTAGATCATAGGTTAATCTCTTGAATCTCCACAGCATAGGTTGGGCATGATGTTTCCCCACTATATACCTACTAGGCCTGTCTATTATTCGGGTTTGGGTTCGGTTGAGTAGGTATTTGGGGTTGCCTTGGTGGAGTAGGAGGCAGCGATTGTGGTTGAGCAGGTGGTGGAGGCAAAAGAGTGGGAAGAGAGTTGTACTGGGGTCTCCACCCCAGATGAGGTGCATTCCATTGAGGCTGTGGCTGAGCATAAGAGTGAAATGAATGAGCAGCTGGTTGAGCATGGTATTCAGATGGATATGACCAAGGAGGGGGTGTGGACTAGGAAGGATGAGCAGGGGGACCCGAAGGAGGCATGGAAGGGGCTTGATTAGGGTTGTAATATGTCTGGGATGTCCCTTGCATTCCCTGCTGGTAAGGTCTGGGCCCATGCGGCCTCCTTTGGTTTAAGAAATAGAGTGGCTTAGTGGCTCCTTCGGCCCCTTGGTATGCAGCTTTAAGTCTGGGCAAGGAAGGGCACTGATTCGTAGAATGGTCTTCTTCACAGACTGAACACACTTTTATAGAGTTCAATGGACATTCGTTCCTAGGATGCCTTCTGGTGCATCTAGGGCAAAAAATGGCCAAAGCCCTCTCTGCTTCCTCTTGTTTTCTTTTGATATGCAAGGTATCCATTTGCATGGAAAGAGTCTACATCATCTCGCTCTTGAAATCTTCCAGCAGATTTTCAAATTCACCTCTAAGGGATGAATTGGATGAGGGTGTACTGGCTAGGGGTTGACTTCCCCTACCTCTCTTTCTAGCTGCCCTAGAATGGTTTCTAAACACAGTCTTTATGTCTTCATAAGGTAGTTGGTAGATGTCCCCCCCAGCCAGCAAATGGAGGGTATCTAGAAGGTCTTCCGGGACTCCTCTGAGTAAGACCAACTTCAGAGATTCGGGGTCAAGTGTGCACCTGGCCCTTTTATAACTAAGCTAAAACCTCTCTTCATAATCTTCCAAGGATTCATCACTTCCCATGGTCATTCGGAAGATTTCTTCCTTGGTATCCTTTGACCTACAGTAGTCCCGGTATTTATTATTAAAGGCTTGCTACATCTGAGCCCAAGTTGTGATGCTGTTGCTAGGTAACCCCATGAACTAGCGCAATGTTGCATCCTTGAGGGTAGAAGGAAACAATTTCAACTTCTGCTCATCTTCTGCATATTCATAGGTTTGATAGATAACAAAAAATTCACACAAGAAGGTATTAGGATCTTCGGTAGTCAACCCATGGAAGTGAGGTAACGCTGAAGGACTTATGTTATTCATTTTAGTGTCCCCATTGGTCTCTGGGATGGGAAAGGTACCTTATATTCTTTCCCCATTCCCTCTAACGTTTCTGTTTTCAGCCATGGTCTCAGGAGGGATGGTTTCTTGCTCTTCTTCTGCTATAGGATCTTCGTATATCTCTGGTGGTTCACCTATAGGTTCTTCTGGATCACTGCCACCAAAGAAGAGAGAAGGGTGACTTTGTGATGTGGTGGGGGTGTTGGGTAGGAATTTTCCTGAATTATCTCTGTTCCTACAAGGCATGAAAGGAAATATCTTTTTATGTGCCTTTTGTTTTTTTTTTCTGCTTGTACCTGCAAAACTGAAATGGATTGAACAACAAATTGCAACTAACTGAAATGAAATTGCAGAATTGAAATGAAAGCAAGGAAATGACTAATCTACTTTGCTGGAATGGAAATTGTAGAATTGAAATGAAAGCGAGGAAATGACTAATCTACTTTTGCTGAAATGGAAATTGCAGAATTGAAATGAAAGCAGGAAATGCCTAATCTACTTTGCTGAAATGGAAATTGCAGAATTGAAATGAAAGCAGGAAATGCCTAATCTACTTTTGCAGAATTGAAATGAAACAACTACTCTACTTTTGCTGAAATAAACTACTTAGCAGAATGTTGTAGTAGAAAATAGAAGAAAAGCAGTAATCACAAAATACTCTGACACTTCCCCGGCAATGGCGCCAAAAAGTGGTGAGCACCAGTATTGCAGTAATAATGCTGCAACTCCTGGGGCTTCCTACTTTACTTTTATCAACTCGGTAGTTCGTAACAAACTTGGAAGCGACGGTGCTATATGCACAAGTACTAGCTCTTACTGCAGGCTGTCACTTGGTCAGCTGGCGCAAGATCACTAGGAGCTTAAGCCAACTTCTATGAATTCTCAGAAGAAGCTTTTAACTGTGATGAAAGAAATCTAACTCTATGAGGACTATTCTACTTGCAGAAATAGAAAGAAGATTGGAATGTAGAAGCCAACCCTAGCAAACCCTAGCAAACCCTAATTTACCCACTAACCCTACTTTTGCAGGAAAATAGATGAAAACTAATGAAATGAGTGCCATTGACTACTAAAAAGGTAAATTGCATTTATTCAAGCTACTTCTGCAAAGAAATGAGGAAAAAACATCTTTTTGTGCTTTTGTGTATTTTTAGGTGAAATTATTATGCTTGTGATTTATCTGGTTGTGATTGTGCAGAGGTTTGGTGGCGAAGGAAGATGGAGTTGGATTTTGCAGAGGTGGAGAAAGGTGTGGAGACGTTCTAAGAAGCCCCTAGTACGCTTCTGAAGACTTCCATTGCAATGAGATTTCGAAAAACCACTTACAGGGAATTCTATAGGAGGCTGCAGGGGATCTACAGGAGGAGGCTGAGAGCTATTTTTGGAGGTTTTGAAGGTGGAAAAATGATGGGAAAGGGTAACTGAAGGCTAGATGAAGGTGTTGAGGTGTCTGGAGCTTGTCAAGGAAGATCAAGAGGGAACATGATGGTTGGATTTGTTCAAATGGCAAGAGGGCAGCTTATGGAGAAAAATGCAAAAATTAGGGTAGATTGGCGAAATGTTGCGAATGACTTGGGAAATCTGTGGGAAGTGAGCTGGTGCTGGCTGCTTTATGGATACATGGTGAGCTGAGGTATCCTACAAGAGATCTGTACATCTACTTACAAAACTGTTCAGAGAAAGGACAAACTATACCATGAAAACAAAAATTTCTCTAGCTTGACCTAATTTTTGACCTACAAACAGAAAATGCTGAACAATAACCTTTGAACAGAAAAGCATGCAGAGAGATCTATGGTAAAAGAACAGAAAATGATCTAGGCAAATGAATCTGAATCAATATATCAATCTTTTCGAATCAAGTCATCACACTAGAAATTGCATGGGAGAGCAAAACTGTGTTTTTGGTGGCAACAATAGTGCCTTGACCTCAAATCGTAGTCCAAGAAAGGGAGAAAGGAGATCAGGGCCTGTTGTTGGCCTTTTTGAATCTTATTCTGTCACTGCGTTAACCTACTTGAGCAATTGCAACAGAAACAGCTAAGCAAACCATCAAAAGCAACCTAATCTAAACAAAGTAAAATGAATCTATGTAACAGAAATTAACTCATGAACTGAAGAAAAAACATATAAGTACAAAGCAAGAGGTGTTGGGTAGCTTGGGTTGGGCCCTAACCCAAGAGCTTCAACCCTCTGAAAGAGATCAGTACTGGCTCAGGAAATATTTCATCTTCATTATAAAAAATAATAGTCACATTACATGAACTATTCTAAAAAAGAAACTCGAAAATGAGCTGAACAAGTGTTGCACAAAAGTGCAAAAATTATACTAATGACTGGCTAACCTACTGAGGCTCTAAGCCCCCTTATTTATACAAATGGAGTCCTCCAACAGTCCTCCTAAAATCAAGGAGCTCAGCTTCCCAAAACTGGAGATAAACAATAGTCCTTCTTTACTTGCTCGACTGCCCCTTGGAACGTGGACCTTTGTGCTATGAGTTGAAGATGGAGGATTCAAAGAAAGGGGTCATAAATGAAGAAGACACCCCCCTACAAATCCTCTTCCCTGTTTCCCTTGAGTATTTGCTGGCATTTGCTCATAAATCCCTTGACTTTGTCCAAAATTGACCAAAAAATCTGCTTAAAGCACACATTAGACTACATGGCAAAATGACTAACCCAGTTCATTCTATTAGCATAAATATATTCAAAAACATGCAATAAACTAATGAGAATGATGGATTAAGTCGAATTAAGAGGCAAAATGAGCCCATATAATTACCCATTTCTAGGGCCCATCATCACCCCCCTACTGAATGGGTTGCTCATCCTCTGAGCAACTACTCTAACTCTTCATCCTTGATGGCTCTGACAGATTCCCTGACATTCCATGCTTCTGATGTGATATCTTCCTCTTTATCATGGAATCCTACCTTTCTATCCACCTCTTCCCACTGTTTTTGTTCTTCCTCCTTTTTTACTCCTTCCAGCAGTCCTAACAACAGTGGAGGACTGAATTTGAGTAATTGGCCTTCAAACTTTGCATAGAGTTCTTATACAGTGGCACTCTCCTCATGGCTTCCCTCATCTTGTTTGGGGAGTGATACTCCATGATCCGTAGGCTGTGTGGCAATGTTTTCCACCTTCTCATGCAGGCATGAATGCAGTCATCTCCAAACAATCTCTCCATGTCCTCGAAATGTGCAATAGCCTGGGCCTACTTATCAACATAGTCTGGGACAACTTGAGGATTAGCTGCAAGGTGTTGGTGGGCATAAATGAGAGCCATGGGTTCTCTTGATCGTGCTCTAATTATCAGGGGTTCATTAAGCTCTTTTTCCATCATTTTCTGGATCTCTGCTACCCTTTTCTCTTCATGGCTCATCCAAGATGCCATGGCCATCAGCTGCAAGTCTCCCAACGCAGCATTGGGATCCCATAGGTTCATATCAGTAAGGGCCAGGTTGTGCAAGTAAAACTCTGCTAGCTTCGCTTTGTCCTCAGCCGAACTGTGATCACATAGATGCATGAATTGGCCATAATCCTGAAAAGGTATTGTGCCCCTCTAGGCCAGTATCTTGATCTAAAATTGGAGCCACTGATCCTTGAGGTACACTGCATATGATTTGGCTGGCTGCCTACACTGTAATGCCTCCATAGCCCAGCTGGCCATGCAAGCTAATTGGGCTTCATTTTCCTGTAGCTACCTTCTCAAAATAAAAACCTGATTTTTTGCTTGGGATTCTCTTTCCTGTCGCTGTTTTATTAATGTCTCATTGTCTGCCTGGGGTCCCTCTTCCTATTGCTGTCTTTTTAAGATTGACAACTCATTTCCTCCTTGAGGTTCCCTTTCTTGCAACTGCTTCTTTAACATTTCATTTTCTGCCTCCAATTGAGCTCTTCTGATGCTTTCTGTATGCCTGACCATGCTCAATTCTTTGCCCATTTCCCTCAATTTGTTTTCCATGTGCCCAATGTCTTCCACCCCTTTTGATTTTGCAATCTGCATCCATGTATGGGTCCTTACTCTTTCCTTTTCCAGCTCAAAGAAAAGAGGGACTGCAAAATTTTGTGGGATGATCTTCCCCCCTTCCAGAAGGTTGTAGTAAGAGCCTAAGTTAGGCTGAGGTCTAGGCTCTAGTATCTCTTTTGCCTTGTCTTCCTCCTTGGTCTGTTCTTCTACCTTCTTTTCAAGTTTTTCAGTCTCTTGGAGCTTTGCCAATGTCTCCTGTAGAGAGGTCTGTGCCTCCTATAGGACTGTTTTAGAGTCCATTAGTTTGATCCTTTCTTTCCAAGTAGAGGTCTTAGGACTTCCTCTTTCGTAAGTGATGGGGGTTTTGGATGGAGATTCCTCCTTTGTTGCAGTAGGGACATCCTCAATGATGATGGGCTCCTTTAAAGGTGGCTGAGGCTTCCCCATCTTTATTCTGGTGCTCTTTCGAGCCTTGAACTACATAGATGGTTGTCTCTTCCTTTTTCCTTTGGGTTTGGCTGGAGTAGTAAGTGCAACATGAAAAACTGCTGCCTCTCTTGCTAGTGTCTCAGGAGACACTTCTTCTTGCTTTGCTTCTTCTTCTTCATCTGCTATTTTTCCTGTTTCTGCTATCTCTGAATTTCTTTTCTCCTCTGCTTGCTTAGTTTCTACCTTTCCTGTGGCAACCTTTTTCTTGATTCTTTCTTCTTCTCTGCTTTATGCTCATCAATGGTGGTGTCATGTTTCTCCTCTCCTGTTTGGTTTCCTCCTTCTTCTGTGTGGGGTTCCTCTTCTTCCAATTGATTGTTTTTTTCTTCTTTGTGGATTTCCTTCTCAGCTTCCCCTTTCTGTTCCTCCTCTTCACTTCCAGATGGACTGAAGTCATCAGTGAGATTTTTTATATCATCCTCCTTAGTCATGTTCTTGAAATTCTCCCAGGCTATGGGGATTGTGAAAGTGTGGAGGGAATCCTCCACCAGCAATTTAATTAGCTCATGGTGAGCCAATTGGTCTAGAACCCCTGCCTTCAATTTGGTTCTAGACTCTATCAAGGATTGGAGGAGAAAATATGGAATACTGAGTTTTCTGGATGTAGGAAGGTCCATGCCATATCTTAATTCATGTAATAGTCTGAAATGGTACCCATAAACTATGTTGTATCTGCCTTCATAGGAGATGTATTTCATGATCTGATAACTGACCTCACCCCATGGATAAGGTATACTTGTCCTCCTAATGCCATTCTTATCCTCCACAGGATGTTCATTAGGCTAGAAAAAGGTCTTTTTGGCAACTTGACCCAATGGTTTTTCTTCTTTGCTCCAAGGTAGCCCAAGTGGGAGACCGGTGACCCTACTGATGAATTCCGGTGTGAGTTCTATGGTTAGACCCCTGAAACTGATAGTGGCATGGGTTTTTGAGTGAGGTTTTAAAGACAATAAAAATTCCTCTGTGACTTCCTCATCATACCCATGAAATTTTTCAAAGAAAGGCATCCAATTTGCCCTGGTAAAGAGGGCTACCACTTCTGGATGTTCATGCAGCTTAGTTGAATTCAGAGGCTCCTTCCTCATAAAACCCCCTGTCATGATGTTCAGAGACTGCTGGAATGTCTTAGGTGAGGAGGAAGGCAACAAATTTCAAACCCGGAAATAGAGGAACAATTGAGGTTTTATTTTTGGAACTAGAGAGAGTTTTTCGTGTTCTTCCTTTTTGACAAAAACAAATTGGAACTTTCCTTCCTTCCAAACTTTGTTCTTAAACTTAATTTACTTCTCGGTCTATTGGAGGGAAACAATATCTTAAAAAACAGAGAGTATATAGAACAATGTTTTTTCCTTTCACAAAATAAGCAGACTACCCAATGCAAGTTCACTTTTTTATAGGCTTAATTTTCTAGAGTTGCATCATCTCTTTACAGAGGAGAATACCATGGAGGAGAAAGAGACAATATTTCAGTGCAAAGAGTAAATGGAGAAACTGTATATATATATTTTTTAAAACACAGGCAGACTCTGTTCTCAATTTCCTTCCCTTTTTCAACTCAATACCTCACTTCAAATCCCACCACCTTTTGTATATATGTGGAAATGCAGAGTGGGTTTTGCTGAGCCTACCTTTTCGAGCTCGAATTTGCCATAAAATCCTGAATTTTCCTTTGCGATGTTGCTTACTGGCCCTCCCGTAGAAGGGCTCCTGTAGAACTGTGTTTTCGCTCCTGTAGAGTCCGATAATGCTCCTGTAGAGCCCAATAAGCGGAAGGGTTATGAAACTGATAGAGAGCGACTGGTTCGAGGCTTTGGAGGTGGTAGGTAGGTTGCTACAGTCGAGAGCTTGTCGATACAAATGAAAACAAAGGTGGTGGAGGCGGTCGACTATGGCGTACTTAAGCTTACGGGAGTGTTCTGCGGTGACGAGGTGAGGTGGCAGGAAGGGTACGTTACCCTCATCCGGACCGTTGGTCCCTACTTCAGTGTCATGATGAAACCTTTATGCCACCTGCCATAATTATTTCAATCATTCCCGTTAGATGCCGCCACTACCTGTTTTGAGATTTTCTCGAGTGGACTAATCACACATGCTGATTGCACCCACTGAGCGCTGTTTGAACTGGACGAGGCACTGTTTGAACTGGATGAGGGGTGTTGTTTGAACTAGACGAGGGTGGCCAGTTAGCTGGCCACCGATCTCGTTTAATCACAACCATCTCACTTGTCCATGCAGTTTTTAAATTATACTCATGCAATAGAGGAATGGGTTTAGTCACTTACTTGTTAGTCACTATCGTGCTGTTGCATGCTCAGACTTTGGCGTTCTATTCATGGATTGCTGCTACTGGCGCCCATGGCTTCTGAATTGGTGGCTCGACTACCTCGTACTGGTGATCTTTAATCAGGACCAGCTCCTTGTGTGTTTTATACATCTGTGGCTGCACTGACCCTACCTCTGGAGCTCGATTTTTAAGGGGATCAGCTGCTACAGGAATCCTGTAGGATTTCCTGTAACTGCTTCTCCCTCTAAAACTTTTGGCTGAGGCTTGAGCAGGGACTGGAGAGATAGCTGAGGAAGGTTCTGTCGGTCAAGGAAAAGCAGCTGGTATGCACTAGGTAAGAGTTAAGTTAAGGGTGCTTCTTGTTTATTCTTCATTTCATTTTTTTTTAAACAAAAGAAACATGATTTATGTGTTTTCTGTGTAGGGAAGAAAGAAGCGAGTGGAAATGTAGTGGTGCAGGTATGGAATGGAGAGTTAGGAGGATGAATGGTGGCAGGGGGGTCCACAGGTCTTCTGGACAAGTTTCTAGCCCTTTGATCCTTTTCTTGACTTGATTTTGAGCTTTCTGTGGTTTCTATAGGAGCCTCTTGTAGAATGCACAAAGCCTCCTGTAGGATGCATAATTTCCAGAACAGGTGAGACCAGGGACTGGGAAAAGACAATAGCGATGGAGAAATGGTCTATCAGAGGTGTATTTGGCTTGGCCATGTCCCTTTTTCTTTTGTGGCCCTCCTGCAACCTGCAATGTATTAAAAAAAAGGTAATTTTTCTGTTCCTGTTTTATTTTTTATTTTTTATGAGACAGTTGGGGCGCCTCCAAGAGGTTTTCACCCTCATTGCCTGCCCTGGGCGCCTCCAAGGGGAGGTTTTCACCCAGGGATCTTTTATTCTCCTCTTTTTTCTTTTCTACTTTTTTTTTTTTTTTAGGGCCTGGGTGGAGTGGAGGCAGAGACTTGCTCCACTACCAACATTGTTTTACTCAGATTCTCAATGAATTCTTGCTTGGAGAGGGGCTTCCTGTAGATTTTCAACCTATGCCCATTGACAAGCATGGGGATGGCTTCTTCATTGATGGTCCTGATCAAAACTGAACCATTATCATTGCACCTTTCTACTGTGTACGGTCCCAGCCATCTTGTCCTCAGTTTGCCCTTGAAATCTTTATACCTTGAATCATAAAGCAACGCCCAATCTCCTTCCTGGAATTGTTTCTCTTTGAGGTGTCTACCATGCCATATTTTCCTTTGAAGCTGGACTACCTCTGAGTGGAGAAGGGCCTGCAATCTCTATTCATCCAATCCATTTAGCTGAAATAACCTTTCCTTTTGTGCATGGTTGAGATCTAGGTCCAGCTAAGCTGCCATCCTTATTGTGTTATATTCAAATTCTATTGACATCAAAGCCTTCTTCCCATAGACCAGCTCATAGGGTGTGAACCCTGTGGTGGTCTTCCAGGTGGTGTTATAGGCCCAGGTGGCCTCAACCAATTGATCTGCCTAATCTTTTCTGCTGCTGCTCACTAACTTGGTCAAAATCCCTTCCAAAGCTCTGTTAGTGACTTCCAACTGTCTATTTTCTTGCGGATGATAAGGAGTGGAAGTTCTGTGTTTAATTTTGTGATGTGTGAGCAGGTCTTCAATCAGATTGGAGGCAAACTGACTCCCTTGATCTGTGACTAATTCTCTTGGATATCCAAACTTGTAGAATATATTCTCTCTCAAAAAATTAGCTACTTTTTCTTTTGTTGCTGCCTTGATCACCTTTGTTTCTGCCGATTTTGTCAGATAATCAGTGCACACGATGATGTAAGATTTATGCTTTAGAGGAGGGTTGACAGGCCCCACAAAGTCCATGCCCCACTTCTCAAATGGCTTGAAAGTCACTTGAGGTTGTGGGGGCATCTCATCCCTTGGAGTAGTTTTCCCCATTCTTTGACATCAGTCACATTGGTTGATATATCTTCTTACATCTTGATGAAGAGTGGGCCAATAGTAACCTGCTTGCAGGATTTTGAAGGCAGTCCTCTTTGCTGAAAAATGGCCCCCACGGGACCCATCATGACAGGTTAGGAGAATGTAAAAAACTTCCTCCTCCCTGACACATCTCCTCAAAACCTGATCTAGGCCAAGTTTGAAGAGATTGCCCCCAATCCAAGTGAATGGGGCACTTTTCCTCATGATCTTACTCTTCTCTTTTGAGGACAGGTGTGGCAGGAACTGTGTGGAAACCAAGTAATTTGCTATATCAGCAAACCATGGAGAGAGTATTGAGATAGCAAATAGGTGTTCATCTGGCATTTGATCATCCACCATTCCTTCTTCACCTACAGGCAAATCTATTCTAGACAAAAAATTAGCAACAACATTTTCCTTACCCGACTTATCAACAATGGTTAAATCAAATTGCTGCAATAAAAGAAACCATCTAATAATGTGAGCATTTACATCTGGTTTGTTCATTAAATACCTAATTGCAGCATGATCAGTGTGTACAAATGTTTGATAGCCGGTGATGTAGTGTTTGAACTTATTTAGGGAATGGACTACAGCTAGGAGCTCCTTTTCAGTTACAGTGTAGTTTAATTCTGCCTTCGACAAGTTTTTACTTACAAAATATATGGCATAAGGTAGCTTCTCATCAACTTGCCCTAAGGCTGCTCCTATCGCTTTGTTCGAGGCATCTGTATGAATGTGGAAAGGTAGGGCCCAGTTTGGACCTCTCAAAATTGGGGCAGTCACTAGTTTACTTTTCAAGGTATCCAGAGCTTCTTGACAGTTGTCAGTCCATATGAACTCAACATCTTTTCCCAAAAGACCAAACAATGGAGAGGCTAGCTTACTGAAATCCTTAATGAATCTTCTATAATACCCTGCTAAACCTAGGAAACTTCAAACATCTCTTACCTTTTGAGGAGGTGGGACCCTTTGGATGATGGCAATTTTGTTGGGGTCCACCTGTAATCCTTGCTGAGAGATTGCATGACCTAGCACGGTCCCTTCAGTCATCAGGAATTCACATTTTTCAGGACTGAGGGACAGGTTCATTTCAATACACTTGTCCAAAACTTTTCCCAGGTTAGACAAAGCTTCCTGGAAGTTAGAACCATAAGGGGTAAAGTCATCCATATAGATTTCCATTGCATCATGAACCAGTTCAGCAAATATACTCAATACTGCTCTCTGGAAAGTGGTGGGAGCATTGCACAATCCGAAAGGAAGGACCCGATATGCAAAGGTACCCCAAGGACAAGTGAAAGTGGTCTTATCTTGGTCTTTCGGGCTGATTTGGATCTGGTTGTACCCGCTAAACCCATCTAGGAAGGAGAAAAACTTCTTCCCTGCCAGACCATCTAACACTTGATCTATGAAAGGCAAAGGAAAATGGTCCTTCTTGGTGGCCTTGTTTAGTTCCCGATAATCGACACAGATTCTCCACTTCCCATTTTTCTTTGGCACTAGCACCAAAGGAGAGACCCATTCGCTATCAGAGATAGGGTAGATGAATCTTGCATCCAGTAACTTTTGCAGTTCTTCTTTGACAATGTCCTTAAGGGATGGATTCATCCTCCTTTGAGGTTGCATAACTGGTTTGCAATCTCCTTAATGTAAATGTGATGAGTATAGACTGAAGGGTGCACTCCCTTCATCTCCTTATAGCTCCAAGAAAAAGCATCCAAGTGGTTTCTTAATAAGCTACACAGTTCTTTCTCCTGAGAGGTGGATAGGGATGAGTTGATTTTCAAGGTTCTTTCTGGGCCGAATTCCATATTCTTAACTCAGAGAGAGGTCGGGTCAGCCACACAGAGATCAACTAAAGGATTGGCTTGGGTTTCTTCCACCAGCTCTTCTAATGGCAACACACTGGGGGGTGGATTCTGAATCAAGTTTTCAATAAGATCATCCTTGGTTTGTGGCTCCCCAACCCCCCCATGGTAGCTTCCACTACACATAGTGGTGCAAAATAGACTTTATCCTCATCTTCCTCCTCCAGCCAGAGAGGTAAATCATGTTCTAAAAAAGGTTGGGCAAGAGGATATAGGGCTAGATGCTTGGACAGATGCCCATTCTTGATTGTCATGTTCCCAGCTCGACAACTGATGTAGGCATCTGTAGTAGCCAACCAAGGTCTTCCCAGGATGAGAGGATACCCAATGAGCTTTGCCTTTGGCCGGAGAACCAGGAAATCAACAGGGTACTCCCAAGAATCGATGGAGACCATTACATCTTCCACAATCCTTTCAAGGGTCACGATGGAGCGGTCTGCCAACTGTAGTATTGTTGTGGTCTTTCTCATGGATCCCTAAAGGTTGAGCTTGAGCATAGTGTTCTTGCTCATCACATTAATGGCAACCCTTAGATCAATCATGGTATGGGGGATTATGGTGCCATTGATGTGGACATCGATTACAGGGCTTCCAGTGTCTGGATATTTTAGACAGATTACCTGCCCCAACATTTGGTCGGACAGTTGTCCTATGACATTGATAGTTGGAGCATCTCTCCTATGCCTGCATGGGTGCCTGAAGCACTTCTCCTTGATCATATTGTTGTATATAGGCACATCCTTTATGGCTTGGAGAAGTGGTATCTTTACACATAATTGTTTCAATTCTCTCAGAAGTTCAGTTTCTTTTGGGGTAGGTTGTGTTGTTCCAGATAATCTCTTAGGAAAGGGTGGAATGGCTTTTGGTTCACTTTCCTCTTTTTCTTCCTCATCCTCCTTAGGGGGAGGTTGGTTATCTGGGAGAACCTTCCTAGATCATAGGTTAATCTCCTGAATCTCCACAGCATAGGTCAGGCATGATGTTTCCCCACTATATACCTACTGGGCCTGTCTGTTATTTAGGTTCGGGTTCGGTTGAGTAGGTATTTGGGGTTTCCTTGGTGGAGTAGGAGGCAATGGTTGTGGTTGAGCAGGTGGTGGAGGCAAAAGAGTGAGAGGAGAGTTGTACTGGGGCCTCCACCCCTGATGAGGTGCATTCCACTGAGGTTGTGGCTGAGCATAAGAGTGAAATGAATGAGCAGTTGGTTGAGCATGGTATTGAGATGGATATGACCAAGGAGGGGGTGTGGACTAGGAAGGATGAGCAGGGGGACCTGAAGGAGGCATGGAAGGGGCTTGATTAGGGCTGTAATATGTCTGGGATGTCCCTTGCATTCCCTGCTGGTAAGGTCTGGGCCCATGTGGCCTCCTTTGGTTCATGAAATAGAGTGGTTCAGTGGCTCCTTCGACCCCCTGGTATGCAGCTTTAAGTCTGGGCAAGGAAGGGCACTGATTCATAGAATGGTCTTCTTCACAGACTGAACACACTTTTATAGAGTTCAATGGACATTCGTTCCTAGGATGCCTTCTGGTGCATCTAGGGCAAAAAATGGCCAAAGCCCTCTCTGCTTCCTCTTGTTTTCTTTTGATATGCAAGGTATCCATTTGCATGGCAAGAGTCTACATCATCTCGCTCTTGAAATCTTCCAGCAGATTTCCAAATTCACCTCTAAGGGATGAATTGGATGAGGATGTACTGGCTAGGGGTTGACTTCCCCTACCTCTCTTTCTGGCTGCCCTAGAATGGTTTCTAAACATAGTCTTTATGTCTTCATAATGTAGTTGGTAGATTTCCCCCCCCCCCTGCCAGCAAATGGAGGGTATCTAGAAGGTCTTCCGGGACTCCTCTGAGCAGGACCAACTTCAGAGATTCAGGGTCAAGTGTGCACCTGGCCCTTTTATAACTGAGCTAAAACCTCTCTTCATAATCTTCCAAGGATTCATCGCTTCCCATGGTCATTCAGAAGATTTATTCCTTGGTATCCTTTGACCTACAGTAGTCCCGGTATTTGTTATTAAAGGCTTGCTGCATCTGAGCCCAAGTTGTGATGTTGTTGCCAGGTAACCCCATGAACCAGTGCAATGCTGCATCCTTGAGGGTAGAAGGAAACAGTTTCAACTTCTGCTCATCTTCTGCATAGTCATAGGTCTGATAGATAACAAAAAATTCAAACAAGAAGGTATCAGGATCTTCGGTAGTCAACCCATGGAAGTGAGGTAAGGCTGAAGGACTTATGTTCTTCATTTTAGTGTCCCCATTGGTCTCTCGGATGGGAAAGGTACCCTCTACTCTTTCCCCATTCCCTCTAACATTTCTGTTTTCAGCCATGGTCTCAAGAGGGATGGTTTCTTGCTCTTCTTCTGCTATAGGATCTTTGTATATCTCTGGTGGTTCACCTATAGGTTCTTCTGGATCACTGCCACCGAAGAAGAGAGAAGGGTGATTTTGTGATGTGGTGGGGGTGTTGGGTAGGAATTTTCCTGAATTATCTCTATTCGTACAAGGCATGAAAGGAAATCTCTTTTTAGGTGCCTTTTTTTTTTTTTTTTTCTGCTTGTACCTGCAGAACTGAAATGGATTGAAGAACAAATTGTAGCTAACTGAAATGAAATTGCAGAATTGAAATGAAAGTAAGGAAATGACTAATCTACTTTCTTAGAATGGAAATTGCAGAATTGAAATGAAAGCGAGGAAATGACTAATCTACTTTTGTTGAAATGGAAATTGCAGAATTGAAATAAAAGCAGGAAATGCCTAATCTACTTTGCTGAAATGGAAATTGCAAAATTGAAATGAAAGAAGGAAATGCTTAATCTACTTTTGCAGAATTGAAATTACAGAATTGAAATGAAACAAATACTCTACTTTTGTTGAAATAAACTACTTAGTAGAATGTTGCAGTAGAAAATAGAAGAAAAGAAGTAATCACAAAATACTTTGATGCTTCTCCGGCAATGGCACCAAAAAGTGGTGAGCACCAATATTGCAGCAATAATGCTGCAACTCCTGGGGCTTCCTACTTTACTTTTATCAACCCGGTAGTTCGTAACAAACTTGGAAGCGACGGTGCTGTATGCACAAGTACTAGCTCTTACTGCAGACTGTCACTTGGTCAGCTAGTGCAAGATCACTAGGAGCTTAAGCCAACTTCTATGAATTCTCAGAAGAAGCTCTTAACTGTGATGAAATAAAGCTAACTCTACGAGGCCTATTCTACTTGCAGAAATAGAAAGAAGACTGAAATGTAGAAGCCAACCCTAGCAAACCCTAATTTACCCACTAACCCTACTTTTGCAGGAAAATAGATGAAAATTGATGAAATGAGTGCCATTGACTACTGAAAAGGTAAATTGCATTTATTCAAGATACTTCTGCAAAGAAATGAGGAGAAAACATCTTTTTGTGCTTTTGCATATTTTTAGGTGAAATTACTATGCTTGTGATTTATCTGGTTGTGATTGTGCAGAGGTTTGGTGGTGAAGGAAGATGGAGTTGGCTTTTTCAGAGGTAGAGAAAGGTGTGGAGAGGTCCTAAGAAGCCTCTAGTACCCTTCTGAAGACTTCCATTGCAATCGGATTTCGAAAAACCACTTACAGGGAATTCTACAGGAGGCTGCAGGGGATCTACAGGAGGATCTACAAGAGGAGGCCAAGAGCTATTTTTGGAAGTTTTGAAGGTGGAAAAATGATGGGAAAGGGTAACTGAAGGCTAGATGAAGGTGTTGAGGTTTCCGGAGCTTGTCAAGGAAGATCAAGAGGGAACATTATGGTTGGATTTGTTCAAATGGCAAGAGGGCAGCTTATGGAGAAAAATGTAGAAATTAGGGTAGATTGGCGAAATGTTGCGAATGACTTGGGAAATCTGTGGGAAGTGAGCTGGTGCTGGCTACTTTATGGATGTATGGTGAGCTGAGGTGTCCTACAAGAGATTTTCACATCTACTTACAAAACTGATCAAAGAAAGGACTAACTATACCATGAAAACAGAAATTTCTCTAGCTTGACCTAATTTCTGACCTACAAACAGAAAATGCTGAACAGTAACCTTTGAACAGAAAAGCATGCAGAGAGATCTATGGTAAAAGAACAAGAAATGATCTAGGCAACTGAATTTGAATCAATATATCAATATTTTCGAATCAAGTCATCACACTAGAAATTGCATGGGAGAGCAAAACTGTGTTTTTGGTGGCAGCAGTAGTGCCTTGACCTCAAATCATAGTCCCAGAAAGGGAGAAAGGAGATCAGGGCTTGTTGTTGGCCTTTTTGAATCTTATTCTATCACTGCATTAACCTACTTGAGCAATTGAAACAAAAACAGCTATGCAAACCATCAAAAGCAACCTAATCTAAACAAAGTAAAATGAATCTATGTAATAGAAATTAACTCATGAACTAAAGCAAAAACATATAAGTACAAAGAAAGAGGTGCTGGGAAGCTTGGTTTGTGCCCTAAACCAAGAGCTTCAGTCCTCTGAAAGAGATCAGTACTGGCTCAGGAAATGTTTCATCTTCATTATCAAAAATAATAGTCACATTACATGAACTGTTCTAAAAAAGAAACTCGAAAATGAGCTGAACAAGTGCTCCACAAAAGTGAGAAAATTCTACTAATGACTGGATAACCTACTGAGGCTCTAAGCCCCCTTATTTATACAAATGGAGCCCTCCAACAGTCCTCCTAAAATCAAGGAGCTCAGCTTCCCAGAACTGGAGATAAACAACAGTCCTTCTTTACTTGCTCAACCGCCCCTTGGAACGTGGACCTTTGTGCTTCGAGTTGTGATGGAGGATTCGAGGAAAGGGGTCATAAATAAAGGAGACACCCCCCTAAAAATCCTCTTCCTTGTTTCCCTCGAGTATTTGCTACCATTTGCTCATAAATCCCTTGACTTTGTCCAAAATTGATCAAAAAATCTGCATAAAGCACACATTAAACTAAATGGAAAAATGACTAACCCAATTCACTCTATTAGCATAAATATATTAAGAAACATGCAATAAACTAATGAGAATGGTGGATTAAGTCGAATTAAGAGGCAAAATGAGCCCATATAATTACCCATTTTTGGGGCTCATCAGGGTGCTTGAAGTTATTAAAGTTTTCATGAAGTTATGATACTCACAAGATCCTAAAAATAACATGGTTGCATAGAGCTCATCGATATGTTTCCAACAAGATATCCTGCTCATAAAAAATCCTCTTGGATGAGAAGTTATTCCGTATTGAAAATCAATATTAGATTCAGTCAATTTGCAAGGGAAGACTATAGGGCCAAACCCAGATTATCAAAGGGTTAAAGAGTGGGAAAGTTCTGAGCAGATCCATTGTAGATAGATCAAATAAATTGTTAAAATTGCAAAAAGATGAACAATATTTAATGCTGTTAAAATGTGTGCAAGTTCCAGATAGATCAATGGCGTCTCCTGCAAATCAACTGTAAGATGAAATAGAAATAACATGATTTTTACTAAATTTTCCAGAACCAATTGAATATCGACAATGTGGCATAATTATATTGCATAGTAACTTAAAGCATGCCGATGTCAACATACTGATGTGGCATCATTAGTGGCTGGCACATGGCAGTGAGATATGGCACTTTTGGAGTGGAAATGAGTCCCAGGGTAACACATGACACCCTTGAAGGTCTACCAAATGGACCATTGATGTCATTATGACAACATCGGAGGAACAAACTATTACCCTAAGGTTCAGGTCATATGGATATCGTTATGCGGAATTTATGACTGAGGACAAAAGTATCTTCCCTAGACCTAGCGGATTGTTCTAAAACAAAAGAAAGAAAATAATATTAAGTTTTCCTTAGAGAAATTGAAGAATGGAAAGAGGCTTACTTGTAATCCATTGCAACTTTACTATCCTCTAAGCTTATAAGATCTAATCGTATCTCCGATTTCTATAATTAGAACCTGCATATACAATCACCACAAGCCAAATATCTACAACATCTATGTAGCATAATCAAATTATTCTATTCAATGGATCAATAAGGCATTAAATTACATGAATGTAAACATAACATAACATATATAGGAAAAAAATGTACTCTTTTTATTAATAGAAATGGAGAGAGTTTACAACCAAGTATAGAATATGACCTTGTAGAGATATTCCCAAGTTGACTTGTCCTTCCTTGTCAAAAATAACACCTCTATGTCACCCTAATGCATGAAGATTATGACTCTCTTAGATTCAAGGCAACAACACGAAGGCATGATTTGTATCCAAAATCCAACCCGTATGTTGTGGATGGAAATAAATTTATAGGAGAGAGGTATTTTAAGAATTATTATCCATTTATCAATCTAGGCTTGAGATCCACTTAAGAGGGGAAGACGAGCTCAAGGAATAACATGTTAAATATCCAAGGTAGGATTAGATAGGATTAAAATATCTTATCCAAGGTAAATGGTTAAATAAACTCTAGAAGCTTTTGGAAGAGGAAGCTTCGAGATTCTTTTTAATTTTCTTGAATTTCTAGAATCAGCGCACTCCTAACAAGGGACAACCTGTTGCTGATCAGAGCAGGTGCAGAAGGGAGAAACCTGCTGCTGAACGTAGGTCCCTAAAGGGATAGGGTACATTGGGATTTAAAAGCACTGAAATGAAGCAGTTAAGCCCAAAAACTTAGGGATTTTTGAGAGTCATGCTTAGGGTTTTGTGTAGGGATGATGACAAGGTTTTCATGGATGATGATTGATCCAATTTGCAGGCCTATTGACCATATTTAACAAAATGGCCTATAACATATTCCCCCCTAAAGTGAAAACTCAAAAATGACAACTGATTACTGAAGTGCTTTACCTTGTGACAAGTTAGGATCAAGAAAAACTAGTCGAGATCATCGTTTGTTACAATAAATTTACATCATGATATCTTTGCTGAGGGAGATATACCCATACTCAAGACCTATGCTAACATTACATGTAAAATGATTAAGAAGTCATGTACACTGATGAAAAAGTTTAGACTCATGATTGGATGATTGTTGGTATGATCATAGCCATCATACTTTATAATCTTGCATTAATCCTAAAATCACAACTCGGATGGATGAAACTAGATCTAAGGTCTTATATCTCATTCACACGGTCGTGCAATGTACGAGTCTAACCATGAAAATAAATGGGATAAATTTGAACATGGTAGACACCATTTGATTACCATCCAATGATGTAAGCCGTTAACAGATGTGAGAGAAACCACCGATGATGTTAATGGATCTCAAGGTACTACAATGCAATTCGTATGGTGTGAATGAATGAGTTGAAGTTGAACACCACACATAACCTTTCAGTCGAAGGCCAGTGATGAAAACCTCTCGCTTAGAGCGAGGAAACTTGCCCTTGATGTATGAAAGCCCCAAGGTACAAAAGGGAGTTTCTAAGTCAAATTCCTGGATAATGAGTTAGTGTCGACAAGAAGTGACCTATCGCTGGAGGGCCTTGATGTATCCCCGATAAATTACAAAAAACAAGTATCATGATTTGAGACAAAATGATGCTGATATAGAACTAGTTTAAGAATGGTATAGATGGAATGAAGGCTTAAGAGTATCAAAGAAGATATTGACTGAATTACTTCTTTGGAACATATCAATGACACTGAATGAAGTTGTCAACATTGACCCAAAACTAAAAATGGAGGCTTTAATATGGTATGATAAACCAAAAGACAAGAATATTTCCCAACCCAATAGCCACAGAGATGAAGTGGAAGAGTGTCATTTTCAAGAGCAACTCACTACCATTAACAAGTGGAGTACCCTATTTTCCCAATTTCCCCAACCATTTCTGGCCAATACCTCTTTATTTTTGACAAGCTTGAGGAGGATAACATATTCTTGATTTGTAAGATCATCCTTCGAATGAATCCCTCTGAGTATAGTTAATGATCCCTGAGAAGGAGTGGTTGGATCCCACCATGTTCGACGATTCCATCATTATTTGATGTTTTTATGAGTTCAGTGAAGGTAAAACTCGACATATTTTTCATATTTAGAGAGTTTGAAAAAGAGGTGAAAAAGAAAAATCCAAAGGTTCCTTTTCAAAAATGGTTCCTTGAGTCTAGAAAGATAGAAAAAATTCCCAAGAGAACCTCTTAGCCATGATTGACTAAGGTATTCCTTTTTCATAAGTACTCTATCTCAGTCCGGAAAATGTTTAAATTTATACTGAGTATACGTCTCTTCATTTACTTTAACGAGATCAAAAAGACAAGTGCTTGCCAATGTTTTCATATTTTGGGAGTTTGAAAAGAGCTAAAGGAGGACTCTAGGGGGTTCCTTTTTTGAAAGTTTACAGAGCTTGAAAAGTGTGCTTTTCGGTCAAAATGATCTGTTTCCATTCAAAATGCCATAACATCCATTAAGCAACTATCAACCTACTCAGAACACCACAAAAAGATTAAAAATACTTGTTTCATGATAAAATTGAATCAAATTTAGGTCAAAACATTAAAATAATAATAAAATGATTATGAAAATTTCCATAAATAAACAAAAAGTAACTCATTTTTACCACTTCACATTTTACCTCTTGGTGTAAAGCTCTGAGTGATATTTCCCCCAATATTCTGTAGCTGATTGTGACCAATCCGATGGACCACTTCAGGCACCGTCACTTCCAGGTAGGAGCTATAACCTTCCTCTTTCCATTCATGCTTACATTTTGTTATTTCATGCAATTTTTTCCAGTTTTTGAGGACCCTAGGGCTCTAATTTCTCGCCTTAGGTCTAGCACACCCCCAACAAGTCAAAAGGAGCGCTGAAATGGAATTAAATGAAGTAAGGAAGGTGTTGCAGTGCATTGTTTCCCCTTAGGGAGGTGTTTTGGGTGTAATTCCCAAAATTGTTTTGGTAATTTCTCTCAAAATTTCTCAAATTTATTGCATGAGGTAGCTTCTAATGAGTCTTCTTTTGATGTTTCAGGATTCTACCGGAACAAAATGGCTTTAATATGTAAGGAAAGAGAACATGAGAAAAAATATATGAATGTAGTAAATGATCCAACCACTATCCAGGCACTAAGGAATTATGGGCTACTGAAATTATTCTAGATTCTTGGTATGAGGCAACATATGGAGTTGTTAGAGTATATTGTGCGAGCATGGGATGTTTAGGCACAACCATTCAGACTTGACGAACATATTCTTGAAATACAGGTGATATATATATATTTTGTGACTGGTTTATCAAGGAGAGGTGCCTCCATATCATTCTCTGGTGTGAGGAGGGGTGGATAGACAGTCAAAGATTACATTAATGCACAATGTAGACCTCGATCCCAACCGACCAAGCATGGGAATATCGAGATAAAACATGTGGTCCAATTTCCTTTATGGGTGATCCTATTTATCATTGCTAGAATGGCTGATAGTTCTACAATAAATTTGGCCAATGGGTCATATATGCAGTATTCTATCAAGTGTATAGATTCAACATTATTCAACTAAAGTGAGGGAGAACTGATAAACATGAAAGAAAAACTGACGAAGGAAAAGGATGGATGGTTAAATAACTTCGGCTGTGGTTCGAGCTTGATATATTTTTCCTTAGAGAGGGTTCCATTGCTATGCCCTCAACATACCTCACTCGAGCCTGCTGATCTGAGAGTCTCACAGATTAGGAGTTGGGTGGGTCTCATGTCAAGACATGCAGGTCCATCATCTATGAGCTTCACAACTATCTTCTTCAGATGGATGTGGATGCAACTCATTATGATAGAGGACTATCCACATGCAGGGTGGATTTATGTGGAGCCCTGACACTCATGCTTCCTGATGGCGAGTGATGGTGTGCCATAGGTAAAACATTCTGACCATTTTTTGATTTTAAGTTTTACAATTTTTTTTTTTTTTATGATTTCTTTATGTATCGAGACTAAACTATTGATTTGTACATGCATACGTTGGACCCATTCAACCTATGGGTTCTTCTTATATTTAGCATGCAAGAGACACACAACAGGCACCAACAATAGTACAGGTTGCTGCAGTAGGACGAGAAGTACTACAAGATCTCAATGTGGCCGAGACCCTTGCAAAGGTTGAGCGTCACATGGATGGGTTGACTCATGGCATAAGTGAGACCACAATCGATCAACTATCTATGAGACTGCATCGATACATTATTGGCGTGCCTAACCATATCAACTGAATACTATGCAAGATAGCTTGCATAGTGGCGTGTTACCATGAGCACTATGATTAGTCTACTAGGAGGTTTATAGCCATATTTTGATTGCATGTATATTTTTTGATGTGATAGGCCATGTGGTTATATGTGTCTCAGGAAATTTTTTTGTATAACCAAACTTGATATATATACAACTATCTTCAATGTTTCTTGTGGTTCTATTATCAATTTCAATGTATATGATGTGTATTGAATTTTATTTACATGTGTCACAAATGTCTATCTAGAACATGATTGGCCAATGCATATATCAATGTATTTAGCTTTCTAGAAATGTGTTGATATTGGATGAAATCAAAATGTCTCTCCAGAAGGAGAACCCTTAAGAACATATAGAGCATAGTTCGACTTCTAACTAAATAGACATTAGTCAATGGTAGTACTACAAGTTCTGAGTTGAGTCTGATAACTATAGGATGGATACATGATAAATAACATCAGACAATATCTCGATCACTGCGCTATACTCAGTGATGTTATTGGTAAAGAGACCGATACAAATCCCCTGTAAACTAGCTAACTTTCCATTCATAGCATATATAAACTATGCTACAGAGGAAAGGTTCCGAGTACTATGACTAGTGCCATCAACATAACCAACATATGGTTCAAGGGATGCTAACATCTACAAACCAAATGTAAACATGATTAATAGAAATTGTAGGAAACTCTGAAGGGAACACATTACAAATACACTTAACACACCTATATACATAATGTACATAGTGCACTATACAAAAATTCAAGAAAAATATTTCTTAAGGTACAATCCATTTCTAGGTTGCACTAGTAAAAATCCATCAAAATCAACAAGCTCATAGGTGCGTTTAGCAAGAAAACATTTGAAAATATATGGAACTAGCCACATTGACTCAAAATTCCCCGATCCTAATTTATTAGAGCCTTGATTGTATATTATGACAAGGTATCCTTCCGAGAAGACATGAGGCTTGACACTCTTGTCATATTGCACCTTGATACAGTTCTTATGGGCTTCATTATCCATGGTGGCATCACGCTGAGTTTCATCTAAGAACGTTAAGATGTAAAGATACATTCCTCTTCCATGGAAGTGTGTTATAGGTGAAACCACCCTAGGGATTTTGGTTGAGAACCCCAACAGAGCAGAGGGAAAACCTCAACAAGAAATGCTCAAAAAATCATCAAAAATCCTTATTCTACTAAATCGTGTAGGAGTGCCATAATCAGAGCATCAGATCTACCAAGAGTGGTAAATGGTGCTATAACAGATGCCCCCTAATATATGAGGTTAGAAGGGGTACATGATGGCCGAAATGTATTAATTATATGGAAGGAATCATGCTGAGACTGAGGAGGAGTTCAACAGAATTTAGCCTGCCAAGCCATTGAAAGAGATAAAAAAGAAACTGTTGTCTGAGGAGGGCATACCCATGCTCAGAAATAGTAAAGCATGTCTGCATGTTAAGTACAAAAGCGGATCCAATATGCATACAAGTATAAAGGAATTGGAAATACATAATGGATCATCTGATCATAATCAAGAAAGTACGTGTCTGAATATCACATATAAAGAGCTAATCAATGATGCCAAGAAACTGATCCAAAAAGTACCAAGTGAACAAGATGGAATAAATGGTACTACACCGCAACTTGGGTGCCAGCATATAAGATGTCACTGTAAGGAACTGCAACATATAATGTGGATGGTGTTAACTAGCAAAAACAGGAACAACTGACAAGCGAACTAGGACATGTTGATGCAAACTCGAGGTCTTCACCGACTGCCGTGGTACATTTCTACACAATGGGAATGAATGATCTGAAGTCGACCATGTGAGAAATTGTTTGATTACCAGTCATTGATGTATACTGTTAACAAACATGAGACTACTCACCGATAATGATGATGAGAGTCAAGGTACCCAGTATAATCTAACAAGTGCGAATAAATGAGCTGTAGTTGAACGCTTGAAAGAATCTATCAATTAGGAGACAATGATGTTTTCCCATTATCGATAGCGAAGGAATCTACCACTGATGACTGCAAACCCTAAGGTACTTCCAAATGGACTCTAGATCCCTTTCCTAGAGAAATGAGCTGAAGTCGATGGGAAAAGATCTACTAGAAGGAAGGCATTAAGGCATCCTTCATCAATCTAGCGCGAGTGTAACCCATAGGCCAATAATGTGGAAGGAATTAGATGAAAAAAGATGTAGTAACCCAACTGAAGCATGTTTATGTCGTACACAAGATGTGGCTAGTGCATGATAGAAACCCTTTGAACCGACCAATAATGAAAGCTGACACAGAGGTGAGGAATCCACCAATATGGTCAAATGGAAACCAAGGCACTGCATGAATCCCAATGTGTGATAATGAAATCTAATGTCGAACACAAGGGAAACGCAGCAGTACAACTCAACACAAAGGAGCCTCTAGGGTATAAGGCCAGAAAGTGGCACAGAAGAATGAGAATGAGTCTTCAATGCACAAGTCATGGTGGGACTAAAGAGGACTCCCGAGCCTACTCAATATAGCAACATGGGCAGCCAATGTCAGCGAGGATCTAACTAAGATTCCCATGTAAAGGTTGGCTCTACCATCGCATCATGATTTTTAAAGTCGGCGAGTGAAAATGGTTTGCAAATCAAGATACAATGGGGTCAACCCTATGGCTAATGTATCGTAGTATGGAGGCTAGTATGCAAAATGCAGTGGAAAGTAGTATTCTCTAACTTATATGCTAGTCAAAAAACGATGCCTGCCATGACAGGTCTGCAATCATGGGACTAAAATGATGTCTCGAAGAAGTACCCAAAATTTCCTGAAAAGAAAACTCATTATCGACACTCCAAGCCAGAAGGTCAAAAATTCCATAAGAAAAAAATCAATTTTTGAAAAAATAGTTTTTATTTTTCAACTTATATAAGGACTTTTGGACTCACAGTTTTTTCATTTATGTTTTGAGCAAACAGTTGTGGAGACAAACCCAAACAATCTTCCTCCGACTAGTTGAACTGTTCAAATCGCTCCAAAACTTCCAGGTAACCTTTATATCCTACTTGTAATTATTTGTGATACTTTTTAAATGTTTTTTTTCAAGTTTTGACCATAGGAAAATATGTCAAAAATTTCAACTCTACGTACACGTGGGTTGAATACAGGTAACCCACATATACGAGGGCCCTACACACGACTGTGTTAAAAGGCAAACCGCGTGTGCACAAGTAAAAACTTTAAAACATAAATATAATGGTTTGAAACATTTTTTTTGGGCAGGATGACCATCACCTGGCGAGAAAGAGAGCATAGTGCTATAGATAATCAAGTAATGGAGGACCAAAATGCTTTGGATGCTTTAAGAGGTTGTGGCTTGCTAAAATTCTTTAAGATGCCAAATATGAAAGCCAACACACGATTGCTTGAGCTTTTGATTCATTATTGGAGTGTAGAGGATGACACATTCATGATCGATTAGATGCCCCTAAGGATTGAGATCGAAGATATATACTTTATTACTAGTCTTTCTCGAAGGGGAGAGGTGGTGCATTCGACCGACAGGACGAGGGGTAGTCTTACTGTAGAAGACTATGTCCACATATACTGTCCTGGTCATCCTGAAAAGATTGGAAGTCAGATTCCAATCAAACACGTAGAGAGCTTGTCCTTGAATATTTTACTATTTACCATTACCAGGGTAAATGGCTCTGCTGCTTTACATTAGGCCTCACAAGTATCTATGAGCCTAGCAGTGGAATGTCTCACCACAGTGTTTGATTGGTGCACACCTCTACTGACCAATATGAAGAACCAACTGACCTCCATTCAGAAGGGTCAAACAAAGAATTTTGGATATGGCACAATATTATGCTCATTCTTCTTTGAGAAAGTACCTGGGCTTCGACCCAAGGTATTATCGACTATCAGCAACCCTAGAGATCCACGAATGGGTAGGTGGGATGACCTGATGAAATGCCTTAGGGGTGGCGATGTGCCCAGGATGAATTTTGACGACGAGTTTTTCGCATGGTGGGATCAACAGGTCATCGCAATCGATGACTACCCCTATGCTGGGATGGATTTCCGAGGAGATCCAAATTTAGTGTTACCACCGAATGTAGCATGGGGTGCCATAGGTAACAATTTTTTAATTTTTAAGATTTTTTTTGGTTTTTTTTTTAATGAACTTAAAAGTATTTTTGATGAGACAAGACATTTACAAAATATATTGATCATGTTTAAGATGTGGGACCAGTGGGACCTGATAGATTTACCAGACATAAGCGTTGCAGGAGAGATGCCGAAGGGGATGCAACTGAGACGAAGAGAGTTCTTCATGCAGTTCAGAGGAACTTGGTGAGGCTGACTCACCAAGTACCCATGATAGCCATAGAGGATCTACTCGAGGAGATGCAGTGTCGCATGGTAGGAGTACCACGAGACTGGGTGTGGCTATTCCAGCGTGTAGCCAATGCTGTTGTTTATTTTTTGGCTGCTCATCCTGAGCCAACTAGATAGATGATTAGATCTTTTTATGATTGGACATGATGATGGGCATAAGCCCAGATTTTGTAGGGCATTTTGTCCCAAATTTTTGTATATTATTCTGGACATTTTGATTATTTTTGATATTTTGATTATTTTGGCGATTTTATGATATATTCAGATGACATTTTGATGTTTTTTAATTTGATGAATGATTTATATGCCAATCTAATGCTTGATTAGCAATAGAATCTGCTAATGAATTTTCTGAATGTGGAATGTGGACATATGTGATATAAACAAATGATTGTTGCAACAATCTCACTCTAAAAAATTAGTGATATAAATAGGGATCTCGTACCCGATAAGTGTTATTCAGCTGAGATACCACCAGTTGTGAGTCTAAATAAACCACTAACGAATCAATACCAAGAGATATTGCTTTGGATAGAAAATTAATAACGACAGTATATTCAAAAATATTATTTGAATTAGGACCGATACATACTCCTCTCGAAACCATCAACTGGCTAGATGGATAATAAATCACCCAAGCCGCGGAAGCAAGGTTCTGGGTATGCCTACTTGCACCATCGACGAATCCTAGATATACTGAATCGTCCATCAATACCTGCCCAAAGAAGATAAAAAAATATCAACATCAATAAAACTGCTAGATAGATATTTACAAACATACAATATATACAAACAAGCAAGTGCTCGACCAAAGCATAAGCAAAGTACTTCTTAAGGTAGAGCCCATTTCTGGGCTCCACCAACTTGTTTCCTTCAAAGTCAATTAATTCATAAGCCCCCTTTTTCAAAACACGCTTGACTATAAAGGGACCGTACCACATAGATTTAAACTTGCCTACCCCGGGGCATCTTTGTCTTGATCATAGACTAGGACAAGGTCACCTTTAGAAAAATTCTGAGGGTAGACAACTTTATCGTATTGAGTTTTTACCCTCTTTTTATGGGCTTCGTTTATTATGGTGGCATCTCGACGTTGCTCATCAAGATGCTCCAAATGAATGAGGCATTCCTCGAGACTAGAAGTCTCTAGAAGAAGTTCAACAACTAGCTTAAGAGAAGGAATTTCACATTCAATAGGAAAGATAGATTCCAACCCGTAAACTAGTTGAAAAGGAGTAAAACCAGTGGCAGTCTTAACTGACATTTGGTATGCCCAAAGTTCCAGATACAACATGATGTGCCAATTGGATCGAGCTTTTTCAATCGTCCTTTGCAAGATGATTTTAAGGGACTTGTTCACTTCTTCAACTTGCCCATTGGCCTGAGGATAATATGGAGATGAATGCTCCTGCCAGAAACCCAACCTAAGAGCCAATTCAGGCATCAATTGATTTTGGAAATGACTGCCATGGTCAGTGACAATATCTTTAGGGATACCAAATCATGAAATAACTTGATTGAAGAGAAAAAAGGCCATTGTTTCACTATCATTTTTGAAAGTAGGCATGGCCTCAGCCCACTTTGTAAAGTAGTCTACGTCCATAATGATGTACTTGTGATTCCCTGCCGAAGGTGGATTACAAGTAATAAAATCAATGCCCCACTTTGTGAAAGGATCGACGGTGATAATCGGTTAAAGTAGAGCTGGATGCGTGCGCATTTTCTGAGTATAGACTTGACAAGGATGGAATCTTTTGATTGCTTCAATACAATCTTTGAAAATTGAGGGCCAAAAGTAACCTGCTCGCAATTTTTTTTGGGCTGTTGCAAGCCCCGATAGATGACCGCCACAAGCTCCATTATGGCAATCATTATGAACTGACTCAGCTTCTTCCAAAGTCAAACAACACCTAAGGATTGAATCAATATTGCGATGATATAATGTGTCACCTATAATAACATAATTCTTAGTGAGGTGACACAACTTTCTACGCTCATCTTTGGAGAAAGCAGGTGGAAACTTCAAAGTCTGGAGATATATAATGGTATTTCCATACCAAGGATCTTGTGTAGAAATGAGAAATAAATGTTCATCGGGAAAAGTTTCCTCGCGAATAATTTCTTCCTCACAAGGCAACTCTGATATCAACTCTAAAAATAATAAATATTTCTTTGATTTAGCCAACATGAATTCGAGATCAAATCCTTACAAAATGACAATCCATCTATTATAGTTTCCCCCAATCACTCGGCTACTGAGGACAAAATGAAATGGATTAATGGTTGCTAAGATGAACGTTTTTCGAAGCAGAATGTAATGCCAACGCTAGTGGACAACATGGACAGTTGCCAAAGCCAATTTCTCGATGGGAGAATAGCGTAGTTCAGGGCCTACCAAGCCTCGACTTAGGTAGTAGATTACATGCTCACAGAAAGCATCATCTTCTTGAACCAGAACCATACCAATGGTTGATTCTGCTGCAGCAAGATACAAAAGGAAGTCTCTACTATAATCGGGTGGACTCAATAATGGAGCAGAAGTTAATGCTTTTTTCAAAGCATCAAAATATCATTGCGCGAAATCATCCCATAAAAATGGGACTCCTTTCTTAAGCAAACGCATAAATCCTTTTGTAATCTCGGCATAATTTGCTATGAATCTCCTCAATAAATTTGCCTTTCCTTGGAGACTTTGAAGTTGACGAATGGAAGACGCGGGAGGCAACTGAAGTATTGCCTCAAACTTAAAGGGATCAACATGAATCCCATCTTTCGATATGATGAATCCTAACAACCGACCAGATGTGACGGTGAAAACACACTTTTTTGGATTCAACTGGATTTTATAAAAATGACACCGTTCAAAGATTAACCGAAGGTGTTTAGGATGATCGATTCTCTTTCAAGGATGAGTAGATAAATCATCTAGGTATGCTTCGATAACGTGTTTGATGTCGTGAAAATCATAAGACATGGGCCGCTGAAAAGTGGCTCTAGGAGTTTTAAGGCCAAAAGGCATATTTTTGTATGGAAACGTACCCCAAGGACAAATAAAGGCTGTCTTGTGCTAATCCTGGATGGATAGTAATTTGACTGTAACCAGAGAATCCATCCATGAATGAAAAAATTTCATTACCCGCACATTCATCAATAATTTGATCAATAAAGGGTGTGGGGTAATTGTCTTTCGGACAAGCCTTATTTAGGTCCATAAAGTCATTACATTCTCAGATCATTCCTTTCTTTTTATCTACGAGGACTGGATTAGAGACCCACTCAGTCAGAGGAACGAGGTATATAAAGCCCGTCTTAAGCAACTTTTCATCTTCAGCTTTATTAGATGCTTCTTTTCTAGGATTGACCGGTCGAGGTTTTTTATGAATAGGTTTAGTGTTTTCGTATGTCTAGATCTCATGTTGGACTATAAATGGATCTATTCTAGGAATTTCCTCATAAGACCAAGCGAACACATCACAAAACTCTTTGAGGAGATCAGTGTAAACTTAAATTTCTTCAGGGGAGCAGTCAACTCTGATGAAGACATTTTCGATTATGTTAGGATTCCTAGAGATGTTCACAAGTACAGTTCGTGAGATAACAAACATGTTACCTTCAGCAGAAAACTGTGCTGGTGCCAAAGGGTTTAAAACTGTATGAACATCACTAGTAGACAGACTGGACAAACTTGACTCAATTTCTCGCAAATGAGGGAGGAAATATGAATGATGATGTAAATCATCCCATGGTCTATCGACACCCATCATTGCTTCTAGAATTGCTTCCTCAGATGGTAAGACTGTATCTAAGCAATCCTGAGCTGAAGTTGAATCAAGGGTCCAAGATGGAGCCAAATATCCATATAACTCCTCTGGTGAGAAAGGAGTAAGATGGGAGTCTTTAGAGTTAACAATAGACTGATAAGAAATTTCTACTGCAGACATAGGACATGCCATTCCACCTACCTTCCCTCCATCTAATGTGGTGGTAGATGAGGGTAAAGGCCAAGGGTTCGAAAAATAATGAGTTCGAAAGAACTCTCTTCGAGAAGGTCCCCTGGAGGATGAAATAACATTGATTCTAGCTAAAGGAGCAGGGAGATAAAAACTATCCATTAAAGAAGAGTACATCCCAACTCCTAAATTCTCAATAGGTTTCCTGGGATTATCGACTAATGGAACAGTAGATTCAGAGGATGTGTGAGAATCACCTAGAGAATAATCCATCTGATCAAATTTTACAATCCTTCCCTCATGAGGAAAACAAAGGATGCAAAATAATGATGAAACTATGGCATCCATCTTGTAAATCCAATTCCTGCATAAGAGGAGGTTGTAATCCAGGTTTGCATTGACAATTTATACCTCAATATTTACCACCTTTTCTTCAACATAGATGGGAAAGGCTGGAATAATCCCATGCGGCCTATGAGAATGTCCATCAAATGTCATCAATAGAGTCAGTGAAGGAACAACTTGAGGTGATCCAATGGCCTTCCAACATGACATGGACATCACACATGTGGAAGCTCCCTCATCTATAACTATTCGAAAGATGTTAGTCTTTTGATATGTAGACTTTATCTGGAAAGCCATATGATGGGAAGTCTCTTTTTTATGTTTGACATATCAAAAGTGAGCACAAGAGATTTTTTTGGATCCAATGCTCCGATTGCCGAGAGAAAAGCACTCCTCTGAGCAGGGCATGATTGGAGTACCTCTAATGCTGACATAGCGCAAGGAATCTGAGCCAGATATTCTATAATCGAGTAGTTTTGGGCTTCCCTAGAATTAGGGTTAATGGTCAAGCGCTTCATGGAGCCTTTGGACATTCGAGGTATAGAATCAACAGAGGGCCTCTCAATATGGAGAAGCTCTGAGGCATTAGAAGAAGACTTAGCCTTAGATGATTCCAATTCACCTTAATCATGTGATCGTGTAGCGACGTTGATATGTGAGCTCACCATAGAAACATTTGACAAATTTTCCCCTTCCTGTTTACCCCCTGCAGGGGTACCAACATTAGAATTTGTGCCAGCAAGTAATTGCTGCCCTTGGGGAAAAGGGTTAGTGAGAACAACTTGGGAGATAGAAGACCCTTACTGCGCTAATAAGTGCTGAGCGTCTTGGATCTTAGGGAAAATATGAGTCAAATGATCCCCATTGCATAACTTGCATGGAAATTTTACCTTTTTCTTGGACTCTTTCTTACCCTCTTCGGCATCATTGCCGAGTTTGTTCGCATTGCCCTTCCCATCCTGGTTCTTCTTCCTGCCTCGTCCTTTCTTCTTTCCATCAGATTGTTGATTTCCTTTGGGGTTAGAAGTTTGGATGACATTTATAGATGTAGGTTGAGAAGGTGTAGATGTGGATGGTGATGCCTGCATAGAGGAAGCAGTTTGTAAAGACAATTGTTGCAATTGATTTAGCAGGTTAACCGTGTTTACATCAATTGATCTGACTAGCCCATCCACATGGGGACCTGGCTTCGGTTTGGCTATATCCACCTTGGATCTAGGAGCGTTAGGTAGAATTTTTTGAAGAACCCCAGACTGAGAATAGATCAGTTCTAACTGCTGGGCCCTAAAAATAGCCTGCTCTTCAGTGAAAACACTAGAGAGGGACATGTCCTTAGAGATCTCAGGTTGTAATGATTTAAGAAACCATTCGAGAAGGAATTATTGTGGGATATCGGCTTTGATGAGCCTCTTCCTTCTCCTCCATTCTTGAATATGATCAGAAATGTGAGTCGCCTGACCTTATTGGAAATTATCGAGAAGCTCAGTTCTGGCATCATATCATACATGCAATTGAAAATGGTTCAAAAAGATAGTAGCCAAATCGTCGAAAGAAGTGAAGGTGCCCCCTGGTAGCTCTATGTACCACTTAGCCACATTTCTAGTTAAGTTAAGTTGAAATAATCTCAACCCGATTGAATTGTCTATCAGGGAGTTGGATGAACACCATAAGTGGAAGGTGGTTACGTGGTCACCCAGATCTTCACTTGTCTTCCCCTCGAATTTTGGGATATCGGAGGGAAGTTTGGTTGGGACCGGAGGCTAAACCAGGTTATACCTAATCAGATCATTAGTCAATTTAGTGAGATCTGCAAATTTTAACATTACTATAAAAGGGAGTCGTGGCGGACCCTGAGGATTCCACTCGGTGTGGGTGGAATTCCCAACGTTCTGAAAAGAATGACTTGGATTTGTGAAGGCACCAAGTTGCCCGAAGTAATTCGTAGACCCAACTGAACCATAAGGAGCTCCTTGTGATCCAGCAAAATTCAGAGTTTGACCAACTCCTGCTGAAAATCCTCCATAACTAGTAAAGTTACCCCCTAAAGAAGTGTTAAAAGGAGTAGAAAACCCTTGATAAGGATTCCATGCGTTAGCATAGGGAGAATTTTTTTGAAAATAATTGACAAAAGAATACGACATATTCCCCTGTTGGCCAAAATAAGATTGATTCCCAGCTCCTAACCCACTAACTGCAGGGTTTGTCCAACTTTGAAATGGATTATAACCTTGACCTAAAAAGGAAAAAGGCATGGATCCCACAGTTGGGTTGGAATGTGGTATATGACCACCCCTAAATGGGAAACCCTGAAAAGAAGCTGATCCACTCGCCATGGATGTGGAGGCAGCTGATGGAATACTCAATGGAACCGAAGGAATCACGCTGGTCAGCATTCCAAAAGGGAAAAAACCAATGCCAGAGGCAACAACTTGAGAACTTCCACTCGATGATGGAATGGAAGTAGAACCAAATATAACAGTGCTAGGAGTAACATAAGGTATAGAAATTATTCCTCCTCCTTGTACATATACAAGAGTCTGCATACTCATAGCACTTGTCGTGGATGCCATGCTTCCAGCAGTGGTCATTGAAGGAATAGATTGATGTAAACCTGGGCTCGAAGGCCTATTGGTTGGAGTTCTGACGTATAATAAAATGTCTGGATGATCAGGAGGAAGAGGAGAATTAGGAGCCGCAATAGACTCTGAAATCTCTTCGACCTCAATATTATCTTCCAACTGAAAGAGGACTTGAGAAAGAACTGGAGTGTTCCTCTCTAACTCTCTACTTGTACCAGGTCTATCTTGTGAATCAATGACTCCAACTAGAGGATCAATCTCCGATGCGCCTGCTACCACTGGTTGAAAACCACTGGTAGTATTTCTCCTACGCCTTTGAGGAGAAGGCTCAGGACTTGTAGGTGATAGCCCACGAAGTCTCCTAGACTGATGAGCTGGTCGATCAACCACTTTGAATTATTTTTAATAAATCTACTTAAAGACTCAAAAAAAATTATAAAGCTAGGCCAACTAGGAGCAAAGAGAACTCTTTAAAAGTCCCTAAAGATACAAGAAATCAAACAAATTTCAAGTATTTCTGCTCCGGGTGATTAGGACCGGACACCAAAATACAAAAAAACCAAAATCAAGAGCCTTTCAAAAATAGACTGGGGTAATTACGCCCCAAGCCTACTAGCGAAGGTATCAGAGGTAGTTATGCTGACCTCCAGGAAATAGCCTTTACCGGTGCAAGCACCCAAGATTCGCTAGGATACCCTCCAGAAGTACTACTCAACGTGATGCAACGTCAACCTCAGGTGCCATGAGATTCCCCTCTGCAGCCACCTATGCGATCCCTAGGAAAGGAAACTATGGATACCAACTCGTATCAAAATTCGGGCGGAATAGTCGTGAGGCGGGATCCAACAAGTTGGAGAGGGGGTATCTCTCTTCCTTGTCTTTACTCTCCCTTGTGCTTAACTCCCAGTCACAGATCTTTCCCAGTATTTCTAACGATATTGGGTTTCACTATTTATTCAACTTATGCGTTTTGTAATTTGAACGGCCTTGTAGAGTTAACTCGCCACTCACCTATTCCAAGGCCCTAATGAACCTAAACTTGTTGGTGTTTGTTTAATGACAACAATAAAAGTTCTAGTTCATTTTATTAATCGCTTGATTTTATATAGCTATTCTTTAAGTCAGGGGGAATTACAAGAGTGAAATTGATGATGTTTTTATGATGCAAAAGAAATCAATAGAAAACTAACTATATGAATGCAGTCATTTTCTTCGATGAAGAGTGATCTCTACTTGGGTTCTACGAAAACTTATATATAAGCAAAATATTTTTCTTTTCTTTTCTGAAACAATCCACACACACCCAAAAACTAAAAAAACTAAGAATGCCTTAAAATGCAAACTAACCTAATGCAAAT
The DNA here is from genome assembly GCA_031772625.1 of Pinus tabuliformis. NCBI lineage: Eukaryota > Viridiplantae > Streptophyta > Pinopsida > Pinales > Pinaceae > Pinus > Pinus tabuliformis. The sequence continues at coordinate 699,074,635 of CM062808.1, read as the reverse complement.
TACAATGATGATGCAAGATCCTAAACAACACTCATAAGAAAATGCAACTCTTTATAGAGACAATAAGCCAACTTAAAATGAAGAGGGAAAAAATTTGAACACAAATCTCTCTTTAAAGCAAGCGGAACAAATCACAAAAGATCTCAATTCGCTTTTCAACACTAAAACAAAAGAAACCGAAAACCAAAAAATTGGAAAAATAAATACAAAAACAAAGTTTTTTTGAGCTTTTTATTTTAAAGGGAACAAAACAAATTTTCGAGGTCACAAAAGTACTACTAAAACTCAGAAGATCAATAAATAGGCACAAGGAGTCTTTCAATCTCGCAAGTTATAAACTTGAAAATGAATAAAACTTGAACAAGAAAGACTACGAACTTGTACAAACTGACCCAAGTAGCAGCAAAAGATTTCGACAAACTGACAAAAAGGTCAAGAAAGAAATACTTTCAAACTTGTCAAAAAGACTCTCAAAAATCAAGAAAAGCAACAAGGCCACCAAACAAGGGAAAGAAAAGCAAGGGATTTGAAATCTAGGTTAGAAACGAAATTGAAAACAATTTTTTGTTCTGGAAGACTAGAACAACCAAGAACTTCAGAATGAAGCCTTGAACCCAAGATACAAACTACAAACTTGCTTAAGAAGCAATCCTAGGCCAAATCTTTTCAATGAGAAGGAGATTTTTGAAAAAGAAAGCTTGCAGGAAAAATGAATTCTCCAGATAGAAGATGACCATACAACAACATAAACCACCAGGAAGAATACCTAACTAGGTAGAAAGATTTCAAAAAACAATCTAACACATTGCATACGCGACTATGTAAAGACACAAAAGCATGTATACACATTTCTAATATAGGAAACTCGCGTATACGCGAGTCTGCCTTAAAGAAACTTGTGTGTATATGCTACTATAATCAAAGAAAACAACGTATACAAATATTTATTAGGAAAAACAAAAATCAAGGTCTGATCAAGAAGATTAGACTCGATGCCTAGGATACTAATGGACCAAACAATACTGTAAAAGCAAGCACTCAATAAAGTGAACCTTGATTGAGAACAAACAACCCAAACCAGGAATAACAAGATTGTTATCCCTAGTGGGGTCGCCAATTTTGTTACAGGTGAAACCACCCTAGGGCTTGGGGTTGAGAACCCCAATAGAGCAGAGGGAAAACCTCAACAATAAATGCTCAAACAATCATCAAAAATCCTTATTCTACTAAATCGTGTAAGAGTGTATTTACCCGAATGTCCTTCATTTGGGTAGATCCCGCAAGGTGCAAACCCTCAACTTCTCCCGATGTTCTTGAAACCTGAAAATTATTCAAATGGAACATACATGACAGTAGAAACATAAAGCATATACATGATGTTAACTTTAAATCATATAAATGAATGACTAATTATACATCAATATAAGATTCATAAATGAAATACAACATAATTTTGATGCACGAACACATTTCATATCAGAAACAGAACATCATTCCTTTTATTGAAGTAAGCTATAAATAAGGTGGATAAATACGACCCGAGTCCTTCTTCGGCTCCAAGCGGAACTGTCCTCTGGATCTGTCCTTTCCTGACCTTCAACAATCTTCCTCCATCACCAATACAAGGATATCTCAAGCAAGATGGGGGATATCTATAATCAAGGAAACAAGGGTTTCCTGAAGCTTTGGGGAGTGCAGGAGGCACATGGATTCTTCAGACTTGATCAGGGATAATCTCACTATAGTATCAATATCTCATCCTTTCTCCTTTAAGGCCTTCCCATGGAGGTTTATTTATACCTCTCCAAATTAGTTTTTTCAGTTGGGAAACAGTTGGGCCACGGGCAATAGGAGGTGAGTAACAGGTAAAACCCGTGAACTCTGCCCGAAATTAAGGAAATTTAATTTTTTAAAGTGTTTTAACATATGTACACGGGTTGGATATATGCTGAACCGCGTGTACACGCTTTTATCACAGGGAATAGTAGCGTATAGGGAATAAAACATTGGTTTTTAGATTTTGGACCAAGTTTGGAAGAAAAGGTTGCCCTAGGCCATAATCATAGCATTAGATCTACCAAGAGTGGTAAATGGTGCCATAACAAAGTGGAAGGGAGGAGTTTGACAACAACTTTAAGAGATGGAATTTCACATTCAATTGGAAGGATTGCTTCTAGACCATAAAGTAATTGGAATGGTGTGAACCCGATAACAGTCCTAACAAAGGTTCGATATGCCCACCAGACAACATAAATAATTAGATGCCAATCCGATTTATGGACCCATATCATACACTGAAGCATCGTTGCAAGAAATTTATTGATTTCCTCAACTTTCCTATTCACCTGAGGGTCATAGGGAGTGGAACTCTCATGGGAGAGATCCAACTTGGCAATCAGTTCAAACATCATGTTACTACGAAAATGTTTTCCATGGTCCATACATATTGCCCGTGGAACACAAAAACATGCAATAACATGGTTAAAGAAAAAGAATGCAGCTGTTTCACTGTTATTAATGTATGTAGGCATCACCTCAACCACTTGGTAAAGTAATCTACTACTACGATGATATAGCCATTCCCCCCCGACTGAGTGAGGGTTACATGTCATGAAGTAGATACCCCATTTCGTAAAAGCACCAATGATGATAACATGATGCAAATGAGAAGGTGGAGCATGGGTCTTACGGTCATATATTTAGCATGCATGACACATTTGGACAACGATGATGCAATCACAAAACATGGTAGGCCAAAAGTAACCAACAGAAAAGATTTTTTGTGCGGTGCAATAACCAGACCAATGACCACCACATGCCTTAACATGGCATTCATTCAAGACTTTCTCAGCCTCCTCATGCGTGAGGCACCTTCAGAAAATTGTATCGATACCACGACGGTAAGAGTGTCACCAATTATAATGTACTTCTTAGCTTGATATCAAATATATCACTATTCAGAGTGAGAGGTATCAAACAGGAAAGTCTGGGTTTGGAGATATATGATAATGTCCCCATACCACGGGTCAGATGATGAGATCAGGAACAATGACTCATCTGGAGTAGAAATATCAGATTTTGTTTTAGTCTTAACAATGGGAAGGTCCCAAATAAGCTCAACAAAGACTAAGGATTTCTTCGACTTGGATTTGTTGAACTCCAAATCGAATTATTGCAGTATGACAATCCATTTGGAGTATTTTCCCCACAACAATTGGTGCGACAAGATGTATTTCATGGGGTTGTAATTAGAAACAAACATTATTTTATGGAGAAGGATATAGTGGAAAAACCTTTGGATAGCTTGGATAATTGCCAAAGATAATTTTCGACGTGAGTATACTTGATCTCAGTATCTGTTGTCACTTGCTGCAAAATGTGTTTTCAACTATCAAAAGAGTGCAAAAGAGAAGAGAATTTTCTAGTCATCTTCCAAGCCATAGAAGGACTCAAAGCCTACATCAGAACCTCTCCATTGGAAAGTGCTCTAAACAAGCTTTCCAACGATATGTGGAAGTCCGAAAATGGTCTTCTGAAGTTTCAAGGATTGAATCCTTATGAAGGCATATCAGAATATTGAGGATCACAATATCAGAGGTCCAGAGATATCGGCGATCGCATATTGGATTCAATGATTGGAGCCAACAACTAGAGATCAGTAGAGATATTTTGTAAATGTTTTTCAAGCTTTCCCTCTCCTTATAAAAGGAGGGAAGAAAGACTTAACAGTGGTTCTGGAATTATGCACCCAAGAGGCCCAAATTCTGTGGTTCCACTTTTGTTCAATTTTCTGTTCATGAGGTCCTTGGGCTAATACAAATGCTAAATGTAATGGGCTGGTGATTTGGACTCCATCTTGAAGGTTAATGAAATTGTTTTGTTGATTCCTATCAGAGCAATGCGCAATATGTTTTCTCCTCTGTATATCACTTCATGTATGTATTTTCTCTTATGAAATTATGTAATGAAGTCACCGGTTTCACTCTCTTATGGATGTATCTATGCTGATAAGTAGTGAACAATACCTGTGGAAATGACAGATTTACTTATGTTAGTTTATAGCCTGCAGTACCTATGTGTGCACAGATTTACTAATTGTTGTTTGGTGATAAATGTGTCCATGAGGTTTAGAGCATGAGACCTTAATTTTCACTCCACTATTTCTACGTTTTCACTATTGGAAATACTGGGGGGGGGGGGGGGTGAATTAGAGTTCCTTAGGAATTATCACTTTTAAATATTTTAAGAGAATTAGTTAATCTTCAATTATTATTAATGTTTATGCAATAATAATAGTAAATAAAAGAACATAGTAGGCAAAAGAATTTTAGGTGGAAAACCCCCTCCGGGTCAAAAACCACCAAACACTTTTCTAATAAATTCTTTAATCTTCAGCCCCAACTGAAATGAAAGCAACAACTTCCTAGAATTCTAGAAAAGCATTCTTCTCCAACTCCCACTGGAAGGACGCCTCAATGCCCTGGTTTATTCAGTAATCAATTGAATGGATGCTACAATGCCCTAGCAAGCCACAACTCGCCCTCGCACCACCCTACCACCCTGAAGTGTTCACAAGCCCCAACCTGTAGGCGACTTCATACACCTGCCTAGCACCTCCCTGCCACCCTATAATGATTGGAATAAGACAAGACCGTGGATTCCCAAACTAGGGACAACAATCCACGATAAAATAAGATGTACAATGATTTTCATGCACTTGACCAAATACCTAATCACTCTATGACCTGCAACCCAATCATGAAATCATCCCAACAATGACTCCTATACCTCCCACTATTGCCTCTTGAACTCTAGGAAAATGACTCTTTCACAAATGACTCTTTTACAATCTTTACAAGGATGACTCTTTTAAAATGGCGAATCTTTTATAAATGACTCTTTTACAACTTTACAATGATGACTCTTGGCCTTAACAATAATTCACGATATCTGGATGGCTGTCATGTTTTCAAGGATGTCCCACTGCAATGCTTCCTTTGATTTGATACTTCCACTCTTGAATTATTTCTTGATGTTGTAATTGAATTTTCTTCTACTTGCATGAAAAATTTTCCCAACGAAACTTATCCCAAAACAAAACAAAATACCCTTCAACTTACCTCTGCGTGGAAAACACATGTAAGTGCATAATAATGAATAAATACAAATTAAAATTACAATGCGTACCTGAAGTGTGCTTGTCACTTTTGTTGTTGACTTGTTGTAGTAGTAGACAAAGACTCCCACTCTTGATATAGGCCTAGACCCTATGCAAGTCTATATCCAAAATTGACCTAAAGATATATATACAATAAAAATTGATGATAAACCCTAGACTTGTGATGGACCAAGTTCTAAGTATAAAAATAGAGACCATTCTATCAAATATGACAAGACAAGTAACATGAACTTACAACATCATATATAACTTTTTAGTATAATAGACCCTCTTTCATATATAATATTTTTATCATCATAACTTCATTTTTCGTTCAATGCATCACATCAAATAATACTTGACATTTTCTATGTTGTTAATGGGTGAAACTATAGAAAAACCATCTCCTGCATAATAAAACAAGTGTAAATTCATATCATAATTAACATGAAATTAACTAAATATCAGTATGGACTTGATTTTATTATCTATTTCTAGATCTCTATATTTTAACTATTATCTCTAGATACTTATATGCATTGATTTTAAAATCACACACACACACACACATATCTTTTGAAATCAATTGAAATGTCACATTCTCTAACAAGATCAAAAACTCGATCACCTTCAGATGATACTATAGTCTCCTCTGATTCCATCTCTTCAAAGATTGCAACTAACATTTTCCCCTTTGTATTTAGTTCTGTATGTTTCTAAGGTTTTACATACATATTGTTTTCACAAACATCATTGGATTGTGTGCCCTCTATGCAAACATGACAAAAACAAGAATATTTTATTTTATCAAATGCAAATGCATTTCGGTAATCCTTTGTTTTAATTGAATGCAATTTTTGAGTCCCTTTTACTATTTCAGTTTCATATGTAATCGATCTATCTACATCTTCAACTCCAATATGCCAAAAAAACCTATAATAAATTCAAACAAGAATTTAAATATGTTATTTAAAATACAATTTATATATGTTGAAGATAATCATCCTCATATTGTTTAAACTATATAATTTATAAATGTTTAAAATTAGAAAATTAATAAAAATTATCATATATTAAAACTATATACAAGTTAATTTGTATATATGTACCTTCGTACCTCCCTTGATGGGTTAGTCTGTTGGATTAGTGCAGCGTTGCACCATTGAACAACTTATTCAATTGAGACAAGTATATTTGCAGAGTGGTCCATTTGATATCTTCGAAGTGCTCATTTTATTCATGCCCCTGCACCATCATGTTCTGCTTTTCCATGACCAGTCTCAAACAAATTCCAACGATGTTTAATGTGGGTTTTTTTATGAAGAGGACACAACCAAACGAATGATCGTGAAGATTTGAATTGACCTGCACATCCATCTGACCATATCCAATGTTTATTGAATTTTATTCCACAACCTTTCAATGAGTCATAAATCTTATCAAAATAGTGTTGTACCAAATGTATATCATGTGTACAATCATCGCTGATATAAAAGTGATATTCTTTGATAACATGTTGATTCTCACTAGTGCTTTCTATATCGTCAACCTTTTTTTTAGCATGTCTATATAGAATATGGAAAAACGTAAAGACTTGGTCAGAATGAAAATATTCACTTTGTATTTCATTTTTTCAACAAATGTGTAATTCTCTACAAAATCAACTATTGACAAAATGGTCCCCGGTGGAAACATTTCATGAGATTTTTTGAATTGCACGTCTTGTCATCGAGCTCTATGCGAATGATTGGTGTACTTATAAATTTTTGTCTCAAATTTCTTCAAAAACTCTCTCACAAGAATTTCTTCTTCTTTTAATTCAATCCTTTTAGAACTTGTACTATTATTTGAACTAATCAATTTATGGATATATTCATATCTCTTCCATTTCACTTTTAGGTTAGAAAATGATTGATAATTTATATCAATATAATATTTGTTGTGAAATAAAGTCAAATTTCCACAATGATCACATTTTTTACCACCAACACATTTCTTTTGGTAAAATAATTCATGACTTTCTCTTTCACATAGAATTTTGGATATGAAACCATGGATAGTGGAAGGAGGAGGTGAATTTTTCCAAAATGTTTTACCAAAATTAAGGAAGGTGTCATAATATAATTGAAATTCCACATGATAACGACAAAAACAAGTGTCACGTACAGTGATAGGTTTAACATACCATGGTTTTTGTTGCACAAAAGTACTGATTGAGACATTAATTCCACGATTCTCTTCTATGAACTTATTTAACAAATCTATCTAAGTGGTGTCCAAGATATGTTTTGCATGTTCTTCATACTGATTTCGTGCTATTCTTTGCCACATCACATCCCTTGATTTTGGTGAAACACGTGATTTTTTCATCCAATATTCATATATTATTTTTTTAACATCTTCTCCAAGTCTATATTTGTATGGTTTCCTACAAATAACTATCCAACAAGTGTGTTCATCATTTACATCTATTTGTAATCAAAATTTCCTATGTTTGTGCAATGTTTTTTCGTGAGATCTCTAATATTTTTTCCATAGATTTTACCAAACGTTTTTCTTTAGTACATGATGAAACCACTTCCATTTGTATTTCTCTATGTGAAACTACATCGTTTTTCTTTCTAGAACTTCCAATTTTTTGTAGAACACTATTTATATTTTGAACCACATTTTCCTTCACCTTTTTATCTTTTGTTTATTTTCGAATATCCAATAGAGTTGTAGTGGCATTTAATTTCTTTGATGTTAAGAGGCCTCTCAAAATTTGAGCTTGAAATGTCACACTTTCATCTTTGAAGAACTTCTCAATAATGACCTTAACACAATATCGTATAATATGGTAAGCTTTTTTTATCTCCATATATGTCAGTGTCAACATTTTCTAACATCTCATCATCGATATTGACTTCATCTGTACATAATGAAAATTCAATGTAAATGGGTATAAATATTCATTAAATAATAGAATTAAAAATAGAGTTTGAATGAAATTGAAATTAATAATTATGTATAACTTCAATAATACACATGACACACACACACACACACACACACACACACACACAGATATATATATATATATATATATATATATATATATATATACTTGATGGTAATTCAACTTCCTCATTTGAATCTCTTTCAACATCTTCAACAACATCATCAATTATTGGTTCATTATATTTTTCACTTTATTTTTCAACATTTTCAATCTCATCATCAATGTTATGAGGGATATCTCTCTTTGTTTACATTGGAAAATATTTTTCAAATTAGTTCATCAAGTACAAATTAAATTTCACAATACACTAGTTAAATTTTAAATATCATTTATAATATTTACATTTACATACCTGCTTCAACTTCTAGTTGAGATTGATTTGCCCTTTCAATATTTGTGTGCTCTTCCTTCTTTCTTTTGTAATAGTTTCTCTCGTATTCTCTACGAGCCTCAATGTCTCTTGTTCGATCATATTTTCTCTTGCAATTTCTTTGATTTCCCATGATAATTCAATCTATGTAGATTTTTAAAATCCAACCCAAAAAAATCAATTTCAAAATCCTGCAAAAAAACTCACTTTCAAAATTTAGACCAAAAAACTCACTTTAAAAATTCAGCACAAAAGAGTTACTTTAAAAAAAAATCACTTTAAAAATTCAGCTGAGAAGACTTTAAAAATTAAGCCCAAAAAACTTACTTTAAAAATTAAGCTAAACAATCTCAATATAAAAACTCAACACAAAAGGCTTACTTTAAAAATTAAGCTAAAAAATCTCACTTAAAAAATTCAGCCCAAAAGACTCATTTTAAAAATTAAGCCCAAAAATCTCACTTTAAAAATTTAGCCCAAAAATCTTATTTCAAAAACTAAGTCCAAAAAATTTCCTTCAAAAAATTCAGCCCAAAAGACTTACTTTCAAAATTAAGTCCAAAAAAATTAGCCCAAAGGACTTACTTTCAAAATTAAGTGCAAAAAAATCAGCCCAGAAGATTTACCTAAGAAGTTCACTCCAAATGAGGAAAGAGTACGAAAATAAAGTTTCGGCTTCATTTATTTATATTGTTTTGAGAAAAACATTTTTTCTGGAGGGTCGTATCATTTCATTTTTGCGGCCGACGGAAAATATCGACACATTTTCAGCCGAAATTTTAAAATAATTCGACCGAAATTTTAAAGTAATTTGGCCGAATTATTTTTTCGTTTATTTTAACGGGCATAGACGAAAAACACAAGTTCAATCGAATGTAATTTTAATTCGGTCGAACTGTTTTAACCTACAACTCTGCAACAACTCAGCTCTAGTCACATTTTTCCAACTTCAGAATGCTTAAAATACATCAAATTTTGTGAATTTACTGTCGGAACCAATACCAACATTTGCATAATTTAATCTACTTTCAGTAGATATAAATTTTATGGAATTTTATAGAAATTTGCTAATTTTAATTATTTTTCTAAAAATTTATGTGCAAAAAATTTCTGAAGGTCATTATGATTCAGTGAAATAAAAAATTTGTATCTTCCAAAATACACTATAAAAAATATGAAAAATTTATGGTTCATTACATTGTTTCGTCTTCTGTAATAGGTAGTTTTTAGATTTTTAGTTTATAGCTAATATGTTGAGAAATTTGATGCGTAACTAAACATCTTCAAAATCTACTGTTTTTTCATATTGGTTCAATTCAAAAAATTCTAGTAATTATGATATGCATCGGTTGGTTTCGTAAATATAACGATATCAAAGTAGAGTCTCTCTAGATTGCTGCAACACATTTTTTTTTCTTTCAAAAACGCCAAGTTAACAAAGAATACACTAGTGCTAAAAAACATGATGTGTTATGAATCCCTTGATTTTTAAAGAACACAGTCAAACAATTGCTAAGTGGACATATCAAATGTGACTAAAAAAATTCCAAAAAATAAGTAATAGAAACCTAATAAAATTTTTGACAAGTTTTCTTTTATTGTAAAATGAAATTCTAAACGTAAAAATTTCTTTGGCTTGCCGAAAATTGAATAACTTCTAAAAATGATATTTTTTTTTTCTCAAAAAAGGGCAAAAATTTTAACCCAACTTCACATGTAGCTCAGTGGAAAATGAAGTGGAACATGACCCAAGTTTTTTTGTAGGTATTTGAGGTAGGGTCAGGTGAGATCCAAGCCCTTGTTTTTTCCCCTAGGAAAAAGTCGTAATTTTATTCATATTGATAAAATTACATTTTGTAGATGCATGATGCATATTCAGATGGCTGTTCCTGTAAGGCCAGGCAGCAAACAGAGTAAATGAAAATCACAAAATTGCAATTAACTGTTCCTGTTGTGACAGGAAGCTACAAGATATAGAGAAAAGGAAAAAAATTCCAGTAAGACTAGACTTTTCTGCCCTTCTTCTTCTCCACCCGTCGCCAACCACCAGTGTCGGGAGTGGGTGTAATGATGGCTAGCTGATTTTCCATAGTGGTTAGTTGGAGTTCTTTGTCAGAATCCGAGCCCTCTGATCCATGGGTTCTTTTGATGCCGCTTATTTCCATTTGTGGCTCTCGTTGCAGATCCAAAATGTGAGTCCCTGAATGTGTAGCTGGAGCGTTCTCCTCCTGAGTAAATGTCTGTCTCATTAGAGTATCGGGTTCTGTCTGATTCTCTGTAGGCTCCACGTTTGTGTCTTCTTCTTCCACTGGTTCGGTGTGCTGCCAGCCTTTGGGCTTTTTTTGCTGATTCTTGGTTCTCCTGGTGTCCTTTCGAGCAAAAGGGCAGTCATATTGAAGGTGCCCTATTTGCATACATCCCCTGCACCGGAACGTTGTGTTCTCATAGTCGAGCTGTTGTATCCATTGAGAGTTATTGAAGTTCAACGTGATGTGGTCAGGTAGCCCCTGACTCAGGTCCACTTCTACACATATTCTGGCAAAAGTAAATATTCCCCTGATAGCTCTGTCTTCATCCATTTTTAGGAATTTCCCCAGGGAATCCCCAATGGCAGCTAATACTTTGTGATGCCAAAAGTGTAGAGGGAGACCATGTAGCCTCACCCATATAGGCATCGTTGAAACTTTCATTGTATTAGCATCGAAATCAGGAAACCAGGGGGTAAGGAAGAGGCCAGCACTGCCCCAGAACCAAGGCCCCTGATTGATTATGCTGTCTCGTTCTTGTTCTAAATTAAATCTGACTATGAAGTACCCTTTGGGACAAAGGTATATTTCACAGCTTGATGTCCATGTTGTATAGATCCATTGGTGCAGGGCATCTGATTTTGGCCAGAAGCCATTAAATCTGCAAATAACTGCATTTTTACATAAATCAGAATGTAAACTAGTTACCTCTGGCATAGCGACTTGTAGCGTTGGTGATTCTGGCTTTTGTTCAACAATGTAGGGTCCTGGCGCCTCTGATGGTGGTGCTTCTTTATTTTTCATTTTTTCTTTTCCTTTCACAGCATCCCGAAAGGAACCTGTATTCTTAGAGCTGGTTCCAGTGCTCCCGCCACGCAGTCGGAGGTTTAAGATAATGGTTGAATCTTTAGTAATGCCGTATTGCTGGAGAGTTTGTTTGTCCTGCATACTGTATCCTGCGTATATAAGATTTTGGTGTTGTGCTGGGGTTCCAAGATATCCCTGGATTTCCTTTTTTAACTCATGGATGCTCATTCTCTTACTGATCCGCATGCAGTGGTGTTTGCCCTCAGTTGATTTTATGAAGATCTGGACCAGATCGGCCTCCATACTGAGTAAATCGGTCTTGTGGGGTTCTCGTTTTGCTGGATCTAGCCAACCGGGAGGAAGTGGCGGCATATTTTGTTCAACCCTCATCTGCGCGGCCATATCCAGCCAGTTCATATCGCCCTTGTCTTTTTGCCCGAGTATAACAGGGTGTGTTTGCAGATCTGGGCGTTGACGAGTTATTTCGTCCTCTGCATGTCCGGTTATACCTTGAGACCGATGCCCCCAAGCTTGGACTTCGAATAATCCGTTTGAGGGCTGCCAGAAAGTGATAGATCGTGCCCACAGCTTTCCGAGAGGGGGTCGAGGAGCAGACTGCCGGATCTTTTTTCCATCAGCGCAGGCAATACTTCCTGTCCAGGGCGTAATCCTCGCTGGGGAGATCGCAGCTACCCAATACTGGTTGGGGTCCGGCTGATTGGCGGCAAAACATCGAAAGCAGTGTAAAATGTTTCCCAAATCCATCCTGAGAGAAACATCCTGGGCCGAGAAAGGAAGGGATATCTCCAGGCTCTGTTGGCTCTGTTTCGAATCATTATACCCCTTCCCGGTAGAAGATCCGGGCCAAACCCAAAGGGAAAGATCAAAAACAGCGAACCCATCGGCCAGGCCCCAAGCCGTTCCAAGGTAGCGCTGATCTTTGAGGGCAGCGTCGGTGCAGGATAGACCTTCTGAAACCCTGATCTCTCGAGAGCCCGCCATCGCACCGATCCCGGCCAAATTTCGAGATCCAAGCCCTTGTTATTTGCATTGTTTTGCATTTAGATGGATTTTTAGGTTGTGGGATGCTTCATAGGATCTGTTTTGAAAAAAATCACGTTAAGATGCTAGTAGTGTAGAACACATGGTGGTCACATGGAGCCACCTAGGATTATCACACCCAAAGTGTGATGTGCTACATGACATGTCAATGGACATGGCTATTGTTGTGTCACTAATTATGTGGAAAATCCACATAGGATGAACCTAACTAGAGTGTGACATGGAAACATAAATAGATATTGACATGTGACTAGTGATGTGGCATTCTGGATAAGATTTGGGGTCATGGCATGTTTTCATGGTGTGTTGATGTGGAATGTTGATAGGGAATTCAAAATTTCATAGATTTGACTCATTGATTGTAGCAAAATCTAGAAGAGATGAGAAGAGTGAGTTGGAAGAAAAATAAAACCATGCATCTAGATGGATTCAAAAGTTTTGGAAATCCTAGATTTGAAAAAGTGGAAATTTGGAAGATCGAATATCTATAAATTTTATAAAAGGATTTTATAGAAATTATGTGATATGAATGGATCAAATAGGATGAAATTTCTAACTAAATATGTGGCCTTATGAGGAGGCGACATGTGGGCAGGGAAGTTTCCACATGTTAACTGATGTGGCATTGTATGGTGCTAACACAGGGCCAAAGGGCTACCATGTGGATTTGGATGAGTTTATAGAAGCTCATCAAAACTAGTATCAAGATACAAGATACCTAGGATACATTTTATAAATGTTTTTAATGAATAAAGTGAATACATTATTTGATAATAATATCATTTATTTATGGGGTTTCATGCAAAAATCATTTAAATATGGAATAAAGGCATGTTACATATAATGTAAATATCCAATATCTACTCCACATATTAGATATATTGTATTGTCCTAGTTTTTATGTTATATCTATATCTGGATCTCTTAAGGAATGATTTACATGAAAACCTTCTTGATTATGATTATTTTCCCCTTTTTCTTCAATCCACATCCAATAATATTGTTAAAAGAATTTTTCATGTTCTTCGGGATTACTGGATATTAGGTACATTTTTAATCATATATTACATTTGAACCTAGGTAAACAAGAAGAAGATTACACTTGTTTTATTCTAGATACCTCTAAGTTCCAGATGCCTATCATTCTTCGTATATGCACTTTACCATGGAGTGTTGTCATTTTCTGACAAATATTTGGAAATCTAGCTTTTTGAAAAGAAGGGTCTCTTAGAATTTCCCAGGATTTGGATATGATTGGTGACAATGTGGCAGGGTGATGGGGAATATGGAATTTCATATATTTTATTGATTGACTATAGTGAATACATTAGCATGCCATGTAATCCAAAGTCGTACCTATTTCCATGTCATTATGGCTTGCCATCATGCCACATAATCACAAGTTAAATCGATCATGCCACATAGTAACCAATTGCATGTGATTTCTAGATACCTATTTTGATATTGTTGCTTCACATTTCATTCATGGTGCCCCAAGGGTGTTTTTGGCCAATCCAATAATCATTCCTTCATGCAAAGGAATTCCATACGATCACATTCTAAGACGTGTGGTTGTCATCCAAATCTTTGTATTTCTTTAAAACTTTCGAAGCTTGTGTTTCATCTTTAGGTTTATTCTGAATTTTTTCTATAACATTGATTGCAAGCTTAATAAATAAATATTTTGGAACTGATGCATAAGTAAGAAATGTTATCAAACATCTTGAAAGGGATGTTGTGCTAGACTTATAGCTTGTTCCACAGATTTCCAAGGAGTTGATACATGGGTAACGAACATAATTTTCATCTCTTTCAACTTTTATTATCGGCTCTTGAAAATGGATCATTTTACATGGAAATATTTTGTTAACAAAAAATGTTCCTTTGACTTCATAGCCATTATAGAAAAGACAACAATGAATGAGCAAGGGGTTGGCCTCTAAAATCTAACTTCTTAACTGTTTGGCTTCAAATACATTTTTTGGGCATTGTGAAGCTAAATTTTTGTTGAGTCAAAGTCAAATTCATTTTTGTAAGACACCCTTCTTGGGATCCTTAAGGTCAAGAAAGGGATAATGATTTTGTGTCTAAATATCTCCTCCATCAAATCTGGTCGTTCTCCTAAAAGGATTACCATTCATCCTTGAAAGTTGGCCTCCAAATAGTAGATAGTCAAGTCAGCCTTAGTTACAAGCCTACAAGTCGGTTTCAAGTCAGATTGTTCATGCTAGCTCAAATATAGAGTGACCATTAAGTATAAAAAAACCTACTATTTCACCATTTGAAGGAGAGAAGTGAATAATTTTTTCAATAAGTAAGAGAAACTACTACAAGACCGATAAATGGAGAGGAAGCAGGGAATCTTAGAAGACTATTATAGAGAGGAAGCTGAAAATGTGAATTGCAGAAATAATTATAGGGAGGTTGAAGTTATTTGTTGAAGAGATTATTATAGAAAGGGTCGTGACTATTTTAGAAGGAAGGCTGAGATTTATAAAGTATCAAAGTCAAGATTTCTAAAGTAGGAGGGCCGAGACTATTGCAGAAGGAGCCAAGAACCATGATTGCAAAGACAATTGCAGGAGGAACTGGTCTGGTGGTTGGAGTAAGAAGGATCCAAGAACCATGATTGCAGAGACAATTGCCAGAGGAACTGGTCTTGTGGTTGGAGTAAGTCTATTTCTTTAGTCAAAGGGTAAGTGTGTCTCAACCTAATTTAATCTATTAGAGAAATAGTTGACTGGGTTTTCCCCTTCATAGGGGTTTTTCTTTGGCTGTGCGCTTACATCTTGTGTTCTTTTCTTTGTGATCTTCGTATTGGAATTTATTTGATGAAAGGAACACAAACATATAATTTCACAAGCAAATATCAAGATAAGAGAAATCGAATTGAAGAATCTAACTCACATAATGCTCTAAATTTCTCAACAAATGAGAGGTATTGGACCTCATTTGAGTCACACAAGTAATTTGGTCTCTTAAAGAAGTCTGAAGAAAATTCAGAGAAAGAAGGAGGTGAAGAATAGAAATTAAAGCAAGAAGGTCTATTTGTTTGGCTTGTGCATCAATTCTTTGTTTGGACATCTCGCACGTATGGGAAGAAATCTATTTGTGTTCATATTTTGAGCTAGAGAAGAGCAACAAACCGAATTATAAAGAGAAGCATTGTTTTTTGGTTGGTTGGCCTATCACTTGGTGAGTTGTCTTGATAAAAGGTCTTGGAAGTCTTCCTTGAATTTATATAATAAGAGAAGTTTTTGGGTTTTTCCTTAGCTTGGATCCTCTGGTGTTCTTGTTTGCATTGTGATCTTCTTTATTGGCATTGTCTCGATGATGAACACAAAATAATAATGATGATGATGAAATAATATTATATCACAAAATTGTCAATATAACATTAGAAAACATTATAAAAGAAACCCTAATTTTGTTTTCCCTAGTTTTTCTCAACATCTATGGTTTTGGAAGATTCGCAATGTAGAAATAAAAAATTTCTTGAAATCAAATGCAACACAAAACTGAATCGCACACCTGGTAGCCAAGTGCTTGGTGGGCTAAAGGTGATTAGTACTTCGATGAGTTTTTTTCGCGTATATGACTCCAACTATAGTTCACATTTCAATCCAGATATGTGAATGAAAGTACTTGCAAAACAAAATAAGGAGGAGAAGTTAGATGTGATAATTAATTAACGAAAAATCATACTAGTTCCTTATGCTCGATTAATAAAGTAAAAGTTTATCCTACTACCTTGCATGAAAAATGACAGTTTATGGCCTTTCACTCAAATAAAAACACAATTGTCAAAGAAATACAAATACTACAAGAATTTTTTTCAAGGAAAAGTTTGTTATTTCTTATAAGACTTTATGTAACTCCCACTTGGCCAATACATACAAGACAAATATCAAACAAATTTTGTTTTCTCACCTAAACCATTGCCATTTTGACCTCTTTGCTTAACATACTTATTCCACCTCAACATTTGAATTGAAACTAGTTGTCCTACATGTATTCATGAGACCAATGAGGCAAAATTAGATTAAATTTGACCAAATATTAAAATTATTTTCTTGAATAAATAATAATTAAAAATACTTTCTTGCATGAATACCTGAATTATATCCTCTTGGTTTTGAGAAGAAATTGTTGGAGAAGTTTAATCTTGGAGTAAACCTTCCTCCACTCGACGAAGCAACAGTGAAGTCAACATTGACTTTGTTGTTTCTTTGTTGGATTGAGGGTGTTTTGCAACAAGATTATCCAAATCCTAATTTATTCTCTACTGAATAGGGCTAACCACGTGAAGATGGAAGTTCTCATGGCCCCTCTCCCCCCCTCACATCACTCTCAATTCCACAGTACCAAATCTATCTACTATATAGGAAATAGTTTAAAGAAACATATTAAGATACATAAAAAAAATAACAAACATTTATTCATTTATTCATTCATCAATCCAAAAAATATTTCATCTCATTAAATTTTATCATAAAAAATATATTTACATAATATGAAACAACATCATGTACATAAAGAGACATATAGAAATTATTCATTAACATATAACATTCATTCATTCATTCATTAATCATAGACACAAAATACTTCATCTCAAAAAAAATTATCATCAAAAATATGTTTTCATAATATGGTACGTGATGTTTCTAATGATATAACTATTACAATCATTTCTTTTTATTTTTCTTTATTTTTGATGGCCTGGTCGTGTACTCATGATGTTGTCGAGGTTGCTGCAAGAGGGGTGGATCATCAGCTGTAACAAAAAATAAATGTTAAATTGATATTTTTTGTTATTATTCATTAATAAAAATAGCATTAGAGTTTTCTTTACCTCGTGCACTAGTCGACATTGTAATTTAAAAAAGGAAACAATTACCACAATACCAAAACATAAAAGTGTAATTTTGTAGATAATTCTCACATGGAGCATTAATACTGGTCAAGACAACCAATATTGCCTCCCATCTTCACTAGTAGCGTGTATGGATGTTGAAAATAGAAATAAGAAATGTTAAAAATAACATCAAGAAAATCCTAATTTAATTTTTCCTTGAATTAAATTGTAATTATGTTCTCATAACAACTTGTAACAGTTAACTAAGTTAAGTTGACTTAGTTGGCTCAGTAAATTCGAGTTGGAAGTCTATCCAGAGTCATGTAATAGGAGGTCTAGTAGTGGGGAGTAGCTTCAGTGCAACTTTACTGCTCCACCATTTAATTGAAGATTGGCTCATAAATAACTCATGCTTGTTAGTTCAGAGGAAGACTCAATTGAGATTAGAGTTCAAGGACAATGTACAATCAGTTGTATAATTTTTTGAGTTGTACAGATGGTGCATGCAATTAGTAGAACGCCTATGATGGATTGCGCAGTTGTGGTGAGGGATTTTCTCAATTAAATATGGGCTAATTCTCTTACGAAATGCGCAAGGAAGTAGGGGCTTGGCAGGTAGCAAAATTGGTTAATTGTTGGCTTGAGTTGGTTTTTGAAGCAAAGAGAAAGATTGTACTTGTGCAAAGATAGTTCGGGTTGAAGAAGCTTTGTATTATATTCTCATATCTTTGGGTTAATAAAATATAGATATTTGAGGTTTTGAGCAGTTTCTCTCCCTGGAAAAATATTGTGTTATGTGCGATTGAAATTATTCCTTTTCTGGTTAGTGTTTTCATTGATCAATTTTTGTTTCTACTGAAGAGTAGAGTAGATTCTTGTCTTATGTTTTAGCATATCACATAAGTTATTGAATCTAAAATTAAAAATATACATTGTATCGGAGTTGAAGACATTATAGAAGAGGAGAATTTAAGCTTGTTGTGCAGGTGAAATCAAATTTGCAAGTTTATACTTCATAGTCAGCAATATGTCATTCTATGGTTTGAGACTTGAGTATGCCCTGAAATGAAACGCGAATTACATAGCTTGGAAGGACAGGATGGAGGCAATGTTGGAAGATAACAGGTTGATGGAATTCATAGATCACAATATTTTGAAGCCTCCAACATCTGATGCTAAAGATCTAGTTGAATGGAGAAAGTGTGTGGAAAAAGCGAGAAGGATTATCCTAGAAGGAGTTTGAGATCATATTGTCTTGAATCTCCATGGTAAGGAAACTCCATTTGCAATGTGGAAGGCATTGGAAGACCTATTTCAAAATAACAGTGACCATAGGAAGCTGGCACTGAAGGACAAACTTAGAAAGATCAAGATGGAGAAGGGTGACTCTACTTTGAAGTACTTGACCAAGTTCACCCAATGTTGTGATGAGCTTGGAAGTGGCGGGATTACTATTGCCGAAGATGATCTGGTGAGCCTATAACTTCTAAAACTTCCTAAGAGTTGGCACTATTACCAACACTAAGTTAATGGGAGGGAGAAGCTACTAGAGTGGGAGCGGTTGTGGTCTGACTTGGTACAAGAAGAGTTTCAACGGAACACCAGAGATGGGACCTCATCCAAATAAGTGGAAGAGGGCTTTGCATTAGTCAACAAATAAAACCAAGGGAAAGAAGTCCCAAGGAAAGGAGGGCGGTAAGAAGAATAACTTGTTGAACATCAAGTGTTTTCACTGTCACGAGTACGTGCACTATGCCACGAATTTCCCATAGAAGAAAGAAAGAAAGAAGGAGCATGCAGTAGCAGCAATAGGTGAATCTATAGCTTCATAATTATAACTTGATTTCACTCTCATTGCATGCATGGCCAACACTGTAATGGGAATCATGTGGTATCTCGACAGGGGTGCCCATTCCATATGACTGGGAATAGAGATCTCTTCAGTGACTTTGAGGAGAAAGACCTTAAACAAAACATAGAGTTTGGAGATGATGGGAGGTATAGCGCGACTCACATTGGTATAGTTAACTTTAAGAGGGAGTCTGGATCCCCTCTTAGAATCACAGATGTGATTTATGTTCCAGGACTAAAGAAGAATCTTGTTTCCATCATGGTATTGGAAGACTGTGGCTATGATGTGATTTTTAGCAAAGGGAAGGTTTTCCTTAGACACATTTCCATAGGACAAATGAAATAGATTGATCTGTGAGTCAAAAACCTATATGATCTTGAGGTTGAAGATGCATGAAAATATTTGAGGAACAAGGCAAGGGTTATAGAATTGGTGGTTGAGAGGGAGCATGAATTACCTCTCAACATGTAGCCTCAGAAAGTTGTGGAGAAGCCAAATTAGAGAAGCATATAAGAGACTGAGTGGAGGCATCCACTCAAGAAGACACCTCTAATAAGGGGAATTTCGAGCCAAATGGGCAGAGGGAGCACATGCAACCATACATCCAGGTGAGAGGTGGGATGATGTCAACCAATAGTCCCAAGAGTTTAGAAATTGGGCAGGATCCATTGAGATGTTTTTTGTCTCATGTATCATTACCTTTCTATGGGGACCCACAATATTCAGTAGCAGGAGGATCAGAGCCAGTTAGATACTGAGGAGTGCAGAGCAGTGTTGACAACAGAGAAGGAAGCTTAGGAGTAGAGTCAACAATATCACAGTTTTCCCAGTAGACAGTTGCAGATTCAATTTATTTATTTTTGGATTTTTGTTGTTGCAGATGTTGCAGTAACAACAACAATAGTGACAAGATTTTCATGCAGAACATTCCAAAGGTATCAGATCAGGATAGAGTTGAATTCATTTCTTTTTGAGAGGGAGTTTTGAAAATAACAAACAAGAAATGTTAAAAATAGCATCAAGAAAATCCTAATTTAATGTGTCCTTGAATTAAATTAGGAATTAAATTGTAATTCTATTCTCACAGCAGCTTGTAGCAGTTAACTAAGTTAAGTTGACTTAGTTGGATCAGTAAATTTGAGTTGGAAGTCTATCTAGAGTCATGTAGAGTGATTCCTAAATTTTAGGGGTCCAGGTTGAGTTATTTTGAGTTGTAATTAATTAACTCAGTCTAACTGAGTTATAGTAAATTAAAGTAGTTCAAACAGTTGGAGGAAGTAGTAGGAGGTCTAGTAGTGGGGAGAAGCTTCAGTGAAACTTCATTTGTCCACAAGTTAACTAAAGATTCACTCATAAATAACTCATGCATGTTAGTTTAGAGGAAGATCCAGTTGGGCTTAGAGTTGTATAATTTTCTGAGTTGTACGAATGGTGCATGCAATTAGTAGAAGGCCTATAATGGATTGTGCAGTTGTCGTGAGGGATTTTCCCAATTAAATATGGGGTAATTCTCTCAGGAATTGCGCAAGGAAGTACGGGCTTGGTAGGCAATGGAATTGGATAAGTGTTGGCTTGAGCTGGTTTGTGAAGTAGAGAGATAGATTGTACTTGTGCAGAAATTGTTCAGTTTGAACAAGCATTGTATTTTCTTCTCACATCTTCTGGTTAATGCAATATAGATAGTCAGGGTTTTGAGCATTTGATTTCCCCAGAAAAATA
The DNA here is from genome assembly GCA_031772625.1 of Pinus tabuliformis. Taxonomy (NCBI): domain Eukaryota; kingdom Viridiplantae; phylum Streptophyta; class Pinopsida; order Pinales; family Pinaceae; genus Pinus; species Pinus tabuliformis. The sequence continues at coordinate 699,053,562 of CM062808.1, read as the reverse complement.
TTGTGTTATGTGTGATTGAAATTCTTCCTTTTATTCTTAGTGTTTTCATTGATCATTTTTTGTTTCCGCTGAAGAGTAGAGTAGATTCTTGTGTTGTGTTTTAGCATATCACATAAGTTGTTGAATCTACAAGTAAAAATATACAATGACATTGATGTAGGAGTATGTTTGGAATTCATAGATCTCCCAAATGCTATTGGTGAAGATGGGAGGCAATATTGGCTCTCTTGATCAATATTGATGCTTTGTTAGAAAAGTATCTGCAGAATTGTACTTTTCCATTTTGAAATTGTGGTAATTGTTTCCTTTTTTGAAGATTTGAAGATCAATTCTAGGTTTTGTTAATTTCTATCATTTTTTTTTAAAACATGAATCACTAATGGATTGTGGAGATGTTACAATGGTTGAACATTGTATTTTCAAAGAAGAGGACAACAAAGGAAATATAAATATTCTAATATGGACAATATGAAACAAAATCATTCTAATATGGACAATATGAATACCTGATTGAGCACCTCTTGGTTTCAGGAATAAATTTTTGGAGTAGTTTAATCTTGGTCAAGCAAACCTCCCTCCACTTGATGAAGCAAAAACAAAGTTAACATTGACTTTTTTGTTGCTCTGTTGGATTGAGAGTGTTTTTCTCCAATATTATCCAAATCTTGATTTATTCTCTACAACATAAGGCCAACCATGTGAAGGTGGAATCTCTCATGTCCCCCGCCAACCTCATAACTCTCAATTTCCCATTACCCAATCTATCTATTATATAGGAAATATTTGAAAGAAATACATTAAGATACATAAATAAATAAATAGCAAACATTCATTCATTCATTCATAAATCCACTAAATATTTCATCTCAATAAATTTTATCATAAAAAATATGTTTACATAATATGAAACAACATCATGTACATAAAGAGACATATAGAAATTATTCGTTAACATATAACATTCATTCATTCATTCCTTAATCATAGACACAAAATAATTATGGGTTTAGGGGAATATATAAGAGGGGTTTGTATAAAATATTTAGGGAAGAGTGTAGTCAATGATGTTTTTAGATGCTTAAAATGAGAAATTTAATAGCATTGGAAAATTAATAATTGCACATTTATCCTTCAATAGATTAGGTCTCATCCAAATGACATGCATGAGCATTGTTTTTGAAACTAGGCATCTAAATTGTTGCACCATTTCAAAAATCCAAAAACAAATACTGATCATGATTAAAGACTGAAATTCACTTTCTGAACAGGGTATCCAAATTAAGTTTGAAAACACATTGTTAAAAGATCAGACCTAGTCCGAAAACTACAGTCACCATACTTGAATAGGACAAAGCGGTCTTGCACATACATATATAAGATCCAAAGTCTGAACAAGACTATAGATGTTGAGACCTATGTTCGATACATAGATCTTAATGATTAATATTGGATCAATATTGGCATATATGTATGTGTGTGCATGTTATGAGCATGAGACTTCTAATACCAATTAAACTAAGAAAATATAGAATATAAATAACCTATAGGAGCCCATACCTATGATGAAATGTTTGCAAGATATTTTGAATATGGATTGAGGACAATAAACTACCTTCATTAAATGTATACTAATTAACCTAGACTTAGTGTACCACTTGAATCTAGAGAGTCGTGCAAATAGTGGAAGGCTACAAGTCTTATAAATTTCTAGAATTTGAATAGAACCTCAAAGAAATATTATGACATTCAATGATTATTGGGATAAAGCATGAGACAATTTGATATACCATCCCATGAAGCGTCAATATTAGTTTCAATATAGACTAGTCGACACTGTTGGAATGGATGCCATATTCATTTCTACTATATGTATTGTAACTAATATATATATTGGTTGCATTTTCTAATCTATATTAGAATAACAAAACTATAACATATGATGATAACTATAAAATTATGATGAAAATTTAAGTACACATGAGTGTGATGTCCATGATGGGATGTATGAAATGTCTTACACACATTTCCTATCAATGATTATAACTTTGATTGGGTTATAACTATTATGTCACCAACGTCTCAAAATGACCCAGCAGATGAAAAGTTACCATGTTTGTCATCATCACTTCACACTGTCTCGTAGATGACCCCTTCTACAGATTATATGCATGAATTTTTGGTAGACCATCCCCTCTACCTAGTTTATGATTGACTTTGACAACAGGTTAACAAAATACAATCTATAAGTAGGGGATATTATCAACAAAGATCCATCAATTTTCCTCTATTCACTTGTTGTCACAATCAATCTTAGGATAGGTAGAGGGGATGGCCTTCCATAAATTCATGCATATAATTTGTAGAAAGGGTAATCCACGAGATAATGTGAAGTGATGATGACAAATATCGCAAATTTTCATTTGTCAGGTCATTTTGAGATGATGATGATAGACCAATGCTAGCCCATTCAAGGTTATTATAATAATTGATGGGAAATTTTGGGATGACAATTCATACATCCCACCATGGACATTACACATATATGTATTTAAATTTTCATCATAATCACAAATTGTTGTGATTGGGCATTGAATCAGGAGTAGCTAGCACCTAAATTAGGAGTGTTGTAGTGTATCGTGGAGTGGGATAGGTATTCAAATTAATAGATGGTTGACGTATCATGGGCACAGATTATGTAAATGATTACTTTAACACAAGAATATTATTATAGGCTATTGGTGTTAATTACAAATTTAATTACTTATACCACAAATTTATCAAATATATGGTATTCTACGCCCTCCTTTTATCACAAAAAATATGCCTACATAATATGAAACAAAATTGTTCTAATTTTTTGCAACAAAAAAATCACAAATTTTTATTAAGATAGTCTAAAGTTAGATGTGCACATTCCATGAGGCATTCAACCTCTTAGTAAAAAATGTGGCACTCAAAAGAATGAGCTCTAAATAAATAATTTCAATAATTTTTTATCACGTTTCTTTCTCTTTTTTAATATGAATTTAGCAAGGATGTCTTGATGTTTCCCCCTTTAGTTGTTATGGTCTCTGGTGTAATATTTCTTGTTGTTGACCTAGTCGTATGACTATGCTACTACAAGTGGGGTCGAGCATCAACTGCAATAAGAAAGAAAAGTTAAACTCATATTTATAGTTATTATTGTTACAAATGTTTTATTAATAAAAATAGTATTAGAGTATTCTTTACCTGCTTTGGTAGTGGAGGAAGCATAATACATTCGGATGTGGCCATATGTTCCTTTTCTTCTCTAGCCACATCCTATACATGCTCTGGTGTAGAAACAAGAAAGGTTATAATTAATACACCATTTGAATTTAAATATTTTTAATTATATTCCATACTACAATTTTTTCATAACACATGAAATACCTCTAGTACTAAGCTAAACATTAGTCTCAAGATCAGGAATTCCACCTTCAGTAGGCTCATATGTTGTATTTACAATACTTTCCTACTTTTAACAATCAAGCACATTCATTTATGGCCAAAAATAATAACCAATAGATTGTACAAGTAATGATTTATAAATGTTATTCATTGCTTTTATTTTCCTGATTGTTATGTTTGATGCTGGAAGACTATGAAGATGCAAAGCTTGTCCTTTGTTTAGCCACAGCTTGATAGTCGTATTTGAAATCAAGTTGAAGGTATTCCTTCATGGGAGTCTCTTTGAATTGTGTCCACTGCAATTTTGCATTAGAACATAAATTTTTATTCTTTTCTGATATTAAATTAAAATTGTAAACAATTTATAATTTGGATGCAAATTATTTTTTTATATACCTACAATTTTTGTGGCCAGTTCCAAGTAACCACCCGGGCTAAGATGATGCTTCCCATGTTTGGGAATTCTAGCCCGTGTGGCTTTGGAAGTATTTAGGAGCCTATATTTAAAACATTGAAAAACTTAATTAGAATGTTGATAAAGCATCATAATTACATTATTAAATGTGCCTCATACCTTCCTGGTTCGGGTGGAGTCTTCCCCACTTTTCGAAGTGCCTTCGTGTGTGCATCTGCCATGAGAACTCTCCACTACATACTTGGAATCGATGGAGGGTACTCATGCGACCTGGACCTTTCCAATTGAGACCTATACTAGTCCTGCACATATTTTAAATGTAGGCTTGCCTTTGAGGTAATTCCTGATTTTTTGAAGGTACCATCATTGCACAAACAAACCATATTGTTAATAAGTTCCTCTTTTAACTTGGAACTATGGGATTTCTAGTTTGCGTGAATGGTTGGCCCAAAAATTTCCAAGATTATGTCATACAAACACCTATAAAATGCATCATTTCCTGCAAAATGATATTATCATTAGTTTAAAATAATCATAGACTATACATTAATTTCATTTTGGTTGTACTTAATATTTAAGACACTTCTTAAATGCTTGGAAGTTTCTCTTTTTTCATAGGTACATTATCATCATCTACCAAAAACTTGATCGGTAGTGATCCCATGCTAGTAACATGGGAAGATCTAGGAAATTTCATTTCAAATTGTGCAATTGTATCGTGCTCTGCATCCACGACATCATTTGTAGATCCTAGAATACGTTGTGAAGGGGGTGCAGATCTTGTTGTGGGTGGTTGATCGATTGTACTGGTCTTAATGACTGGTGACTCACTCACAAGTGGAACATTGATGTTGCTACCAACGTCGACCTGGCCCACAGTCATAGCATGAGGATCGAAATCCGCCAAAAAATCCTATAAAATAGTCTTTTCATAAAGGATGAGATAAATAAATCATAAATAAATAATTGGGATAATTAAATGAGTTTCTCAACCCATACCGATGAATTTATTATAGCAAGGTTTTGCTTTTTGCTTTTATCTCATTTGTCTATGGCTCAATCAAAATTAAAGAATTAAGTTTCTTGTTTGCTTTGAATTTAAGCTTCCTTATTTCTTGCATTAGATTGAGAGAAATAGAAATTTCATCATCAAAAAACTCTTCATCACAAGCATCTATGGACTTCTCTAAGGTTGGTGTCTTCCCCTTATCACCCTGCCTATCAAATAAGTGCAATTTGCAATTCATCCACAATTAATCATCATTATATTAATAAGAAAACCATTATTGACATATGTCTAATTTTTTTCTAGAAACTTCATGTAGTAAATGACAATCATAACATACAATAGACATTGCTTACAAGTTGGGTAAAATTGAATGTTCCCTATTTCTTTTGGCCTTCCATCAATATACATAGTTGTGTCTTTATTTTCATCATTGTATTTTAGTTACATATAATTTCAACCACTCCATATCTTTGCATACTTATGGTATATTGGACTAGTCGTACCCAATCATTGTAGTTGTAATAGGGTTTGACATACTCCATCAATTCAGTTAATCCTTTGTAACATAGCTTTATGCCATCCATAGAAACTAGACTCAACCCATGTAATGGTGATGTGGCAATGTGGTATATCCTTTCATTGATAGAAAGATCAATGTTTATTTCAGGAATATCCTTAGGCGCCCATTGTTTCACTAGATGTTTGTACCTCAAGGGAACCTAGATGTCATCTATGCTCTCATTATCATAAGAACATGACCCCCTTTTAGCGAGAAAATTTTCCATGCGTCTATGGAATTTTCTTCTAATATTTTCACCATTAGTTGATATTCGCCTACTAGACGATGTAGTAGATGTTTGGTCAATTTCTTCTATCCTACGTGAACTTCCGTCACTTGACGAAGATAGATCTGACAAATCCCTGTTTGGTTAAACATCCTATGACACTCCATCAAATGAGATAAATTGTTAGCGATTGTCATAAGGGATGTTGAGGAACATCTTGAAGAAAACACAAGAACATTATTATAGTACAAGTGAGTTAGAAGAAAGTTCTATGTGTTCAACCATATGGAACTCATCCCTCTAGCTACATGAAAATAAGCATTTTCATAGGATGAGTCATAGGAGCCATATCCTTGAATAGATCAATAACAAGATGTCTGTTATCCACAAATAGAACTTCTTGGGGAGAATTATCCTCATTCACGTCCTTGGGACGAACTTCTCCTTTACACATACCCACCCCATGATGTCATGTAATGGAAAATCGATAACAAACCACCATTAAGTGGACCACTACATGGTATCTAGAATGACAAATGATACATCCATATAGTTAAGAATATGAGTATAAGAAATATAACCACTAACATTTTGGATTGATTCATATAAACCCTACCTAGAATTGATATCAACTCGAATCTAGGCCATTAAGCACAAGTTATTCTCCACATACCCATCAACACCTTTAATATAGGGTCTAATTGCATATCCTATGGCTTTAATACCTACATTATTCCAAAGTTCAAGTGGGATATTAGGAAATTTTACCCAAATCAAAACATTATATGATTTATACGTATCCACACATCAAAAAAAGGGTGCCATGGTATAAGCCCAAGAAAATAATGATTCATTAACCATGTTTGGGCCAATATCTTCCATGTTGCTCCTCATACCAAAGGATAAAACCATGCCATCCTCTCAACGTGAAATGACTAATGGCATTATACATGAGAAAAGGAAACCCAAATTATTGCATGCACGTTGGGTAATTTAATTGCTCTTTAAATTAATTTACATTACATTGTCAATTTGGGATCATAAACTTGTGAAGTATACGACACATTATATGCTAGGAGTTTAGTTTTCAATTCTAAAAAAAATAAATTGCAATGAAAGAAATTTCTACTCTATAAAAACAAATTAAATGACATGAAATGAAATATTAGTAATCTATTAAAGCATCGAAGAATTAATCTAGGAAAGCATGTAAACTTAATCTATGAAAGCATGGAAATCTTTAATTTATAAAAGTGAGAAAATTTAATCTATGAAAGCTTCTAAATTTAATGTAGAAAACATTTGAAATTTATTTATATGAAAGAAAGCAACTCTAATCACAAATGAAAATGCTTTAGAATTTAAATCTTTTTTTTTGTATTTTTATATTTCTCAAGCGCTTGATTGCAATATGGAAAATAATGAAGTGACAATTAGAAACTTGAAAATAAAGCATCTAAAACAAATAAATAAATCAAATCCTAAGTGATCATTGAAATGTAAATTATTTCTTAATTAAAAAGATTAGAGAATTGTGATGACTTCAAAAACTAGATTGATTTAGGTTCAAAATGAGTGATCTCTTTCTTAATTTGATGGACAGTTCAAATTCTTTTTTTCTATTGATATATTTGTTGGCCACAACATGAAATTTGAAAAATTATATTTTAAAGATCCTCGAATATCTCCAAAATCGTGCATTGTTTTGAAGAAATTTCCGTAGTGCAACTAAATTGGCTCATTTTGCACAAAACCCATGTTTTAGTTTTTTAAGATATGTTTTATTTTGGCCATAAATTGCATCATAAGTTGGATTCTCAAAAATTGATGTTAATCTAAATCACCATCTTTGATCAAGTGTTGAAAGTTCACAATTGCAACATTCAAAAAAGTGTTATTGTTGATCTACAAAAGAAACTAAATTAAAACATAAGGAAGCTAATATAAACAACATATATTATGAAACTACATGAATTATAAAACTACATCTTACAACAAAATTAGAATATAAAACTATAAAATAAATAACTCAAGAACTTATCAAATGTATTTTACTCCATTATAGTTTGGAATTATGCTCAAAGAGTTCCTCCTTTTGAATGGAGAAGGCACTCTTATTTATAAAAAAAATAAGATAACTAATTAATAAATGTAGATCCAAAAATATCTCATGTTCTTTCAACCATGTGTTAACATCTAGCAAGTAGCATCTCTACATATCCCCTCACAAATATCTAAAATATGTGATAAGAAATCTTATCAAAACTTTCACGATTTTTATCTGTGAAATGTGTTTGAATGATTATATCAAATGTTCCTCAAATATTCAAGAGTTTGAAGAGGAAATTCGAATTTGAGACTTAGAGTCCAAATATGACTTTGTTGGAATCTTCAAATATGCCTGCACATATCACAAAAATCATCCAACTTTTATATATAAGTGAATACATGTTATTTTTCTAATATTTAACCATAAATTCACTCAATATAATAAAATAATTATTTGGAAAATAATAATGATAAACCCATATATGATCATGAAAATGGTCATACTGTAAGGTTATAATTTAGTGGAATATGATTAAAAGTGAATGAAAAGATGATGAAAAATATGACATTTTGGAGACACCAAAATACACAAAGAAAAATGAACTATATTAACACATCAATTGAAGAACTTACTGACTAATGTTTTGTTGAGAAATTCCTCAAATTGATAAAGAGAAATGTCCTTTCCTACCACAAGAGCAATATTATTCCCATGGGATTTGACGATCCTTGTCATATACCAATGACTATTGTGGCTTGGTTTTCGAACAAGTAATGAACCTCTATTATCCTCAATCCTTAATCCCACTCCAATGGAGGGAAAGGACGAAGAGTGCCAAACGTATATTTTGAACCACCTTCCATTGGGATAGTGCTACATGTCATGTTATGGACACCCATACCCACAAAAACATCCACATTAAGTGCCACATGAGAGGTCTCATGCTTATTATTAATCTCAAATGATGGTGGATGTAGACTACCAAATCCATGAGTGGAAATGTTAGGAATTGTTAGTGAATACTTACTCGTCTCTATCATGTCACCCTCATATAACCCTGTATCACTGTTATAATAAATTTTTAAGATTTTCAAATACATACTTATGATAACTACCTATAAGAAAATATGATCATTGGAGAGAGATTCATCCAAGTATCCTATTAGCTAGACATCCTATTAGTTAGAGATTCATCCAAGTATTATGTTGTTCGTATCTACTTGTAACTTCATCCTATGTATATATGAATATTTCCTTGCTATCACTTTGTCTTCTTGTAGATCTAATTTTCAACTTGTGTTCTCATAATGATTGAGTAATTTCTAGAGATAGTTATGCATGTTGATTTTACATGATAATGAGTAGATTTTGTTAACAAATTTGGAAAATATATGGAAGTTAGGTGGGAATATTTATGGCTATAATAAATATGTTGTAATAAGTAATTTTAGATATATTATATGTTGGGAATAATTCCCTAAGTGTTAGAAAATAAATTCCCTTGAAGTACACTCATTTGATTTTTATTTTCTTGGGTTTCCTTATGTATCTAGTTGGATAGAAGTGAAATATATATTACTATAAGTCATACTTTATCTTCAGCCATAAGGTTGAAATTTGATGAGAAATATATATAGAAAATCTCAAGGTTGAGGTGAAATTTTTGAGTTTATATTTCAAGGTGACTTCTAAGAAATTCAAGAAAAAGTTAGTATAAATCAATCCATGTCATAATGATGTATTAAAACATAATTAGGTGATACATCCCTTATGAGAAAGCAATACAAATGCTTTTACATATTCATGCAAATGTATTCATATGTATGGTCCTCCATAATAAAAATGCATAATCAGGTCTCCTATCTCTTTGTTGTGAGTGTTGATTTCTAACAATGGGATACAACATGGAGAAGGAAAATTAATAAGGTATAAACTATGAAGATACTTTTGCATCCACAACTTAATTTATTGCCATTTATTTTTTAGTTTTCAAAGAAAATATTTAGGTGGTAAGTAGATATTTGGTAAGTGAAATATTTGGCAAGCTCACATACTTGGGAAGGAAGCTATCTTTGTTCATATTTTGAGCCAAATAAGAGTAGCAGACCGAGTTAAAGAAAGAATCATTGTTGTTTGGGTGGTTGGACTATCACTTGGTGAGTTGTCTTGATCAAAGGTCTTGGAAGTCTTCCTTGAATTTCTAAAAGAAGAGAAGTTTCTGGGTTTTCCCCTATGGAGGGGTTTTTCCCTAGCATGGAGCCTATTTTTGGTGTTCTTGTTTGCATTGTGATTTTATTTATTGGCATTGTCTTGATTATAAACACATCATAATAATAATGATAATGGATTGATCTAATATCACAAGAATTGTCAATGTAATAAGAGAAAACATATAAAAATTATGTTTTCCCTAGTTTTCTCAACATGGGATAAGAGCTAAGGTCATTTGTATAAGGGCAATATTTAAGGTCACAAGAGGTCTCAAGGTTGGCAAAGAAGGACTTTCTCCTAGGCCGAGATTCTAGAGAAAGTAAAAATCCAAGTTCTGAGCATAAATCCAAGACCTTATCACTATAATAAAAGCGCAGTCATATTCAAAAGTAAGTAGAGGTGTCTTAAGCCTATTTTCAAGGGACCTAATAGTCAAGAAATACATCCTCTCAAGATCTAACTCATTTATAATTAGATCATAGTTATAGGTGTTATACGTAGCCCTATTCCCAAGTCCAGAACCACAAACTTGCATTCAAAACCATTGAACTTTGGAAGAGAACAATATCATTGTTTTCAAGGGTCCAAATAGCCACAGCCTTCACAAAGTTAAGTTGTTGCCTGATCTTGAACAATGAAGACATGACGAAGAAAAGAAAAAAAACCAAACCACTCAAAATTATAGTCCAAAGTACCCCGCAGTGGGGATGCAACACTAGTATATTGACTATTTACCCTAACTTTCCTTATGAATTCTTCTAGATACCACATATCATCTTACAGGAACCACATATGAAATTATTGGTCTCATGTTACCACCAACGGATTGTTCGGTTCACCACCTGTGGCCGCCCATGACTAAATAAGGTATTCATAGATTGTTAGGAAACCATCTCACAAAAAGATAAAAAAGAAAGATCAACGCCTTAGAAATTAGCCTCTACGAGGGGGCAACCTCCTTTACATTACACAAATGAAAAATTCTTGGATGATACAAATGACAAAACCTCCTTTCTATATATAGAAGTTTAATGGTTCACAATATAATCAAAACCGACATAACAATAATAATATAAGGGCAAACAATAACAATAGTGGGCTTTTATGGGGCACAATAATAACAATATGGGGACAATAGGGGCACAAAAATAACAATAAGGGATACAATGACAATAGTAATGGGTAATCACTAGTATTATAGGGACCTAACATGCCCCTCTCCTTCAAAAAAGTATTGTCCTCAACGCTTGGGTAGTTATGGATGCTTATGTATAAAATTCTCATCCTCACATGTGGAATCTTCCATAGGTAAGTTCTTCCACTTGAGAAGATACTATGAAATTGATTGATTTCATGGTTGTCAAGTTCTTGTTTCCGTGATTGCTTCAGGCTCCAATATGATTTTTCCTTCCTCGTCAAGTTCTAGAAATATTGTTTGAACTGGGAGCTTGTCACCAATAACCTTCTTTAAGCATGAAACATGGAAAACTGGGTGAACTCGGGAAGTTGTAGGAAGCTCCAATTTGTATGCCATAGTACCAATCTTTTGCAACACCTTGTACGTACCATAATACTTTGGAGATAATTTATTATCCTTCTTAGCCTGCTTGAGGGACACTTGTTTATATGGTTGTAGCCGTAGAAATACCCAGTCACCTATATCAAAACTTCTTTCGCTGTGATGTTGATTTTCCTGTTGTTTCATTCTATTATGTGCCAAAGTTAGGTTATCCTTTGATAGTTGGAGAACTTGTTGTTGATGCTCGATGTGATCTTCCACTGCTTGAACCTTAGAATTTTCTCTTAAATATGATGTGATGGAAAGTGGGTGACATCCATAAAGTTCCATAAATGGGGTCATTTTTGTTGCAGTATGGAAGGAAGTGTTATACCACCATTCAACGAAAGGAAACCATTTGACCCATTATGTCTGTTTATCAGATAAAAAGAAATGAAGATATCCTTCCAAACATTTTTTTACTATCTTAGTTTGCCCATTAGATTGAGGATAATAAGATGAGCTATGAGCTAACTGATTACCAAGAGAAGAAAATAATTCAGTCCAAATTTTTCCAGTGAAAATGTTATCTCTGTCACTTACAATAATCTTTGGGTTTCCATGTAGCTTGTGAATTGTTTCCATAAATGCAGTAGAAACTCTATTGGCTTTAAATGGATGAGATAATGCACAAAAATGTGCATACTTGGTATGTCAACTACCACCATGATGACACTCTTTCCTTCGGACTTGGGTAAACTTGTGATGAAATCCATTGAAACCTCCTCCCAACGTTGACTTGGAATGGATAAAGGTTGTAATAGACCCGGGGTCTTAATTGTTTCAACTTTATTTTGCTGGCAAACCAAACATTCTGCCACAAAATTTTGAATATCAGATTTAAGGCCATCCCAAAGCAACTCCTTCTTAACCTTGTGGTAATTTTTTAAACATCTCGAGTGCCCTCCTAAGGGAGAGGCGTGCAACTCCATAAGAATATTTTGTTTGACTTGGGAATTCTGACATAGGTATAAGTGATCTTTGTACCATAACGAATTAGTTTTCCAGCTAAATGTATCATATGTACTAGGATCTTGTTGTATCTTTTGAATGAGTTCCCACACTTCTTCGTCATTCTTCCATTCATCCCTTGCTTTGTTTATCCAATCTGGTTGGATAATAGAAATGGCACAAAGAAATGCTTCCACATCCTCATCCTTTGTTGAGAGTGCATCTGCCACAACATTTTACTTCCCTTTTTTGTATATGATTTCAAAGTCATAACCCAACATATTTGTGACCCATTTTTGTTGCTATTCTGAAGATAATCTTTGTTCTAAAAAGCATTTCAGAATATCATGATCCCTTTTTAACTTGAAGTGTCTTCCCATCAGGGAGGGTCACCATTTCTTAAGTGCATGTAGTATTGCCAACATTTCCTTCTCATAAATAGCTTTGTGTAGATACTTTCCTTTGATTGGACGATTTTCAAAAGAAACGGGTCTTTCTTCTTGCATTAAAACGACACCAATTCCATTTCTTGAGGCATCGCATTCCACAATAAAGGTTTTTGTGAAGTCTGGAATAGCTAAGACCAGTGCTTGGCACATTGCCTCTTTAAGATGTTCAAAGGACTTCGTTGCTTCTAGAGTCCATAAAAATGCATCTTTCTTCAATAATGTTGTTAGAGGTGTTGCTATTCTCCCATAATTATTAACAAACATGCGATGATACCTTGTCAACCTGAGAAATCCTCGCATATGATTTATGGATGTGGGGATTTTCCATTCCTTAATGGCTTTAATTTTGTTAGGGTCTACATTAACACCTTCATGAGATACAATATAACCCAGATATTCACCTCTTGTACTCCAAAGAAACATTTGGAGCTTTTTGCATATAATTGTTTCTCCTCCAATAGTTTTAGCACCATGTCATCATGTTGAACATGATCCTTCCAAGACTTGCTATAGATTAGTATATCATCAAAAAATACTAACACAAATTTTCTAAGGAAGGGTTTGAAAATTGAATTCATCAAACCTTGAAATGTAGAAGGTGAATGGTAAGGCCAAAAGGCATTACCAAAAATTCATAATGACCCTCATGAGTTCTAAATGTTGTTTTCGGAATGTCTTCAGCCTCCATTCTGATTTGATGATATCCTGAACGAAGATTCAACTTGGTGAAGTAAATTGATCCATGAAATTCATCCAATAGTTCATCAATGTGTTGGGTCCCTATAATACTAGTGATTACCCCATTACTATTGTAGTTATACCCCTTATTTATATTGTTGTTCCCCCATTACCCCCATATTGTTATTAATGTGCCCATAGAATCCCTCTATTGTTATTTTTGTGGCTTTATATTATTATTGTTAGGTCGGCTGGATTATATTGTGACTCCGTAGACTCCTATATATAGAAAGGAGGTTTTGTCATTTGTATCATCCAAGAATTGTTCATTTATGTAATGTAAAGGAGGTTTCCCCCTCGAAGAGGCTGAATTCTAAGGCGTGGATCTCTCTTTTCTATCTTTTTGTGAGCTGGTTTCATAACATTTGGTATCAGAGCTTTGGATTCTAGGGTTTCGCTGCTCCAAACAGGTCATCGTGGCATTTTCGCTATAACTTTTTTTCTGTGACGGTTCAGAAGTCGCAAAAAAAACCCATTTGAGAAGAAATCGCGCTGAACCTTGGTCTGAATTTCAGAGCTTTTCGCGCGATATTTTCGGAGATATGATCTCAGGAAGTTGGTCTTTTTGCAGACTCCTGAATTACACTCAAAACAGGTGACCTGGGGAAAATCGTCATAACTTTCTTTCTGAGCATCGGATTGAAATTTCGTAAGAAGGTACAGAAAGAGGACGGACTTTAGTTTTCTTTTATATATTTGTCAGAGTCAAAGGTTGAAACAGTGACACGTGGCACTTCATACAAGTTCGCTCTACTGAACTAGTCTATAATTAGGTCACTGCGGGAGATTGGGCATAACTCTTTCTTGGAGAATCCAATTTGGTTCAGACTAGTGGCATTGGAAAGAGGACATAGAAGGCTACTACAGGTCACAATTTCAGAACTGGATGATTCGAAATTACAGAGATACATCAGATTCAATATCAGGCTTCTACAAAGAAAAAAAAGGTGTGTAGTTTTTATTTTTTATTTTTGCATAAGCTTGGTTTGAAGGAATTCAAAGGGCATAGTAAAGCATTATTATCGGTAACTGATGCCCCGAGGAAAGAAAATGCAAACACCTAGTAAGGAACCTGAAAGCTCTAGCATGACTCATGAAGAAGAGGAAGAAATGCAACATGATATATCAAAATTACAAGACCAAGTGCAACAAATGTCCCTTGCACAAAAGGGAACAGAATCTAAGATGGATGGTTTAAAGAAAGATGTAGAAGCTAAGATGGATGGTTTAAAGAAAGGTGTAGAAGCTAAGATGGACTGTTTAAAGAAAGGCGTAGAAGCTAAGATGATTGACGTGGAAGCTAAGATGGATGATTTGAAGATAGATTTGAAGACAGACATGGACGAATTGAAGATAAATATGAATAAGTTGCTACAAGAAATCGTCACTAAGGGTGAAAGGGTACTAAAGGAAACTCATGATGAGAACAAAAGAAATGTTAATCATGATTCCATAGACGCTAATGTTGGATCGAAGAATCACCATATTCCAAAAATCGATATGAGGAAGTTTGATGGCAAGGATCCCGCCACATGGATATTACAGATGGAGCAATTCTTCGATCTCAATAATGTGCAAAACACACAAAAGGTACGTATGGCAACTTTATATTTGGAACCAAATCAGTTTGTATGGTATCAATGGCTTTGCTCTCGTAAACAATTTATCACTTGGGCAATTTTTACGGAAGAATTGATAGCACATTATGAGGATACAAAAAGCAACACTTTTTTTAGCCAATTGATAAGTCTCAAACAAAAGGGTTCAATAATGGAGCACATTGAGGAGTTCCAAAAATTGAACATAAGGGTAAAAGATATTCCAGAGGAGCATAGGATTGATGTGTTCATAGGGTCTTTAAAGGATAATATCCAACATGATGTTCGCCTTTGGGAACCTGATTCATTAGAGAAGGCATTCAGGTTAGCAAGAAAAATGGAAAGCAAAATTATGGCAACCAGGAAGCATACCACTCACAACTATAAAGACGGAAGTGTTGTTGCCCCTAGTCTTCCACAACCTATAAGGTTGACACCACAACAATTGGAAGAAAAAAGAGCAAAAGGGCTTTGTTACAGTTGTGATAGCAAATACACTAAAGGTCATAAGTGTGCTGAGAAGAAATTATTCTACATAGATTGTGAAGAGGAAGAAGAAAAGGAGCAAGAAAGGTCAAAAGAAGAGGATATACTCCAGGAACAAAGCCTAGATGAAGAACAAATAAATCCGACCATATCTTGTAATGCATTGGCGGGAATTACCACTCCTCAAACCATCAAGATAGAAGGACAAATCAAGAAGAAAAAGGTAATAGTGTTGATTGATTCAGGAAGCACCCACAATTTTATTCATTGTAGGGTAGCAAAAGAATTGAATTGCTTCCTATATCCAGCACCAGAGTGTCAAGTGATGATTGCAAATGGAGGAACAATAAATTTCTCTGGAAAGTGCCATAATATCAAGCTATCCATGGGAGAATATGTATTGACTAGCCCAATGCTTTCCATTCCAATGGGAGGTGCTGATGTTGTACTAGGAGTCCAATGGCTACAATCCTTGGGTACAATAGCTTTTAATTTTCAAGAACTTTTCATGAAATTTTCTGTGGAAGGAAAGGAAGTTGAATTAAGGGGTATTGCAGGGAAACCAGGAAAGATAATCAGCTCTAATGGTATGACAAAGCTTCTAAAAAAGGAGCAAAGAGGTGTAATTGCACAATTATGTTCGCTAGATGTTTCCACATTGGAATCATCTATTTCTCCAGATCTCCAAAAAGTCCTGGACAATCATTCCAAGGTATTTGAGACTCCCAAAGGTCTCCCACCTATGCGTGATCATGATCATGCTATTCATCTGATTCCAGGAAGTGTTCCTCCAAACATCAGGCCGTACAGATATCCCTATGTCCAAAAAAGTGAAATTGAACGTATGGTTGCAGAAATGCTAGAGGCTGGTATAATTCAACCGAGTCAAAGTTCTTTCTCTGCTCCAGTAGTATTGGTGCACAAGAAGGATGGATCATGGCGCATGTGTCCGGATTATAGGGAGCTCAACAAGCTCACTATTAAAGATAAGTTCCCCATTCCTGTCATTGATGAATTACTGGATGAATTGCATGGATCAATTTACTTCACCAAGTTGGATCTTCGTTCAGGATATCATCAAATCAGAATGAAGATTGAAGACATTCCGAAAACGGCATTTAGAACTCATGAGGGTCATTATGAATTTTTGGTCATGCCTTTTGGCCTTACCAATGCACCTTCAACATTTCAAGGTTTGATGAATTCAATTTTCAAACCATTCCTTAGAAAATTTGTGTTAGTATTTTTTGATGATATACTAATCTACAACAAGTCTTGGAAGGATCATGTTGAACATGTTGACAGGGTGCTACAACTATTGGAGGAGAAACAATTATATGCAAAAAGATCCAAATGTTTCTTTGGAGTCCAGGAGGTGGAATATTTGGGTCATATTGTATCTCATGAAGGAGTTAAGGTAGACCCTAGCAAAATTAAAGCCATTAAGGAATGGAAAATCCCCACATCCATAAAGCATCTGCGAGGATTTCTTGGGTTGACAGGGTATTATCGCAAGTTTGTTAAGAATTATGGGAGAATAGCAGCACCTCTAACAACATTATTGAAGAAAGATGCATTTTCATGGACTCCGGAAGCAACAAAGGCCTTTGAACATCTTAAAGAGGCAATGTGCCAAGCACCGGTCTTAGCTACACCGGACTTCACAAAAACCTTTATTGTGGAATGTGATGCTTCAGGAAATGGAATTGGTGCTGTTCTAATGCAAGATGAAAGACCCATTGCTTTTGAAAGTCGTCCAATCAAGGGAAAGTTTTTAAGCAAAGCTATTTATGAGAAGGAAATGTTGGCAATACTCCATGCACTTAAGAAATGGCGACCCTACCTAATGGGAAGACACTTCAAGGTAAAAAAGGATCATGATAGCCTTAAATACTTTTTAGAACAAAGATTATCCTCTGAAGAGCAACAAAAGTGGGTCACAAAGATGTTGGGTTATGACTTTGAAATCATCTACAAAAAAGGGAAGCAAAATGTGGTGGCAGATGCACTCTCAAGAAAGGATGAGGATGTGGAAGCATTGTTGTGCGCCATTTCTATTATCCAACCAGATTGGATAAACGAAGCAAGGGAGGAATGGAAGAATGACGAAGAAGTGTGGGCACTTATTCGAAAGCTACAACAAGATTCCAGTACGTCTGATACATTTAGCTGGAAAAATGATTCGTTATGGTACAAAGATCGCTTATACCTCTGTAAGAATTCCCAGCTAAAACAAAAGATTCTTATGGAATTGCACACTTCTCCCTTAGGAGGGCACTCAGGATTTTTAAAAACTTACCACAGGGTTAAGAAGGAATTTTTTTGGGATGGCCTTAAATCAGATATTCAAAAGTTTGTGGCAGAATGTTTGGTTTGCCAACAAAATAAAGTTGAAACAATTAAGACACCGGGTCTATTACAACCTTTATCCATTCCAAGCCAACGTTGGGAGGAGGTTTCAATGGATTTTATCACAGGTTTACCCAAGTCTGAGGGAAAGAGTGTCATCATGGTGGTAGTTGACAGACTTACCAAGTATGCACACTTTTGTGCATTATCACATCCATTTAAAGCCAGTACAGTTTCTACTGCATTTATGGAAACAATTCAAAAGCTACATGGAAACCCAAAGATTATTGTAAGTGACAGAGATCCCATTTTCACTGGAAATTTTTGGACAGAATTATTTTCTTGTCTTGGTACTCAGTTAGCTCATAGCTCATCTTATCATCCTCAATCTGATGGGAAAACTGAGATAGTAAACAAATGTTTGGAAGGATATCTTCGTTGCTTTGTATCTGATAAACAGACACAATGGGTCAAATGGTTGCCTCTGGCTGAATGGTGGTATAACACTTCCTTCCATACAGCAACAAAAATGACCCCATTTATGGCACTTTATGGGTATCAACCACCATCCATCACATCATATTTAAGAGAAAATTCTAAGGTTCAGGCAGTGGAACATCACATCGAACATCAACAACAAGTCCTCCAACTCTTAAAGGATAACCTCGTGTTGGCACAGAATAGAATGAAACAACAGGCAGATCAACATCGCAGTGAAAGAAGTTTTGATGTAGGTGATTGGGTATTCCTACGGCTACAACCATATAAGCAAATGTCCCTCAAGCAAGCTAAGAAGGATAATAAATTATCACCAAAGTATTATGGTCCGTACAAGGTGTTGCAAAAGATTGGTACTATGGCATACAAATTGGAGCTTCCTGCAGCTTCTCGATTGCACCCAGTTTTCCATGTTTCATGTTTAAAGAAGGTTATAGGCGACAAGCTCCCAGTTCAAACAATATTGCCAGAACTTGACGAGGAAGGAAAAATTATATTGGAACCGGAAGCAGTCACAGAAACAAGAACTCGACAGCTACGAAATCGATCAATTTCAGAGTATCTTATCAAGTGGAAGAACTTATCCGCTGAAGATTCCACATGGGAGGATGAGAATTTTATGCAGAAGTATCCAGAACTACTCAAGCGTTGAGGACAACACTTTTTTGAAGGAGAGGGGCATGTTGGGTCCCTATAATACTAGTGATTACCCCATTACTATTGTAGTTATACCCCTTATTTATATTGTTGTGCCCCCATTACCCCCATATTGTTATTAATGTGCCCATAGAATCCCTCTATTGTTATTTTTGTGGCTTTATATTATTATTGTTAGGTCGGCTGGATTATATTGTGACTCCATAGACTCCTATATATAGAAAGGAGGTTTTGTCATTTGTATCATCCAAGAATTGTTCATTTATGTAATGTAAAGGAGGTTGCCCCCTCGAAGAGGCTGAATTCTAAGGCGTGGATCTCTCTTTTCTATCTTTTTGTGAGCTGGTTTCATAACACAATGATAGGAATGGGAAATTTATCTTTAATAGTGAGCTTTTTGAGCTCCCTATAATCCAGACACATGCACCATGATCCATCCTTCTTGTGCACCAATACTACTGGAGCAGAGAAAGAACTTTGACTAGGTTGAATTATACCAACCTCTAGCATTTCTGTAACCATATGTTCAATTTCACTCTTTTGGGCATAGGGATATCTGTAAGGCCTGATGTTTGGAGGAACACTTCCTGGAATAAAAAAGTAGCATGATCATGATCACGAATAGGTGGGAGACCTTTGGGAGTCTCAAATACCTTGGAATGATTGTCCAAGACTTTTTGGAGATCTGGAGAAATAGATGATTTTGATGTGGGAACCTCTAGCGAACATAATTGTGCAATTACACCTCATTGTTCTTTCCTTATAAACTTTGTCATTCCATTAGAGATGGTTATCTTTCCTGATTTCCCTATGATACCTCTTAATTCTACTTCCTTTCCTTCTGAAGAAAATTTCATGAAAAGTTCTTGAAAATTAAAAGCTATTGTACCCAAGGATTGTAGCCATTGGACTCCTAGTACAACATCAACACCACCCATTGGAATGGAAAGCATTGGGCTATTAAATACATATTCTCCCATGGATATCTTGATATTATGGCACTTTCCAGATCAATTTATGGTTCCACCAATTGAAACCATCACTTGACACTCTGGTGCTAGATATAAGAAGTAATTCAATTCCTTGACTATATTACAATGAATAAAATTATGGGTGTTGCCCGAATCAATCAACACTATTACCTTTTTCTTCTTGATATGTGCTTCTATCTTGATAGTTTGAGGAGTCATAATTTTGGCCAATGCATTAAAAGATATGGTTGGATTCATTTCTTCTTTCTCTAGGGATTGTTCCTAGTGTATATCATCTTCTTTTGACATTTCTTGTTCCTTTTCTTCCTCCTCTTCACAATATATGTAAAATAATTTCTTCTCAGCACACTTATGACTTTTAGTGTATTTGCTATCAACCCTGTAACAAAGCCATTTTTCTCTTTTTTCTTCCAATTGTTGGGGTGTCAACCTTGTAGGTTGTGGAAGGCTAGGGGAAACAACACTTCCATCCTTATAGTTGTGAGTGATAGGCTTCCTTATTGCCATAATTTTTCTTTCCATTTTTCTTGCCAACCTGAATGCCTTCTCCAATGAGTCAGGTTCCCAAAGGCGAACCTCATGTTGGATTTTATCCTCTAAGTCCCTATGAACAAATCAATCCTATGCTCCTTTGGAATATCTTTTACCCTTATTTGCAATTTTTGGAAGTCCTAAATGTGCTCCATCATTGAACCCTTTTGTTTGAGGTTTATCAATTGGCTAAAAAAAGTGTTGCTTTTTGTATCCTCATAATGTACTATCATTTCTTCCATAAAAATTTCCCAAGTGACAATTTGTTTACGAGAGCAAAGTCATCGATACCATACAAACTAATTTGGTTCCAAATATAAAGTTGCAATGCATACCTTTTGTGTGTTTTTCACATTATGGAGATCGAAATATTGCTCCATCTGTAGTATCCATGTTATGGGATCCTTGCCATCAAACTTCCTCATATCGATCTTTGGAACATGGTGGGTCTTCAGTATAACATTAGAGTCTATGAAATCATCATTAACATTTCTTTTATTCTCATCATGAGTTTCCTTTACTACCCTTTCACCATTAGTAAGCGTTTCTTGTAGAAACTTAGTTAAATCTATCTTCAAATATTCCATCTTAGCGTCCATGCCATTCATTTTAGCTTCCATGCCATCCATCTTAGCTTCCACACCATCCATATTAACTTGCATGACAATCATATTAGCTTCCACGCCATTCATCTTAGCTTCCATGCCTTTCTTTAAACCATCAATCTTAGCTTCTATTACCTTTTGTGAGAGTGAAATTTGTTGCATTTGTTCTCGTAATTTTGATATATCATGTTGCGTTTCTTCCTCTTATTTATGAGTCATGCTAGAGATTTTAGGTTGCTTACTAGGTATTTCCATTTTATTTCTTTGGGGCATCAATTAATGATAATTATGCTTCACTATGCCCTTTGAACTTCAACCTAATTTTTCAACCCAAACTTATGCAAAATTTTAAAAAGACTACACACACTTTTTCACTTTGTAGAAGCTTTATATTGAATCTATTGTATCTCTATAATTGCGGATCTCCAAGGTCTGAAATTGCTTCTTGCGGTATCCCTCTGAGTCCTCTTTCCAATGCCACCAGTCTGATCAAAATTGGATTCTCCAAGAAAGAGTTATGCCCAATCTCCCAAGATGACCTGATTATAAAATTTTGCAGTAGAGAGAACTTGTATGAAGTACCACGTGTCACTATTTCGACCTTCGAATCTTAATAGGATACACAGAATACTACAGTCCATATTGTTTCTATAACTTCTTACGAAATTTCAATCTGATACTCAGAGAGAAAGTTATGGTGATTTTCCCAAGGTCACCTATTTGGAATGTAATTAGGGAGTCTACAAAAACCCTAACTTCCTCAGATCATATCTCTGAAAATATATCGAGACAAGATTTGAAATTTGGAGCTGAGGTTCAAAACGATTTTGGCTCAAATGGGTTTTGTTTTTAGCTTCTGAAATGTCGTATAAAAAAGGTTATAGCGAAAATTCTACAATGACCTGTTTGGAGTACCGAAACCCTAGAATCCAAAGCTCTGATACCAAATGTTATGAAACCAACTCAAAAAAAGATAGAAAAGAAAGATCAGTGCCTTAGAAACTAGCCTCTTCTAGGGGGAAACCTACTTTACATTACACAAATGAACAATTCTTGGATGATACAAATGACAAAATCTCCTTTCTATATATAGGAGTCTAAGGGGTCACAATATAATCAAAGCCGACATAACAATAATAATATAAGGGAACAAACGTAACAATAGTGGCCTTCTATGGGGCACAATAATAACAATATGGGGACAATAGGGGCACAAAAATAATAATAAGGGATACAATGACAATAGTAATGGGGGAATCACTAGTATTATAGGGACCTAACATAGATGGATGAATAAGTCATAGCCCATGACTAAAGAAAGGAATCAAGAAGGAATGAACATATTAATTAAATGATAACCATGCTACTACTCTATTATTAATGCATACATTGATAAAAACAATTTTTTTAGGGCATAAATGGTCTCAATTATGCCTAGCCTTAGGATTATGACAATTTTTTGAAAACCCTAGAATTGCAGGTGTTCAAGAAGGAATGTGGACTTACCATTGCTTAATCCTAATGCTCGAATCCACCAGCTACTATGGATTCTTGAAGGAGTCTGCACAGGGAAGGGAATGTCGAATCAAATGTAGGGAGGAGCCACCGAGAATCGCCCAGGTCGGTCTGCAAGAATCGAATGTATGGAGTAGCCACCGAGAAACACTTAATTGAACATCGAATGGAATGTAGGGAGAAGAAACTGAGAAACCCTCAAGTCTGTAAGAATCAAATGTAGGGAGGAACCACCGAGAAACACTCAAGGGAACATTGAATTGAATGTAAGGAGAGAAGCCATAGAGAAACCTTCAGATTTGTTACAAGAATTAAATTTAGGGAGCGAAGCCACTGAGAAACCTTGAGGTCTGGTGCAAGAATCGAATGTGGGGAGAGGAGTCACCGAGAAAACTCACAATCTATAATCTGCAAAAATCGAATGTATAAGGGAGCGGAGCCACCAAATGTATCGAATGTATAAGGGAGCAGAGCCACCGAATGTATTGAATGTATAAGGAAGTGGAGCCACCGATAAAACTCATAGTCTATGTGAAAACCATATGAATGACATGCCATATATATATATATATATATATATATATATATATAGATATATATATATAGATATAGATATTACCATATGCAATGACATGCCAAAAACATATATATTGAGACGAGTAAGAATTAATAATAATAATTCAATAATATAATATGGCTTTGATTTAATAATTAATACAATATGGTTTTGATTTAATAATATAATTTATAATGTAATTGTTAATTTCAATTTTTTTTTTTTTGTAAAATAAAATCAACAACTATGTGATAGAAAATAGTGATTAATTTTATTAATTAATAATATATTTACACTAATGGTTACATTTAAAAAAAAATCATGTAATTTGAATTAGTTGAGGTAGACTTTAGTTGATAATTTTATCAATTTGTATAGGATGTCTTAAATCACTATCATTAATACACATTCAATCCATCTTTTGGTGAGTAGAAGAGCATCTTGAAAAAAATAATGTCAATTCATGGCATGTAATACTCAATATAAGGTGTTAGTTAATCATAAGCATCCATGTCTCATAATATGATAATATTCATGTATTATCTTGTGATTTGATCTGTTAACCTCTACATTCGCTTGCAAATATCATCATAGTAGCCTTGAAACATATCTTGTCATTGATCCCTACAATGCATTTTCCAATCATCCTAAAATTCCTTGAAATTCCCCTGGATGATCATTTCCAATTCAATCAAAAGGTTGGTTGCCTACGGGGAGTAGAATAAAAAATGATGGGGTGTACTATTAAGTCACTCTGTGATGTGAAGGTCACTGATTCGAAAATCCATGGGAAACAATCCAGTCATGTTAAGGGTTGGTGTGGCCTCAGTCAAGTGCGATCCCTAGGTGATTTTGATGGCTTAGATGCCAATGGGTTGCAGTTTCTCAAGACACAGGTCAAGCCTGATGTAATCTCTAGAAAAATTAGACCACTTGACAAACAAAACAAAAAAAAAACAAGGTTGGTTAGTGGACAATCTATGAAGCTTCAAGCACTTTCTTATGAAATTTCCCTTTGGTTGACTATGAACATCATAGATACACTCTACTATCTATAATGTATATGAAAGAATTATATGCAAAATCCATTGTAATTTACAGAGATTACAATTTCTCAATAATAATATTCATTAAATTCCAACAACATGCTATAACCAACAAGCCAAGCAAGAAATAAAATGAGAGAGAGATCATGGTACCTCCAAAGAAGTTGTAAATTGGACCTGAGAGCAAGTTACAAGCTGGACCTAAGAGCAATTTGAATAAAAAAAAGAAAAACTTAAAAAAAACATACAAAGTAGTGAACATGGTGCCTCCAAGCAGGAGGATTCACATGAAGAACAACCAAATAAGAGATGTTGCCTCCACATGAAATGAGAAGATGAAAAATAAAATGAGCAATTGAATGAGAAATTAATGTTTTAAAGGGAGATTGGTCTTATGTCAGCTTGGACCCATCGTGGAACTATCCACCGTGGAACCCATCGTGGCACCCATCGTGGCACTATAGTCTACCACCCATAGTTTGGCACCCATCGTGGCACTATCCATCACAATTTTATGATAGGGATACCTGAGTGATAGCATTATGAAAGTGGTGGCATTACAGTGGACCATAGAGTTAGAGTTATGTGAAATGCATTACAGTGTCAAATCTATGAGTAGTTAGAAGATGTGAAAGAAGAGGATGCTAAAGGATGTTAAAGGAACTGAGTTAGAGGATACTAGACCATTAATCATTTCACAATAATGACCTTTTGTTATTATTGTCTCTGGAAAAACATATGCAAGATTGGAGAAGAAAGGCATGTTTGTCTGAGATCAAGATTGCAGAGTTGCAATCATAGGCTACTCAACTCATAAACAAAATTGAACTAGTGAGACATAGACATGTCATTGAGTAGACTAGATGGCTTGATGACTACAACAAATGCACAAGAGGTCTGTCATCTTTAAATTCGGTAAGGATCTTCATACAACTTATAAGAAATACAAACTTGGAGAATTTGAATCATCGCGAGGTTGAGAATACCAGGAGAAGTATCGAAAACCTGTCCTCAAATTCAAAGGTCTTGTAACACATTTCAAAGATCTAAAAATCATAAGGTTTTGTGCAATTCTATGAAGGTGATCAAGTTACTAGGTAAACTCATCTATTGTGGACTAGAGGGTGTCCTATTAAGCAACATGGAAACTACTTTTAAGAAGTACTATGATTTAAATGTATAGAGGCATTGTAGGCTCATTTGGAAGGTTTGATCTAAAGCTTAGTCACCCTAAAGGACCACAATTATCTTAAAAAATTCTAATATTTATACAAGTATTTCCAAATAGAAACCTCTCACTCCATCGAGTTGTGATAGTTTGAAGGAAGATTAGTTTCGCATCCTTTTGGGACTATTGAAAGCCCTAAAGGGAAAAACTTGCAATAGAACACTAAGAATTTCTCAGAGGACTATACCTATTGTTAAAGGTAGAAAAAGGAGAAATAATATGTAAGTGTTGAGCAACTACAAAACTATGACCTGAACACAAGAAGAGGATCAAACTATCACCTTGAGTAGAGATTCTTGACTTAGCACCTTGGAATCTTCTACTACAAACATTTATATATGTTATAATGTTATCTCATGGCCACCCTTGCAATTCAGGCACCCTGGCATGTGCATCATGTGAAGCCCCCATGGTCATTGGGCACCCTGGCATTCCCAGGACGTGACGCTCCCATGGGTGCCCCACCTTCGTGCAGGTGCACCTAGGGCCCGAGAATTCACCCTGCTGTGCAAATAAGTGAACACAAATCATTAGTTCATCAATGAAAACAAAATATTATCATTTGTTATTTCCATGTTGCATGATTAATATTCAATTATAAACTAGATTTTAACACCTAAAGATTAATTTACTTAATTTTCTAAAACTCATTATGAGACCCCCTTGTGGGAAATCTATTCATGGGCAGTCATGGGCCAACATTACTTCATTTGTACGGGTGCCACTTTCCAAGTTAGACTGACCCACCAACTCATTACATGGGTGCCCCTACCGGGTGAGCACCCTAGCATGCCCATGATGTGATGCCCCCATGGGAACCAGGTGCCTAGGCATTCCTAGAATGCGACACTCCCATGGGCGCTAGGCACTCTAGCGTTCCCAGCACACAACGCCCCCATGGGCGCTTGAGTGCCCTGCCTTAATTCGGACGCACCCAGGGCATGGGTTGTAGGTTTTAACCCCGTACAGAAATTACCTACATGTGAATTCTAAAACACAGAAAATAAATAATGCGAGAGCAGAACACATAAAACACATATACACAAATATTTTCCCCTGGATCCCAAAACCGGGACTACCAACTTGATTTTTCATTATGTTACTTTCAATGCTATAATACATATTTATACATGCCGAAGCATCTAAAACCATGGATTGAAAACCATCGCATCCAATACCATGGACCGAAAACCATCGCGTCCAAAAAACATGTGCGAAAATCATACACAAAACCATAGGTGGGTCTGCCCAACCTAACATAGGGTCCAAAACCAAAATTTTCTGGGGCGCTGCCCCGGACCCCATAAAGTGGGGTTATGGGTGCCCCTCAAACCCCTTGTTAACTACGTGGAAAAAATATAACACAACCCAACATTCTCCCACTTGTTGTTTTCTTTCCACAGGGGGCCACAAGAGAGCTTAGTCATTTTTCCAGCCCTGAAATGCCCATTGTCTCTCTACACCAAGAGAACTTCTCAAAGCTCACAGATTTTGTTAATGCATCTGCAGTATTCTTCAAAGTGTCCACCTTTACCAACAACACCTTTTTATCTTCTATCATATCCCTCACAAAGTGATACTGAACATCAATGCACTTTGTCTTTGAATGATATGCAGGGTTCTTTGCCAAGAAAATTGCACTTTGGCTGTCACAGTCTATCCTTATAGCTTCCTGTACTAACCCCATACTTGAACACAATCTCTACAACCAAACTACTTCCTTTCTTGCATGAGTGGCTGCCATGTATTCTGCCTCTGTAGTTAACAGTGCCACTCCAAATTGTTTCTTACTCATCCAACTGACTGCACCTCCAAATAGGTTAAACACATACCCAATTGTAGATCTTCTCTGATCCAGATCTCCAGCCTAGTCTGCATCAACAAAGCCATGAAAATCCAACACTCTGTCCAATCTTAGTCTTCCTTGGTAGCACAAACCATAATCACTAGTGCCACGCAAAACCCTGAAAACTCGCTTCACTGCTGTCCAGTGCTCCTTCCCTGGTTTTGACATAAACTTACTCAATACTCCCACTGCATGTGCAATGTCTGGTCTAGTACAAACCATTGCATACATCAGGCTACCGACTACACTTGCATATGGAACATGGGACATGTCCTCTTCCTCTTCTTGTGTCTTGGGACACTGTTCAGCAGATAACCTCACACCTACAGGAATAGGAACCTTCACCGGTTTACTATCCTGCATATTAAACCTCTGCAATATTGTCTTGACATACTTCCTCTGGTTTAACCAAAGCTTCCTCTTTGCCTGATCTCTTTTAATTTCCATGCCCAAAATATAGTTTGCAGCACCAAGATCTTTCATGTCGAATTTGGAGGACAATTGGGTCTTCAAATCCTGGATAACTTCTTTGTCATTTCCAACCAACAACATATCATCCACATACAAGACCATATAAATAACACGGTCACCAATTAATTTAAAATACACACAGTGATCTGCTTTGCTTCTGGTGAAGCCAAGTCCCCGTATAAATGTATCAAATTTCTGATACCACATCCTTGGTGACTGTTTTAACCCATATAGAGACTTCTTTAACTTACATACCAGTTCTTTCTTACCCTTCACTGCAAAGCCTTCAGGTTGCTTCATGTAGATCTCCTCTTCTAGATCCCCGTGAAGAAATGCTGTCTACACATCCATCTGTTCTACCTCAAAATCAAAAGAAGCAACAACAGATAAAAGTAATCTAATAGAAGTTACCCTGGCAACAGGAGAAAAAATATCACCAAAATCAATTCCCGACACCTGGGAATAACCTTTTGCTACCAACCGAGTTTTGTATTTCTCCACTTTTCCTTCTGCATTTGTCTTCTTTTTTAACACCCATTTGCTGCCAATGGGTTTCCTTCCAACCGGCAACTCCACCAGATCCCAAGCCTCATTTTTGTGCAAAGAAGCCATTTCATCAACCATGGCCTCTTTCACGAGTTTTCCATCCTCTGAATCCATTGCTTCCTTCACAGTTCTGGGATCATCATCAGTAACAGACAAAGCAAAATTTGAACAGAAAGCAGATGGACTATACCTTTCTGGCTGCCTTCTTTCTCGAACTAATCTTCTCACAGCCGGAGTTTGTGGCTCTTCATCTTTTGATTCCTCCTCTGCTGTAGAGTCTGATTCTTCTTCCTTTAGCTCAAACTCTATCTTCTCAGGTTCCTTTGGTTGGACTTCATGTTTAATAACATCTTTCACCTCTCTAAACACGACATCTCGGCTGTACATAACCTTCCTTGTTACCGGGTTCCAAAGCTTATAACCCTTTAAACCATCCTTATACCCAATAAAGATGCACTTTTTAGATTTACTATCCAACTTTGTTCTTTTCTCCTTTGGAACATGTACATATGCATCACATCCAAATACCCTCAGATGTGAAAGAGAGGGTTTCTTACCAGTCCATTCCTCTTGTGGAGTCTTATCCTCCAACATTAATGAAGGTGACCTGTTGACCAGGTAACATGCAGTATCCACCGCCTCTACCCAGAATTCTTGTCCTAACCCAACACCATTGAGCATGCTTCTTGCCCTTTCTGTCAATGTCTTGTTCATTCTTTTTGCGACTCCATTTTGCTGAGGTGTATATGGAGTAGTCTTTTGCCATGCTATACCACACTTCTTGCAGAATTCTTCAAATTCCTTACTGCAAAACTCTCCACCATTATCTGTCCTCAGCACCTTTATCTTCTTCTCTGTCTGGTTTTCCACAAGAGCCTTAAATTATTTAAACCTATCAAAGACTTCAGATTTCTTCTTAAGGAAATATATCCATGTATTCCTTGAGAAGTCATCTATAAATGATACATAGTACACAGACTTACCTAGTGATGGAGCCTTCACAGGTCCAAACACATCACTGTGCACAAGCTCTAATATATGTTTTGCCCTCTTACCACTAGAGGGGAAACTCACCCGATTCTACTTCCCGTATACACAATTTTCACAGAAATCAAAATCCAGAGAGCTATTACTCATACCTTCTACCATACCTTTACCATGAAGTATTCGAGGGCCCTTCTCTCTAATATGTCCAAGCCTTTGATGCCACAACATAGTCTTTTCTCTAGAGACTACTATATTTTTTGCTCCACTTTTAGGAACCATGGAACTGTTGCACCCATCAACAACAATGCTACCTTGCAGCTTGTACAGAGTTCCAATCTGAACTCCCCGCATCAATACCAGTGCTCCCCGAACCATCTTGCAGGTATCCTTCTCGAACACTGTTTTTACACCTGCATCATCCAACTTACTAACAGAAATCAGATTTCTGGCTAATGCAAGAATATACAGAACACCTGTAAGTTTTCTAACCCTTCCACCTTGCAGCTTCAACTTTACTTTTCCATGACCAATGATTCTAGCCTTCCTGTCATCCCCCAAGAAGACATCACCACCATCATATTTCTCATACTCACAGAACCACTCTCTATGGGGAGTGAAGTGAAAGGATGCACCTGAGTTAATCAACCATGCCTCATGATCTACATGTGTACTTGAAGAAGCCAAGTACACATCCCCACCTTCATCTGAGGTGGTTTTCGCCTCTGCAGAAAGAGCCTCATCAGATCCCTTTCCTTTGTCAGGAGCTTTAGATTTACAGTCCCTTTTGAAGTGGCCTTCATTTCCACATTTCCAGCACACCACCTTTATAGGTTTTTCTGGAGATTTAGATCTCCCTCTAGATTTAGATCTCCCATTCGATGACTTATTTTTGTTTATGTTCTGGGACCATCCTCATATAGACAAGGCATCACCATTTTGGCTCTCCATATTTTTCTGTCTCATATCCTCCGTTAGCAAGGCTGAGACTATTTCATCAAATACAGTAATAAATGCATTTAGATGCTCTGTCACCGAGTATCCATCTTTCATCCTCAGGTTATACAGCTTTTTCCGCAGGAACAGTTTATTCACCAGAGACTTAGATTGGTACAAAGTCCCTACCTTGTCCCACAAAGACTTTTCTGTAGCTTCCCCTGATACATTCAACAATACTGAATCTGAGACACACAATCGTATTGTGCTCTTTTCATTCCGATCCAACTTCTTCCATTCTTCATCGGACACTCCCATTGGTTTAGTACTTGGATCTACCGTGATCCACTAATCTTTATCCACCAACATATCCTCCATCTTGAGTTTCCACAACTCAAAACTCTGACCATTGAATTATTGATCTCTATCTTTCCAGTGCTCGCCATCTTCTTTCACCACCAGAATTGATCTCACAGATCTCCTAGTGAACAAGGTCTACCACATGCCCGAGCAAAACCCCTCAGCAACAAAGGCGTCCCCTTGAAGCCAAATCTGCTCTGATACCAAATGTAGGTTTTAACCCCGTACAAAAATTACCTGCATGTGAATTCTAAAACACAGAAAATAAATAATGTGAGAGCAGAACACATAAAACACATATACACAGAGATTTTCCCCTAGATCCCAAAATCAGGACTACCAGCTTGATTTTTCATTATGTTCCTTTCAATGTTATAATACATATTTATACATGCCAAAGCATCCAATACCATGGATTGAAAACCATCGCGTCCAATACCATGGACCGAAAATCATCATGTCCAAAAAACATGTGCGAAAACCATGCACAAAACTATAGGTGGGTTTGCCCAACCTAACATAGGGTCCAAAACCAAAATTTTCCAGGGCGCTGCCCTAGAACCCATAAAGTGGGGTTACGGGTGCCCCTCGAACCCCCTATTAACTATGTGGAAAGAATATAACACAACCCAACATGGGTGTTCGCCTTGTTGTGAAAATTAGTGAACACAAATCATTAGCTCATCAGTGAAAACAAAATATTATCATTTGTTATTTCCATGATGCATGATTAATATTCAACTATAAATCATCTTTTAACACCTAAACATTAATTTACTTAATTTTCTAAAAATCATTATGAGACCCCCTTGTGGGAACTTTGTTCATGGGTAGTCATGGACTGACATTACTTCTTTTGTGTGGGAACCCTTTGCCAAGTCGAGCCGACCCACCAACTCATCACACAGGCACCCTGGCGTGCCCAACATGCGACACCCCCATGAGCGCCCAGGCGCCCCGCCTTGTTTCACTCATCAATGACAACAAAATATTATAATTTTTTAGTACCATGTTTCATAATCAATCAATTATAAACTGACTTTTAACACCCAAACATTACTTTAGTCAATTTTATAAAAATCATTATGAGACCCCTTGGTGGGAACTCTATTCATGGGTAGTCATGGGCCAACCTTACTTCTTTTATGTGGGTGCCCCTTTCTGGTGAGCACCAGTATTGCAACAATAATGCTGCAACTCCTCAACTGCCTACTTTACTCTTATCAACCCGATAGTTTGTAACAAACTTGGAAGCGTCGGTGTTGTATGCACAAGTACTAGTTCTCATTGCAGGTGGTCACTTGGTCAGCCAGCACAAGATCACTAGGATCTTGAGCCAACTTCTATGGATTCTAGAAGAAGCTCTTATATGTGATGAAAGGAAAGAAAGATAGATGCTATTCTAACTGCAGAAAGGAGAAACACTGAAGTGTAAAGCAAACCTAGTGAACCCTAATTAACCAACTAATTCTACTTTTGCAGAAAGCGCTATGAAAACCATGAAAGGAATGCCATTACCTATTCAAGGAAGTAAACAACATCTAACTATGCTATTTCTGGAAGTAAATAATCAAAAGACATATTTTTGGATTTTTATGTATTTTTAGGTGAAATTGACATGCATGTAATTTATTGTGTGTGAATGTGGCAGCGAATAGGTGGTGTTGAAGGGTGGTTTTGGGACTTGAGAGGATGTAGGATGGTGTGGATGGGTCCTAGGAGGTCTCAGGTGGCATTCTGGAGGCTTTTCCCACACTCGGCCTTCAAAATAAAGCCTACAGGAAAATCTACAAGAGGACACAAGAAATCTACAGGAGGAAAATAGGGAATTTACAGGAGGCCTACAGGAGGAGGCTGAGAGCAGTTTCCACTGTTTTGAGGGTGTAAGAGTGGGTGAAAAACGTGGATAAAGGTTAGAATGAGGTGTTACGGTGCCTAAGGTCTACCATGAAACACCAAGAGAGAAAAAGATGATTGGGTTTGCTCAAGGAGAGAGGAAGAAGTTCTATGGAAAAATGCAGGAAACTAGGGCAAAATTGAGGTGAGATTTGGGAGACCTATAGGGCATTGATCAGATGGAGGGTGTGATTGCTGATAAGCTGGCCTACTGCTGGAAGATATTTGCTGCAAATAAACAAACATTTAACCAAGGAAATCAAGCAACAAGTGAAATGAATGCATTTAGGAAAAATAGAGTTTTGCATAAAAATGGTCTAAACTATGATCTATGAAAGGAAATGTTGTAGGAAAGGAAAGAATGAAAGAAGAATACCACAAATCAAGAAGTGAGCATGATGAAGAAGATCTAAAGCAAAGAAAAACTGGACTATTAACCTACTAAAAAGCTGCAAACACTACAATTCCTATGAAGGAGGAAAATCTGTGTTTTTGGGGCAGCAAGAGGATCTTTGCCTCAAATCATGGTCCCAAAGGGAGGAAGAGAGGTCAAGGCACTGTTGCTAGCCTTTTGAGTCTTTTCTAATCACTATTTAACCTGCTATAGAAAGCATAAATGGAAGAAAACTACTGAATCATAAAAAACAACCTATTCTTGATCATAAAAGAAATACATCTAACAACAACCTAATCTACAAACTGAAATAAAACATACAAATACAAGTAAAGAGGAGCTTGGCTGCTTGGATTGGGCCCTAACCCAAGAGCTTTAGCCCTTTGAGGTAACTCAATGCTAGCTCAAAAATGATTACATGAAACTGTCACAAAAAATAAGCTCGAAGTTTGAGCAGAGTTTACATAAGCAAAAATACAACAAAAATCCAACCCTAGTGAGGCCCTAGGCCCCTCTACTTATACAAATGAAGCTACCAATATCTTCCTTAAAATTAGGGAGGCTTGGCTCCCAAAACTCAAGATAATCATCAATCATCCTCCACTTGCTCGGCTGCCTTCTAGTGCATGATTCTGTTGCTTCTACTCTGAGCTGAATGAAGGGGAATTCAAAGTGAGGAGTAATAAATGAGGGGGATTCTCTCCTATAAGTCCTCTCTTTTGTCCACTTCAAGTTATTGCTACCATTTGTCCATTGGATCCTTGACTTTGACCTCGAAACTCATCAATAATCTGTGTTAAGTACATGTTAGACCACATGGCACAATAACTAACTCAACTCACTCTATAATCATAAATATAATCAAAAAATCATACAATAAGCTAAGAGAATGGTTGTGTTGACTAGGTTAGGAGGTAAAATGAGCCCATACAATTACCCATTTATGAGGCTCATCATCATCCCCCTACTGAAAGTGTTGCTCATCCTCTGAGAAACTTAGTCAATCTCCTCATCCTTTATGGCCCTGGTGGCCTCCTTAGCATCCTAGGCTTCTGATGTGGTCTGCTCTTCTTTGCCATAGAATCCTACCTTCCTGTCTATATCTTTCCACTGCTCCTCCTCTTCTTCTTCTCTCCTGCCTTCCAACATGCCTAACAGTAGTGGGGGACTCAGTTTGAGGCCAATATAATTGACCTTCAGCCTATGCATGGAGTGCTTGTATATTGGCACTCTTTTCAATGCCTCCTTTAGCTTCATGGGGGAATGGTATTCCCTGATCTGCAAACTGTTTGGTAAGGTGTTCCATCTCCTCATGCACGCATGCACACAGTCATCCCCAAGTATCCTTTGCATATCCTTAAAGTTTGCAATGGCTTGTGCTTGATTGGTGAGATATCTAGGGGAAATATGAGGGTCATTAGCAAGTAGGTTGTGTGTGCTGATGAGTGCCATAGGATTTGATGGCTCAGCTCTTATCATTAGTGGCTCATTCTGCTCCTTTACCATCAATATTTTTATTTCTTCTACCCTCAATTCTTCATGGTTCATCCATGAGGCCATGGCCATTAATTGCAGGTCCCCTAGCTTGGCATTGGGGTCCCACACATTCATGTCTGTGAGGGCCATGTTATGTAGGTAGAATTCTGCCATCTTTGCCTTATCCTTTGATGTGCTTTGGTCACACAGATCCATAAACTGCCTGTAATATTGGAAAGGCATTGTGCCTCTTTGTGCCAGAGTCTTTATCTGGAATTGTAACCATTGGTCCTTGAGATAGAGGCCATAGGATTTTGCTGGTGTTCTACATTGCAATGCCTCCATGGATAAGCTGGCCATGCATGCTAGCTGAGTCTCTTTCTCTTGCAGCTGCCTCCTTAACAATTCATTTTCAGTTTCAAGGTGGCTTCTTGTAATTGCTTCCCTGTCTCTGAGAGCACTCAACTCTTTGCCCATTTCTCTAAGTTTGTTTTCCATATGGCCAACATCCTCAACTCCTTTGGATTTGGCTATTTTCATCCACCTATGTGTTCTTATTCTTTCTTTCTCTAATTCAAAGAATAGTGGAATTGCAAATTTTTGTGGGATTATCCTTCCTCCCTCAAGTAGATTGTAATAGGAGGAAAGACTAGGCTGGGGATCAGGTTCTTGTAGCTTTTTTGCTTCCTCCTTTACCTGTGGCTATCCTTCCATCCTTTTCTCAAGCTTTTGGGTCTCTTGTAGTTTTGACAATGTCTCCTGTAGAACTGTCTGAGCCTCCTGTAGGACTATTTTTGGGTCCTGTAGTACTACCTTCTCCTTCCATGTGGAAGATCTAGGAGTCCCCCTTTCATATGTGATAGGTGTCTTGGAAGGGGATTCTTTCCCCTTGGTAGAGGGTGAATCTTCAACTGTAATTGGCATTTTTGAAGAGGGCTGAGGTTTGCTTGTTTTGATTCTTGTGCTCTTCCTAGCCCTGAAATACATGGAGGCCTGTCTTTTCCTCTTTTGCTTTGGCTTGATTGGTGTACTGAGGGTAGTGAGGGCAGCTGCTGCCTCCTTTTCTAGAGTCTCGGGGACTCTTCTCCTTGTTCTTCCTTTTCTGCCTCTTTTTCTCCTCCTTTTGTCTCTTTTTCTGTCTCTTCTTGCTCTGTTTCTTTAGCTCTCTCCTCCTCTATTTTAGTTTCTTCCTCCTTCCTTTCTTATTCTGCTAAGTCACCAGTGGCTTCACCTTCTCCCCCTTGCTGCTCTTCCTCCTCACTACTAGTAGGACTGACATCATAAGTTAAGGCCTTTATGTCATCCTCAGCTGTCATGTTTTAGAAAACTTCCCATGCTATAGGGAGTGTAAATGTATGGAGGGCTTCCTCCACTAGGATTTTGATTAACCCATGGTGAGCTAGCTGCTCTGAATTTCCTGCTTGAACCTTAGTGCTGGAGTCAATGAGGGACTGTAGGAGGAAGTAGGGGATACTGAGCTTCTGAGGTGCTGGAGTGTCCATGCCATACCTTAATTCATGGAGGATTCTAAAGTGATAACCATAGACAATGTTGTACCTCCCCTCACAAGAAATGTATTTGATTATTTGATAGCTAACCTCATCCCAAGGATATGGTATGCTAGCTCTTCTAATGCCATTTTTATCCTCTACAGGGGTTTCATTTTTTTGGAAAAAGTTTTTCTTGGAAACCTGACCAATTGGTTTATCATCCTTACTCTAAGGCAGCCCAAGAGGGAGGGTAGTGACCCTACTGATAAATTTAGGGGTTATCTCTAAAGGTGACAATGGCATGTGTTCTTGTGTGAGCGACCAAAGAGAGGGAAAATTCTTGGGCAATCTCCTCATCAAACCCTCAGAATTTCTCAAAAAGGTTCATCCAATTTGCTCTTGTGAATATGTCCACTACTTGGGGATGTGCATGGAGCCTCGTGGAGTTAGTGGGCTCCTTTCTCATAAACCCTCCTGTCATATTGTCTATACTCTTTTGGAAAACCAAATATGGAGGTGGAGACAATGAATTTTGAAAAACAGAAAAACAAAGGAGACTGTGTTTTTATTTTTAAATAAGAAGTTTTGTTTTTTTTTTTTGTTTTTTTTTTTATGTATTTTCTCCTCTCCTAAAGACTTATTTCCTCCTCAAATTGAAACCACTTCTTGCATATATTGATATTCAATAGGGGGCATGCATGAACCCTACCTCTTTAGACCAAAAATTGTGCTAAAACTCGTGTTTTCTCCCTTCAAAACAACTCACTGCCCCTCCTGTAGAAGCCTGTTGTCCCTCCTGTAGAATTCCTGTAGGTGCTTCTGCAGAACTTGTAGGTGCTCTGGTAGAAAATGCTGAGAGTAGGAATATGGGAGAGATCGATGGACGACGATGGTTACGAGTCTGTGAGGGCACAAAGAGACTACTGTAGTTGAGTTACGAGGAGAGAATGAAGGAAAAGGTGGTGAGAATGCTCGGGGAGGAGTACTTATTACCCTTTATGGATATTTCCGGTGATGAGGGGTGAGCTGGCAAGGTATACGTTGGCCATATTCAGACCATTGGTCCCCACCTACCTTGTCATCATGGCTTTTCCTTGTAATCATCTCCCATAATTGCATCAGAGTTCAAACTTCCTCCACTACCTGTCCTTGGCATCTTGGGTTGGAGTTGACTATGCGCACGTGTGGCTGACATCTCGGATGAGTGGAGTCAATTAGATGAAGGTGGCCAAGTTAACTGGCCACCTTTCCCTCGTTCAAGCTCAACCATCTTGTTGCTTTTGCATGACTTCTAATTACACAAATGCAAACAGAGGAGCGATTTAGTTACCTGTGATCCAAATGTATTTGCTGTGAGGTTCCGTGGCTCTCTCTGCTACATGCCTTTATTTCTTTTGATGCATGATGTCTGCTTGTTGATGTGTGGCTGTGTCTTGTGTAGGTTCTTCTCTGGCTGGGTCTGAGCTTCAGGTGCCTTCTCAACCTTCATGTGTGCATTCTCCTGCTGCTGGTGCTGGGTTTTGATGGGATCAACTGCTACAGGAATTCCTACAGGAGCTCCTGTAGCTGCTTCTCCCCTTGAAACTTCAGCTTCTTTCTGTGCTTGGAGCTTTGAGGATGATGCCAGAGGTGTAGATAAAGATGGAGAGGTAGTAGGTAGGCTTCAGGTGAGGTGGATGCTTCCTCTCTTATTTTTTGTTTTTGTTTTTTTTTTCTTTTACTAAAAAACTGTTTTTTTTTGTGTTTTTCTTGGACAGGAAGAAAAATGATGCTTGGGGTGTGATGTAGGCTTGGAAATGATGGCAAGGAGGTTTGAAGATTGTAGGAGGGATTATAGGTCCTTCATGAAGCTTTGTTGTCCCTTAAACTGCCTTTTGTAGCCACTTCTGGCTCTCTGTAATTCCTATAGGAGCCTTATGTAGAAAACACAGAGCCTCCTGTAGAAAACACAGTTTTTGAAAAAGAGGTACAATGGGGTGAAAGAAATGCCAAATATGATGGAGGAAGGTGTGGAGAAGGTGAGATGGATGTTGGTGTGAATGTCAGGGTCCCCTTGGCACCTTCTTCTGCTCCTTGTAGTCCTCCTGCAAACCTGCAATGCAACAAAAATTCATTTCTTTTCTCTTTTTTTTTGTTTTTTTTTTTTTTGTTTTTTGAAAAACAACTAGGGCGCCTCAGAGAGGTTTTCACCCTAATTGCCTACCCTGGGCACCTCCAAGGGAGTTTTTCACCCAGGGATCTTATTCTTTTTTCTCTTCTTTATTTGACATCACTGGGCTGCCTCAGAAGAGGTTTTCAACCCAATGATGGGACTCAAGTGCCTCATGGAGGTTTTCACTTGAGTCCTTATTATTTTTTTATTTTTTTTCTTCAGTGAGTGGGTGAAGTGGAAGCTAAGACATGCTCCACTACCATCATTGTTTTATTCAGACCTTCAATAAACTCTTGCTTGGAGAGGGGTTTCTTGTAGACTTTCAACCGATGTCCATTTACAAGCATGGGGATGGCTTCATCATCAATGGTTCTAATCAGAACTGAACCATTTTCATTACAATTATCCATAGTGTAGGGTCCCAGCCATCTTGTCCTCAACTTGCCTTTGAAATATTTGTATCTTAAATCATAGAGTAGTGCCCAATCTCCCTCTTGGAATCGATTCTCCTTGATATTTTTGTCATGCCATATCTTTCTCTGAAGCTGAACTACCTTTGTATGGAGAAGGGTTTGCAATATGTATTCATCCAATCCATTTAGCTGAAGTAATCTCTCCTTCTGTGCATAGCTGAGGTCTAGGTCCAATTGAGCTGCCATCCTTAATGTATTAAACTCAAATTCTATCGACAACAAAGCCTTCTTCCCATAGACTAGTTCATAGGGTGTGAATCCTGTGGTGGTCTTCAATATTGTCTTGTAGGCCCAAGTGGCCTCAACTAATCTGTCCGCCCAGTCTTTTTTGTTGCTGCTCACTACCTTGGTCAGGATCCCTTCCAATGCTCTGTTAGTGACCTCCACCTGCTCATTGGCTTGTGGATGGTAAGGGGTGTAAGTCTTGTGCTTGATTTTATGATGTGTGAGCAGGTCTGCCTTGATCTGTGACCAACTCTCTCGGATACCCAAACTTATAGAATATGTTTTCTCTCAAAAACTCAACTACTTTTTCCTTTGTCACTGCTTTGATTGGTTTTGTCTCTGCCCACTTTGTCAGGTAGTCAGTGCACACAATGATGTATTGTTTCTGCTTTGAAGGAGGGCTGATAGGACACACAAAGTCCATGCCCTACTTCTCAAATGGCTCAAAGGTCACTTGAGGTTGCATGGGCATCTCATCCTTTGGAGTAGGTTTCCCCATCCTCTGACACCGATCACACTGGCTGGTATATCTCCTCACATCCTAATGAAGAGTGGGCTTGTAGTAGCTTGCTTGCAATATTTTGAAGGCAGTTATTTTTGCTGCAAAATGACCTCCACAAGGCCTCTCATGATAGGTTAGGAGGATGTCAAAGACTTCCTCCTCCCTGACACATCTTCTCAAGATCTGATCTGGGCCGAGTTTGAAGAGATTGCCCCCAATCCAGGTGAAAGGGGCGCTTTTCCTTACTATCTTTCTCTTCTCTTTTGAGGACAGGTGTGGTGGGAACTGTGTTGAAACCAAGTAGTTTGCTATATCAGAAAACCATGGAGAGAGTACTGAGATAGAAAACAGAAGTTCATATGGCATTTGGTCATCCACCATTCCTTCTTCACCTGTAGGCAAATTTACTCTAGACAAAAATTCAACAACAACATTTTCTTTACTAGGCTTATCAATAATGGTCAAATCAAACTGCTGCAGTAAAAGCAACCATCTAATAATGTGAGAATTTACATCTGGTTTATTCATTAAATATCTAATTGTAGCATGATCAGTGTACAAAAAGGTTTGATAGCCTGTGATATAATTTCTGAATTTGTTTAAGGAATGCACGACAGCTAGGAGTTCCTTCTCGGTCACTGTATAGTTTAACTCTGCCTTTGACAAGTTCTTGCTTATAAAGTATATGGCATAAGGTAACTTTTCATCAATTTGTCCTAAGGCTGCTCCTATCACTTTGTTCTAGGCATATGTATGAATGTGAAATGGCATTGCCTAGTTTGGGCCTCTAAGAATTGGGGCAGTCACTAGCTTGCTCTTTAATGTATCTAGGGCTTCTTGACAATTTTCTGACCATATGAACTCAACATATTTGCCTAAGAGGCCAAACAAAGGAGAGGCTAGCTTGCTGAAATCTTTAATGAATCTCCTGTAATACCCAGCTAAGCCTAGGAAACTTCTGACATCTCTCACCTTTTGAGGAGGTGGGACCCTTTGGATGATGGAAATTTTGTTGGGGTCCACCTACAGGCCTTGTTGAGATATTGCATTACCTAACACTATCCCTTCAGTCATAAAAATTTCACAATTTTCCAGACTAAGGGATAGGTTCATCTCAATACACTTGTCTTGAACTTTTCCTAGGTTAGATAAAGCTTCCTGAAAGTCAGAACCATAAGGTGTAAAGTCATCTATGTATATCTCTACTGCATCATGAACTAATTCAGAAAATATACTAAATACCGCTCTTTGGAAAGTGGCTGGAGCATTGCACAAACCAAAAGGAAGGACCTGATATGAAAAGGTACCCCAAGGACAAGTGAAAGTAGTCTTCTCTTGGTCTTCTGGGCTGATTTGAATTTGATTGTACCTGCTAAACCCATTTAGGAAAGATAATTTTTTTTTCCTTGCCCGGCCGTCTAACACTTGATCTATGAAAGGTAAAGGAAAATGGTCATTTTTAGTGGCTTTGTTCAATTCCTGATAGTCAACATAGATTCTCCACTTACCATTTCTCTTTGGCACTAGCACCAAAGGAGAGACCCATTCACTGTCAGAGTTGGGATAGATGAATCCTGCATCAAGCAATTTCTGCAGTTCTTCCTTAACAATATCTTTAAGTGCTGGATTTATCCTCCTTTGAGGCTACTTGACTGGTTTGCAATCTTCCTTGATGTATATATGATGAGTACATACTAAAGGGTGCACTCCCTTCATCTCCTTATAACTCCAGGTGAAATGTTTTCTCAGTAGGCTGTACAGTTCCTTCTCCTGGGAAGCGGATAGGGATGGATTTATTTTCAAGGTTCTTTCTGGGCCAAACTCTATATTCTTAACATGGAGAGAAGTAGGATTGGCCACACAAAGATCAGTTGAG
The DNA here is from genome assembly GCA_031772625.1 of Pinus tabuliformis. Taxonomy (NCBI): domain Eukaryota; kingdom Viridiplantae; phylum Streptophyta; class Pinopsida; order Pinales; family Pinaceae; genus Pinus; species Pinus tabuliformis. Next base: position 699,012,276 of record CM062808.1, on the reverse strand, counting down.
GGGTTGTTTTGGGTTTCTCTTATTATGTCTTCTAATGGTGATACACTGGGAGGCGGATTCTGAATCAAATTTTCAATCATATCATCCTCATCTTGTTGTTTTCCCCCCATGGCGATTTCTAATCCACAAAGTGGTGCAGAATAAACTTCATCATGTTCCTCCTCCAACCAGAGAGGTAAGTCATGTTCTAGCAAGGGTTGGGCAAGAGGATATAGGATTAACTGCTTGGACATGTGCCCATTCTTTATGGTCATGTTCCCAACTCGACAATTGATGTAGGCATCGGCTGTAGCCAAGCAGGGTCTTACCAGAATGAGAGGATACCCAGTGAGATTTTCCTTTGGCTGGAGAACTAAGAAATCAGTAGGGTACTCCCAAGAATCAATGGAGACCATCACATCTTCCACAATCCCTTAGGGGTCACGGTGGAGCGATCTGCTAGTTGTAGCACGGTCATGGTCTTCCTCAAGGAACCCTGGAGGTTAAGTTTCAGCATTGTGTCCTTTGTCATCACATTAATGGCATCTACCAGATCAATCAAGGTATGTGGGATCATGGTGCCATTGATGTGGACATTGACTACTGGGCTTCCAGGGTACAGATATTTTGGATAGATTACCTGCCCTAACATCAGGTCAGACAGTTGTCCTATGACATTGATGGTTGGGGTATCTCTCTTGCACCCTCCTGGATACCTAAAGCACTTCTTTTTGATCAACCTATTGTAGATAGGCACATCTTTTATGGCTTGGAGAAGTGGTATCTTTACACATAAATGTTTCAATTCTCCCAGGAGTTCAGTCTCTTCTGGGGTAGGCTGGATTGTCGTGGATAGTCTCTCAGGAAAGGGTGGATTTGCTTTAGGTTCGCTTTCCTCTTTATCTTCCTCAACTTCCCTAGGTGGAGGCTGGCTATCTGGGAGGACTTCCCAAATCTCAAGTTAATTCCTTGAATCTCCACAACATAAGTTGGGCATGATGGTTCCCCACTATACACTTGTTGAGCATGTCTATTGTTTGGGTTCCAATTTGGCTGGGTAGGCATTTGGAGTTGCTTTTGTGGAGCAGGAGGTAACGGTTGTGGTTGGGCAGGTGGTGGAGGCAAAAGAGCAGGAAGAGAGTTATATTGGGGCCTCCCCCCTAATGATATGCATTCCACTGAGGTTGCAGCTAAGCATAGGATTGAAATGAATGGGTGGTTTGTTGGGCATGATATTGAGATGTGAAGGACCAAGGAGGTGGTGTGGAACAGGAAGGATGAGCAGAGGGACCCCAAGAAGGTATTGAAGTGACTTGGTTCAGGTTGTAGTATGCCTGAGATGTCCCTTGCATCCCCTGTTGGTATGGTCTAGGTCCATGCGGCCTTCTTTGGTTTATGTAATAGAGTTGTTCAGTGACTCCCTCAGCCCCTTGATATACAACTTTAAGTCCAAGCAAGGAAGGGCACTTATCTGTAGAATGATTCTCTTCACAGACTGAACAAACCTTTATAGAGTTCAATGGGCATTCATTCCTAGGATGCTTCCTTGTGCATCTAGGGCAAAAAATGGCCAAAGCCCTCTCTGCTTCCTCTCATTTCCTTTTGATATGTGAGGTGTCCATTTGCATGGCAAGAGTCTACAACATCTCACTCTTGAAGTTTTCCAACATGTTTCCAATTTCTCCTTTAATGGATGAGTTAGAGGAAGAGGTACTGGCTATGGGTTGACTGCCCCTACCTTTCTTTCTAGCTGCTCTAGAATGGTTTTTAAAAATAGTCTTTATGTCTTCATAGGATAGTTGGTAGATGTCTCCCCCAGCCAGTAGATGGAGGGTGTCTAAAAGATCTTCCCGAATTCCCCTAAGCGCGACCAACTTCAGAAACTCAGGGTCAAGTGCACACCCAACCCTTTTGTAACTGAGATGGAACCTCTCTTCATAGTCTTCTAGGGACTCATCACTTCCTATGGTCATTCAGAAGATTTCTTCTTTAATATATTTTGACCTACAATAGTCTCGATACTTGTTGTTAAAGGATTGCTGCATCTGAGCCCAAGTTGTGATGCTATTGCCAGTTAATCCCATGAACTAGCGCAATGTTGCATCCTTTAGAGTAGAAGGGAACACTGTCAACTTTTGCTCATCTTCTGCATAGTCATAAGTTCGACAGATGACAACAAACTCAAACAAGAAGGTGTCAGGATCTTCTGTAGTTAGAACATGGAAATGAGGTAGGGCAGAAGGGCTTATATTCTTCATTTTGATGTCCCCATTGGTCTCCCAAATGGGAAAGGTACCCTCTATTCTCTCTCCATTCCCCCTAACATTTCTGTTTTCAGCCATTGGCTCCAAAGGAATGTTTTCTTCTTCTTCTTCCCCTATAGGTTCTTCAAAAACATCTGGCTGTTCACCTAAGGGTTCTTCTTGATCACAACCATTGAAGAAGAGAGAAGGTTGGCTGTGTGAAGTAGTGGGGGTATTGGGCAAAACTTTTCCTGAGTTATATCTATTCCTACGAGGCATGAAAGGAAATATTTTTGGTTGGGTTTTGTTTCTTTTTTCCCACATTGATAGTACCTGAAAAACTGAAATTGATTGAACAAAAAAAATTGCAACTAACTGAATGAACTTGCTGAAATGGAAATTTGCAGAAATGAAAAGGAAAGCAAGGAAATGCAGAACTTGAAAGGAAAAGAAATGACTAGTCTACTTTTGCTGAAATGAACTATTAACAGAATGTTGCAATAGAAAATAGAAGAAAGAAGTAATCACAGAATAATATGATGCTTCCTCGACAACGACACCAAAAAAGTGGTGAGCACCAGTATTGCATCAATAATGTTGTAACTCTTGGGTTGCCTACTTTACGCTTATCAACCCGGTAGTTCGTAACAAACTTGGAAGTGTCGGTGTTGTATGCACAAGTACTAGTTCTCACTACAGGTTGTCACTTGGTCAGCCGGTGCAAGATCACTAGGAGCTCAAGCCAACTTCTATGGATTCCAGAAGAAGCTCTTATATGTGATGAAATGAAAGAAAGATAGATGTTATTCTAACTGCAGAAAGGAGAAAGACTGAAGTGTAAAGCAAACCTAGTGAACCCTATTTAACCAACTAATGCTACTTTTGCAGAAAGCACTATGAAAACCATGAAAGGAATGCCATTACCTATTCAAGGAAGTAAAAAACATATAACTATGATATTTCTGGAAGTAAATAAGCAAAAGGCATATTTTTGGATTTTTATGTATTTTTAGGTGAAATTGACATGCATGCAATTTATTGTGTGTGAATGTGGCAGCGAATAGGTGGTGTTGAAGGGAGGTTTTGGGACTTGAGAGGGTGTAGGATGGTGTGGATGTGTCATAGGAGGTCTCAGGTGGCCTTCTAGAGGCTTTTTCCACACTCGGCCTTCAAAAGAAAGCCTACAAGAAAATCTACAGGAGGAAAACAGGGAATCTACATGAGGCCTATAGGAGGAGGCCGAGAGTAGTTTCCACTGTTTTGAGGGTGTGATAGTGGGTGAAAAATGTGGATAAAGGTTGGAATGAGGTGTTATGGCACCTAATGTCTACCATGAATCACCAAGAGAGAAAAATATGATTGGGTTTTCTCAAGGAGAAAGGAAGAAGTTCTATGGAAAAATGCAAGAAACTAGGGCAGAATTGAGGTGAGATTTGGGAGACCTATAGGGCATGGATTAGATGGAGGGTGTGATTGCTGATAAGCTAGCATACTACTGGAAGAGATCTGCTACAAATAAACAGACATTTAACCAAGGAAATCAAGCAACAAGTGAAATGAATGCATTTAGGAAAAACAAAGTTTTGCATAAAAATGGTCTAAACTATGATCTATGAAAGGAAATGCTAAGAAATGATGTAGGAAAGGAAAGAATGAAAGAAGACTACTACAAATAAAGAAGTGAGCATGATGAAGAAGATCTAAAGCAAAGCAAAGCTGGACTATTAACCTACTAAAAAGCTACAAACACTAGAAGTCCTATGAAGGAGGAAAATCTGTGTTTTTGGGGCAGCAAGAGGGTCTTTGCCTCAAATCATGGTCCCAAAGGGAGGAAGATAGGCCAAGGCACTATTTCTAGCCTTTTGAGTCTTTTCTGATCAATGTTTAACCTGTTATAGAAAGCACAAATGGAAGAAAACTACTGAATCATAAAAAACAACCTATTCTTGATCATAAAAGAAATACATCTAACAACAAACTAATCTACAAACTAAAATAATACATACAAATAAAAGTAAAGAGGAGCTTGGCTGCTTGGATTGGGCCCTAACCCAAGAGCTTTAGCCCTCTGAGGTAGCTCAGTGCTAGCTCAAAAAGGATTCCATCTTTATTATCAAAACAATAACAAGATTACATGAAACTGTCACAAAAAACAAGCTTGAAGTTTGAGCAGAGTTTACATAAGAAAAAATCAAACAAAAATCCAACCCTAGTGAGGCCCTAGGCCCCTCTACTTATACAAATGAAGCTACCAACAGCTTCCTTAAAATCAGGGAGGCTTGGCTCCCAAAACTCGAGATAATCATCAGTCATCCTCCACTTGCTCGATTGCCTTCTAGTGCATGATTCGACCGCTTCTACTCCGAGCTGAATGAAGGGGAATTCGAAGTGAGGAGTAATAAATGAGGGGGATTCCATCCTATAAGTCCTCTCCTTTTTCCACTTCGAGTTATTGCTGCCATTTGTCCATTGGATCCTTGACTTTGACCTCGAAACTCATCAATAATCTGCATTAAGTACATGTTAGACCACATGGCACAATAACTAACTCAACTCACTCTGTAAACATAAATATAATCAGAAAATCATACAATAAGCTAAGAGATGGTTGTGTTGACTAGGTTAGGAGGTAAAATGAGCCCATATAATTACCCATTTATGAGGCTCATCACTTTCCAAGTCAGGTCAACCCACCAACTCGTCGCACGAGCACCCTTATCGGGTGGACATCTTGGTGTGCCCAGCTCGTGATGCCCCCAGGGATACTTGAGTGCTCCGCCTTCATGCGGGTGTGTCTAAGGTGCATTCATTCATCTTGCAGTGCAAATTAATCAACAAAAATCATTAACTCATCAATGAAAACAAAATTTTATCATTTGTTAGTACTTCCATGTTGCATAATCAATCGATTATAAACTGACTGTTAACACCTAAAGATTAATTTAGTCAATTTTCTAAAAATCATTATAATACACCCTAGTGGGAACTCAATTCATGGACAATCATGGGTCAACCTTTCTTCGCATGTCTACTCGACCTCCATGCCGCTTCCTTCATCCGTCACCGAACTCATCTAGTACGTCTTCTTAACGAACCATTAAAGTGAAAATAGGAAATTATGGTATAAACGTAAATGAGATTCTCTTCATTTCAAGAATAATATATTCTCTACTTAACAAGGCCAACCACGTGAAGGTGGAAGCTCATATGGCCTCTGTCCCCCCTTACATCACTCTCAGTTCCTTATACCCAATCTATATACTATAATAGATTTGAAAGAAACATAATAATATTCAAACATAAAAACTAGGAAAATAAAAATCTAAGGTGAATGAAATAGAACAAACCAACTGAAAACATATAAATACATACCTCATACTTTTCAACATTTTGATATCATTAATATTCTTCCTCATCCATCTCATCATTTATATCATCCAGTTCAGAATTCATGTACAAAGGATTCACCATATGAGCATCAGCATCATCATCATTGTCATCTGGAACATGCTCTTCTACATTTGATTCAACTTATTCAAGTACTTCGCTCGACACAATGCCAATATCATATAGTTCATCCAAATTAACATTGTCTTGATTAACATATATTCCTTGAACTTCTTCGACATCTTTGTCTAACACTGCATGAACCCCCTGCTCCTCTACATCATCTTCTTCTGCTACATTATACTTTATGGGCCTTCCTCTGGGATCATATCTAACAACATATGACCAACCTACTTTACCTGGAACATCTACATAAAATACTTGTTCACATTGGCTTGGAAGAACACAATGCTATGATATTGGCTCAATATTCCTGATATCAACCATGGTAAATATGTTAGCATGCTTAATAACACTTCTATTAGGGCCACATTCATGGATTCGTAGCCTAAACCATTTCACATCGAACAAAACTATTTTGAAGGATTCAAATTCACACTCAATTATATCATGCAGATACCCATAATATCGATTCTCAGAGAGTTTTGGATGTATTTCACCTCTAGAGGAAACATTTATAACTTGAAATACTGCATTTATCCCACTATCATAAGTTTTCATATTTTCATCCAACCTGTTTGTTAGCACCTAAATCTGCCTTAGGCTGAAGGAAGGCAAAAATGAGGGTAACCACAAACCACGCTCAGTCTGGTAGCTAGCCCTACCAGAGCAGGAGAGGGCTCTCTTCGAGTCACGCTCAGTGAATGGATAAGCAAAAATGGTCTGAGATGACTTACAATGCAATATTTACCTTAGGTTAGTAAGTGAAAAAGGATTTTGGAAAAGATTTTCAAAGTGATTGAACTTTTGAGATGTATATGGGACTGGCGCTTATCAAAGAACAGAGAATTGAGAATGAAGGCACAGATTATTCCGTGAGGCAAGGTAGGCGGGAAGCGCAGAAATTTTAACTTAAGGTGATGCGAAATGGAAAGATTGCCGAAGATAGTGAAAAGGGCATGGTCGCATGAATCCTTTTCAACAAAAGAATAACATTGCACATGAAATTTTCCCATAGGCAGAGTAATATAAATTGAATTCTACCTAATCTCACTTAGAAAATTTCACTGAAATGAAACATGAAATGAATCATGAAACATAACAAGATACATATGGAACATAAGAACACATTTGCTACACTCACAACCACAAGAATCTCATGAAACAGAGCCGCTGCCTTTCATTAACTCTCTGTAAAAAATACACAGTGCAGAAACAGAGTTTCTTTCCCACAGTCTCTCAGAAGTTACAAGCCAGCAAACCCTTTGCAAATAACTTGCTTACAATATATAGAAAGTGTATAGAAGAGATGGAACACCCAGGGGTTGGTAAGTTACTCAAATCATTTCGAAAAGGAGATGGAGAGCCAACCATCAGCTACAAGTGCAACGCTTTCAAGCATGCCATTTGGCATGGTGTGACCCTTTGTATTTTTTTGCCACTTGGATAGATGCCCACTTGGAGAGAAAATTCTTTAAAAGGCGCCCTTGGTGCCAAAAAACCGAAGAGTAGATGACCGGGCCCACTTGGAGAAGTTGCAACCTGAAATTTCGTGAAATGGGAGCATTTTGGCCATTTTTTCCCCTGTGCGCCGTGCCAAATTCCCTGTGCGTCGTGCCACTTTGGAGCCTGTTTTGGGGCACTTGCAGGTGTCCAAAATGTGCCCAAGTGGGCTTGTTGGAAAGCCTGTCCTGTCTACTTTCCAACCCAACTAAAATTTCTGAATTTGAAGCTCATTTGCCCCTCTAAAACTTCATTCTCCCAAGACTGCTTTCTGTGTGTCAAAAAAGTGGTAGAGAGGCCATTTTTGGGTGTTTTTTGGACCTTTAGGAGACCCAAAACTTGTCAAAATTTCTTGCATGGACACCAGTAGACGTATTTTTCGATGCTGAATCCGAATATGCAAGCTGTTCCTCGATTGGAGCGCTAGAATTTTAGCGTCGCGCCAGTGGCGCGGCGCACAGGGAGGAATTTCTTGTTTTGTGCCCAAAAAATTTGCCTGTGACCAAAATTTGCCCAAATTTTTTGAAATTTGGGTTGGAGGTTCCCTATGAAGTGCTTTGCTATCCCAAGGAAGCCTCATCCAAGATTCGAAGCTGATCTTTCTCCTTTGCCTCCTTTGCCTCTTTTTCCTCTTTTCTCGCTTTGCTCAATTTTGCCTTAAGGCTCCTGATTCTTGCTTTGGAACTCATGTTGCGGGCCTGGTAGTGATGAGTCAAGTGCCTCATCATGTCTTTCTTCCTATTTTCTTTGTCCAACAGCCTCTCCAAATGCATGTTGACTTTCTCAAGGTTGGACTCCCAGTCTTCATTGATTTCTTGCTCTAAAAAGGTGAGCGGAACCCTTCTTCTTTGAGAAACTTGGCGCTGCTCACGGATGTTCTGCAACTCCATGATCGTCTGTTGGTCTTCAAGTTGTTTGTTTCTCCGCTCCAGGTAGTTCATGTTCCACTTGGCCCTTTCTAGATCAATGGTCAAGTCTTCAATCTCTGATTGCTGCTCCTTGATGATCTCTATAAGCTCCTCATTGGTGGGTTCTGCATCTGGCTCATCATCCTGGAGGAGAACAAACTCGGTCTCTTGCTCACCTGATGGCCCTTCCTCCTGCACTAGCTCCTTGCCCTTACCCTGCTCCTGTGATGTTGATGGCGGAAGCGAGGCCCCTTCCACCCCGGGTGGAGATAACACTCGCTTTGCTGCTGCAAACAATGGTCTGGTGCCTTTCGGATAGCCTCTCTAATATGTGATGAAAACTGGCATGGTGGCAGTCTCATGACTCTCAAACTGATGTGAAGGACTTCCAATCTCACGCTCAAACTGATATGAAGGACCTCGCAGCACATGCTCAGCCTGATGTGAAGGACCTCCCACCTCATGTTTTGCCTATGATATCACCGGTGGCACGCTGAAGAAATCACGAGAAATGAAGTCCTCCCAAGCTATACCCTGTAATCCCAACTGATGGTCCACCAAAATCCGAATGAGAGAAAAATGATAGACATTGTTTAGCTGCTGTCGTGGGGTCTTGCGCTGCATGAAGTTTTTCATCTTCTCCATGTTGTTGTAGATGAAAAATGGGAGGCTCATCATCTTTACCCTGGTGAAGTGCATGAGCAAGCGGATGTGATAGGAATAAAGGCGAGAAAACCTCCCCTTGCAACTGAAATAATTCATGATCAATCTCATGAGTGGGGCATACTCTTCCCTCAAAAATCTGAATGGAAAAACTCTAGTGAGCTGGCTCAAGCAGCTGTTCTTGATATAAGGCTCATAGTGATGCCTCTCCACTTTCTTCTTCTTATGCCACTGCTCTCCAACGTTAGGTATCCCTGTTGCCATTGATATAGCTTTCGGTGTCACGGTGAAAGTGACCCCAGCCAGGACAGATTGGACTCCCTGTAGATGAAGTGCAAAAAGGTGGGCCAACTCATGATGTACTCTGACATTTGCCACCCTTTGGCAAAATTCATAACATGCCAAGTGCTGGAAACAAGACATGGCAAGTGGGCATGCCTGTAGCTCTGTGAGGGTGTTGGGCTCGTCTCTGAGATGTCTGCCACTCTGGTGATGTCTCCTATGGGCCCTCTCTCTTGAAGATGTGTCACTGTGTGTATCCCCCTCATAATTTGATGAATTTTCTGATGCCATCACTGCTGCTGATACCCTGCGTTTAATGCTGACCTTTGAATCCAATGACACTAATGAATGCTCTGAAAATCTGTTACCAAGGGTAAAATAAAACAGGGGAGTGTTAGGAGGGAAATGATGAAAAGGGGAATAGGGGTTTAAAGGAGAAATTTATCAGGGATTTGGGAGTGTTTTGGGTATGGTTTTGATGGGGTAGGGTTTGGGATTTTTTGTGCTATAGGGATAAAGGGGACAAATAGATATGATTGCAATATAGCTAGGGTGATGGTAAGGGGAAAATGCTACAGGGAAATTAGTTGATCAAGGTAGGATGAGAGCTTATTTAGCAATTGTATTACTGTAGAAAAAACCCTAGCTTTTTGTCCTCCTTTATGTCATTTTTGGGTTTGGTTAAAAAAAATTTGCTTTTGATTTCATGGTCACCAAAACATATTTTTCCTTGAGTTAAGGATCAATGGTTAAAATATTTATGGGCACTTTTGCAATGTTGAGAGCCAATTTACAAAAATTTGGGAGATTTGGTGCTTTTTTAGGCTCACAGGCCTGTGCGCCGCGCGCTTTGCCCAGTGCGCCGCGCGCCGGGTATGCGTCGCGCCAGTGCAATGTTGACACTGTGGCCGGGCTCCCAGTGTGCTGTGTGCCCTGAGTGCATTGCGCCACCTTGGGTGTGCGCCACGCACTGTGGATTTCACCCGAATTTGCTTGAAAAACAGGGGGAGGGGCTTAGTGGAGTTTTCTAGGGGGTTTGCTTGGGAGACAAGGAGGAATGGAGGTGAAAATGATGAGGAGTGAGGGGACAAGGGGAGGAAAGTGACCTTGGTGCTAATCATTACAATCTGGCAACCCCATCAATCGTTTTTCTTGTTGCTTTTTCCATGGAAGGCCATTGTGCTTTTGGATACCTTTCGAACATCTTACAAATAGCTAAACATTGATCAAATTGATGGAGAAGAGGTGTCATAAGGCCTACCTCGTGATTTGATAGCTTTCACAAAGATTTGAAACGGTTTGGCATTGTTTTTATGCCCCTGGCTGTGTGCGTCGCGCGCCAAGCCCAGTGCACCGCGCGCCCTGAGTGCGGCGCGCCCTTGGGGATTTTTCACTACGGGATGGCTGCCAATGCGTCGCGTCTTCTGTGTGTGCCGCGCTCCCTGGTGTGTGTGCTGCGCCCTGTGGTAACCGACTCTCCTTCACTCAAACCCTCATGAATTTGCTCTCTCAACTTTCTAATTTCTCTCCAAGCTTGCCAAAGCACAAATGGTTTTTGTTTTGGGAAAAAACAAGCATATATAGGCTTTGGGAGAGTTGGGTTTAATTTTTTCCTCTTTGAAGACCCACTTTCTAATGTTTGAGTTTTGCACTTTTCATTGACTTTTAAGACACTCTGTTTTTCCTTTTTTCTTTGAAATTTTGGCTCTCATGATAAAATTTTCGACATTTATTTGCGGTGACTGTGTGACTGGGGCATCTAGCTTTGAAATCCATGACTGCATCTGAAAATGTCAACTATCGATTTTTGGAAAATTTTGTCATAGTTGACCTTGTTTGACTTTTCTTCAAAACAGAGTTTTGAAGAAGAGTCGATGTCTCTTTCGGTGATGATGAAGCTTCCTGAATTGTAGCTGTATAAGGTCTCCATCTAGTCTGCATGGCTTGCTTTGGATATGTTTTTCAAGGATCACATTGATGATTTCCTAGACCCAACAATAAAAGTGACTCTATCCTGTAATATGGCCAGACCTTGACTATCATGAAATTTCAGTGATTATGTACAAAGACCTGAACCGGCAGGGGCCAGAGATGAGGGAAAATGACCAGCATGATTATCTCCGTCAGATCATGGCATGTCCCTAGCGAAATGCAGCTGAGTGGATGGAGCGGGACACCTAAAATTTGAAATGCACAAAGAGCTTTGATCTCTGACGGAGGGCTGACCAGACCGACTCTAACATTGGCTCCAATGGGGGATGCTAGCTCCTTGGAGGTGCCAAGAACAATAGATCTCTGGAGGAGCTAGACAGTGCCTCTGGGACCATTGGGCTATGGATTCATCATTTTAATAAACATCATAGACTCTTACTTATTTATAAAACTGGAATAACCAAGAAATTGACTCAAACTTGACAATTGGAATAACTCAAAAACTGAATTTACATACTGAAAAGAAATTGAAATAAAAATGGTATTTACAATGACAGTGGAAGCAGCGTTAATAGATCAATAATGATACTGCTTGAGCAGCCAACCATTGATCGGCCCTCCCGGACAGTCTTCCCCTTTCATTTCTTTAAGAAGAAAGGCATTTTGACCCTTGTATGCTGCAATCTTGAAAGGACCTTTCCATAGATTTTCGAACTTTCCGTGCTTGCCTTTCTCCTCATTTCTTGCATCCCACTTCAGCACCACATCATCCAACTAAAATTTATCTGCTTTTGCTTTTATGTCATAGATTTTCTTTATCTTCTCCTGTAACTTGGATGTGTTTTTGAAAACTTCCTCTCTTGTTTGCTGTAAGTGGATCATTTGATTCAGCTTTCTCTGCATGGGATCTTCCTCACTGCCGGAGTCCTGAAGAAGTTTGACCACCGGGGCAGCAAGGGAAGCGGGAAATACTGTGTCCACTCCATAAACCAGCTCAAACAGTGACATACCAATAGACTTTTTCTGACTGATTCGATCTGCCCAAAGTGCATGAACCAACCTCTTGTTCCAGCTCTTCTTATTAATTTCCAGCAGCTTCTTGATGATGTTGACCAAAGATTTATTCGAAGATTCCGCCAATCCATTGCCTTGCGGATGATAGGCAGTTGAATGACCCAAAATTATGTGATATTTGTGACAAAATTCTACCATCCTTTTCGATTTAAAAGCTACTGCATTATCTGTAGAAATTTTGAATAATTTAACACATATTCAATGGAGATTATCCTGATCATGTACTAATGCAGAAAACATACACAATACATAAGCTCCTCTACGTTGATCAAGAATATAGCAGCATCAATAACAATAAAACATCAAGAGAATTCACACATTAACACAGTATGTATCACGGGGAAAGCATCTCGCTAAAAACCCCACACTATCTGTATATTAATGATTGAGTCATGTAACATTACACAGCATAATACTTCTCACAAGTATCTCCACCTCTGTTACACACAATACAGCTCAGATCTGATCTCCAAATCTCTTCCACTGCTTGCCTGCCTCCACTGCTCAATACCTGCTCAAGAACTGATGAGAATTGCTTCCCAAACTCGATTTTCACCTGCAAAATAGTCACTCACTCTTTGTGGACGTGAGCAAAGGCTAAAATGCGGGCCAAATACGTGAGAAAACTCATTGGCATACTCAATCCTTTGATTGTGCAAGATCTGGTGCACAACTATAGTCACAACTGATAGCAATCTGATTCTCTACCACCTGTCCCTGTTGAACTGAACATGCACTGACATGCAACTGAGTTAACTGATGTATTCTTTAGTTGTATTATGAGTTAATAATTAGTTTAACAACTCATCATTAGTCTATCTGCAGTTAGACTAACTACAACCAGTTTAACTAAGTTAAACTGAACACAACTCCATCAACTGTACCTCCAGTCCACTAAACTCAACTCACTTGAGTTCTAACTGAAGTCATGCATGCAACAACTCAACTGACTCATAAGAAAAACGAATTTCCTTCTGACAGCTGCATGTGCCACTTCCGTAGCTCAAACTGAAGTGCTCCAAGAGAATAAGATTAAGTTTATAGTCCAAATATTATTGTGAGATAATAATATTTGACTTTTCTATTTTTGACAGCCAGTCTAAAAATAGACTTGATCACTCACACTGTGATCACTCACACTTTCATCAAAAATAGAAGTCCATCTATTTTCCCAACTTGATCAATCATCCATAAACATAGACATGATCCATATGTCTAAAAATAGACATAGTCTAAAAATAGACTTGCGCCAAAAATAGCCTGCGGGCCCACTTAGTGAAGGCGACTCTTTTCACTAAGCTCCATCATCTTGTTGCAATCTCAACACTCCCTCTCGACAAGATATGGATTATCAGCAACCCCTATCCTGCCTCGGTGGTACTCGAATTTGCTCCTGGTGAGAGCCTTCATCAGAATATCAGCATCCTGATCCTCCGTTGGAATGTACGAAAGTAACATGATCCTCCGCTGCACACAATCTCTGATATGATGGTACCTGATGTCAATATGTTTAGATCTATCATGAAATACAGGATTAGCCGAGAGTTTAATGCAACTCTGGTTATCACAGTAAATCACAGTAGGATCCAAATGAGAACCGAACAAACCAACCAGGATCTTCCTCATCCATATAGCCTCGCATGCAGCCAAACTTGCTGCCATATACTCGGCCTCCGCTGAACTGAATGCCACAGATCTCTGCTTCCTGCTGTACCAAGAAACTGCTGTCGATCCGATACTGAAGACCCCTCCTGATGTGCTCTTTCTGTCTGTTGGGCTCCCTGCCCAATCTGCATCCGTGAAGCCACATAGCTTCACCTCATCCTCCTGTCTGTACCACAAACCATATCCTGATGTGCCTCTCAAGTAGCGCAATACATGCTTGCCCGCCTTCCAGAAGAGCTTGGTAGGCTTAACCATAGCTTGTGAAAGCTGGTTAACTGCATAGCATATATCAGGTCGTGTATTGACCAAATACATCAGCGACCCCACCAACTGTCGATAAACAGTGGCATCCACTTCTTCTCCCGAAGTGGCATCCTCCTTCCTCCAACCTCCAGGAAGAGGAGTATCAACAGGCTTGCAGCCATGCATGTTGAACTTCTCCAGTATCTCCCGAGCATACTTGCCCTGAGAAACAAACAGTCCACCACTGCGCTACCATATTTCCAATCCTAGGAAATAGTGAAGGAGGCCCAAATCCTTCATCTCAAACTCTGTAGCAAGATCCTTCTTGCATGACAGTATCAACAGCTCATCACCCGTTAGAATCAAATCATCAACATACAGTACAATGATAAGCAACTTACCCTCCACCACAATCTGGTATAGGTTCGGATCCGCCTCGCTCTTGGAGAATCCAAGTCCTGTGAAATAGCTGTCTATCCGTGTGTACCAAGCACGTGGTGCTTGCTTCAACCCATACAGCACTCTCTTGAGCCTGCACACATGCGACTCACTGCTGAAGACTTCAAAGCCTTCGGGTTGCTCAATGTACACCTCCTCCTCAATGACTCCGTTGAGGAACGCAGTCTTCACATCCATCTGATGAATGTGCCATCCCATCTGCGCTGAGAGAGCAAGAATCGTCCGTATGGAAGAATACCTTGCGACAGGTGCAAAGGTCTCCTCATAATCGATCCCCTCAATCTGTGAAAAGCCTCGGGCAACAAATCTTGCCTTGTACTTCTCCACACTCCCGTCAGCTGCCTGCTTAACTTTGTAGATCCATCTCGAACCTACCACTGATTTCCCTTCCGGTCTAGGAACAATCTCCCATGCACTGTTTCTGACAATAGAATCATACTCTTCCACCATGGCGTCTACCCATGCGGGATCCTCCACAGCTTCCTCGAAAGAGGATGGCTCAGTCACAACACACTTGCTCATAAGAGCCATGTATCCAGTGTACCGATCAGGTGACTGTCTCTGCCTGCGTTGGGCTGTAGGTAGTCCTACAACTTTCTCTGCATCTTGAGCCAGTCGCTCAGCTTCCGTCAAGCGCTTTCGCCCTCTGATGGTTGGCGCTGCATGAGTGGTCTCTTCCACTCCATGAACCTCGTCCTGTGGCTGATCCACGTCCTGAAGCTCATCCTTAGGAACTAATAGCTCCTCATCTGCATGCAAGTGTAGCTCCCTCTCAAGCGAACACTTCATGGCTTTCTCCTCCTGAAATTTTATATCCCGTCGCACAACAGTTTTACCACTGTCTGGAAAATACACACGATAGTTGTGGGGCGTATCAGTGTACCCCACAAATATCCCAACCTCTGCAGTCGGCTCCAACTTCTTTCTGGCATCCTTCGTCACATGCATGTAAACGTTAGCACCAAAAATCCTCAAATGAGAAAGATCAGGCTTCTTACCAGAATAAGTCTCCTCAGGTGTACTCATGCCAAGTATCCTATGAGGACAACGGTTCTGCACATAAACTGCTGTATTGCATGCTTCCGCCCACAAGTGAAGGGGTAGGCCCTGATCATGCAACATTTCCCGTGCAACACCCACAATCGTTCTGTTCTTCCGCTCAGCTACCCCATTCTGCTGTGGGTTATGGGGAGCTATGAGCTCTCTACGAATCCCTTCTGCCTTGCAGAAATCCTTGAACTCGTCCGAGATGTATTCACCACCATTATCGCTCCTAAGAGCCTTCACCTTCTTCCCCGACTCCTTCTCGACCAGTGCTTTGAATTCACAGAACTTTGAATATGTCTCGCTCTTCTTCTGCATGAAGAAGATCCAGCACTTACGAGAGAAATCATCAACAAAAATCACATAATACCTGTGTTTTGCTGTCGAAGCAACTGAGAAAGGTCCACACACGTCTGTGTGAATTCTCTCAAGGATCGTCGTGGCGCGACTATCCTTCTCGTGAAAGGTGGCTTTCACAAACTTCCCCAAAGTACACCCCTTGCATTGATCTGACTGCGCAAGTGTGCCTTTAGGAAGCCCTGTAGTGATCTGCTGCAGTATCTTCAAGGCTCCATGGTGAAGGTGACCCAATCTCCTGTGCCACAACTCGCCATCATCCCGGCTCACCAATCCTTCTGCCTTGCCTGCCATTGCTGCACATCCATCTACATGCAACTGATAAAGGTTCCTCACTCGAACCCCTATCTTCCGGGTCTCACCAGTTGTCTTGCTGCGCAGGAAGGCCTTTCCCTCGCTGAAAACAACATCATACCCCTTGTCTTCTAACATCGCCACTGAGATGAGATTCTTCTTCAATCCTGGAACATGCATGACTTCCTTCAATACAAAGGGTTTACCAGACTCCCTCTCAAAGGAAATGGTACCGATACCGGTCGCACTGTATCTACCATCATCGCCCATCTCGATGTGCACTCCAAGATCTTTGTCCTTCAGATCAGAGAACAAATCTCTATCTCCCGTCATGTGAAAAGACGCACCACTGTCCAAGAACCACACTGATCCCATCACACTTGAAACCAAACATGCGATCAATGAAAAATCAAGCTCAAATTGAGAAGCTAAGGCCTCTCCCCCTGCAGATCCAGCAGCTTGCTTGTTCTTCTTCTTCTGCGGACAATTTGTGGCATAGTGTCCATGCTGGTGACAGTGAAAACACTTCACCTTGGACATATCCTGCTTCTTGCCTTTCGCACCAGACTAAGAAGCTTTCTTGCTCTTCCCTTTCTTTGCTTTGGCAGCCAAAGCACAATTCTCTTCATCAGCTACCTTTGATGAAGATCCATTCTCACCTTTATTGTTACTGAGTTTATCCTTGAGCGCCAAGTCGCTCTTGCTTTGGAATAACATTTGCAATCCGTTGAAAGACATTTTCAACAACACTGCTGCAAATTCGAATTCCACCAGCAACCAACTCAACTGCTTCCGATCAACCCTCGCTTGATATCCTGTAAAAATCTCTTCTACAAATCAAGCTGCTCCGATACCATGTAGAAACTTTTTCTACAATTATCTAGCTCCGATACCATGTAGAAATTTTGAATAATTTAACACATATTCAATGGAGATTATCCTGATCATGTACTAATGCGGAAAACATACACAATACATAAGCTCCTCTACGTTGATCAAGAATATAGCAGCATCAATAACAATAAAACATCAAGAGCATTCACACATTAACACAGTATGTATCACGGGGAAAGCATCTCGCTAAAAACCCCACACTATCTGTATATTAATGATTGAGTCATGTAACATTACACAGCATAATACTTCTCACAAGTATCTCCACCTCTGTTACACACAATACAGCTCAGATCTGATCTCCAAATCTCTTCCACTGCTTGCCTGCCTCCACTGCTCAATACCTGCTCAAGAACTGATGAGAATTGCTTCCCAAACTCGATTTTCACCTGCAAAATAGTCACTCACTCTTTGTGGACGTGAGCAAAGGCTAAAATGCGGGCCAAATACGTGAGCAAACTCATTGGCATACTCAATCCTTTGATTGTGCAAGATCTGGTGCACAACTATAGTCACAACTGATAGCAATCTGATTCTCTACCACCTGTCCCTGTTGAACTGAACATGCACTGACATGCAATTGAGTTAACTGATGTATTCTTTAGTTGTATTATGAGTTAATAATTAGTTTAACAACTCATCATTATTCTATCTGCAGTTAGACTAACTACAACCAGTTTAACTAAGTTAAACTGAACACAACTCCATCAACTGTACCTCCAGTCCACTAAACTCAACTCACTTGAGTTCTAACTGAAGTCATGCATGCAACAACTCAACTGACTCATAAGAAAAATGAATTTCCTTCTGACAGCTGCATGTGCCACTTCCGTAGCTCAAACTGAAGTGCTCCAAGAGAATAAGATTAAGTTTATAGTCCAAATATTATTGTGAGATAATAATATTTGACTTTTCTATTTTTGACAGCCAGTCTAAAAATAGACTTGATCACTCACACTGTGATCACTCACACTTTCATCAAAAATAGAAGTCCATCTATTTTCCCAACTTGATCAATCATCCATAAACATAGACATGATCCATATGTCTAAAAATAGACATAGTCTAAAAATAGACTTGCGCCAAAAATAGCCTGCGGGCCCACTTAGTGAAGGCGACTCTTTTCACTAAGCTCCATCATCTTGTTGCAATCTCAACATTATCAGTGATTATTTTGTTTGGACAACCAAAGCGAGACAAGATGTTATTTTCGAGAAATGAGATGATTACCGTGTCCATCGCTTGTCTAGTAGGGGTTGCCTCAATCCATTTTGTGAAGTAGTTCGTCGCTGTAAGGATCCACCTATGTTGTCCGGAAGAGGCGGGATGAATTTCCCCAATGAAATCCAACCCCCACTGCTGGAATGGAGCGCTCACTTCGATAGGCTTAAGTGGCAAAGGCTGTAATTTCTGTTTTCCTTCGAAAATTTGACACTTATGACAACGCTTTACCATCTTATGCACATCAGCAAACAAAGTAGGCCAGTAGTACCCCGCTCTCAAGATTTTGTTCGCTGTTGACTTCCAAAAAAGATGTCCACCACACTCTCCTCCGTGGAAGTCCTCCATGAATTTCTTTGCCTCCTCTTCCACCAGACAGTTTGCAAAATGCCACTGGGGTCTTTCCAATACAGTGCAGAATTCAAGATACAAAACTTGGTAGCTTTCAATTTAAGTGTTCTCGCTTTGTTTCTAGCCATGCCGGGCGGTGGTGATAGATTTTTCAGCACATATATTATATCAGAATACCATGGGGACAAAGCAAACATTTCGGATACCTAAAATGAAGTTCCTTCATCATTCTCATCGGACATGGCAGCGATCAGATTTATATCCAATGCATGCAAATTTGACTCAGCCATTAGTTTCGCCAACCCCTGTCCTTTGACCAGCTTTGTAGGCTTTATCTCCACATCGTATTCTAGCAAGGCTGCGATCCATTTTCCCCTTCTCCCTTCTGGATCGGTCTGCACTAAAACATATTTCACAGCAGTATTAGGAACATAGGCCAGAATGTGAGAATGTAAGATATACACCCGGAAATCCTTCAGTGCCTTCACCAATGCCAAGGCTTGCTTCTCAATGATGTTGTACTTTAAAGCTGCATCCCTTATAGCCCTGCTGAAGAGTGCAATGGGTCTTTCATGATCATCCCTTTTCTGCAACAATACCGCTGCCATAGTGTGCTCAGAAGCAAATGAAAACAATATGAAATCTTGAGTGTAATCCTGGCTGACTAGAACTGGAGCTGAAGAGAGGGTCAATTTGACCAAGTTGAAAGATTTTACAGCCTCATCCGTCCATTTCACCTGGCTATCCTTCTTAAGCATATTGGTCATTTCTTTCAAGTGTTCCACAATATTAGGCACAAAGCGACGCAAAAAATTCATCTTACCGTTGAATGACTGTATCTCCTTTTTGTTCCTAGGCAGATCGATTTGTTGAATTGCTTGGAAACATGCTGGGTCTATGCGGATGCCATCTTTTGAAATGATATGCCCAAGTAATTTTCCTTCCTCCATGGCGAACAAGCTCTTCTTAGGATTCAGTGATAAACCATATTTCCTGCATTTTTGAAAGACAATTTTTAGGTGATGCATGTGCTCTTCATCAGATTTTGAAAACACTGTCAAGTCATCCAAGTACACCACCAAAAACACATCTTTCTCATTTGCAAACGCCAATTCCATTGCATACTGAAATGTGGCACCTGCATTCTTCAAATCGAATGGCATTTTGGCATAGTGAAATGTTCCCCATGGAGTTGTGAATGCTGTCTTATCCCTATCATCTTCATGAACTGAAATTTGGTTATATCCAGAATAACCATGAAGCAGGGACATACGAGATGCCCCCACTACTCGCTGAAGTATATGGTCCATCTTGGGCAGCGGATAGTTGTCCTTCAATGAGACCTTATTTAGATTTCTGAAATCAATGCATAGGCGGATCTCACTGGTCTTCTTTCGTATAGGCACTAAGTTAGATATCCAATATGAAAATTTGATAGGCACAATGATACCTGACTTGTACAACCTATTTACCTCTTTTTCGATGGGTGGCAGCAACTTTGGATTGATCCTTCTCAGCTTCTGATTGGGCTTGATAGGTATGGTGTGCTGAATGATTTTTGTATCATAGGTCTTTAAATCAGAATAATCCCAAGAAAATACATCTGCAAATGAATCCATCAAACTGATATATTTGTCCTTGATCTTTTGCGGTAGTGTCTTGGACAATTTTACCAATTTTGGATTTGTTGTTGTACCAATGTTGACTTCTTCTACACCTTTCTTCATGGGCTGCAAAGTTGGTTGCGGGCTACATCATCTTGATCGAAAAGTTCTTCAAGGGGTATCAAGCCTTTAGGAATGCTGTTGTTCTTTAGCTGCAATACGTCCATTTGATTGATTTGTACTTCTTCTGTACCATTCCCTTTATTCTCATCATTTTCCACATCGATTAAGGTTTCTTTGAACTTGCCTTTGTTGAGCAGAAAATCCTTAATCTCCTCATCATATTGGAACACTTGCTAATGTCTTTGATTGTCTGGAATGGTTGGACGGTGCTTGACATGGATTTCGAACTTATTGCTGGAGTTCATGGGGATCTTCAAGCTGCTCACTGCCTTGGCAAGAGCATCAACAATACTATTTTGTATTCGTGGCACACATGTCAAGGTGTATTTGGAAAATAGCTTCAAGATGTCCAAAACTACATTACGATAGGCCCGCATCCTAGGATGTTTTGCTTGGTACTCACCTCTGACCTGTTTTATCACCAACTCGGAGTCGCCATATACTGAAATCCTCTTTGCATTCAGCTTCCTAAGAATCTTCAGGCCAGCAATCAGAGCTTCATATTCAGCTTCATTATTGGAACATTCAAAGGCCAGCTTGTAGGAGCAAACTCTCACACTGCTAGGTACTTTGTTTGGGGTGGAGAAAGGATTGCGTACCCAAATACCAATACCAGCTCCATCATTCCCTACTGCTCCATCAAAATCCATGGTCCATAAGCCTTCTTCTTCCTCTTGCAAGTGCTGAAAATCTTTTTGCTGTCCATTGTTTGTTTGCTGTCCATCGTTTGTTTGCTGTCCATTGTCTTCAACTGATTTCCCAATCTTTTGTTGCTTTTCTTGTCTTTATTTCTTCAAAATCTCTCTAAAATTTTCTGTTATCTCTAGAATGTCGTCTGCTTCTACTATCTGACTATCTATTTCATTTAAACTATCTGAAAACAAAACAAAAGACTCTAAATCTGTATGTACATAGTTTATAGGATGATTTATCGGTTTCTCCTTGCTTGTGATCATATACTTCATCTTTTTTTCCTGATATAATTTCCTCATTTGTCCAAACACCGGGATTGTTGCATAGGAGAAATCCAACTGTAGTGTCCCCTTCAATTTTTCCACCCAAGACCTGGAAATAAGCATACCAAACCTTGGAGGAATGTCTGCTACCACTACGTCCATCAGAATATTTTTCATAGGAAGCTGATCCAAACTCACAA
The DNA here is from genome assembly GCA_031772625.1 of Pinus tabuliformis. Lineage (NCBI taxonomy): Eukaryota > Viridiplantae > Streptophyta > Pinopsida > Pinales > Pinaceae > Pinus > Pinus tabuliformis. The sequence goes on along the minus strand of CM062808.1, from coordinate 698,990,714 downwards.
CTAAGTCTTTGATGAGCCCTATGCATTTTACTCTGCCGGAGTCGAATGAATAGAGATCATGATATTTGCGGGTGATGTCCAGACCAAGCTTATCCATGATAGCCTTGGGCATGAGATTATGAGAGGCTCCGGAATCGAACATGGCATTGTGTAGTACAAAGTCATGCAATCGTAAACTAATATAGAAGGGTGGCACCTCGCTCTCAGGAGACTCACCATTTGTCGCTGGCCCAAAAATCATTTCAGGCTGATCATCTTCCACATTTACCATGTCAGACATTGGGTCCAAATTCAACATTTTAGAAATCTGTCCTCTATAGCTGCTGTTCTTCATGATTTCAGTCAAAGGGATGGATACCTTTAGCTTAGAAATCTCATTCTCTAGGCTGAAAGCGGGAGTTCTTTCTACCTCTTTGACTAGGATCTCTTTCCTTTCTTTCTCTTTTGAGGTGGCCGGTTGCTGTGATTGTTCTACTGATTTTGATTTGCTGCTCTCCAGAACAACCGCCTCCTTTCCCTTTCTTTGTGTAGCTGATAGATCCTTCTTTGTTGCTTCATCCTCCTTCTTTTTCTGAATTGGTTTAGCTGGTACATCTCTGTTTCGAAGGGAATATCGTTGCTGTTGTGTGGACAAAGCATTCATATACCCTCTTTGATATTCTTCTGACTCTTCTTCCAACATGGTTTCGTTAGCTAGAATAAAATCAGTGTCTTGGCGTGTAGCTGAATTTACTGCGCATTCTTCTTATTCGGTGATGTAAGTAGGCAGCTCATCTGGAGTAAAGAGATGGTTTTCCTCACCTATTACATTCCCTTCCTCATCTGAATCCGATCCATGTAAAAAATTCTGCTGCAAAGGTGTTTGTACCGACTGTTGTGCTGTCTGCTCTTGAGTCCGCTAATCTCTTTATCTAATTCTATATTGTGGCTACTGTTGGCCACGGAAGTTAGGATTCCTAACTTGTGGCTCTGGCTTGTCAAGTTTTACCCTTTCAAGCATCTGTTCTACCTTCTTGAGCAGCTAATCCATTGAAGAAGATTCTTCTTTCACCGTGGTTTTTGTTGTGGGGAAAAATGCCTATGCAGGATGATCCTATCCACCTAAGGTGTGACAGTGCCTTAGCAACAAATGAGTACAGCTACACTAGTTTCTTCCTTTATGAAATGTGAAAGAAGAGAGATCAATAGACTTACCGGTGTCTTCCGTTTGTCCCTCGATACAATCTCCCTTCTCTTTGGGTGTTCACAGCTACTTGCCTTCTTGCTTATCCAGCTACAACTTCCTGCAAGATCACAAGAGAACAGCTACTTGCGACAAGAGAACAGCTACTTGAGACAAGAGAAGAACACTACACAAAGACAGATGTTCACATTCATAACTAGTTTAGGATTAGAAATAAACCAAATACACTAATACATTCATACATCAAAATACATCAACATATAGGAGAAACCAAGATAGCTTTATTGATGAATAACAAGGTCCAGGAAGAGATACAACCCAGAGGGCTCCAATCCAGCATCTCCTTCCCAGCAAATGGAATTCCTATCTTCAGCCCCTTCAAAGCATTAAGCACCCAATGATTCCAGTATCAAACCAACAGCAATTCTTTGCAATAACAAAATTCCAGCCTCTAGATCTCATGGAGGAGAGATCCATATATAGATGTTTGGAGAGAGGATGAGTCAGCTTGAGATCTGACTAGTGTCCTCTCCCTCTGTCAGTTCTTGAGTCCACTTGGAGATTTGGAACCTCTTACTCATCACCAGTCGAATTCCCTGAGGCAAGTGTCATTTTGGAAGCTTCCTGGGTTCTGACACCTTGAGGAATGAGTCTACCACTTGTCCAATCTCGCTCAGCACAGGTAGCCAGTGTTGGAGTTGACATTCAGCGCAGGTAGCCAGTGGAGCCATTGACATTCAGCGCAGATGGTCAGTGGAGCAGTTGACATGATCCTGAATTGACTTGTTTTTGAGCAGTTTCAGGTGGAGAACTTTTGTGAATTGCTGTGGTTTGTTAGCCTTGTTCCTCTAGGGGTAGGAACAACATGTTTAGGGACTTTGGATCCCTTAGATTATGGACATTTCATGCTCAATGCTGCAAGGCACAAAAATGTCTATAACAGTTGCCCCCTAAAGTATGAGGCTGTTTATCGGGCGAAATGCTTTATCAGGGGGATCTAAAGTTCATCCAATGCTAGGAGGAGACCTGTAATACAATACAATACAATACATTATTTTCATACTGCTTTGATGATCTAGCCGAGGCGGGCATTCCCATGCTCAGCTTTATAAATTCATTTTTCTGTACATAGAACAGACAATTGTCTGATGATAGACTGATAATTTTGATGAAATTATCATCCTTTGAGAAGGATGATTATTTGCTGCAATGATGTACATGTCAATGTCTTTATCTTTCCTGAATATATATCGCAGCCCGGATGGATGAAACTAGATCCGGGGTCTTCAAACTCGTTCGATCTTCACTCTAAGTACAAGTCGATCCATGTGAGAATTGTTCTGAAGTCGAACATGGAAAGAAATCGCTTGATTACCGGTCAATGATGTAAACCGTTAACAAGCGTGAGAGGAATCACCGATAATGATAATGACCCTCAAGGTACTGCAATACAATTCGCGTGGTGTGAATAAAGGACTTGGCGTCGAACACCACGCAAAATCTTTCGGTCGAAGGTCATTGATGTATACCTGTCGCCGGAAGTGAGAAACTTGCCATTGTGGCATGCAAGTTTCAAAGTACTGAAGGGGTTGTTCCTAGATCAACTTCTTGGATAATGAGCTGACGTCGACAAGAAGCGATCCGTCACAGGAGGGCCTTAATGAATCCCACATCAATGACACGGAACGGAGCTAATGATTTTAATGGAGGTGAAAACGATCTGTGACATATGATTCAGGGTGGCGGTCATGAATGGATGAAGGATAATGTATGGCAGTGGATGGGACACGGTTGACTCTTTCTGAACGACTTCTCTTGAACATATGGCGACACTGATGCGATGGATCGGTAGCATTACCCCAAATATGGATGGTATGGTGAGACCATGGTGATGTGACCGGTGAATTAAACAACCCAACCCGATTGTGGTACGGAGGAAAAGTGTCATGTTCAAGAGCGACTTGCTACCATCAAAGTTTTCTTTAGTTTCTCCCAATTTTTCCCCAGTCATTGCTGACCAGTACCTCTTTATTTTTGTCAAGCTTGAGGAGGATAACATATGCTTGTTCTATAACCTGCCCTTCGGGCAAGCCCATCGCTATGTTTTAACGAGCCTAGCGATAGTGAAACTCGTTCTCGTCTAAAGACAAGTTTGTCGCTATTTAATGATTTTAACGAGTCTAACGACAAGGATAACTCGGTCCTTTTCATTTTTAGAGAGTCTGAAAAGGTACATAAAGTCAACTCCAAAATTCCTTTTTCGTCATCTAATCCCTTAAGTCTGAAAAAGTATAAAACAATACAGAAGGGATGAGTTTTCGATAGTTTTAACGAGCCGAATAAAACAAGCGCTCGATCTTTTTGTGCAATAATCCCTCAGGTCCAAAAAGATTAAAATCTAGAGGAGGGATAGCTCTTCCTGTCCTTTAACGAGCTGGAAGGCCAAGGACTCGACAATCTTTTCATATTTTACGAGTCAATTGAAAAGAGCTTAAAGAAGACTCGTCTTTTGAGGAACGAGTGATAAACAGGGTTAGCAGCAGATTCCAGGTATAGGTTGGAATTTTCCAATCACGGCAGTGTCACAAGGATGGCTAGGTGAAATCACTCTTCGCAGCTGTTCCTCAAAATGGGTAAACAATCATATGGAGGTGAACGATCGGCCAAATGAAAAGTGGAGGTGACGGTGCAAACACGACCAAGGCTTTAATGGCTGATGATATTACATTCACAGTGGTTATTTACCGAGATAGGTTCATTTTTTATTTTAAAATGAGCTTAAACACTGGAGGAAACACTTGCTCATTGCTTATGTTTATTTTTTAACGAGCATGAAGTCCGCGTTAAAACTGCTCGGATCTTGCGTTTATTTTTTAACGAGCATGAACTTTGTGCTAAAACTGCTCGATCTATATAGTCAAATTTTGATTTTTTACCATAACTAGCTTTTCTCTTTTCAAGGATAGTATTGCATTCTCAATTGCTGCATTAAACTTAGTTAGAAATGAATAACATTTGCTTGAAAATGAGATTAAAACCCTAATATTTCGCTTTGAACTATGTAAAAAGCAATTGAAAAGTGTTTTTACCTCTCATTTTACCATTTCATTTGAACTTGGTTTGTTGGAGCTTTGGAGGTGCCTCTTCCCCCTTGATTTTCACCAGCTGATTTCGGGAGATTCTGTGGACGATTCTCGGCGCCGTCTGGACCAGGTAGGAGCTAAACCCTAGCTCTTTCTTTTCATGGTTTCATTTTTCCATTCTATGCCTGTTTCCCTGTCTTTCTGAGCACCTGGGGTTTTGTCAGGGCGCCCTGCCATCAACGCAGGTGGTCCATTCGAAACCTGCGTTGAATGTCAATCTGCCTTAAGGCAGTTTGACCTTCAATGCAGGTGGGACACTGGTTACCTGCGTTGGACACAAAAACTGGTCTTCTTGCATAGTTTTTTGATGAAATTTTGCCAGTTTCTCATCAAATCCAGGAACTTACTCTTTCTCTTGTTTGTTTTGCAGGGATCTTTGAGCAAAATGTCCCTTACATGGTGAGAACGAGAACATGAAGAAGAAGATATGATCGCTCTCCATGACCCTGTCACGGTGAACGCACTGCGGAACTGTGGCCTGCTGAAGTTTTTCCGTATCTCTATCATGAGAGCACAGATATCTTTACTGCAGTATATGCTTGATGCTTGGGATCCCATCAACCAAGTATTCCAGATTAGGGGAAAATCCATCCCCTTTACCATAGTGGACATTTACTTCTTGACTGGGTTGTCAAGGCGGGGTGCCCCCATTTCTTTGTCAGGTTCGGCCCGGGGGAATGACTCTGTGAGAGATTATGTCCGCCAGTATTGCAGGGAAGGTTCCCAGCCGAGCAGAGACGGCAAGGTTGCTATCCGTGAGATTACTGACAGGTCTCTCCGGTCCATTCTGTATACTATTGGTAGGATGGCCGGTAGTGCATCTCTTCATGTTGCCAACAGGTCTTATGTACAACATGCCTTGGAGTGTCTCCAACCGAAAGTATTCAACTGGTGTGATGCAGTACTTGTTCAGATGAAAAGTCAATTGACCAAGGTAAAGGACGGGAAGCTGAAGAACTTTGGATTTGGTTTTGTTTTGACTGCCTTTGCCTTGGAGAAAATACCACTGTTGCAGCCTCAGTATATCGCACTCGACTTGCCTTCTCCTACCGAGCCACGCATGCAGAGATGGGTTGATCACATGTCTAGGCATGCTGGTCAATCTCAGATTTCTTTCACTGATACCTTTTTCAGGTGGTTCGAGCATCAGGAGATGGTCTATTCCGAGTATCCATATGTTGGTATGGATTTCCGAGGTGATCCGGACTTGGTACTGCCGGACGGCGAACAGTGGGGCGCAATTGGTAAAATTTTCGACCATACTACTGTTTACTGTTCTTACTTATAATGTCCTTGTGCTTTATTCTATCAAGACTTTAATCAAACTCATGTGTGCATGCAGATGTTGGTCCTGTTCGTCCAGCAGTTCGCCCGAGAGCGCCAGTTGCTGCCCCAGTAGGGGAGACTGCTGGGAGAGTTATTCTCCGCGACCTTGACGTAGCCGAGACCCTTACAGCTGTGCAGGAGCAGGTTGAGAGCCTTACTCTCGGCATTCCCAATGTGAGGATTGATGAGTTACCTTTACAGTTGCAGCGGCATACTACTGGCGTGCCTAGATGATGGACTCATCTCTTGCGCATGATTGCATAGGCCGTGACGTGCTATCATGAGCATCACTAGGCTAGGGTGCCCCCTAGCATTTTGAGTTTTTGGGTCATATGACCGATTTTTGTCTTGGTTACAGAACATTATGTATGAACGATAAACAACTTACATATATATATTTTGATTTTCGAGTTTTATTTTGGTTGAGTTATATGATCCATATGTACAACATTGATGATGTGTCTCTTTTATGAATGTCGCAAATTTCTATCTAACACATAATTTGCTAATGAGTCGGTTAATGTGTTTAAGTTTCTGGAAATATGCTGGTATTGAATTGAATCAAATTGTCTTTCCAAAATCTTAACCCTTAGGAACATGCGATAAATAGCTGGATTGCGAACGGAATATATACCATTGAGTTGTAGTATTACGAGCTGTGAGTCTAGCCTGACGATTAGTCGGCGTATACCATGGGTGATGGCATCAGAGAGTAGTTCTATCAACGCGCTATACTCAGCGATGTTATTCGTTGATTGCCCAATACACACACCTTTGAAACTTACTAACTCGTCGCTTGGATCAAAAATGGCCCAGGCTGCGGAGGATAGGTTCCGCAAACTACGACTCGCTCCGTCGGCATATCCAACACATGTCTCCAGAAGGTTTGACATCTGCAATAAATGAAAAAAGGTGGATCACTCGACCAAAACAAACACTTTAGCGAAAACAAAATACAACAAAAGCATACAGGTTACTATTTAAGCATAGTAACGCTTGAGGTAGAACCCGTTACGAGGTTGCGCCAGTGGAATTCCGTCATAATCCATTAACTCGTAGGATCCTTTTGCTAACACTCGTTTAACAATATAGGGGCCCATCCATAAGGAGTTAAATTTACCTGCTCCCAATTTATCGGATTCTTGGTCATAAAGCAAGACCAAGTCACGTTCTGAGAAGACACAGGGTTTGACATTTTTGTCGAACTGCGCCTTGACTCGTTTCTTATGGGCTTCGTTGGCCAAAGTGGCGTCACGACAGGTTTCATCCAATTGGATTAATTCCAAGAAACGAGCCTCTTCTTTCGAAGTTCCGGGAAGGAGGTCAATTGCGAGTTTAAGCGACGAAATTTCGCACTGGATTGGCAAGACTGCTTCCAGGCCATACACCAGTTGGAAAGGTGTGAACCCGGTCGCGCTCTTTACTGATGTTCGGTAAGCCCACAAGGCTGAGTACAGAATTAGGTGCCACCTTCTTTTGTGAACCCCGATCATCCTTTGCAACATACACTTCAGGACCTTGTTGATTGCTTCAACTTGTCCGTTGGCTTGCGGATAATACAGGGTAGAGCTGTCGTGAGATAGCCCTAGCTTGGCAGCTAATTCAACCATCATTTGATTGTGAAAATGCGATCCATGATCTGTAACTATAGCCTGTGGTACGCCGAACCTGGTGACTACATGATTGAAAAAGAAAAGGGCAGCTGTTTCACCAGTGTTATCTAATGTAGGCATCACCTCGGCCCATTTGGTAAAATAGTCAACAACGACTATAATATACCCATGCCCCCTGGTCGAGGTGGGGTTACATTGCATGAAATCGATGCCCCATTTGGCGAAAGGCCCAACAGCCACTATTGGCTGTAAAGGTGCGGGTGGTCTTCTGGTTTTGCTATCGAAAACCTGACAAGCATGGTAACTTCTGACTGCGGTTATGCAATCTTTGAACACGGTTGGCCAGAAGTATCTTGCTCGTAAGATTTTCTGTGCTGTAGCATATCCAGATTGATGCCCCCCACACGTGCCTAAATGACATTCATTCAGGACTTTTTCGGCCTCCTCATGGGTAAGGCACCTCCTCAGGACTGTATCGATACCACGACGGTAAAGCGTATCACCGACGATCATGTAGTCTTTAGCTTGGTATCGTATAAGTTTCTGTTCAGAGTGAGAGGTGTTAGCCCTAAACTTTTGGGTTTGGAGATAAATTATGATATCTCCATACCACTCATTGCTTGTAGATATCAGAAACAAATTCTCGTCCACGATTGATTCTTCGGAGGTTTCATCGTTGGACGATGATGGGAGATCGCACAACAATTCTGCGAAAACTAGGGCTTTCTTTGATTTGGATTTTACAAATTCCAGATCAAACTCTTGAAGGATCGCTATCCATTTTGAATATTTGCCCCCCAGCAACTGTCACGACAGTATATAAGTCATGGGGTTGCAATCTGATAAAATGGTAGTTTTTCGAAAGAGGACATAATGTCGAAACCTTTGAATCACTTGAACAGCTGCAAGCGCTAGTTTTTCAACATAAGAATATTTAATTTCTGTATCATTTAAGCTTTTACTTAAATAATATATAGGATGTTCAATTCCATCGACTTCTTGAACTAAAACCATCGCAATGGTTGTATCCGCTGCAGCCAGATACAGGTTAAAATCTCTTTGATAGTCTGGGGTATACATTAATGATGCTTTTACTATAGAATATTTCAGAGCATCAAAGGAAGCTTGCGCCACCTGATCCCAAACAAAAGGTACATCCTTTTTCAAAAGACGAGTATAACCTTTAGCAAGTTTTGCGTAATTTGGAATGAACCTCCTCAGAAAGTTTGCTTTCCCTTGGAGTTTCTGAATCTAAAGCAAATTTGAAGGTGGAGGCAAATTAATGATTGCCTGAACCTTACAAGGGTCGAGACGAATCCCATCCTTAGAGAGTAAAAAGCCAAGTAAACGACCAGAACCGACGCAAAACACACATTTGTGCGGATTGAGTCTTATCTTGTAGTGTCGGCAACGTAGAAATATCGCTCTCAAATGCTGCGGATGATCAGTCCGCTTTCGCGAATGAGCCGTAAGGTCGTCGAGGTAAGGTTGAACGATGTTCTTGATGTCATGGAAGGCATAATTCATTGCCCTCTGAAACGTCGCCCCTGCATTCTTTAAACCAAAGGGTAATTTTCGATGAGCGAATGTGCCCCATGGACAGATGAATGCAGTCTTTGACTGGTCCTGTGGGCGGATATTTATTTGATTATACCCGGAAAATCCATCCATAAATGAAAAGATTTCACATCCAGCGCATTCATCAATTATCTGGTCGATGAAGGGTGTAATGTAGTTGTCCTTTGGACAAGCTTGGTTTACATCCCTATAGTCGACACACACTCTAATCGTCCCTTGTTTTTTGATAACAGGGACAATATTCGATACCCAATCGGTTAGAGGAACCGGGTAGATGAAACCAGCATGGAGAAGCTTTTCAACTTCTGCCTTAATGGCAGCGGCTTTCTTGGGGTGCACCTGCCGAAGCCATTGTCTTACTGGTTTGACGTCAGGATACATTTTAATTTCATGTTCAACGATACTCGAGTCAATGCGTGGCATTTCATCATATGACCAAGCAAAGACATCTCTGAATTCGCGAAAAAGAGCGTTATATATTTCCAGTCTTGAAGGGGAACAACCTTTGCCGACATAAATATTCTCTACAACATTTGTTTTAGTCGAGATATTTATGGCTATAGTCTCTTCAATATTGGATAAGTTTCGCTCGGAATCCACCGTATTTACAGTATTTGATAGGAATTCAAAAACTGAAGGGTGATAAAGGTCATGTTGAGTATCTTCTTCATATTCCGGAAGAAGGGAACGATGGTGGCAATCATTCCATGGTGCCCCCTCAATCAACATTGATTGTAGAATTCCTTCGTCAGTCCCATGTACTTTCGACCAAGGATCTAATGGGGTACCATATTCTCTAGACCTATCTACCCAAACGCTTGATGAGCGTTGATTTGGGTTCGCCTCCCAGGCTCGAAATATTGATTGCTACAATATTTCTATAGGGCTTGGGGGCAAAACCATTGCATGATCCATTTCGACATCGTCTTCTGAGATCTTCGTGGAAGATATCATGTTGCAGGGTTTTACGAATGCTACTTCTCCTATATAGAATGGAGGTGGAAGTGCGAAAGTTCCCATTAATGTGGGATCTTTCAGTAGGCCTACTCCAATGTCTTGAAGCGAATGGTTGCTTCCATGGATCATGGGGATCCTTCCTGTAACTTGTGAACCATTAGGGAGGAAGTTTTGTTGGTCGACGATCGTAATCCCTCCTTCAAACGGGAATGCGATCTTCCTAAAATAAGTCGACACAACAGCTGCCATGGCATAGATCCATGGTCTTCCCAGTAGGATGTTGTAGTCAAGATTCCCATCGATGACTTCAACATCTATTTCTACTGTTTTTCCTCCTAGTTCAACCTTCAAGTTATTAAGGATACCGCACGGGGTGTATGTCCTTCCGTCGAAAGCTTTTAATGTCGTCGAAGATCGCGACAAGGTTGGAGATCCTAAAGTTTTCCAGCAACTCATCGACATAATACATGTAGATGCCCCCTCATCAATAATTGTTCGGTGAACAGTTTTGTTGAGGGCTTTCACTTGAATAAGGAAAGCTAGTTGAGCTGGTAACTGAGGATCGTATCCTTTGTGATCAAAAGATACAAGATTGGAATCCTTAGGATCAACCCCACCAATAGCCGATAACAAAGCCTGCCTTTGGGATGGGCAATTCTGTAGTACTTCAAGAGTCGACATAGCGGATGGCGATTGGGCCAAATCTTCCACTATGTTATAATGCTGCGCCGCTCTGGCGCGAGGATTAAATGTCGACTTGTGTACTACTCCCTTTGGCGGTTTTATTGTTAATTCAGGAATGATGGGTGGTACAACTTTTGTCGAAGTTGTTGTCGAACTACTTGGTTGATCTTTACCTTTGTCGTTCGACAGCTGCGGATTCCCGTAATCTTTGTTCCTTGTCGAAATCAAAGCATCATTCTGCTGTTTTGAAACTGACAACATAAGTACTTGCGACGGGGAAGCATTTCCACTATCAACCAGATTTTGACCTGGATTGGGAAATGGATCAGTTAACACAGCTGAGGTTTGCGAACTTTTAAAGAATCTTCTAAGCTCAGCTTTGTATGGACAATTTCCTGTCCGGTGATCCTCCTCATCACATATTTGACATGGATATTTCCTATTTCCAGGAGGGTTTGAAGAATTTTTTCCAGGAGATGACTCACCCTGTTTCTTCTTCTTCCCTTTGTTTTGCTTCTTCTTGCTCCCTGGTTGTTTGGTTTCTTTGCCCTTATCTGCTGATACGGCATTTACTTCCGAAGCAAGAATTTCTTCTTTTGCATTTTGATCCGAATTCTTACGGGCTTTCTTAGACGAAGCCTTTGTCGATTTCGCGTTTGCCGTGCCAATCACGCCATCTCCGGCATGAGAGTCACTATTTGATTTAGGAGGAGGAGGAATTGAAAATTCCGGTCTAGGGGCGTCAGGTATTTTATCGTAGAGCGTGCCAGACTGAGTGTAAACTAAGTCTAGATACTGTGCACGAGCAATAACCTGCTCCTCTGTTATGACTCCCCCCTTTGCCACATCTTCTGTTATAACAGGAAGTAACAACTTTATAAACAATTCGGCTAACAGCTGATCGGGAACATATGTTTTCACCATCCTACGATGACGACGCCATTCATGTATATGATCGGATATATGAGTGGCAGTTGTCTGCTTGAAGTTGGTTAATATTTCTGTTCCTGTTTCATACCTTATCGGTAATTGAAAATGGGTTAAGAAAGTCGTGGCTAGGGAGCTAAAATTGTCGAACGAGGCTCTAGGTAATTCAATATACCATTTTGCCGCTGGACCCGTTAACGTCCTCTAGAAAAGGCGAAGCCTTATCGAATCATCATTCAGGGTGTTTGATGAACACCACAGATGAAAAGTCATCACGTGATTCGATGGGTCTTCACCTGGATTTCCATTGAATTTAGGAATGTCAGATGGAAGTTTGTGAGGAATCGCTGGCCACCAAGGGGCATAAGCAATCGGATCGTTGGTAAACCGGTGTAAATCGGGTAGCTCTAAAGTTGCCACGAATGGTAACTGTTGATTCAGGTTAGGTGAAGCATACCCAGGGTACGATGGAATCGCTTGAGCAGTGGGTCTTTGCATACCAGCATAATGTAATTGATGTTGGTATGACTGATACGGTTGGTGGACTTGACCACTGTAAAACAGTTGGTTTTGACCATTTTGAATATACGGTTGTCCACTGTTCGCAAAGATCTGCTGCTCAGAACCTTGGTACACTTGTTGGAATTGTGGTTGTTGGTATTGCACCAGCCACGGTTGTGAAGCCATGTTCTGTTGTGCTATACTAACTGTTGGACCAAGGTGTGGGGTAATTGTACCCGTTTGGACCTATGTTGCCCCACCAGTTGGCGATTGTGGTTGTGACCCGGGGTCAAGGGGCTGTTGCATTACAACCTGAGAAATCTGAGGTTGACATACAACAGGCAACGTTTGAACCTGCGACACTGTCACAATAGCCGGTGTGGTCAGGATGTTCGACATAGGTACACACTGTTGCATAGAATATACAACCCTTGGTTGTTGAGGTAGCATAGGTACCCAACCACTTGATGTAATTCCAGTATAACCTGAATACTGTTTTGAACTCCCGTACGGATACCCACCCAGAGGGGGTAATGAAAGGGCATACTGCCCCCCATACGGTAGCAATCCGGAACTCAAGGGGATTGTTTGTCCTTGGGGATTGGATTGCCCAAATTGACCTCCAAATGGATCAATCTGGTGAGTTTCAACATAAGAGTTGCCAGATATTATTCTGGATGAACAAACTGGAACAGACCACACTGTCGAAAAAGTCCCTTGGTGGACTCCTTCTAGCTGTTGCGAGCTAGTCGGGACAAAAGGTATGCCGGCAAACATTGTCGGAGTGACGACAGGGGCTTCTGCTGTCGCTGTGTCGTTCGACACAGTCCTCGATGTTGACGGTTGTTCAGACATTTTGAGTCTATCCAATAGATTGCCTAACGATTCTACAGGAACTTCCACTTGTGGTGGATTAACTTCTGATGAAGGAAATAGAGTGACCCCGACTCCAAAATGGGTTGGAGTACTTGCTTGCGGATCCTCTACAATTTCCTCTATCAAAATCAAACCCGGTGGAAGAGGAAGACCGTCAGGTCCGTAAAATATTTCTGGTGCCAAAGAAGGGGTTGAATTGACAGCGACAGTTGTTTGAAGAGCAAGACTCTCTGAACCAGTTACAGATGGAACTGGTTCAGTAGCACAAGTATTTGCCCCCAGACTAGGATCAGTGTTACTGTCCTTCTGTGGCTGTTGAACTTCTTCTATAGAGGCAGGGTTTCCAGAAATGTTTGGAGTAACCGGAATCTCAGATGTTGTCGGAACACTTGTTCTAACTTTGATAGGAGATTTTGAACCGGTTAAACGAGTTCGCTTTGTCTGTACTGTTTTCGATTCCGGAGACAAAGACGGTTGACTCGTAAGCCTCCGCGAATGACGGGGTTTCAATTGAATTTCTTCCACGATTGCGGATTACTCGATCAACCAAAATACAAAAGGGGAAAGTGTGTTTCCGAATTAAATGAATTTTTATACGCTTTTAGACACAACTTGCTTTTTCACTTTTAAAGAGTCGAGAAAAAGCTAAAGATGACTCTAGTCTCCTTCGATGTTTTAACGAGCTCGAAGTGACAAATGCTCGGATGGACTTTTTCTGTTATAGAGTCTAAAAAAGGCCAAAAGGAACTGCTCTGGAGTTCTAGGTAGAGGGTGTGCCAAACTTTTCGCAAAACCGCAAAATACTTTTTAGGGTACGTGCGGTCGATCTTCGTGAATGCTGTGTTCACTGCATTGCGATCAGTAGGGCGGCCGACACGGCTTCCTAAGGATAAAGGATATATGCCTATAGGGGTCTCCCAATATATATGCGACGGTACGTGGGAGCACAATCTGTACTAGCGCTATCGTCCCTCAGGAGGAATCACCCACCTTCCACGAGATCGACAGTCACTAGGCTTAACGACGCCGGAACACGTCTCTAGCCTAGACCTCTATGTTGTGCATTATGTTACAAAGCGTTGTTAAGTTCATTCAATTTATTTTAGGTTGATCTTTTTAAAGTTTGCCTTTCAAGGTTCACCACGAGATGTATGATACAAATTCCTAAATGCAGTCTAAAGATGATAAGCAAGCTTTATATCTTTTCAACTTTGAAAATCCTAGCTACTAAGGGAAAAGAAAGACACCATCTTTTCTCAAAGAGCAATCAGCACACTCTAATGCACTTTTCCTAAATCCAACATGCAAACTATCAAATGCAAAATGCACAATGCAGGTGTTTGTTTTTCGCTTTCTTAGTATTGATGCCTACAAAGAAAGCTTTTTGTACAACTTTGAATTTGCTTTTAAATGATCAATACAAACAAGTTCACTTTTTCGAAATCAGAGAGGGTAGAAGAGATTACACTACTTAACGATTTTCGAAATAAAGACTTGTTTTGACACTTAAAAGAGACAAATTCAAACCAATAAGCAAAAGTAAATCTATAATCAATCTGCAAACAGCCAATGAACTCTCTTCTAAGATCACAATCAATCAGATCTGAATCAAAGGCTACAGGATGACTATTTTACTCATGCAAAGGAAGACTGTAAATGACGCCATAAACACATAAAAACACTCACAGTCTTTTTGTACAAAAGGAGGCAGAATTCAAGCAAAGAAAAGGAGTTATCAGACTGGTACCTATGCTGGTTAAAGGCTGCAAAAACAGAGATCAAAACAGGGCAACAGAAAGCAGAGAACCCCAGCTACACAAGGCCAAACTGGTTCAGCGCAACCTTAACACTGTGGGTTTGACATTCAGCGCAGGTAGCCTTCACGAGAACTGCGTTGAAATGCAGACTGCCTTCACAGTAGTTGCGCTGAAGGAGAAACTCTCGTTTCTCTTGGGTTCTGGGTCACAAATTGCTCAAAATTCAACAGTTTCAGGCCAAATCAGAAACACAAGCAAGGTATAATCAAAGGGATGCTTTGAAGGCTACTAGGATCTATCACAAGGATCATCAAATCATTTGTGAACCCATTGTTTAGATCATAGACAAGTCCAGCAACCGGATCAAACCAGCAACTTTCTACTTTGCATCCGGGAAAGATGCAGTTTGAATGTTGCTGTCAAGTCTATGATGCAAACAAATGATAGAAACACAAATAAAAATGACTAAACAAATCTCCCCAGCGGAGTCGCCAATTTTTTGTGGGGAAAAATGCCTATGCAGGACGATCCTATCCACCTAAGGTGTGACAGTGCCTTAGCAACAAACGAGTACAGCTACACTGGTTTCTTCCTTTATGAAATGTGAAAGAAGAGAGATCAATAGACTTACCGGTGTCTTCCGTTTGTCCCTCGATCCAATCTCCCTTCTCTTTGGGTGTTCAAAGCTACTTGCCTTCTTGCTTATCCAGCTACAACTTCCTGCAAGATCACAAGAGAACAGCTACTTGCGACAAGAGAACAGCTACTTGAGACAAGAGAAGAACACTACACAAAGACAGATGTTCACATTCATAACTAGTTTAGGATTAGAAATAAACCAAATACACTAATACATTCATACATCAAAATGCATCAGCATATAGGAGAAACCAAGATAGCTTTATTGATGAATAACAAGGTTCAGGAAGAGATACAACCCAGAGGGCTCCAATCCAGCATCTCCTTCCCAGCAAACGGAATTCCTATCTTCAGCCCCTTCAAAGCATTAAGCACCCAATGATTCCAGTATCAAACCAACAGCAATTCTTTGCAATAACAAAATTCTAGCCTCTAGATCTCATGGAGGAGAGATCCATATATAGATGTTTGGAGAGAGGATGAGTCAGCTTGAGATCTGACTAGTGTCCTCTCCCTCTGTTAGTTCTTGAGTCCACTTGGAGGTTCTTGCTTCCACTTGGAGATTTGGAACCTCTTACTCATCACCAGTCGAATTCCCTGAGGCAAGTGTCATTTTGGAAGCTTCCTGGGTTCTGACACCTTGAGGAATGAGTCTGCCACTTGTCCAATCTCGCTCAGCGCAGGTAGCCAGTGTTGGAGTTGACATTCAGCGCAGGTAGCCAGTGGAGCCATTGAAATTCAGCGCAGATGGTCAGTGGAGCAGTTGACATGATCCTGAATTGACTTGTTTTTGAGCAGTTTCAGGTGGAGAACTTTTGTGAATTGCTGTGGTTTGTTAGCCTTGTTCCTCTAGGGGTAGGAACAACTTGTTTAGGGACTTTGGGTCCCTTAGATTATGGACATTTCATGCTCAATGCTGCAAGGCACAAAAATGTCTATAACAGTTTTCTTCTCCGCTTTCGCCCTTGCTCTTTTGGACAACAGATTTGCCTCAACGCTGATTGCAATTTTCTGCATGTCTTCCATTGTAGCCGGTTCTCTCTCTCTCAATTGGTACGCCATGTCAGCATCAAAACCATCCAGAAAATTCATCATTGCTAGTCCCACAGGTGGCTTTAGATGGTCTGGGATGTCGTTGTAGACTGCATTAAATCTAACACAATAATCTTGGATCGACTCACCGGCATTCCGCTTGATTTGTTCATACTCGGCCATAATTTGAAGGGGATTCTTTTTGAATTCCCACCCGTTCAAAAATTTCCTTTGTAGCTCAGCCAAGGTGGTGATGCTTGCAGCCATCAAACCTCTGAACCATTTCCTCACATCACCTGCAAATGTTTGTACAAAGAGCCTCATTTCCACGTTCTCCGCATCGATCTCATGAAGTTCATAGAAATCTGCCATTTTATCCACATGTTGTTGAGCTGTAATACTGTTAGGAGTGCCATCAAAAAATGAGATTTTACTTTGATAGTCATTTGGCATGTCATCTAGGACTTGGGGCAGAACAAGAGGAGAAAAATGGGCAGCCATCATTCTTGGTGGATTTGGCCTTGGAGGTGTTGGAGGAGTGTGCACAGTTGGCAAGGGGCTTGCACTTGGAGTTTGGGGCTGTGTGGCAATGTAGTTATCGATTAATCTATTAGCTCTTTCCGTCTCAAGGTCTACAAGAAATTGCGGATCAGGGACGGTGTAATCAACAACCTTTTCGGATTTAGATTCAAACAGTGATATCTCAAATCGTTCGTCAAACTCAAGCTCTTCAAGATACTCAAAAATATCGGGACATGAAGGGGATTTGAACACGGGGGTTATGGTGCTTTCTTGACGAAGGAGTCTTGGGATCAAATTTGGATTTTCGTAAATGTGAGGAGGGTCCGGGTCCGGATTCGCTCTGGTGTATCATCTTGAAGCCAGCGTGCTATTGAGAGGAATTACGGGACACAACCAACTTACTCAGCCTTTCCAATCCTAAGCTCATCATCCGGAAGCCTAGAATTCTTATGAAACAAGGGGATTTGATTTTCAACTTAAGTCCCCAGTGGAGTTGCCACTATGTTAGCACCTAAATATGCCTTAGGTTGAAGGAAGGCAAAAATTAGGGTAACCACAAACCACGCTCAGTCTGGTAGCTAGACCTACCGGAGCAGGAGAGGGCTCTCTCCAAGTCACGCTCAGTGAATGGATAAGCAAAAATGGTCTGAGATGACTTAAAATGCAATATTTACCTGAGGCTAGTAAGTGAAAATGATTTTGGAAAATATTTTCGAAGTGACTGAACTTCTGAGATGTATATGGGACTGGTGCTTAGCAAAGAACAGAGAATTGAGAATGAAGGCACAGATTATTCCGTGAGGCAAGGTAGGCGGGAAGCGCAACAATTTTAACTTAAGGTGACGTGGAATGGAAAGATTGTCGAAGATAGTGAAAAGGGCATGGTTGCATGAATCCTTTTCAACAGAAGAATAACACTGCACATGAAATTTTCCCACAGGAAGAGCAATATAAATTGAATTCTACCTAATCTCACTTAGAAAATTTCACTGAAATGAAACATGAAATGAATTATGAAACATAACAAGATACATATGGAACATAATAACACATTTTCTACACTCACAACCACAAGAATCTCATGAAACAGAGCCGCTGCCTTTCATTAAGTCTCTGTCAAAAATACACAGTGCAGAAATAGAGTTTCTTTCCCACAGTCTCTCAGAAGTTACAAGCCAGCCAACCCTTTGCAAATAAATTGCTTACAATATACAGAAAGTGTAGAGAAGAGATGGAATGCCCAGGGGTTGGTAAGTTACTCAAATCATTTCGAGAAGGAGATGGAGAGCCAACCATCAGCTACAAGTGTAGCGCTCTCAAGCATGCCATTTGGCATGGTGTGACCCTTTGTATTCTTTTGCCACTTGGATAGATGTCCACTTGGAGAGAAAATTATTTAAAAGGTGCCCTTGGTGCCAAAAAACCGAAGAGTATATGATCGGGCCCACTTGGAGAAGTCGCGACCCGAAATTTCGCGAAATGGGAGCATTTTGGCCGTTTTTTCCCCTGTGCGCCGCGCCAAATTCCCTATGCATCAAGCCACTTTGGAGCCTGTTTTGGGGCACTTGCAGGTGTCCAAAATGTGCCCAAGTGGGCTTGTTCGAAAGCCTGTCCTGTCTACTTTCCAACCCAACTGAAATTTCTGAATTTGAAGCTCATTTTCCCCTCCAAAACTTCATCTCCCAAGACTGCTTTCTGTGTGTAGAAAAAGTGGTAGAGAGGCCATTGTTGGGTGTTTTTTGGACCTTTAGGAGACCCAAAACTTGTCAAAATTTCTTACCCGGACACCAGTATACGTATTTTTCGATGCTGAATCCGAATATGAAAGTCGTTCCTCGATTGGAGTGCTAGAATTTTAGCGTCGCACCAGTGGTGCGACGCAGAGGGAGGAATTTCCTGTTTTGTGCCCAAAAAATTTGCCTGTGACCAAAATTTGCCCAAATTTTTTGAAATTTGGGCTGGAGGTTCCCTATGAAGTGCTTTGTTGTGCCAAGGAAGCCTCAGCCAAGATTCAAAGCCAATCTTGCTCCTTTGCCTCTTTTGCCTCTTTTCTCGCTTTGCTCAATTTTGCCTTAAGGCTCCTGATTCTTGCTTTGGAACTCATGTTGCGGGCCTGGTAGTGATGAGTCAAGCACCTCAGCATGTCTTTCTCCCTATTTTCTTTGTCCAACAGCCTCTCCAAATGAATGTTGAATCTCTCAAGGTTGGACTCCCGGTCTTCATTGATTTCTTGCTCTAAAAAGGTGAGCAGAACCCTTCTTCTTTGAGCAACTTGGCACTGCTCACGGATGTTCTGCAGCTCCATGATCGTCTGTTGGTCTTCAAGCTGTTTGTTTCTCCACTCCAAGTAGTTCATGTTCTACTTGGCCCTTTCTAGATCAATGCTCATGTCTTCAATCTCTGATTGCTGCTCCTTGATGATCTCTATAAGCTCCTCATTGGTGGGTTCTGCATCTGGCTCATCATCCTCGAGGAGAACAAATTCGGTCTCTTTCTCACCTAATGGCCCTTCCTCCTGCACTGGCTCCTTGCCCTTACCCTGCTCCTGTGATGCTGATGGAGGAAGCGAGGCCCCTTCCACCCCAGGTGGAGATAACACTCGCTTTGCTGCCACAAATAATGGTCTGGTGCCTTTCGGATAGCCTCTTTGATATGTGATGAAAACTGGCATGGTGGCAGTCTCATGACTCTCAAACTGATGTGAAGGACTTCCCATCTCAGGCTCAAACTGATATGAAGGACCTACCAGCTCATGCTCAACCTGATGTGAAGGACCTCCCACCTCATGTTCTGCCTCTGATATCACCGGTGGCGCGCTGAAGAAATCACGGGAAATGAAGTCCTCCCAAGATATACCTTGTAATCCCAACTGATGGTCCACCAAAATCCGAATGAGAGCAAAACGATAGAAACTATTTAGCTGCTGTCGTGGGGTCTTGCACTGCACGAATTTTTTCATCTTCTCCATGTTGTTGCAGATGAAAAATGGGAGGCTCATCATCTTTACCCTGGTGAAGTGCATGAGCAAGCGGATGTGATAGGCATAAAGGCGAGAAAACCTCCCCTCGCAACTGAAATACTTCATGATCAATCTCATGAGTGGGGCATACTCTTCCCTCAAAAATCTGAATGGAAAAACTCTAGTGAGCTGGCTCAAGCAGCTGTTCTTGATATAAGGCTCATAGTGATGCCTCTCCACTTTCTTCTTCTTATGCCACTGCTCTCCAACGTTAGGTATCCCTGTTGCCACTGATATAGCCTCCGGTGTCAAGGTGAAAGTGACCCCAGCCAGGACAGATTGGCCTCCCTGTAGATGAAGTGCAAAAAGGCGGGCCAACTCATGATGTACTTTGACATTTGCCACCCTTTGGAAAAATTCATAACATGCCAAGTGCTGGAAACAAGACATGGCAAGTGGGCATGCCTGTAGCTCTGTGAGGGTGTTGGTCTCATCTCTGAGATGTTTGCCGCTCCGATGATGTATCCTATGGGCCCTCTCTCCTGAAGATGTGTCACTGTGCGTATCCCCCTCATAATCTGATGAATTTTTTGATGCCATCGCTGCTGCTGATACCCTGCGTTTAATGCTGACCTTTGAATCCAATGACACTGATGAATGCTCTGAAAATCTATTACCAAGGGGACAATAAAACAGGGGAGTGTTAGGAGGGAAATGATGAAAAGGGGAATAGGGGTTTAAAGGAGAAATTTATCAGGGATTTGGGAGTGTTTGGGGTATGGTTTTGATGGGGTAGGGTTTGGGATTTTTTGGGCTATAGGGATAAAGGGGACAAATAGATATGATTGTAATATAGCTAGGGTGATGGTAAGGGGAAAATGCTACAGGGAAATTAGTTGATCAAGGTAGGATGAGAGCTTATTTAGAAATTGTATTACTGTTGCAAAAACCCTGGCTTTTTGTCCTCCTTTATGTCATTTTTGGGTTTGGTTAAAAAGAATTTGTTTTTGATTTCATGGTCACCAAAAAATATTTTTCCTTGAGTTTAAGGATCAATGGTTAAAAGATTTATGGGCACTTTTGCAATGTTGAGAGCCAATTTACAAAAATTTGGGAGATTTGGTGCTTTTTTAGGCTCACAAGCCTGTGCACCGCGTGCTTTTCCCAGTTTGCCACGCACCGGGTATGCACCGCGCCAGTGCAATGTTGACACTGTGGCCAAGCTCCCAGTGCACCACGCGCCCTGAGTGCGCCGTGCTCCCTGAGTGCACCACGCCACCTTGGGTGTGCGCCGCGCACTATGGATTTCACCCGAATTTGCTTGAAAAATGGGGGGAGGGGCTTAGTGGAGTTTTCTAGGGGGTTTGCTTGGGAGACAAGGAGGAATGGAGGTGAAAATGATGAGGAGTGAGGGGACAAGGGGAGGAAAGTGACCTTGGTGCTAATCATTACAATCTGGCAACCCCATCAACCATTTTTCTTGTTGCCTTTTCCATGGAAGGCCATTGTGCTTTTGGATACCTTTCGAACATCTTACAAATAGCTAAACATTGACCAAATTGATGGAGAAGAGGTGTCATAAGGCCTACCTCATGATTTGATAGCTTTCACAAAGATTTGAAATGGTTTGGCACTGTTTTTATGCCCCTGGCTGTGTGCATCACGCGTCAAGCCTAGTGCGTCGTGCGCCCTCAGTGCGGTGTGCTCTTGGGGATTTTGCACTGCGGGATGGCTACCAATGCATCACGTCTTCTGTGTGTGCCGCGCTCCCTGGTGTGTGCGCCGTGCCCTGTGGTAACCGGCTCTCCTTCACTCAAACCCTCATGAATTTGCTCTCTCACCTTTCTAATTTCTCTCCAAGCTTGCCAAAGCACAAATGGTTTTTGTTTTGGGCAAAAACAAACATATATAGGCTTTGGGAGAGTTGGGTTTAATTTTTTCCTCTTTGAAGACCCACTTTCTAATGTTTGAGTTTTGCACTTTTCATTGACTTTTAAAACACTCTGTTTTTCCTTTTTTCTTTGAAATTTTGGCTCTCATGATAAAATTTTCGGCATTTCTTTGCAGTGAATGTGTGACTGGGGCATTTGGCTTTGAAATCCATGACTGCATCTGAAAATGTCAACTGTCAATTTTTGGAAAATTTTGTCATAGTTGACCTTTTTTTACTTTTCTTCAAAACAGAGTTTTGAAGAAGAGTCGATGTCTCTTTCGGTGATGATGAAGCTTCCTGAATTGTAGCTATATAAGGTCTCCCTCTGGCCTGCATGGCTTGTTTTGGATATGTTTTTCAAGGACCACATTGATGATTTCCTAGACCCAACAATAAAAGTGACTCTGTCCTGTAATATGGCCAGACCTTGACTATCATGAAATTTCAGTGATTATGTACAAAGACCTGAACTAGCAGGGGCCAGAGATGAGGGAAAATGACTAGCATGACTATCTCCGTCAGATCATGGCATGTCCCTAGCGAAATGCAGCTGAGTGGATGGAGCGTGACACCTAAAATTTGAAATGCACAAAGAGCTTTGATCTCTGACGGAGGGTTGACCAGACTGACTCTAACACTATTGATGTGAAATTTGTGCCCATTGCACCACATTTTGCTGTGGTGCTTCAACTACAATACATTAAACACATAAAAAATGCATTGTCAATTGATAAGCATGCATATTTATACTTGAAAATTTTAAAATTAAGAAAAAAACACGCCATATGCTGCATCAATATAATTGTAAAAACATTAAGTTGTATGGGTGAATATGCTTGCCTGATAATCTTTTAAACCATATGCTAAATCAATTTCCCTTTGTGTAATATTGGTATCTACACTACATTAAGCTTATTTGACCAATGAAGACACATCATACTAGGATAACCTACCATTATTAGCTTGTTTGCATCATTCAACCCATACCCTCATCCAATCACTATTGTTCACAATGTATAAATTTATTGCATCCCACTCTCTAATGGTTGCATTAAAATAAAACAATTCACATATATTATATTAGTTACCATGTTATACCTTCATAATAATGGATTGTCCAAGAAGGCTAAAAATTAAATAAGTACGATATACATAAAAACAAAAAAGTAAAATGTGTTATAAATCTCCACCATCTACTTACATCTCACTTTTCTCATTCTACCTTTCCCCAATAGGTCCTCCCCTTGAAAATAGTCCACGGACTTGACATCCCAAATGTGATCCAATACATTAATAATTTTTCCTATTTCATCACTATATTGATGAATATAAGCCATTGTTTGATATATCATATATCCTCTACCATAGAACCCTCAGGACGTTATCTTTGTCTAACCAAAGCCTTCTATGATTTCAAGCGCCGCTCAACCATCCACATTGATCTTGTGTGTATAGGTCCACACTTTTCAATCTCCTTGACTTGGTGTATGAGGTAGTGTTCTTGTGCATTGAAAAATATCAGAGGTAGATACTTTTGCATTTCACACATTAGACAAGGAATTTGTTTTCTCTAATACTTTATATCTTCTTTATTGATTTCTTTAGATGAAAACCATCTACAAATGAAGCAAACAAATCACAGGTTTCAACAAAAAATAATAATATAGTACATGATGACAAGAAAAACACATGTAGTGAAAAATATGTGACACAACAACTTATTGAACAAATTACACTTTGCACATAAATCTCCACTTACCTCATGTATTTTCCAAGATCATATATAACTTGTTTGACATTGTTGTCAAAGTTTTCTAGGAGAGATAATAGTAGAACGCACTGTAAAAAAAATAATGATTGATCATTATTTTTTCCCAAATTAGGAGAAAAAAAAAAACTAATTAACAAGATGTTTCGCCAATATATAAAATATATATGCAGTACCAAAAATAATTACCTTAATGAATGTATGCCGATTATGAGTTTTTATCCCACCTAATTCACCTTTAATTGTTAAGATATTCTTTATGTTTAAAGAAAATCATGTTAGAAATTTATTTTTTTCAATAACCTCTTTAACATTCTTGCTTTGTTACTCTATCAATAACCATGGAAGGGTGCTTATATTTTGGTTGTCTATGTCACTATTTGAATGAATTGCACTTTGCAATGCATGGTCGGTCTCCTTATTGTGATTACAAATCTTGAAATTTTTTTCATTATCTCTCCTTCCATCTAAGATTCACCATAAGGTCTCTGTTGCATTCTTTCCAATGTGCATTGTATAAAACAAATGAACAATTTCTAGGTGCTCATAGTAGGGCATTCTATTGAATTTCTCGGGATAAATTTTCATTCCTCGTGGAAGTGCCATGTAATTATTGCCTTCACGACCTACAACATGAATAATAGATAAAAAAAATTATAACAAAAATATAACCTATTAATTAGTACATTGAAGAAAATGCCATAAAATGATAAAATAATCTAAACATATAATGTATATTGATACATAGACCATTCGGTCCATATCTTGAGAGACTCTATTATATTGCAACTTCCATGCATGAGGTGTCATTCTTCGTGGTCTTACTCTATTCTCTTCTTTCCCATTGAAAATATGTTTTTCAGTACTTTGGTACCTATGGTTCTTATAAAGGAAGTGCCTATACTCATCAAACACCTCCTTTCCTAAGCTTTTTGAATGGCGAGATTTAATCTTAGGACCACAAACTAGAAAGAAAATTTACCCTTTGTTTTAAGACCTACAAGAGATGGAATATTTTTTACATCAACTATTATAAGTATGTACAATTAAGGTTGAACTATTTAAAAAACATACTTGAAATGAACTTCATAAAATTAAACATTATTAAAGTGTAGGGTAACGTTATAATGTACCACAAAAATGTGTTAGCCCTAGGGAATCATGAATTGTCCATACAAGCATTGCATGGAATTCAAATTCCCTTAGGGAAACTATTGGTTTAGAGATATCATAGATAGTGACACCGTTCCATAACTCCACTAACTCATTAATAAGAGGCTCAATATATACATTCATATCTTTGATCAGGTACTTACATAATTTATTGAACATACAATGCATAATTAACACATATATGAGTAAATTAAAAAAATTCTAAGACATAATTATAAGGCACAATTGAACATATATACGTAAATTAACAAAAAAATATAGGGCATAATTATGAAACAAACAAGACAAATGAGATGTTATTTTGCTAAAACAAATTATTCTAAACAAATTGATACCTGGAACAATCATTGTCAACATTATGTGCTCCCTCTTTATTGACTTCCGCGAAGGATTTTTTTTGTTGATAATAGAAACAAGCCACACCGAGTAAGTAGATCTGGCCTCTCCAAATGGATTGACATTATCAGCTGCTAATGAAAGCATACGATTATGAGGTTCTCTTTTAAACTCTCGCCACTTTTCCTCTATATTCCTAATTGTAAATTCATCTACAGGCATTAAAGGAACACCATCTTCACTTCTATTCCTTGCATAGTAATCCACAAGTTTTTCTATGCTTTTTCACTTGAACAATTGTTGTAGACGTGGAATTATGGGAATATAATGAAGAACCTTGTGAATCATGTTTTTTGTTACTTTATCCATTTGATATCTACTCTCGCCACATTTTGGGCATTTTTATTTCAACACATGTTCTTTTTTAATAGAGAATATCCTCATTAGGGCATGCATGAATAGCTTGATACTCCATTCCAATATCTTTCATAATGGCATGTAAATATCGGTACATTCAAGATAAAACGTTTGATGGTCGTAACAAAAATTCACCTAATCTACAAAAAATAAAAAATAAAAAATTAGTATTGGTTAATGTACTAAACAATATTAATCGTGCATGTTGCATCCAAATGTTACAAATTAATGAAATAATGCATATTAACATACTAACATTAAAAACAACGGAAAAAATAATTGGTTTATCATGTATATAGTACTAAATGTCACAAAATATATTACATACATTAGGAATTGTGCCACACATGTGTTTGACAAAACCATTCACTACCTTTAAGTTGACCAACAATAATAGAGCAGAGAGAAGAGATGTTTTGTAGCCTTCATAAAGAGGTTTAGATTCAACCATGTAAACTTTGAAACAAGAACTATAAACTCAAAACTAGAACTCTAGCCAAAAAAACCCCCAAAAAACATGAAAAACAACCTAAAAATGAAAAATGTTGATGCTGGAATATTAGAATGTCGGAAAATTTTAAAATTTTGATAATTTTTCAACCATGACATTATGGAAAAAATTTGACTAAAAAAAAATTAAAAATGAATACCTGAATGAAAAAGTCATTATACGGGAGTAATTTATTTTTTAAATGTTAAAAATATGACGACTTTAAAATCATAGCCTAAAACAACTTGACACATTGCAAGAAAAATTTAGAAGTCAACCATCAAATTTATACACAGTGTAAGCAAACTCGACCCATTGTAATGAAAACTTAAATAACAACCATGAAATTGACACATTGTGAGGGTAGATTGGATCCTTTATAAAAAAAACTTTAAAATCAACAATCAAACTAAGACATAATGGGATTGGGTTACTAGTCGTGGATCGACACAAATCTGTAGGAAAAAATAAAATAATAAAAATGAAAAAATATAAAAAAAAACACACACACACAAATTAAAACAATGAAAAAAACACACAAAAAGTTTTAAAAATTATAATTAGTAAATAAAAATATAAATTAAAACATAAAAATAAAATAAAATAAAAATATGATAAAAAACAAAAATAAACATTGAAGAAAATAAAAATAAAAAGAAAAACACAAATGAATTTAAAAAATAATAACAAGTAAATAGTAATATATATTAAAACATATAAAAATAAAAAAAACATAGCCATATATATATATATATATATGAAAGACAAAAAAAAATCAAACATAACACATAACCAAAAAAAACAAATTAACTTAAAAGATAAAACATTAAAGAAAAAAAATGTAAAAAAATGATTAAAAAATAAACAAATATATGAAAAAAGTATTAAAAAAAATTAAAAAAAAAAGAAAGTTAAGCCAAAAATTAAATAATTTCAAATAATTCAAAAAGAAAAAACCTAAAAACATTCAAATTAAATTAAAAAAATAAAAAACAAATACAAAACATTGAATAAAAACATAAAAATTAAATATAAAAAAACACAAAAAAATATAATTAAAAAAAAAATTAAAAACATAAAAAAATATAATTTAGAAAAAATGTATTAACATCATGATAATTTTTTTTTCAAAATATGATGCTTGGGCTTGGTAGGCTGATTCCAAGAATCACCCCAGGCCCAAGGCCGATTCTTAGAATCGGCTTACCAAGCCTTGCTCGCTTAGCCACTGGGCTGGGCGGCCTTGGCAGCTGCATGAAGACATAAAGGCCGTACTGCCTAGTGACCGAGTGGGTCAGGACTTGGTAAGCCAATTCCCGGAATTGGCCGGGCAGCCAAGGGTGACCTTAGCAATTGCGTGTAGCCACCAAGGCTGCCCACCCAGCGACCGAGCATGCCAGGCCTTGGTAGGCTGCTTCCAAGAATTGGTCTTGGGCCCATGTTGATTCTCGGTCAGCCTGCCAAACCTAGGCATCATATTTTGAATTTTTTGTTATTATAATGTTAATAAATTTTATTTTTAAAATTATGCTTCTTCTTTTTCTTTTTCTTTTTCTTTTTTCTTTTATATATGTTTTATGTTTTATTATCATATTTTTAATTTAATTTTTATATTTTTATTTAATTTGAATGTTTTTTTAATTATTTAAAATTGTTTTTACTTTTAGGTTTATTATTATTATTATTATTATTATTTTTTTAACAATAACAGTTATGGGACGATTGTATTCATCTTGGCCTGAATGCCGAAAATCTTGTTACATAGGGGAACTCATTGCCCTGGAGCCACACTCTGAAGTGACTGAGTGTGCAGCTGGGGCATGCAGAATTCCTGAGTACCATTGGGTCCATATATTCCAAATCAGTGATTCCCCCCCTTGAAGATGCAAATGAATTTATTTAACAACCATCAATAAAACATGATGATGGACTGGCTATGGAATGGGTTCCCATGTTTCTTTTCCGTCTTTCATCTTGATTCCAGCAGGGAGGAGGACAGCTTTGTTGGCTTCTCTGTCCGCCTCTTTATTGTGATTTCTCAACACATGGTAGTATCTTAGGTTCTGGAAATGGCTTTCCAAGCCTATGATTCTGGTTATCAATCTTGCTAGATTAAGGTCCGAAGCTGAGGATTTGGTAGCCATTGCGCTGATGATGATCTGAGAGTCTCCTATGACGATTGCTTCTTTTATGTTTAGATCCTTGAGGGTCTGGAGACCTTGAAGGAGGGCTAAGGCCTCCGCTTGAACGCTGGAGGCATGTCCTAGACCCCAGGCATAGGAGTGAATTTTTTCTCCTATCTGATTTAGAACGACTCCTCCTGCCCCAGCTTTGCCCGGATTACCCTTTGCTGCCCCATCAAAAAAGAGGGCATGCCTTACATGCATTTTGATCCAGCCTTGCATTTCTTCTTCAGTTTTCCTTATCTGCCAGTCTTTAATGTTTGGGGTGGAGTTGGCGGCTGGCTGGAATCGAAGGCCTAGAGTCGATCCCCAATCGATGTCATGCTGACTCAGATTTGAGTCATCTTTGATATTTGCCAAGCACTCCTTAATTTGACATTTAATTTTATTTTCTAAGATCCTGTGGCTATGATCAGTGTTCCTGAAAATTCTTCTGTTTCTTTCAAGCCATATCTGCCAGCTTAAGATCTTAGGGAGTATCGCCCACGCTGTTCTGATTACCTGATTTTTAGAAGCTGGGCCAGGGTAAATGAACGCCCAGGTTGCAAAGAGTTCCGCCATAGTGCCTGGAAGCTTGAAATTCGGCCTTGATATGAGGGAAGTCCAAATCTGCTTGGTAAAACTGCAATCCAGGAATAGATGAATAACTGTCTCAGCATTATCTCTGCACAGTGCGCAGATGGAAGGGCCATAATAACCTTTTTTCTGGAGGGTATCGTAGGTAAGGATTTTGGCATGACAAAGCTGCCAGGCGAAGAAATCCACCTTCGGCAGTGATGGGATACGCCATACGCCTCTCCATGGAGCCGGATTGGGAGGAACGTATGGGCGTTCGATCAGCTTATTGTAACCCTGCGCGACTGTGTATCCTTTTACACTTGTGCCCCAACCTTTCTGATCTTTGTGCCTCGTATGAGTGGGCATACTTGTGTTTTTTTATATAGCTTTTAAATTATTTTTTTTAATATTTTTTTACATGTTAGTTTTGTTCATTTATTTTTTATTTTTTTTATGTTATTTTTATTTTTGGGTTTTTCTATATATATATATATATTTTAATTTATTTTGCAAAAAAAATTAAAAAATTCATTATAAAAAAACATTTCAAAGAAAAGAAAAAAATACTTGTTTGGAAAACTCTTTAAAAACTAACATCCTACGACGAAAAACACGAAGAGAAATAAGACAACTTTAAAAATTGTTAAATAATCAACATTTAAAAAAAATGTGCATATTAAGGACATAAGAAAATTTAAAGTGTTAAAAATGTCTTAAAAAAATGTTGAATGCTTATGTTGAATGTTTTTCAAAATCCTCATGAAAATCACCAACATTTAAAAAAAATATTCATATTTCATACATAAAAAATTTAAAGTGTCAAAAATATGCTAAAAAAAGATGTATTCTGAATCAACACTTCTCCAAAATCGATTGATTTTTTTCTACCTCAAAAAAAGGGTAATCATATTAGTTATCATTTCAAAGTTTTCGTTGTTATTCCATCTCAAGTACAGTTAGATCAAAAGCATGGTCATCATATTGGTTGTCATCATCATCGATTCCAACATTATTAAATGTCTCCCGGATCAATCTATTTGTCTCATATTCTTCAACTATGTTATCAACATCATTATCTTCTTCAATATGATCATTAGCTTGATCCTCAATATTAATCACTCCATGTTCTTGAACAAGCACTTGTACTACAACCACCTCTTCCTCATCGAGAAATGCCCTAGGGGGGTGATACTATATAATTACAATCAATAAAGTAATATTAGTATATATAGCAAATATTGAAACGTCTATATAACAACAATTTAAAAATATAATATATAAGGACAACAAAGACAACAAATACAAAGAGAAAGACAACTTAGGTGAGACCAATAAACAAAGACAACAAATCAATGATGATGTTTTTTCAATTTATTAGGATATTTAAGAATATGTTGAAAAAATCTAAGAAGGATGTTACTTTTCTTAACATGTGGGAAGTGAGACACTTTCTGAGATATACAGTTGTTGGGCTTTACTTGCTAAGGTAAGTTAAGCTTTAATTCCTTTTGTCAACCCAAGTAGGTACACTTAGAGGCACTTATCTAATGTATATAGATCTAGAAAGATCTAGTGTTCTAATGATAGCCTAGTGAAGTGAAATTAACAATGCTCTCTTACAAGAGGTGTCTCCTTGTCTTTTTCAAACACTTAAGCATTGATTTAGATGAAAACAAATCTGATTGAAATCTGATTGCCTATTTAACAAAACAGAGTATTAATTACTTGTTGAAGATTCTACCATTCCCTTACAAGAACTTTACTCTATAGAATCCCTTCCAATCCTAAGTCATAACAATTCAAAACAATTTCTAAATCTCAACTAGTCAAGGCAATGAATGAGATAAGTAACTTTGGAAATCAATAATAGTTGATCCTCTTACAAGATTCATTCATCTAACTATAGATTGAATTCTGCAATTACAAATCTTAATCAATGGAAATTGAACTATGAACTAACTCTAAAATTGAAATCATAAAATAGCAAACATATTTGTCAACTTCAAGATGAATATTGGTTGAGACTTCTTACAAAGCTCTTTCACAACAAATACAAATCTCTTCAATTAACAATTTTCAATTGCATGAACTTGCAACACATGAATTAAATAACAAATTCTAAATATCAAATCTATCTATGCAATTTATAAAGAAAACTTAAGAAGGAGTGTACCAGCTCCGTAGTGGGGGCCCTTCCACACTTTGCAAGCACACTGTAGGCTAACTCAAATGAAGAAAATTATTGGATCTGAAAGCATAAGATGAACTCAATACTGTAGCTTTGTATTTAAGTCTGAGAATAAAAAATACATAAACTGCGTTTCCAAGTTTTTCATATATAAAACTAATAATCTTTTTGAGTTATTTATCATAAATCTCCATAACAAAAAGAAGCTATTCATACTCCTTATTATTCTAATAAGATCCTATCAATTACATCAAAGGAGGTTGAATTGGATCAGATCCTCCATTTAGGCAAAAATCTCAAAAATAGAAATTTTGTTCACAAAATTTGGAATTTCTACTAAAGTAGCTGGGTTTGACCAGCATTGACCGTCCACCTATATTCTTCAAATCCAGAAGTGGATAGGTAATCCACCATCTTTGTACATTTAGGTTCATGCCCACAATCTTTGAATTTGCCATCCTGTTATGCAACATGTCAAACCATGGAGCGATTACAGGAAGTTACAACATCTTGTAATTTTCTGGAAAATTTCAATTTTAACACAACAATTTCAAAAATTAATTTCAAGATAAAAATAATGACAATGACATTATACTATTTAGTTTCTAGGGGTTATGGAGGAAATATAAAGGTTAAATGGTAAGAAATGATGAGTATAGAGGATTCTTAAGTGAAATGGTCAGTCATAAATTGATACCAACAATAGTCATTACCATAATAAAAAACATATTGATCTTATTTTGCATTCATCATTGTAATGTCATATTTTGCATAGTATACTTTAAAAAATTATTAATAATGCTCCATAAAAACCCATGACTAACCTCTAAATCCTCTAGGTCCAAATTAACCCCCTAAACAATATACATTAACTCCCTAATACCTTGACCCCATTCCCCTAAGCCCTTAAACCGCTAACCCCTAACCCCTAATCCCTTAACCCCTAAGCCCTAAACCCTTAAAAAATAATCCCTTGTCCCTAAGCCCATAAATTAATTAACCCCTAAGTTGAACTAACCCCTTAAATGATCCTTAACGAAAATAATCAAATAATATTTCTAGTCTACATCAAGATGACAACATAGTTCAAAAACCTTCCAAAAGAATATTATAAAATACATTTACAATATAAATACGATACATTTTACAAGACAAAGACATACAATCTAAAATACAATATACATATAAATATTTACAAAAATAATCTACAATACAAAGACATATAATAAATAACTTACAAATGGATGATATTCATGTCCGCCTTCAACGTGTCCATAGTCTCTACAATGCTTTTTAGCTGATTTTATTATAGTTCTCCTTGGCCTCAAGCCCCTACAATTTCTACAAGGGAAATAACATTTTCTATCCACATAAGCCTTTGAGGAATGTTACATGACATTTTTTGTCACCAAACTTTCATTGATGATTTTGTTCAAAAATCAACCTCAAAATAAACCTACAACCTTTCAAAACAATCACAACTAATATATATATATATATATATATATATATAAACTATGTCAAAGTTATATGATGTTAGGGCCTCCACACGCACACACATATATATTTATATTTGTTATAATTATAATAATAGATGGAGATACGAATTCCTCTATGGTCGACACCTGATACGGGCTAGGGTTTCACCTACAGAACTTGTGCTCCTGACGGAGTCTGCCCATCCTTCACGAATCACATTTGCTGACCACTGATGCCGTTTCTTTCTAGATCCTGTTATGCTTGATCCCATATACCCTCTGTTGACACCTTCACTTTTTCTCTCGTGATACAGTTGTGACTATGCTTGCTCCCTTTTCCATAGTCAGTTTGACATCAACGACGACGGTTTACAACTCCCGGTGGCAGTTGGCACGTCGTTTTCGGAAGTTAGTTATGGAGCTTGATCAGGTTGACTACTCAGACGACCCCTTCGCTGATGTCTCCATCTGGACATCCCCCCTGATCTCAGACGGGATGTTCCCCCATAGTAGTGACCTGCCGGATGTCCTTGTGCCTCTGCCATCGATTTTGGGTCCCTCCTACCCGGTCGTTACCCTACCTGAGGACCCCCCCACTTGGCCGGCTTTCGCTACTCCTCCCCCATCACCGACATCCCTATAGTTCTTGGCTAGATGCATAGGACCTAATCTCACCACTGGCTCCTCGGGTTACCCACCACACCCTCCATCCGCCGGTTCACACTTCCCTTCATCTGCCCCTCCCGTTGAACCCTCGATACTTCCACAAGAAACCCCTTTCGCTGCATTTTCGACAACTCCTCCCTCTGGCTGCTTTGCAGGCATCCCTCCAGATTTGGAAGCAAACCCTTCTGGGCTAGGATTGAATCCACAGAACCCTCAACAGAGTGGCTCACAGGCAGATAATATCGACAAGGGCCACAGGCCAGGGAAGAAGCAAAAGTGTGTAAAGTCCAGGTCCTAGGACATTGCACTTCGATTGGGTGAAGATATCCAATGGGGCGAAACCATGGACACTACTGATTGAGTCTTGGTGGGTAGGGTTTGTGGGAGGAACTACACTACAACAAGGCTTAAACAATGGACAACAAAAATTTGGGGGCATCATATGGCAGAATTGCCTTTCGTACAAACCTTTGTCTGGGGATGGTTTGCATTGCACTTTGCCAGAGTTGAACACACCAATTGGGTTTTATCTTCCTTCTAGCACATTGAACAAGCCCTCATGCTCCTCAGACGATGGAACCCTCTTTTTGACCCTGAGAGAGAGAAATTGGGCGCTGGACCACTGTGGGTCAGATTACCAGGTTTGCCTCTTCACTTTTGGTCTGAGGACATTTTCAGGCGCATTGGAAACACCCTGGGCACCTACTTGGAGCATGATAAATCATATCTGACCACGGGCATTATGGCATATGCAAGGATACTGGTCCATCTTGATACTAGGGAGGGGCTACAGGAGAAAATCACTCTACTCTGGAGACACTTCTCACGGGTTCAGATCCTCGATTATGAGGGGGTTCCTTTTAGATGTAGGAGGTGCCACAAGGTGGGTCACCTTTTTAGGGATTATCCCCTGAATGGAAAATCAAAGGCAACGGACAAGGGAAAGACGATCCCTCCCAAGGCTACCAAGGATCCTGAGCACCGTAACAATGCTGAAGGTACAACGACAATAACAGTTAAGGAGACTCCGAAGAAGCACAAGAAAGCACCCTATCAACCTCCCTCTTCTCCTATGACTAGGGCTAGGGCGGTTGCGGCGGTTGCGCTATCTTCGGGTATGCCTTTATCTAATCCTTGCTCTTTGAATTTCTCTACTTCATCTTGTATTCTTGTATCATCCTCAGTTGATCATCAGGGTATTGCATCTTCCTCTCCTCTCCCTAAATCATTGGCTTGCTCCCTGCAACCTCCCCCTCCCACTTACTCTTGCACCCCCCCATCCTTCCCGGAGGCGACCTCTTCTGCCTGATCCTCAGACTCTGATCAGGGGTCTCTCACTCACACCTACTCACTTCGATCACTATCTCGATCACAACCTCTCGATTCTATTGGCATTGGTTTGATATCCCCCTCCATCCCTCTGAAACCTCCTAGGGGAAGACCCTCCTCCCTATCCAAAGCCAAGAAACAGGTAGGGGAGGAGGTCATCTCAAGCCAACAACTTGCTATTGACCAAGTTCTTAGAGCACAAAACACCCTAGAACCATCACCCCCATGAAGTTTCTCTCCTATAACTGTCGAGGGTTAGCTAGCCCTGAAAAAAAACTAGCTTTCTGAAGGCTTCTAAGTACTGAGCTGGTAGATGTCATATTCCTTCAGGAAACCCTGGGTCTAGCCGAGGTCATCACACACCTCCTAGAATCCATGCTACCTAGTTGGTCGTTTCAAGCCCTTGATGTAAATGGGCGCTCAGGTGGAGTTGCATTGGGGTACAATTCTAGGACTATCAAACTATGTAATATTTGGGGAGGTATTAGTCATATCGAGGCAGACATCTCCTCATCTGAACTTGGCATTGAAATAAACTCATTAATGTTTATGGGCCATGTCAAAACTGAGGAGACTTCTGGGAGCATCTGCTGAGCTCCAATCAATTGCAAGTGGACAACCTAATCCTTGGAGGAGATCTTAATTTCTCAATTGGATACTCCGAATCTTGGGGTCATCATGCCCAAATAGACCCTCTATCTGCTTTCTTTGAGAATATCTTGGAGGACCACAACCTCATCGATATACCATCTACGAAATTACAACCTACTTGGAGGAACAGAAGAACAGGGGAGGATAGGCTTGCTAGAAGACTAGATCGCTTCCTTATCAAAGAGCGACTGTTGAGTATGGGGTATAACTATAGGCAGTGGGTTGGATCAAGGGGATTATCAGACCACTCACCAATATACCTTGAAATCAGAGGAGGTTTGAACAAACCCAAAGCCCCATTCAAGTTCAACTCAACATGGTTAAAAGATGCAGCCTACATTAAAATGGTAATAGATTATTGGAAGTCCCACCCTCCTGTAGTAGGTGGGAATATAGCAGAAGGTTTCGCCCATAATCTAAGTGAGATGAAGATATTATCAAAAAGTTGGGCACACAACAAGAGACTATTGGATGAACAAACCCTAAGGGACACTGAAGCTAAGATTGCTGCTATGGAGGATGAGCAAGGATGGGGATACACAACTCCTGAACAGAAGGAGAAGCTCACATCCTTAGTAGCACAAAGAAGTAAAATTCTAAAGGACAGGGAAGAATCTTGGAGGCTGAGAAGTAGAGCCATTTGGCTACTCGAGGGAGATGATAACACAAAATTCTTCCACAAGTTTGCAAATGGGCAAAAAGCCATTAACACCATTTGGCATCTAACAAATGAGCAGGGCATCAGAGTGAATACTTTTCAGCAATTAGCCTCCCTGGGCACAACTCACTACAAGCAGCTTTACAAAGCTCCCTCCCAATGCAACACTAGCCGAAATGATTAGAGTGGCTTAATTATTTCCCTGGTTTGTGGATCAGGAGGATGCAATGGAACTCAACAAGGAGGTCACTATGGGGGAGCTCGAGACCACTTTGAAATGGTTCAAGCGAGACAAGTGTTAAAAACTATATATTACAGAGCAACGGAACACATAAAATATATTGCAGAAATACAAACATAGAAAACACATAAAACAAGAGAGACACAGATATACATGGTTCACCCAATTTGGGTTACGTCCACAGAGAAACAACCAGTCCTTCCTTTTATATTATCCAGCAAAATAAAGAGACGCAACCTACAATAGATCCATTGAAATTCCCTCTTCTCTCTCGCTCAATCTCTTCTCTCTTCTCGCTCAGAATACAAATGTACATAGACACAATACAATTCGCTCATATATAGCAAGGGGTTTCCTTCTAGGGAAAAAAACCCAAAATTAAACATAACTTCTACTATCGGATCTCTGCCTAATGAACAACCTAGATTGACTACGAAATTACAACATTTTACCCCCCCTACAGTGCAAATATTACGGGTGACGTTGCGACTCCATTATGAACTGGGATCCAATGCAGCGATACCTTTGAATACAGAAGATAATCAGGATTCACACCCAACACCAAGAGACCAGGACCAGATGGCTGGTCGATCGAGTTCTACACTGCATTATTTGAACTTCTTGGTGGCAATGTTTTGAAGGTCATTGAAGACTGCCGAATCACTGCGAGCATGTATGAGGTCTTCAACACCACATTCATTACACTCATCCCTAAATCTAATAATCCTGACTCTTTTTATGACTTCCACCCCATCTCCCTCTCTAACTGTATATGTAAAATCATTTCCAATATCATAGCTAATAGCCTTCGCCCCATATTATCCTCTCATATCTCCTCATAACAATTCACCTTCCTCCAGGACTAACAAATTCATGAAGCTATAGGAACTGCACAAGAGGTGATGCACTCTATATAGATGAAGAAATTGAAAGGTATGATCCTCAAGGTAGACCTCTCAAAAGCTTTCGATCGTGCAAGTTGGTTATATATCAAAATGCTCTTAACACATCTTGGTTTTCCCATAGAATTTATACATTGGATCATGTGTTGCATAACAAATATAACTTTCAGTGTACTTATCAATGGATCAACATCACCCTTCTTTCATTCAGAAAGAGGCCTCAGGCAGGGATGCCCTCTGTCCCCCCTTTTATTTTTACTCATTATGGAGGGTCTCAGTAGACTTATAAGGGAAGAACATAGGATGGGAAGACTACAGGGAATCAAGATCACAGATAGATGCATACTGACCCATCTACTCTTTGTAGATGATGTGTTGATTTTCCTCAACGGAGGCATTGGGGATTTGACCGACTTACAGAACACCATGGCAATATTTCAAATTGCTACAGGTATGGAAATCAACAGTCCAAAATCCACTCTAACAGCTTCAGGATGCACACCTCATGAGATACAGTTTGCACTCCACAGATTCCCATTCACTCTTCTGCAGATGGAGGATGGTCTTAGATACCTGGGGTACAGACTGAAACCACTTGGATACAAGATAGCAAATTGGACATGGTTAATCTCTAAGCTAGAGAGAAGACTCAATATCTGGCACCACAAGTACCTCTCCAGAGCAGGTCGACTAGTTCTCATTAAAGTTGTACTTGAAGCTACCCCTGTATATTGGATGTCTCTGGCATGGATCCCTTGGGGTATACTCTCTAGAATACAAACCTCTGTTGCAGATTCCTTTGGAAAGGAAAATAGTCCAGGAGAACTTTTTCCTGGGCCAGATGGGAGTCGCTCACACTCCCAAAGAAATGGGGAGGATGGGGAATTAAAAGGCTGGATGATTTCTCATCTGCATTGGTGGCCAAGCTAGGTTGGCAATTGGTTACCACCAACAACTTATGGAAAAGAGTGGCTTATTCGAAATATATATCTCCTCTAAATCTGATGGACTGGATCCGTCGACCAAGCTGGAACAAGACTGGGATATCAATCATATGGAAAGTTGTGATAAACTCCATGCCTATTATCTGAGATGGGATCATATGGAAAATACAATCTGGTACATCAGTTCACATTGGATTAGATCCCTGGATTGGTTGCGGCAACACTCATAGGCTTCCATAGGATCTTATGCTACACCTCAACAATTCAGGCATCATACATATCAGTCACATTGTGGACCCAGAGCACACCACCATATTTCATCAGGCATGGAAGACTGCTCAGAGCTTACACATCCCTCAGATTTGGCATCAACAATGGGGGGAATACATAGCTGCACTGACAGAATCGCACACCAGGATTACTGAGGGGGAAGATGAGATCATATGGGCACATGAAAAAAATGGTTTATACTCCCCTAAGGAAGGATACCTCTGTATCGCTGTTGTCCATTGACCCTTGGTTGTTGAAAATTGGTGGAAACACCTATGGAAATTAAAGGTGCCTCCCAGAACAAGATTATTCATGTGGACAGTACTGAAGAATAAGGCACCCACGGGAGACAATCTAAACAAGAGAGCCCAACATGGACCATCCTGGTGCTGCATTTGCAAGAACAGTTCTATAGATCATCTCTTCCTTACCTGTACAGTCATAGTGGACCTTTGGAACACCACCCTTATGGCCATCAATTCCCACTGTAAATGGCAAGGCATAACTGTTTTAGATGCTTGGATATCATGGTGGACTACAGCGACCCCAACCAAAGCTAGGAATCTACCCCTTCTCACTTGTTGGGTGATCTGGATCGCATGTAACCATTATATCTTCCATGACACCATCCCTTACTGGCCCTCCATTATTTCTCACATTCTGGCAGACTATAACTCCATACCTAACGATGATGTTGCTCCACCCTCTAGGAACATAGCCCTGAGGTCATCAACCGAGAATACCCTTGGGCATATTTTGATGGCTCTGCACAGGATGCAGGATGTGGGGGGGGAACTATACTATACCTTTCTGACTCCCATTACTATAAAATACAAATGGATCTGGGAAGGGGTACCAACAATTATGCAGAGCTGATCACTCTAAAACACCTCCTACACTTTGCCTTGGAAAAACATTGCAGGAATATTCAAATCTTTGGGGACTCCAAAATTGTTTGCAATTGGATAAACAATACAATAAACTGTTCTGCATATTCACTGAGACCTATTTTGGAAGAGGCACATAGACTCATTGCACATTTTGATCTCTTTGTTTGCCTCCATATCTACAGGGAGTGCAATCAAACTACTGATCAACTATCCAAGGAAGTTGCAAACCAGCCTCATGGCACATGGTTGATCCTGGAGCAGAGGGACAGTGTCCATTATCAGTACTACCACCATCCATACATGGATTATATAGCATAACTGGCTTAGGAGGAGCCTGTTTCTCATGTTTATAGTTTTTGTTTTAAATTATCAACATTATGTATATTTTACACTAGTTGTATATACATGACAGACATATGTACTCCCTGCGAGGAGTTTTTTGATCTCTTTTTGAACAATACAGAAGACATATCCTCCCTGCGTGGAGAACATTGATATTTTTTGATACTTTCTTTTTTGATAGGCAAACAACCTCACATATAGCATATGCGAACTGCATCTACAATATGTAATTTTCTTATATTAATGAAAATTACGATTTTTCCAAGGGGAAAAAAATAAATATAATAATATATTTAATAACTTTATATACATATTATATATATATATATATATATATATATATATATATATATATATATATATATATATATATATATATATATATATATATATATATATATATATATATATATATATATATATATATGTTATATTTATTTTAATTAGTCAAATTGATCAAAAGCGGTCCGATATTAGACATTATTAGTGTAAAAGACCATTAGTGGTGGAATTAAGCATTATGCAACGATTATTTACCATTTGTAGGGAATTGGACAACACATTTTCGTATTGCATATAGTGTCGAATATCCGACGGTAAAAAACTACAGTGAATCATTCGACGATAGGAGGGATTATAGGAAAACATCCAATAATAAATGGGATAGGGAATTTCCTCAAATATTTGACTAGTAAATAACTACCATCTGATATTTGACAGTACTCAAGATTTTAGAAAAAAAAACAAAAAAAATCATTTAACTTCCAACACTTTTTCTAACTTTATCCATTCCATCGGACTTTGTCGTCGAAATTTCCACCCAAATGTGGTAGTGTGTTGATGCATGACATACATCCTCAACATGTCCTCAAGAATCCTGTTAACCCTCATTATTTTTCCATTTCTTTGTAGATGATAAGATGTATTGAAAGCTAACTTTATCCCCAAACCTGAAAGCAACTCCTTCCAAAACCTAGAAGTGAACATGACATCTCTGTCGGATACAATCTTCTTAGGAATACCATGTAACCTCACTATCTCACTAATGAAAATCTAAGCTATGTCACTAGCTGAGTTTCTAGACTTAACTACGATGAAATGAGCTACCTTGGTCAACCTTTCAACCACAACCATAATAGAATCATGTTATTTCAATATCCTTGACAAACTTGCAATGAATTCCATGGAAATGACCTCTCATTTCCATTCTAGAATCATAATCAACTGTAGTAAACCACCTGGATACTTACGCTCTTATTTTACTTGCTAAAATTCCAAACATCTCGTGACATACTTAGCCACCTCTTTCTTCAAGTTAGGTTAGTGATAAAACTTCTTAACCACTACCAATGTCTTATGATATCTTGGGTGACCTGAATATGGCTTGACATGAAATTGCCTCAATATAAGCTTCTTGAGCTCGTTGTTTTCTAACACATATATCCTATCCCTAAATTTGACCAAACCATCTATCGTGAGATGATAATCCACATCCTGATCATATGTACCCTGCTGTTGTAACATGTGATTAAGCTGCTAGTACCTGCCATCTTGTTGTCATGCCTAAAAGATCCGCTCCTACAAATATATCCCATAAGAACTCATAGCTGCAATATGATTTACCTGCACTCTTTTGCTAAGAGCATCTATAACCTTGTTCTCTTTACCCTTAATGTACCTAATCTGAAAGTCAAACTCATTGAGTGTAGCTAACCATATAGCTTTCCTGACATTCAGATTAGGTTTATCAAACAAATATCTTAGCCCAATGTGATCACTCATCATGATGAACCTATTGCCAAGAAGATAATGTCTCCACATCTTCAATGCATAAATGATAGCTTCCAACTCAAGATCATGAATCTCATAGTTTTGCTCATGCTTATTCAATTTCCTTGACTCATCACATACCACATGTCCTTCCTGCATCATAACTCCACCAAGTCCCCTCTTGCAAGAATCTATACATACCACATACTATTTATTTGGATCTGCAATTTTTAGAATTGGAGCATTTGTAAGAGATTGTTTCAACTGCTCAAAACTAGCCACACATTCCTTTGTCCATTCAAATTGATTCCATTTCCTATGTAAGGGTGTAATAGGATAGGAAATCTATGAGAAGTTCCTAATGAACCACATGTAATAACCTGCTAGTCCCATAAATGATCTGACCTCATACACATTCCTAGGATTTTCCCGCTCCATGATATCTCTGATATTTTTTGGGTCCACTACTATACCTTCCTTGGAAACAAAATTTCCCATGTAATGAACTTTTGTATAAGATAAACTGCACTTACTAAGCTTTGCATACAACTAATTCTATCTCAACGATTTTAACACTTCTTTTAGGTGGTTTGCATGCTCTTCCACATTCTTTGAATATATCAATATGTCATCAATGAATATTATCGCAAAATTATATAGATAAGGATAAAACACACTATTCATCAAACACATAAAAGAAGTTGGAGCATTAGTAAGACCGAAAGGAAATACTACATACTCATAATGCCCATACCTGGTCCGGAATGAAGTTTTGTAGATGTCCTCTTGTTTGATGCGTACCTGATGATACATTGATCTCAAATCAATCTTCAAGAACACTGCTACTCCCTTCAACTAACCAAACAAGTCATCAATCCTCAGAAAATGATACATGTTCTCAACTGTTACCTTGTTTAGTTGCCTGTAGTCAATACACAACTTGAGAGTACCATCCTTCTTCTTCCCAAACAATACTTGTGCACCCCTAGGCAACACACTTGGCCTAATGTATCCCTTATCAAGCATTTCCTTCAACTACAACTTCAACTCAACTAAATATGGAGTGATCATCCTGTATGGTTCCTTTGATGTTGGTGCTACTCTCGGCATCAACTCAATAGAAAATTCCACTTCCCTATGAGGCAGTAACTATGAAATCTTTGCTGGAAATACATCCTGAAACTGCTGCAAAACTGGATACCTCTTCAAGACTTCAACACCCTCAACATCCTTCCATTTTTCACTAGAAATATGAACTATAAAAAATACGCATCCTTTCTTGCTACTGTGCTTTACTAGCATAGTTGTAACCATTCTCACTAATGTAGGCTACTTTTTACCCTATAAGATTCTCCTCTCTCCATCATCATCCAAGAACTCAGTAGCCTTATCATAGAAATCTACCTTAGTGATGTGAATATACAACCACTCCATGCCCAAAATCATATTGTATGATCCCAATGGAAGCACATTTATATGAGTTGATGTAGACATATTGTTAAGTTCAAATGCACAAGATCTTACCGAATGGTGAACTATTTTCTTGGTACCTGCAACCAACTACACCAACCAAGACTCTGTATGCACTTCTTTTATTCAAGTGACACTTATCCACGAGGTCAGGACTGATATAACTGTAGTTATATCTAGGGTCAATCAAAATAGAAACAACTTGATCACAAAACTTACCTTCCATCTCGATAATAGATGTTTGATGATCATCCTGCCTATTATCCAATGCTACATAAATTTTAGGAATACTTTGTCTCACATCCCCAACTGTTTGTGCCTCCTAAGCATTGTAAATATGTGGTCTACCACCCTGATGTTGTGGACAATATCTCCTGCGACCAGCATAGATCCATCTTAAGTACGGATCTAACATGAGCTGAGAGGGATCAAATTTCTTCACATGTAAACTTATTTAGAGTGAAAAATATAATGAGTATTTTTTCTTTGTTTAAATTGTATTTTTTAATGCTATATAGTGTATATATATGACTAAAATAAAATAGTTTACACAACATGTACATGGAAGGGAAAATTAAAATGGGTTTTTTTTATTATTAATATATTTTTAAGTATATGTCAATATTAATTAGTATTACAATATTTTATTGATAACAAATATTGAATATTTTATTATATACAACATTAAAATATTGTATTTTAATAAAAAAAATCTATGGATAGATATATATGAAGTTGACATCAACATAAATTATTTCACATAGATCTTCAAATAGTTTATTTAAATGTTTGGTTGAAATATTTTTGAAAAGTATAAGGTTTAAACATCTTACTCGCACATTTTTTTAACTTCTAATTTTTTTACAACATATTCAATTTTTTTTATTATAGTTGGCATT
Source organism: Pinus tabuliformis (assembly GCA_031772625.1). Classification (NCBI taxonomy): domain Eukaryota; kingdom Viridiplantae; phylum Streptophyta; class Pinopsida; order Pinales; family Pinaceae; genus Pinus; species Pinus tabuliformis. The sequence continues at coordinate 698,947,461 of CM062808.1, read as the reverse complement.
ATTTTTCTATTTAAAACACAATTTATTTTTATTTTAAATGGATAGACAGATGGACAGACTTGCACATCCCCCTCATGTTGGGTTTTAGAATGAGCCTCTCGGCTCAATGATCTTTGCCACAAGTCCAACACTGCAAAGGCTTCCTGCCCTCACCCTTGTTCTTCTCCTCAGACTGAAATCCATGTCCTCTGTCATGTATATTGAACTTATTGTATATTTCTCCTTGTCATTTGTATCCTGAGGTTTTCCTCTCTTCTTAGCCCACTTTCCTTTATTCTTCTCATTACCTTTTCAATCCTGCTTAGACTCAGTCTTGCACTTCGATTGCTCATAACAATGCTTCAACTTTTTGATGGCTTCCTCCAGCGATATAGGCTCATCAAACTCAATCCTGTCTTTGAATGACACCGAAAACCCATTGATGAATCTCTGAATCTTTTCTCCTCCTCCTTAAGATAAGCCACATATCTCAACAACTCCAAGAATCTGCTAGTATACTCCTCATTAGTCATAGATCCCATATTCAACTCATAGAACTAATTTTCCCTATCATCATAGTATCTTTTAGATAGATACTTATTCCTGAAAGTATCCCAAACTCACTCCAAGTTAGCTCATCTTCTCGAATGCCTCTGACATTCTTTACATCTTCCCACCAAATGTTTTCTTTTCCTTTAATAATGAAAGTAGTTATCTTGGCTTTCATATTTTTTGAATATTCATGCAATTTGAAAAACTTATTCATCCTAAGAAACCAAACTTCTGCATTTAGTGACTTCTTCATTTTTGCATCAAATGTAGGAGGATTTTCTTTCTTGAATTCCTCTGGCAAGTACCAATTCTCACTCCTCCTATACTTATGGTGGTGGTGATGTCTCTCTGAACTAAAACTAGAATAGAACCCATAGTCATTACCCCTCCTGTCAAGTGTACCCAAGAACCTACCATCTCTGATTGTATCATCCATTTCAAACCTATATCCTGATTGAGACATGTTTCCATATTCCCCATTGGTCCTTTCCTCTTATCTATAATTTATCCTAAGTGGTCCTTGCCTTTGAAAATATGATAGACTCTGAAGGATGATTGAGTTAACTTCGGCTTTCTTCTAATTTGCTCTGGTAAGTCTTTCCTGTGACCGAATGATCCTGCCATTATCCACCTTACAACTTCTGATCTCTGCTTTCGAACTTCTAAATGTATATGTTATGTCAGGGGAGTACTCATCTCCATGATGTTCATTTGATATGTAGGGAGAATCTCATGAACTGTAGTCCACCATTCTACTAGTCATATTGATCTTCTACTTCTTGTAAACATACCATGTCAGATAAACCAAATATAAACATAATATACATACCTCAGTGATGTTCAAGGGAGGTTATCTCATCTTCACAATCAATTCAAATTAGAACAACACCTGTATATATAATGAAATCAACATATCAATCATATCAACATCAATGGCATTAACCTCTACATGATGACACAACTGCAACAATGATTATCACAATGCATGCATTATAAACACATTTCACTCATCCAATCCAAGTGTTGAGCTAGGGAGCTCTGATACCAATTTGTAACCACCCCTCCCACATTTACATAATTTCACTGGCCTTCCAAGGTAAATATCATATGAAATTTACTATGACTTGACCCAACCTCCTAGCTCCAGTTAAGGAAGCGGGGCCAACAATCGACCACCGAATGATAACTCATAACATTCCTTAGGGCCACAGGGACACTCAGGGTCCAAAGAACAACCCCAGGTGACCAAACCCTGAGCTAGGCTCCTTTTCACATAACTTAACCTGCAACCACATGCATGAGAAGGCACCCATGGAGTTGAAGGCCTCCAACCCAACTCACGAGCCTACTTGAGTGGGGTTGTGAACCAAATTGTCCAATTCAAAGGGTGTGATCCCAAGATCTAAGCCTCGATTCTAGCTCAGCCTCCATACAACTGCCCATAAATTCCTTAGACTTCTCAGAACCATTATTGACATGACAACAAAGCTAAACATTCAAACTTGAAGGCAGAACTTGACCTAGACTACCTAGAACATAACAGACATTTTGTCAAACACAGGGAAAAACTAAATCATAGCAAACTCAACCGAAAACTCAAATATTTTTAACTTTTGGTTTGAAACCATAATATGCTTCATATGGGATAATACCATCCAAAGAAGCAGTAGGAGCTTGATTTCCTAAGTAAACTACAATATGTACTACTTCAATCCAATATGAGGCGATTAAGCCTTTAAAATTTAACATTGATCTCACCATTCCTAACAAAGTTTCGTTCATTGTTTTTGTTCCTCCATTCTTATATGGAGTATAAAAAATTGTGAATTTCCTTCTAATCCCCTTATCTCTGTAATATTTTTTAAATTCATTTGAAGTTAATTACCCACCATTATCTGTCCTCTTTGTTCATATCTTTTCTTTGGTTTCATTTTCAAATAAATGTAGAAAATTCTTAAAATTTTAAAATCATTTTCACTTTTCTTTCAAAAAATACACCCAATTCATTCGACAACAAAAATCAATAAAAATAAGAAGTATTTGCGGCCTCCAAGAGAACTTTCTATAGGTCCATAATGTTGCAATTATGATACATGTGTTGTCCTTGATGGCAACTCACCCAGATGACAGTTTATAGTGTAGTAGGTCAACAACAAAGGATTACAGTTCAGACTCCAAAGAATGAAGAAAGAGAGGTATATGCTAGTTCACTTTGTCCAAGGAGCATATACATGTGGGTTAACAGAAAAAAAGTAGTGCATAATGTATACATGCACTTTCATAGGAGGAAAAGCACCTACATGTTGGAAAACCAAGTTTTTGGTCCAAGGTATTTGATCCAAGGTATTTTGGTCCAAGGTATTTGGTTCGAGGTATTTGGTCCAAGGTATTGACCCTAGGTATTTGGTCCAAGGTATTGAGAAAGGCCTAAGAGTATATAAGGAGGAGGAGATCATTAGGCCAAGTGTGCAAGCAATAATATTCTAAGGAATACTTCTATCTGAAGTATATTTTATTTTGTATAGTTATGTTTGGGAATGGATCTAAAATATTCATGTGCACCTTGAGTTCAATATTGGATCAAGAATTACGAGACTTGAAATGACTTATTCTTGAATGATTTGATATTGGTTGAGACTAGATCTGATGTTTTCTGCTTGTTTTATTTGTTATCTATCATGATCTGGGTTTGTCTAAAGTCTGGAATTGTAGAAAAATTTTGAGACAATATTTGTATATTTGTACGCAAGTTCGTCTCAGCCAAAGAGCATGTACACACAGGTTCGGTTCTCTCAAGTAGCGTATAAGAAAAGCTTCTTTTCAGATTTGACTGATCTATCTAATCAAATTCTGTTGTTTTACTGCTGTATGTCAATGAGGTCTTCTTAGATCTTAATGTAAAACTGAATACATAAGGAGGCTGGCATTGGATTGATTGATTGTATAAGTGAGAGGAAGTGATCTCTGTCCCTACTTGTGTAGAGCTCTGTAAGTTGACAGTAGATATTCAATATATTGATGGTTGGTACAGACTTGATTCAAAAGATTATGTTTGCAGTAGTTTTGAAGGTATACGCAGGTTTAATTCACGGAAGAAGCGTATACATGCAGGTTGGGTTCATCCAAGTAGTGTATACACTCTAATGCAAGATTTTTGAGGTTACAACTGGTTTTGAATGATGATGCAGGGTTCTAGGTTCAACACAATGCTCTGGTGTTAGTGATTTGATTGTTCAGATTAACTGAATATTGCTTGATGTAGTTTAAAAGCTTTAATGGGTCCAGTGTGAAAATTTGATGAAACGTGGCCTTTAGATTGTGGTGTTGTGACCCAGGAGTATCCAGTCTAAAAATTCATGAAACGTGGTCCCTGGTGGAAGAGTGGAGTTTTCTGTAGGCTGGCACCTACGTACTCGTAAACATATTGGCTAGTACGAGAGCTAGGGGGTTGTAGCTCCCTTCAAGTAGAAGCTGGAGAACGAGAGAAGGTTGCAACCTTCTGTAGGTAGAAGCTTGTGTATTGGTATGAGTCTATAGTAGTACAAGATTGTAAACAGATTTGCTTATTATTATAAGAAGACAGAGACGACAGTAGCAGGTGGTTTTTACCCACATTGGGTTTCCACCTTAAATCTTGGTGTTCATGTGTGTTGCCTATGTGTGATGCTTTATTCTGATTTTATTGCACTGTCTAATAAATCTCTGATATACTGGTTTAAGCTCAACACATGATAAATTGTCTAAATCACAAGTTCTATGCATATACGCTGGTTTATTTAAGCACAGTCGCATGTACACGCTAGTTCACTTCACTAAAGTAGCATATATAAATCTATTTGCGAAATAAAATTATTGATCTGATAATACTAATTCAACCCCCTCTCGGTATTATTTCCAACAATTGGTATCAGAGTAGGTCCTTCAGAAGAAGCTTGATCGCTTGAAGGGAGATCCATTAACATGAATAATCAAGAAAGCATGGGATCCTTCAGACTGCAAATCTTTGATGGGAGCAACTTTGTTTCATGGAAAATAAGAACCACAACCTATCTACAATCGCTTGGAACGGATGCTTGGGAAATTTTGGAAGGAGGATATACATTTCCAACAGCGATTCCTACAGATGCGGCAGGTAAAAAGCAATATGAAACCAATGCTAAAGATGTCAATACTTTATTGGGAAGTCTGTTACAATCAGAGTTTGTTAAAGTCATGCAACTCAAATCAGCCAACGAAATATGGGACAAAATCGTTCTGAGCTATGAAGGAGACTCTCAGGTAAAACGTGCTAAGCTTCAAATTCTCAGAATTCAGTATGAAACTCTTAATATGCATAGTGATGAAAGTATAGCTAGTTACTTCTCGTATAGATGAGGTTGTTAATTATATGAAGAATCTGGGTGAAGAAATAAAGGAAGTTACCTTATTTGAGAAAGTTTTGAGATCCTTGTCTGCTAAATTTGAATCAAAAGTGTTTTCCATAATAGAAAAACAGGATCTACAGAATATCACTATGACATAGCTTCATGGAATCTTGAATGCCTTTGAGATGAGAAAAGGAGGACCATCAGATATGAGAGAAGCCGCATTTAAAGCTTTAGCGAAAGGAAAGGAAGAACACAATGAATTAGGACATAAATCAGAAGAAGAAGATGGGGTTCTGGAAGGTTTAGAGGTAAGCTATCTTTAAAATGCTTTGCTTGTGGCAGAGTCGATCATTATGCTACCAGATGTCCTCATAAAGATAAATATGAAAAAGGAAAGGAATATGCAAAAGGGAATAGAAAACAAGTTGTGAATAAAAGGAGTTACTATACTCATGAAGATAGCGATGGTTTATCTAATAGTGATGAAGATGAAACTAGACAAGATTACAGACTTCTCATGGCTTATGATAGCAATGATTTTTGGGATAGTTTAGAAGAGGATAGTGATGGTTTATCAAATAATGATGATTATAGAATTCTCATGGCTTATGATGATGACAATTTTTGGGATGCTTTAGAAGAGGAAGACCTTCATGAAGAAATATCTAAACTCAAAATCTATTTAGAAGAAAAGAATATGATTATAGATACCTTGACATACCAACTTGTTGAAAAGGAAAAACACAATGAAAAACTAGAATGTGAAATTGTGGGTCTAAGAAAGGATCTTGAGAAAACGAAATCTCTCAATCTTAGATTTTCTAAAGGATCAGAAACTTTAAATGAAATTATCAAAGTTCAGCGTTCTCCTCTGATAAAGACAGGTCTTGGATATACTGAAGAAGCATCTCAATCACAGAAGCCGTCAACCTCCACCAAAAGCTATCTTGATGAAACAAAGACCAGTGAACAGTATGACAATCATCAGCAAAGGCATAAAACTGATCACTAGGTAAATCATACTCAATTTACTGCAACGATGAATAGAAGCCACAACCAACCTCAGGCAAATCATACTCAGTTTTCTCCAAAGATGAATATAAATAGAAACTACAATCACCAGGTTAATAGATTCGATAGTCGCAAAAAATTCTTTAATGGGCAATGTTTTTCATGTCATAATTTCGGGTGCAAAGTTGCTCAATACGTTGCTTACAAAACCATCATGACTAGAGAAGCACAAAATCAAAGGAATGTAACAGGGATCAAGAAAAGTTCCTATAATAACTTTTCTCCTCTTGAAAATGAAATAGAATGCTCGATCTGTAACAACTTTGGTCATGAAGAATCTGAATGTAGGAGAAAATTTCGGCAAATATCTAAAAAGGAGAAAACACCATTAAATCCAAAGATATGGAGAAGGAAATATTCTCAAACAGAAAGATGTGGTATAGCCTTGTATGCAGAAGGACAAGAAAATCAGTGGTACATCAACAGTGGATGCTCCAAACACATGACAGGTGACAAAGAAAAAGTTCACTCATATAATGCCTTAGAAAAGGAAAAGAATGTCTCATTTGGAAGTGACACTCCTGTTGTCACAAAAGGTAAAGGCTCTGTTTTCTTGAAAGAAAATTTTAAAGCTAGAAATGTTATGTATGTATATGGTTTAAAGCATAACCTATTGAGTGTGAGTCAAATGTGTGATCAAAGAAATGAAGTGGTGTTTCGATCAAACAGATGTGTTGTTCGTGAGCTTGATACATGAGAGACCGTGATCAAAGGTACAAGAACTCCAAACAACTTATACATACTCAAGGGAGGACAACAACAGTTCTATCTAAGCAAAAATGATGAAAACTGGCTGTGGCATAGAAGATTTGGACATCTAAGCTTTTCTCAAATAAGAAAAACATGCTGACTCAAGGTTGTTCGTGATCTTCTAGATATCGGCATCCCAGAAAATACAATATGCAAACCATGTAAAATTAGTAAGAAAACTAGAGTTCACTTCATGGAAAAAGAAGGGTTAGCTAGTAAGCCTCTTGAACTTGTCCATACTGATTTATGTGGACCATCAAGGAAAAAATCACCTCATGGAGAAGAATACTTTATTTTTTTCATTGATGATTTTTCCAGAATGTGTTGGATAAATCTTTTAAATAATAAAGATGAAGCATTTGAAAAGTTCCAAGCCTTCAAAGCTTTGGTTGAAAATTAATCAGATCAAAAAATCAAATGCCTTAGATCTGATCGAGGAGGGGAATTTACATCGGATGAATTCTTTGACTTTTGTGAACAACATGGAATAAAAAGGCAATCCTCCACTGCAAGGACTCCTCAGCAAAATGGTGTGATATAAAGAATGAACAGAACAGTTCAACAAACGGCTCGAACTATGCTAGATGAATTTGGAACTCCTGCAGCCTTCTGGGGTGAAGCTGCATTTGCTGCCATGACTATCCCCAACAAAGCAAGTGTTCGGGTAAATAGCACTCAAACTCCACATGAAATTTGGTATGGTAAGACTCCTATTGTAAAATACTTTAAAGTTTTTGGAAGCAAATTTTATATCAAAAGGACTGATGAAAAACTTGGTAAGTTTGAACCTAGAGCAGATGAAGGTATTCTTCTTGGTTACTCTTCCAGAAGTAAAGGATATAAATGTTATAATAAAAGACTTGGGAAAATTATTGAAAGCATTGATGTTGTAGTTGATGATGCATGCAAAAATACAAAACAGATAAAATCAATAGAAAACTATGAAGAAGATGGGGATTATTTTCCCACATCAAATCACAATGATATTGAAGAGGAAACCAATGAAGCACCAGAAGAAGAGATACTGGTAGAAGAAAAGACTCCATCCAGGTATGTTAAGAAAAATCATCCAGAAACTCAAATTTTAGGGGGAAAAGAGGCAGGTGTGTAGACAGAAGAACTATTACAGGGACCTCAAGATATCTGGCATTACTATCCTCCACCGAACCTCAAAATTTAAATGAAGCATGCAAAGATGAATGTTGGGTCAAGGCCATGGATGAAGAACTTGAGCAAATTGAAAAAAATGATACTTGGGAATTAGTTCCTAGACCTCATGATAAAAATATTATAGGAACTAAATGGATATTCAAAAACAAGCTGAATGAAAATGGAGAAGTCATTAGAAACAAGGCCAGACTTGTTTGTAAAGGGTATGCTCAACAAGAAGGTGTAGCTTTTTAAGAAACTTTTGCACCTGTTTCCAGACTTGAAGCCATAAGGATGTTTCTTGCTCTTTCTAGCTTTCAGAAATTCAAAGTATACCAAATGGATGTAAAATCAGCCTTCCTTAATGGAGATTTAGAAGAAGAAGTTTATATTGAACAACCAGAAGGATTCATTCTTGGAAATGATGCAAAACTTGTATGTAGACTCAAAAAGGCTCTCTATGGTCTAAAATAGGCTCCAAGGGCCCGATATAACTGCCTTGACAAATATCTACACCAAAAATGTTTTACAAAAGGTTCTGCAGATATCAATCTATTTACAAAGATTGAAACTGATAAATTGATAATTATTAGTGTTTATGTTGATGATATCATTTTTGGTAGCAATTAAGAATCCATGAGTCAGAATTTTTCTTCAGTAATGCAATGAGAATTTGAAATGTCCTTGCTTGGTGAACTTACCTATTTTCTTGGTCTACAAGTTCAACAAACTAAAGATGGTATTTTTCTGTCACAAACCAAATATCTCAAACAAATCTTGAAAAGGTACGGAATGGAAGATTCTAAACCTGTATGTACCCCAATGGTAACAAGATGTAGTCTCAGCTCAAATGATGAATCAGCAGCAGTACATCAACCAACTTACAGATCCATGATTGGCAGTCTACTTTATCTAACAGGTACCTGACCTGACATCATGCATGCAGTAGGAATAGTTGGAAGATTCCAAGCAAATCCAAAGGAATCACACCTTTAGGCAGTCAAAAGAATTTTCAAATATCTTCAAGGAACTCAGGACTTTGGTTTATGGTATCCTAGAGATGCAGATCTTACTCTTCATGCATATACAAATGTAGATTGGGTAGGAAGTGTTGATGATAGAAAAAGCACTAGTGGTGGTGCATTCTATATGGGTTCCAGGTTAGTGTCTTGGTTTAGCAAGAAACAAAGTTCAATTGATTTATCTACAGCTGAAGCAGAATATGTGGCTACTGCATCTTGCTGCACACAACTACTTTGGATGATACAAACTTTGCAAGACATTCAGATCACATGTACTCCACCCATCTCCATTCTATGTGATAATAAAAGTGCCATCAGTATTTCAAAGAATCCAGTAATACACTCCAAGACCAAGCCCATACCCATCAAGTACCATTTTCTACATGAACAAGTGCTTGAACAAAAGGTAAAATTGGAGTATGTTCCCTCCAAAGAACAGGTTACTTATATGTTCACTAAACCGCTTCCTAGAGAAACATTTGAATATCTCAGACAAAAGCTGGGAGTAGTTGCTGCATCATCCTGTTGTTAAATCCAATTTTTTTCAGTGAAAGGTTATTATACTCGTGTTTCATGAAGTATAGTCACGTACACACACGGGTTTGTGTGGGTCAAGGAACGTATATGTTTTTTCAGACAAGAAAAATAGTGGAGCAGGCTCTAATATGGGTGCTCTATCTGATGTTGATGATTACAGGCTATTGATACGCTTTGTTTATTAATTTTTATTAGACTGACAAAGATGCCTTGATCATTGACTTGTTAACAATACACAGGTAGCACAGGTTCAGGGGGAGCATTAGCCTTACATACATTTTGCATTGTTGGAATTATGGTTGCTAAGTCCAGCTATGGCTTTATATATTTATACCATTTGTTTCTTAACTCATGTAAAAGTCTAGGTTGTGATATGTCTTCTCATACATTTGAATAAGTCCTATTGGACAAATGATGTAATTTGTATCCCCACTTTGCATGGGATGGATGATGTAATATTTATTGTATTTCTATCATGTATAAACATTTGGTATATCCCCACTTGGTTGGGAGATGGATGTATGTATGAGTCATTGGTGATAGCAAGGTCATACTCACATAGTTGAGTTATAGAGTCATGTTATTCTTTTGGAAAATATTTTTGTAGACTCTGCATGTGCCCAGGAGGAGCATAGACGGTTTCAGTGCATCTCAGCATGTACTAAGGGGAGCTCAATCAGAGATTTCATCATGTACTCAAGGGGAGCATGGAAAACATAATGTATGTCAAAGGGGGAGAATATATTGATCCGCCCTTTGCCCTTGATGTCAAGAGGGAGAGTGTCTTGGTGTTGTTTTTGCCATCAAGTCCAAAGGGGGAGATTGTTGGCATTATGATACAAGTGTTGTCCTTGATGACAACTCACTTAGATGATAGTTCACAGTGCACCAGGGCAACAACAAAGGATTACAGATCAGACTCCAAAGAATGAAGAAAGAGAGGTATACGTTGGTTCACTTTGTCCAAGGGGCGTATACACGCGGGTTAACAGAACAAAAGTAGTGTATAATGTATACACTCACTTTCACATGAGGAAAAGCAAGTACATGTTGGAAAACCAAGTTTTTGGTCCAAGGTATTTGATCCAAGGTATTTTGGTCCATGGAAATTGGTTCGAGGTATTTGGTCCAAGGTATTGACCCTAGGTATTTGGTCCAAGGTATTGAGAAAGGCCTAAGAGTATATAAGGAGGAGAAGATCATTAGGCTAGGTGTGCAAGCAATAAGATTCTAAGGAATACTTCTATCTGAAGTATATTTTATGTTGTAGGGTTATGTTTGGGACTAGATCTGAAATATTCATGTGCACCTTGAGTTCAATATTGGATCAGGAATCATGAGACTTGAAATGACTTATTATTGAATGATCTGATATTGGTTGAGACTAGATTTGATGTTTTGCGCCTGTTTTATTTGTTATCTATCATGATCTGGGTTTGTCTGAAGTCTGGAATTGCAGCAAAATTATGAGTCAATATTTGCAAATCTGTATGCAGGTTCGTCTCGGCCAAAGATCATGTACACGCAGGTTCGGTTCTCTCACGTAGCATATACAAAAGAAAATCTTCTTTTCAGATTTGACTGATCTATCTAATCAAATTCTATTGTTTTACTGATGTTTGTTAAGGAAGTCTTCTTAGATTTGAATGTAAAACTGAATGCATAAGGAGGCTTGCATTTTATTGATTTATTGTATAAGTGAGAAGAAGTGATCTCTGTCCCTACCTGTGAAGAGCTCTGTAAGTTGACAGTAGATATTAAGTATATTGATGGTTAGTACAGTCTTGATTCAAAAGATTATGTTCGCAGTAGTTTTGAAGGTATACGCAGGTTTAATTCACGGAAGAAGCGTATACACGCAGGTTAGGTTCAACCAAGTAGCGTATACACTCTAATGCATGATTTTTGAGGTTACAGCTGGTTCTGAATGATGATGCAGGGTTCTGGGTTCACCACAGTGTTTTGGTGTCAGTGATTTGATTGTTCAAATTAACTTAATATTGTTTGATGCAGTTTAAAAGCTTTAATGGGTTCAGTGTGAAAATTTGATGAAACATGGCCTTCAGATTGTGGTTTTGTGATCCAGGAGTATCCAGTCTAAAAATTCATGAAACGTGGTCCCTATTGGAAGAGTGGAGTTTTCTATAGGCTAGCACCTACGTACTAGTAAACATATTGGCTAGTACAAGAGCTAGGGGGTTGTAGCTCCCTTCCAGTAGAAGCTGGAGAATGAGAGAAGGTTGTAACCTTCTGCAGGTAGAAGCCTACGTACTGGTATGAGTTTGCACCAATACAAGATTGTAAACAGATTTTCTTATTATTAAAAGAAGACAGAGACGACAGCAGCAGGTGGTTTTCACCCACATTGGGTTTCCACCTTAAATCTTGGTGTTCATGTGTGTTGCTTATGTGTGATGCTTTATTCTGCTTTTATTGCATTGTCTAATAAATCTCTAATATACTGGTTTAAGCTCAACACATGATAAATTGTCTAAATCACAAGTTCTCTGCATATATGACGGTTTCTTTAAGCACAGTCACATGTACACGCTAGTTCACTTAACTGAAGTAGCATATATAAATCTGTTTGGGAAATAAAATTATTGATCTGATAAATCTGATTCACCCCCCTCTCAGTATTATTTCCAACAATTGGTATCAGAGTAGGTCCTTTAGAAGAAGCTTGATCGCTTGAAGGGAGATCCATCAACATGAATAATCATGAAAGCATGGGATCCTTCAGACCGCCAATCTACGATGGGAGAAACTTTGTTTATTGGAAAATAAGAACCATAGCCTATCTACAATCTCTTGGAATGGATGTCTGGGAAATTGTGGAAGGAGGATATACATTTCCAACAACAATTCCTACAGATGCGGCAGGTAAAAAGCAATATGAAACCAATGCCAAAGCTGTCAATACTTTATTGGGAATTTTGTCACAATCAGAGTTTGTTAAAGTCATGTAGCTCAAATCAGCCAAAGAAATATGGGACAAAGTCATTCTGAGCTACGAAGGAGACTCTCAGGTAAAATGTTCTAAGCTTCAAACTCTCAGAATTCAGTATGCAACTCTTAAGATGCATAATGATGAAAGTATAGCTAGTTACTCCTCATATAGATGAGGTTGTTAATTGTATGAAGAATCTGGGTGAAGAAATAAAGGAAGTTACCTTAGTTGAGAAAGTTTTGAGATCCTTGACTGCTAAATGTGAATCAAAAGTGTCTACCATAGAAGAAAAATAGGATCTGCAGAATATCACTATGACACAGTGTTAGGAAACCAACTCAAGAAAAGATAGAAAAGATAGATCAACGCCTTAGAATTCAACCTCTTCGAGGGGGAAACCTCCTTTACATTACATAAATGAAAAATTCTTTGATGATTCAAATGACAAAACCTCCTTTCTATATATAGGAGTCTAAGGAGTCACAATATAATCCAGCCGACCTAACAATAATAATATAAAGCCACAAAAATAACAATAGAGGGATTCTATGGGGCACAACAATAACAATATGGGGGCAATAGGGGCACAACAATATTAATAAGGGGTATCACTACAATAGTAATGGGGTAATCACTAGTATTATAGGGACCCAACATGCCCCTCTCCTTCAAAAAAGTGTTGTCCTCAACGCTTGAGTAGTTCTGGATACTTCTGCATAAAATTCTCATCCTCCCATGTGGAATCTTCAGTGGATAAGTTCTTCCACTTGATAAGATACTCTGAAATTGATCGATTTCGTAGCTGTCGAGTTCTTGTTTCTGTGATGGCTTCCGGTTCCAATATAATTTTTCCTTCCTCGTCAAGTTCTGGCAATATTGTTTGAACTGGGAGCTTGTCGCCTATAACCTTCTTTAAACATGAAACATGGAAAACTGGGTGCAATCGAGAAGCTGCAGGAAGCTCCAATTTGTATGCCATAGTACCAATCTTTTGCAACACCTTGTATGGACCATAATACTTTGGTGATAATTTATTATCCTTCTTAGCTTGCTTGAGGGACATTTGCTTATATGGTTGTAGCCGTAGGAATACCCAATCACCTACATCAAAACTTCTTTCACTGCGATGTTGATCTGCCTGTTGTTTCATTCTATTATGTGCCAACACGAGGTTATCCTTTAAGAGTTGGAGGACTTGTTGTTGATGTTCGATGTGATGTTCCACTGCTTGAACCTTAGAATTTTCTCTTAAATATGATGTGATGGATGGTGGTTGATACCCATAAAGTGCCATAAATGGGGTCATTTTTGTTGCTGTATGGAAGGAAGTGTTATACCACCATTCAGCCAGAGGCAACCATTTGACCCATTGTGTCTGTTTATCAGATACAAAGCAACGAAGATATCCTTCCAAACATTTGTTTACTATCTCAGTTTGCCCATCAGATTGAGGATGATAAGATGAGCTATGAGCTAACTGAGTACCAAGACAAGAAAATAATTTGTCCAAAAATTTCCAGTGAAAATGGGATCTCTGTCACTTACAATAATCTTTGGGTTTCCATGTAGCTTTTGAATTGTTTCCATAAATGCAGTAGAAACTGTACTGGCTTTAAATGGATGTGATAATGCACAAAAGTGTGCATACTTGGTAAGTCTGTCAACTACCACCATGATGACACTCTTTCCCTCAGACTTGGGTAAACCTGTGATAAAATCCATTGAAACCTCCTCCCAACGTTGGCTTGGAATGGATAAAGGTTGTAATAGACCTGGTGTCTTAATTGTTTCAACTTTATTTTGTTGGCAAACCAAACATTCCGCCACAAACTTTTGAATATCTGATTTAAGGCCATCCCAAAAAAATTCCTTCTTAACCCTGTGGTAAGTTTTTAAAAATCCTGAGTGCCCTCCTAAGGGAGAAGTGTGCAATTCCATAAGAATCTTTTGTTTTAGCTGGGAATTCTTACAGAGGTATAAGCGATCTTTGTACCATAACGAATCATTTTGCCAGCTAAATGTATCAGACGTACTGGAATCTTGTTGTAACTTTCGAATAAGTGCCCACACTTCTTCGTCATTCTTCCATTCCTCCCTTGCTTCGTTTATCCAATCTGGTTGGATAATAGAAATGGCGCACAACAATGCTTCCACATCCTCATCCTTTCTTGAGAGTGCATCTGCCACCACATTTTGCTTCCCTTTTTTGTAGATGATTTCAAAGTCATAACCCAACATCTTTGTGACCCACTTTTGTTGCTCTTCAGAGGATAATCTTTGTTCTAAAAAGTATTTAAGGCTATCATGATCCGTTTTTACCTTGAAGTGTCTTCCCATTAGGTAGGGTCGCCATTTCTTAAGTGCATGGAGTATTGCCAACATTTCCTTCTCATAAATAGCTTTGCTTAAAAACTTTCCCTTGATTGGACGACTTTCAAAAGCAATGGGTCTTTCATCTTGCATTAGAACAACACCAATTCCATTTCCTGAAGCATCACATTCCACAATAAAGGTTTTTGTGAAGTCCGGTGTAGCTAAGACCGGTGCTTGGCACATTGCCTCTTTAAGATGTTCAAAGGCCTTTGTTGCTTCCGGAGTCCATGAAAATGCATCTTTCTTCAATAATGTTGTTAGAGGTGCTGCTATTCTCCCATAATTCTTAACAAACTTGCGATAATACCCTGTCAACCCAAGAAATCCTCGCAGATGCTTTATGGATGTGGGGATTTTCCATTCCTTAATGGCTTTAATTTTGCTAGGGTCTACCTTAACTCCTTCATGAGATACAATATGACCCAAATATTCCACCTCCTGGACTCCAAAGAAACATTTGGATCTTTTTGCATATAATTGTTTCTCCTCCAATAGTTGTAGCACCCTGTCAACATGTTCAACATGATCCTTCCAAGACTTGCTGTAGATTAGTATATCATCAAAAAATACTAACACAAATTTTCTAAGGAATGGTTTGAAAATTGAATTCATCAAACCTTGAAATGTTGAAGGTGCATTGGTAAGGCCAAAAGGCATGACCAAAAATTCATAATGACCCTCATGAGTTCTAAATGTTGTTTTCGGAATGTCTTCAATCTTCATTCTGATTTGATGATATCCTGAACGAAGATCCAACTTGGTGAAGTAAATTGATCCATGCAATTCATCCAGTAATTCATCAATGACAGGAATGGGGAACTTATCTTTAATAGTGAGCTTGTTGAGCTCCCTATAATCCGGACACATGCGCCATGATCCATCCTTCTTGTGCACCAATACTACTGGAGCAGAGAAAGAACTTTGACTCGGTTGAATTATACCAGCCTCTAGCATTTCTGCAACCATACGTTCAATTTCACTCTTTTGGACATAGGGATATCTGTACGGCCTGATGTTTGGAGGAACACTTCCTGGAATCAGATGAATAGCATGATCATGATCACGCATAGGTGGGAGACCTTTGGGAGTCTCAAATACCTTGGAATGATTGTCCAGGACTTTTTGGAGATCTGGAGAAATAGATGATTCCAATGTGGAAACATCTAGCGAACATAATTGTGCAATTACACCTCTTTGCTCCTTTTTTAGAAGCTTTGTCATACCATTAGAGCTGATTATCTTTCCTGGTTTCCCTGCAATACCCCTTAATTCAACTTCCTTTCCTTCGTAGAAAATTTGATGAAAAGTTCTTGAAAATTAAAAGCTATTGTACCCAAGGATTGTAGCCATTGGACTCCTAGTACAACATCAGCACCTCCCATTGGAATGGAAAGCATTGGGCTAGTCAATACATATTCTCCCATGGATAGCTTGATATTATGGCACTTTCCAGAGCAATTTATTGTTCCTCCATTTGCAATCATCACTTGACACTCTGGTGCTGGATATAGGAAGCAATTCAATTCTTTTGCTACCTTACAATGAATAAAATTGTGGGTGCTTCCTGAATCAATCAACACTATTACCTTTTTCTTCTTGATTTGTCCTTCTATCTTGATGGTTTGAGGAGTGGTAATTCCCGCCAATGCATTACAAGATATGGTCGGATTTATTTGTTCTTCATCTAGGCTTTGTTCCTGGAGTATATCCTCTTCTTTTGACCTTTCTTGCTCCTTTTCTTCTTCCTCTTCACAATCTATGTAGAATAATTTCTTCTCAGCACACTTATGACCTTTAGTGTATTTGCTATCACAACTGTAACAAAGCCCTTTTGCTCTTTTTTCTTCCAATTGTTGTGGTGTCAACCTTATAGGTTGTGGAAGACTAGGGGCAACAACACTTCCGTCTTTATAGTTGTGAGTGGTATGCTTCCTGGTTGCCATAATTTTGCTTTCCATTTTTCTTGCTAACCTGAATGCCTTCTCTAATGAATCAGGTTCCCAAAGGCGAACATCATGTTGGATATTATCCTTTAAAGACCCTATGAACACATCAATCCTATGCTCCTCTGGAATATCTTTTACCCTTATGTTCAATTTTTGGAACTCCTCAATGTGCTCCATTATTGAACCCTTTTGTTTGAGACTTATCAATTGGCTAAAAAAAGTGTTGCTTTTTGTATCCTCATAATGTGCTATCAATTCTTCCGTAAAAATTGCCCAAGTGATAAATTGTTTACGAGAGCAAAGCCATTGATACCATACAAACTGATTTGGTTCCAAATATAAAGTTGCCATACGTACCTTTTGTGTGTTTTGCACATTATTGAGATCGAAGAATTGCTCCATCTGTAATATCCATGTGGCGGGATCCTTGCCATCAAACTTCCTCATATCGATTTTTGGAATATGGTGAGTCTTCGATCCAACATTAGAGTCTATGGAATCATGATTAACATTTCTTTTGTTCTCATCATGAGTTTCCTTTACTACCCTTTCACCCTTAGTGACCATTTCTTGTAGCAACTTATTCATATTTATCTTCAATTCTTCCATCTTATCATCCATGCCATCAATTTTAGCGTCCATGCCATTCACCTTAGCTTCCATGCCATCCATCTTAGCTTCTACACCTTTCTTTAAACCATTCATCTTAGCTTCTACATCTTTCCTTAAACCATCCATCTTAGATTCTGTTGCTTTTTGTGCAAGTGACACTTGTTGCACTTGTTCTTGTAATTTTGATATATCATGTAGCATTTCTTCCTCTTCTTCATGAGTCATGCTAGAGCTTTCAGGTTCCTTACTAGGTGTTTGCATTTTCTTTCCTCGGGGCATCAGTTACCGATAATAATGCTCTACTATGCCCTTTGAATTCCTTCAAAATAAATTTTCAAACCAAGCTTAAGCAAAAATTTAAGAAAATCTACACACCTTTTTTCACTTTGTAGGAGCTCGATATTGCCTCTGATGTATCTCTGTACTTTTCGATCATCTAGTTCTGAATTTGTGACCTGTAGTAGCCCTCTGTGTCCTCTTTCCAATGCCACAAGTCTGACCCAAATTGGATTCTCCAAGGAAGAGTTATGCGAAATCTCCCACAGTGACTTGATTATAGACTAGTTCAGTAGAGCGAACTTGTACGACGTGCCACGAGTCACTGTTTTGACCTTTGGATCTGAAAAATGCATACAAGAAACTACAGTCCGTCCTCTTTCTGTACCTTCTTACAAATTTCAATCCGATCCCCAGAGAGAAAGTTATGACGATTTTCCCTAGGTCACCTGTTTGGAATGTAATTCAGGAGTCTGCAAAAGGACCAACTTCCTCAGATCATATCTCCACAAATATAGCGTGAAAATCTCTGAAATTTGGACCCAAGGTTCAGCACGATTTCTTCTCAAATGGGTTTTTTTTGCAACTTCTGAAACATCGCAGAAAAAATTTATAGCGAAAATGCCACGATGACCTGTTTGGAGCAGCGAAACCCTAGAATCCAAAGCTCTGATACCAAATGTTATGAAACCAGCTCAAGAAAAGATAGATCAACACCTTAGAATTCAGCCTCTTCGAGGGGGCAACCTCCTTTACATTACATAAATGAACAATTCTTTGATGATTCAAATGAAAAAACCTCCTTTCTATATATAGGAGTCTAAGGAGTCACAATATAATCCAGCTGACCTAACAATAATAATATAAAGCCACAAAAATAACAATAGAGGGATTCTATGGGGCACAGTAATAACAATATGGGGGCAATAGGGGCACAACAATATTAATAGGGGGTATCACTACAATAGTAATGGGGTAATCACTAGTATTATAGGGACCCAACACACAGCTTCACGAAATATTAACTGCCTTCGAGATGAGAAGAGGAGGACCATCAGATATGAGAGAAGTCGCATTTAAAGCTTCAGAAAAAGGAAAAGAAGAACACAATGAATCAGGACATATATCAGAAGAAAAAGACGAGGTTCTGGAAGGTTTAGAGGTAAGCTACCTTTAAAATGCTTTTCTTGTGGCAGAGTCGGTCATTATGCTGCCAGATGTCCTCATAAAGATAAATATGAAAAAGGAAAGGAATATGTAAAAGGGAATAGAAAACAAGTTGTGATTAAAGGAGTTACTATACTCATGAAGATAGAAATGGTTTATCTAATAGTGATGAAGATGAAACTAGACAAGATTATAGACTTCTCATGGCTTATGATAGCAATGATTTTTGGGATAGTTTAGAAGAGGATAGTGATGGTTTATCTAATAATGATGATTATAGGCCTCTCATGGCTTATGATGATGATAATTTTTGGGATGATTTAGAAGAGAAAGACCTTCATGAAGAAATATCTAAACTCAAAATCTATTTAAAAGAAAAGAATATGATTATAAATACCTTGACATACCAACTTGCTGAAAAGGAAAAACACAATGAAAAACTAGAATGTGAAATTGTGGGTCTAAGAAAGGATCTTGAGAAAATGAAATCTCTCAATCTTAGATTTTCTAAAGGATCAAAAAATTTAAATGAAATTATCAAAGTTCAACATTCTCCTCTGATAAAGACAGGTCTTGGATATACTGAAGAAGCATCTCAATCATAGAAGTCGTCAACCTCCACCAAAAGCTATCTTGATGCAGCAAAGACTAGTGAACAGTATGACAATCGTCAGCAAAGGCATAAAACTAATCACCAGGTAAATCATACTCAATTTACTCCAAGGATGAATAGAAGCCACAACCAACCTCAGGAAAATCATACTCAATTTGCTCCAAAGATGAATATCAATAGAAACTACAATCACCAGGTTAATAGATTCGATAGTCGCAGGAACTTCTTTAATGGGCAATGTTTTTCATGTCATAATTTTGGGCACAAATCTGCTCAGTACGTTTCTTACAAAACCATCATGACTAGAGAAGCATGGAATCAAAGGAATGTAACAAGGATCAAGAGAAATTCCTATAATAACTTTTCTCCTATTGAAAATGAAATAGAATGCTCAATCTGTAACAACTTTGGTCATGAATAATCTGAATACAGAAGCAAATTTTGGCAAACATCTCAAAAGGAGCAAACACCATTAAATCCCAAGATATGGAGAAGGAAAGAATCTCAAATAGAAAGATGTGGTATAGCCTTGTATGCAGAAGGACAAGAAAATCAGTGGTACATCGACAGTGGATGCTCCAAACACATGACAGGTGACAAAGAAAAACTTCACTCATATAATGCCTTAGAAAAGGAAAAGAATGTCTCATTTGGAAATGACACTCCTGCTATCATAAAAGGTAAAGGCTTTGTTTTCTTGAAAGAAAAGGTTAAAGCTGGAAATGTTATGTATGTAGATGGTTTAAAGCATAACCTGTTGAGTGTCAGTCAAATGTGTGATCAAGGAAATGAAGTGGTGTTTCAATCAAACAAATGTGTTGTTTGTGAGCTTGATACAGGAGAGACTGTGATCAAAGGTACAAGAAATCCAAACAACTTATACATACTCAAGGGAGTACAATAACAATGCTATATAAGCAAAAATGATGAAAACTAGTTGTGGCATAGAATATTGGGACATCTAAGATTTTCTCAAATAAGAAAATCACGTAGACTCAAGGTTGTTTGTGATCTTCCAGATATCAGCATCCCAGAAAATAAAATATGCAAACCATGTCAATTCGGTAAGCAAACCAGAGCTCACTTCATGGAAAAAGAAGGGTCAGCTAGTAAGCCTCTTGAACTTGTCCATACTGATTTATGTGAACCATCAAGGAAAAATCACCTCATGGAGAAGAATACTTTATTTTTTGATAGAGGGAATTACTCCCCTAGGGCTTTTTGGGTTGAAACCCTAGCAGACTGAAAGTTATCTATTCAAAGAAACATGCATTCATACAACCATTATGCTATTATAAGCAAATTCTATGACAAGGGTACGTACCTTTGGTCCTACGTTTGAGAAGGCCTTTAGGGTCCAAACCCTTCTTGGAGTTCCCTTCTTCTCTTTTGTCCTGCAAAACAACCAATTCAAAGAACACAGTAGTATATGGACAAAAACGTATAAAGTAACCATCTTCATGTTATAAAGAAAGGTAGTTAGTTATGAAATCCAAACAACCTTTTGTATATGAATTCTAAACATGAATATCATTAACATAAAGAAGATTCATTTCGGGAACCAAGACATGTGTTTCTTTTATTATAGACAAATAAAGTACATAAAAAGGAATATTTTCACCTGAGCCACCTTCAGCAGGCTCCAAGCAAAGCTTCCTTCCGGATCTGTTCTAGCCTCAATCCTCTAACAAACTCCTTCCATGACTCTCTCCATGATGTCATAAATGGTGGATGAACATCAACACACAAGGAAACAAAGGTTTCCTGTAAAAAATGGGGGAAGTGCGGAAGGCACAAGGGACTTTAGACCTGGTCAAGGGAAAAATCTCAGCATAACCTTTCTCTCTCTTCTCTCCTCCCTTAGGCCTTCCCTTTGAGGTCTTTTTATACCATCTCCAAAGTATTTTTTTAGTTAGGAGTTGGTTGGGAACAGTTGGGCCACGGGCACTAACAGGTGATCAGCAGGTAAAACCCGCGATCTCCGCCCGAAAATAAGGAGTGTTATATTTTTTAAGTGTTTTAATACATACATGTGGGTTGGCTATACACATACCCGTGTATACACGCGTTTAACTCAGGGCAATGTCACGTATAAGGGATAAAACACTGTTTTTTAAATTTTAGGACCAGGTCTGGAAGGAGGGGTTGCCCTAGGCCATGAATACAACATCACAAACCATGAGAGTGAGATTTGGAGCTATAACATTTTGTTCATTGATGATTTTTCCAGAATGTGTTGGATAGGTTTTCTAAAGAATAAAGATGAAGCATTTGAAAAGTTCCAAGCCTTCAAAGCTTTGGTTGAAAATGAATCAGATCGAAAAATCAAATGCCTCAGATCTGATCAAGGAGGGGAATTTACATCAGATGAATTCTTTGACTTTTGTGAACAACATGGAATAAAAAGGCAATTCTCCACCGCAAGGACTCCTCAGCAAAATGGTGTGGTAGAAAGAATGAACAGAACAATTCAACAAATGGCTCGAGCTATGCTAGATGAATCTGGAACTCCTGCAACCTTCTAGGGTGAAGTTGCATTTGCTGCCGTGACTATTCTCAACAAAGAAAATGTTCAGGTAAATAGCACTCAAACTCCACATGAACTTTGGTATGGTAAGACTCCTACTGTAAAATACTTTAAAGTTTTTGGAAGCAAATGTTTTATCAAAAGGATTGATGAAAAACTTGGTAAGTTTGAACCCAGAGCAGATGAAGGTATTCTTCTTGGTTACTCTTCCAGAAGTAAAGGATATAAATGTTATAATAAAAGACTTGGGAAAATTATTGAAAGCATTGATGTTGTAGTTGATGAAGCATGCAAAAATCCAAAACAGATAAAATCAACAGAAGACTATGAAGAAGATGGGGATTATTTTCCCACATCAAATCAAAATGATATTGAAGAAGAAACCAATGAAGCACTAGAAGAAGAGATAATGGTAGAAGAAAAAACTCCATCTAGGTATGTTCAGAAAAATCATCCAGAAAATCAAATTTTATGGGAAAAAGAGGCAGGTGTATAGACAAGAAGAACTATTACAAGGACCTCAAGCTATCTAACATTACTATCCTCCACCGAACCTCAAAATGTAAATGAAGCATGCAAAGATGAATGTTGGGTCAAGGCCATGGATGAAGAACTTGAGAAAATTGAAAAAAATGATGCTTGGGAATTAGTTCCTAGACCTCATGATAAAAATATTATAGGAACTAAACGGATATTCAAAAACAAGCTGAATTAAAATGGAGAAGTCATTAGAAACAAGGCCAAACTTGTTTGTAAAGGGTATGCTTAACAAGAAGGTGTAGATTTTGAAGAAAATTTTGCACCTGTTTCCAGCCTTAAAGCCATAAGGATGTTTCTTGCTCTTTCTAGATTTTAGAAATTCAAACTATACCAAATGGATGTAAAATCAGCCTTCCTTAATGGAGATTTAGAAGAAGAATTTTATATTGAATAACCAGAAGGATTCATTCTTGGAAATGATGCAAAACTTGTATGCATACTCAAAAAGGCTCTCTATGGTTTGAAATAGGCTCTAAGGGCCTGGTATTACTGCCTTGACAAATATCTACACCAAAAAGGTTTTACAAAAGGTTCTGCAGATATCAATCTACATACAAAGATTGAAACTGATAAATTGCTAATTATACGTGTTTATGTTGATGATATCATTTTTGGTAGCAATGAAGAATCCATGAGTCAGAATTTTTCTTCAGTAATGCAATAAGAATTTGAAATGTCCTTGCTTGGTGAACTTACCTATTTTCTTGGTATACAAGTTCAATAAACTAAATATGGTATTTTTCTGTCACAACCCAAATATCTCAAACAAATCTTGAAAAGGTACGGAATGGAAGATTCTAAACCTGTATGTACCCCAATGGTAACAGGATGTAGTCTCAGCTCAAATGATGAAACAGTAGCAGTACATCAACCAACTTACAAATCCATGATTGGCAGTCTACTTCATCTAACAAGTACCCGACCTGACATCATGCATGCAATAGGAATAGTTGGAAGATTCCAAGCAAATCCAAAGAAATCACACCTTCAGGCAGTCAAAAGAATTTTCAAATATCTTCAAGGAACTCAGGACTTTGGTTTATGGTATCCTAGAGATGCAGATCTTACTGTTCATGCATATATAGATGCAGATTGCGCAGGAAGTGTTGATGATAGAAAAAGCACTAGTGGTGATGCATTCTATATGGGTTTTAGGTTATTTTCTTGGTTTAGCAAGAAACAAAGTTTAATTTCTTTATCTATAGCTGAAGTAAAATATGTGGCTACTGCATCTTGCTGCACACAACTACATTGGATGATGCAAAATTTGCAAGACATTCAGATCACATGTACTCCACCCATCTCCATTCTATGTGATAATACAAGTGCCATCAGCATTTCAAAGAATCCAGTCATGCACTCCAAGACCAAGCACATACCCATAAAGTTCCATTTTCTACATGAACAAGTGCTTGAAAAAAAGGTCAAATTGGAGTGTGTTCCCTCCAAAGAACATGTTGCTGATATATTCATTAAACCGCTACCCAAAGAAACATTTGAATATCTCAGACAAAATCTGGGAGTAGTTGCTGCATCATCCTACTATTAAATCCATTTTTTTCAGAGAAAGGTTATTATACGTGTGTTTCATGAAGTATAGTCACATACACACATGGGTTTCTATGGGTCAAGGAGCGTATATGTTTTTTAGACAAGAAAAATAGTGGGGTAGGCTCTGATATGGGTGCTATGTCTGATGTTGATGATTACAGTCTATCGATATGCTTTGTTCATTAATTTTTATCTGACTGACAAAGATGCCTTGATCATTGACTTGTTAACAATGCACAGGTAGCACAGGTTCAGGGGGAGCATTAGCCTTCACATGCATTCTGCATTGTTGGCATTATGGTTATTGAGTCCAGCTATGGCTTCAAATATTTATACCATTTGTTTCTTAACTCATGTAAAAGTCTAGGTTGTGATATGCCTTCTCATACATTTGAATAAGTCCTATTGGACAAATGATGTAATTTGTATCCCCACTTTGCATGGGATGGATGATGTAATATTTATTGTATTTCTGTCATGTATAAACATTTGGTATATCCCCACTTGTTTGGGAGATGGATGTATGTATGAGTCATTGGTGATAGGAAGGTCATACTCACATAGTTGAGTTATAGAGTCATGTTATTCATTTGGAAAATATTTTTGCAGACTCTACATGTGCTTAGGGGGAGCATGGACGGTTTCAGTGCATCTCAGCATGTACAAAGGGGAGCTCAATCAAAGATTTCAACATGTACTCAGGGGGAGCATGGACAACATAATGTATGTCAAAGGGGGAGAATATATTGATCTGACCTTTGCCCTTGATGTCAAGGGGGAGAGTGTCTTGGTGTTGTTTTTGCCATCAAGTCCAAAGGGGGAGATTGTTGGCATTATGATACAGGTGTTGTCCTTGATGGCAACTCACTCAGATGACAGTTCACAGTGCAGCAGGTCAATAACAAAGGATTATAGATCAGACTCCAAAGAATGAAGAAAGAGAGGTATACGCTGGTTCACTTTGTCCAAGGAGTGTATACACGCGGGTTAACAGAACAAAAGTAGCATATAATGTATACACACACTTTCACAGGAGGAAAAGTGCGTACATGTTGGAAAACCAAGTTTTTGGTCCAAGGTATTTGATCCAAGGTATTTTGGTCCAAGGTATTTGGTTTGAGGTATTTGGTCCAAGGTATTGACCCTAGGTATTTGGTCCAAGGTATTGGTCCTAAGTGGTTTTGGTCCAAGGTATTGAGAAAGGCCTAAGAGTATATAAGGAGGAGAAGATCATTAGGCTAGGTGTGCAAGCAATAAGATTCTAAGGAATACTTCTATCTGAAGTATATTTTATGTTGTAGGGTTATGTTTGGGACTAGATCTAAAATATTCATGTGCACCTTGAGTTCAATATTAGATAAGGAATCATGAGACTTGAAATGACTTATTATTGAATGATCTGATATTGGTTGATGTTGATCACTTTAATTGTTGATTAATTCAGGAAACTAAGTGCTACATAGATTTTCAACCCAGGGAAGTCTGTTATTTCAAAGGCAACTACACACTATATTTACTCAATCTCAAAAGCAGTACAAGTTGTAGTAATAAGTATACTAGTCACACCTCGTTTTAAGCAAACTGAAGCTCTACTTGTTGGCATTTTGGCACAGGTGTGGCTCTATGGTACAGGTGTTGTCCTTGATGGCAACTCTCTTTGATAACAGATCTCAGTCCAGACTACAAGAATGAAGAGAAATTTCATATACGCAGGTTCATTAAGCCCAAGATGCGTATACACGCTGGTACGCTATATACTAAGTCGCGGATACGCAGGTTTTCTATATACGAAGTCGCGTATACACGCAGTTTCATGAACAGAAAAGAGCGTACATGTCGAGAAGCTTCCCTTTGGTCCGTGGTAGTTAGTCCTCGGTACTTGAGCCTATGTTGTTGGACCAAGGTATCTCGACAGTCGTGTTGATCCCGAGTTTTGAAGTTGATGGTATTGTATTTCTATGGTTTTGGCTCGTGGTATTGAGGAGGGCCTAATGCTATATAAGGAGAAGAAGATCATTAGGCTAGTGTATGGAAAAAGTCTTGAATATCTAATGAAGAAAGAGATCTAGTATGCAGGTTCTGGGTTGATGCTACATTGCTTGATCTGAGCTAAGGAGAGATCACATCGGTTGGTGAAAGGATAGATCGGGATCAAATTGTTTGAAATGAACTATCGGTATATGGTTGATTACGCATATTTTTAGATCTGCATACTGACGCAATGTTATGTTCTGAGTATGAATGATGACTGGTACAGCTGCAAGTTATGAGAAATTATTTTTAGATCTGTACGCAGGTTGGCTTCGGTAAAAGCGCGTGTATACGCGGGTTTGTTTCATTGAAGTAGCGTATATCTTTTGAAGCTTGATTTTTGGGTTGCAGTTGGGTCTGTCTGTTATTGCAGGGTTCTGTAGTCTGCTCTGTGTTCTGGTGACTGGGTGTTGACAGGGTTTCAGTGGTTCAGAGATTCAAAGTTTGATGATGCTAGTATTGGTTGTTTTGTGCTTCTATGATTTGCTATGAAAAGTGAATGAATTGTGGTCTTCATATTGAAATGTTGTGCTTCAGGAGTATCCAGTCTGAAAATTGATGAAAAGTGGTACTCGAAGGAAAGAAGATTGTAGGCCAGCACCTACGTACTAGTATCTTAGCTAGTACAAGAGCAAAAGGGAGTTGGAGCTCCCTTCCAGGAGAGTTTGGAAAACGAGAGAAGGTTGTAGCCTTCTGCAGGTTGTAGCCTGCGTACTGGTATAAGGCTGCACCAGTACAAAAGATTGTAAACTGAAGTTTCTTATTAAAGAAAGATAGAGACGACTTGCAGCAGGTGGTTTTCACCCACATTGGGTTTCCACCTTATATCATGGTGTTCATGTGTGTGGCTTTTGTGTGATGATCTGTTCTGTTATACTGCATCTGTTTATCCTTAATATGGTTAATAATGTCTTGATGCCTTTACAGAAGATAAACTAACTGAATCATAAGTTTTCTGGTTATACGCTGGTTCACTTAACTGAAGTAGCGTATATGTTTCTGAGTATTGAAAAAGTTTTATTGATCTGATAATACTGATTCACCCCCCCTCTCAGTATTATTTCCAACAATTGGTATCAGAGCAGGTCCTTCAGAGAAGCTTGATCGCTTGAAGGTAGATCGTTCATCATGAGCAACTACGAGAGAGAAGCATCAATCAGGCCACCGGTTTTTGAGGGGACAAAATTCAATTATTGGAAGGTAAGAGTTACTGCCTATCTTCAATCTCTTGGTACAGAAGTTTGGGACATCGTAGAGACAGGCTACGCCTTTCCTTCAGCTACTCCTACAGATGCAGCCGAGAAAAAGAAGTATGAAACAAATGCAAAAGCAGTCAGTACCCTATTAGGATGTATATCCCAATCGAAATTCATGAAGGTAATGCACTATAAATCCGCAAAAGAAATATGGGACAAAATTGTCACGAGCTATGAAGGAGACGAACAGGTAAAGCGTGCTAAACTTCAAACTCTCAGGATTAAGTATGAGACTCTCAGAATGTATAATGATGAAAGTGTGGCTAACTATTTCCTTAGGGTAGATGATATTGTTAATTGCATGAAAAACTTGGGTGAAGAAATAAAAGAAGCTATTGTGGTTGAAAAGGTTCTAAGATCATTGTCCCCCAAATTTGAATCTAAAGTGTCTGCAATAGAAGAAAAAGAAAATCTACGAATTCTTACTATGTCTCAGCTTCACGGAATTCTAACTGCTTATGAAATGAGAAAAGGAGGTCCATCAGACAGAAGAGAAGCTGCTTTCAAGGCTTCAGGCAAAGAAGATTATTATGAAGCAAGTCACGTGCCAGAAGATGAAGAAGAAGAATCAAATTTTGTCAGAAATCTTCAAAGGGGTTCTGGAAGGTTCAGAGGTAAGTTACCTTTTAAATGATTTTCTTGTGGAAGAGTAGGTCATTATGCTGCCAAATGTCCTCACAAAGATAAGAATGACAAGGGAAAGGAATCTGTTAAATGGAACAAGAAACAGAATGAAAAGAAGAAAAGCTATTACACTCATGAAGATAGTGATGGTCTTTCAAATAGTGACGAAGATGAACAGGGTTATAGATATAAACTTTTAATGGCTTTTGAAGATGATAACTACATGGATGCTATAGATGTAGAAGGCTTTTATGAAGAAATGAATAATCTCAAAGTTTGCTTAGAAGAGAAAAGTGCTATTATTGATTCTCTACAATGTCAACTGGCAGAAAAGGAAAAACATCTTGAAAAATTGGAATGTGAGATTGTTTGTCTTAGAAAGGAGATTGAGAAAACAAAAGCAATTAATCTTAAATTTGTTAAAGGATCTGAAACCTTGGATGAGATTATCAATGTACAGCGTTCTCCTCTGATCAAGATAGGTCTGGGATATAATGGAGAAACATCTCAAGCTTCTACCTCTAAAAGTTATCTTGATGCAGCAAGGAGGAGCGAACAAAGACCAAATAAAAGTCATCAGGTGAATCAGGGATAGTTTACCTCAAGAACAAATAAAGACTATCAAGAAGTTCAGGGACAAGCGGCCTTAAGGACAAACAGAAGCTACAATCAGCCACAGGTAAAATCTTCCCAATATGCCCCAAGAATGGATGTCAATAGAAGCTACAATCGGTTGGATGATAGATCTGATTATCAGAGAAATTTCTTTAATGGCCAATGCTTTTCTTGCCATAACTTCAGGCACAAAGTAGCTCAATGTGTTGCCTACAAGACAATCATGACTAGAGAAGCTCAAAAGCAAAGAAGTATGACTGGAACCATGAAAAGGACTTATAACAACTTTTCGGTTCTTGAAAATGAAGTTGAATGCTCTATTTGTAATAACTTTGGTCATGAAGACTCTGAATGCAGGAGTAGGTTCTGGAAGACAACTCAGAAGGAACAAACCTCAAATGTCAGAACATGGAGAATAAAGGAACCGCAACCAGAAAGATGTGGGATAGCCTTTTATGCAGAAGGTCAAGAAAGTCTATGGTACATTGACAGCGGATGTTCGAAGCATATGACAGGGGACAAAGAAAAACTTGAATCATATACCGCATTAGAAAAGGGAAAGAAAGTTTCTTTTGGAAACGATATCTCTGCAGCCATAAAAGGAAAAGGCGTTGCTCCGTTGAAAGAGAAGGTCAAAGCTGGAAATGTTCTGTATGTTGATGGATTGAAGCATAATCTTCTGAGTGTCAGTCAGATGTGCGATCAAGGAACAGAGGTAATATTTAGATCAAATGGATGTTGTGTTCGTGATCTTGATACATGTGAAACAGTGATCAAAGGAAGAAGGACTCCAAATAATCTATACATATTTGAAGAAAGACAACAACAATGTTATTTGAGCAAGAATGATGAACACTGGCTATGGCATCGGAGGTTGGGGCATCTAAGCTTTCCACAAATTAGGAAAGCATGCAAATATCAGGCAGTTCGTGATCTTCCAAATATCAAAATTCCAGACAACACCATATGCAAATCATGTCAGTTTGGAAAGCAAACCAGAACTAATTTTCCGGAGAAGGAAGGATCAGCTAGCATGCCTCTTGAGCTAGTACATACAGATACATGTGGTCCATTCAGAAAAAGAACACCTAGAGGAGAAGAATATTTGATATTATTCATTGACGATTTCTCCAGGTTTGTCTAGTTAGGACTTATGAAGCACAAAGATGAAGCATTCGAAAAATTCAAATCCTTTAAAGCCTTGGCTGAAAATGGATCAGGACACAAGATTAAGTGCCTCAGATCTGACAGAGGTGGGGAGTTTACCTCAAATGAATTTTTCGATTTCTGTGAAGAACATGGGATAAGAAGAGAATTCTCTACAGCTAGAACTCCTCAGCAAAATGGAGTTGTGGAAAGAATGAACAGAACAATACAACAAATGGCTCGTGCTATGCTTGATGAATCAGGTACTCCCGCAACTTTCTCGGGTGAAGCTGCACATGCTACGGTTATTATTCTCAACAAAACAAATGTCCGAGTAAACAGCACTCAAACTCCTCATGAGCTCTGGTGTGGTAAGACTCCTTCGGTGAAGCACTTCAAAATCTTTGGAAGCAAATGTTATATTAAGAATACTGATGAGCAACTTGGCAAACTTGAACCAAGAGCAGACGAAGGCATTCTTCTTGGTTATTCTCCACATAGCAAAGCATATAAGTGCTACAATAAAAGACTTGGCAGAATTGTTGACAACATTGATGTTGTGGTTGATGAGAAGGGATACATTCCTAGGCAAGTTCATCATGAAGACATCGAAGAAGATGAAGGCTACCCTCAAAGACAGAATGATGAAGAAGAACCTCAAGAAGAACCAGAGGAACAGACAAGAATAGAAGAGAAGACTCCATCCAGATATGTCCAGAAGAATCATCCAGAATCTCAGATTGTGGGACAGAAAGAAGCAGGAGTACAAACAAGAAGAACAATTGCAGAAGCTTCAAGCTATTTGGCATTACTCTCTTCCACTGAACCAAAAAATGTGAAAGAGGCATGCAAAGATGAATGTTGGGTCAAAGAAATGGATGAAGAGCTTGAGCAGATCGAAAATAACAACACTTGGGAATTGGTTCCTAGACCAAAATATAAGAATGTCATAGGGACTAAATGGGTCTTCAAAAATAAATTGAATGAAAATGGAGAAGTAATTAGAAACAAGGCCAGACTTGTTTGTAAAGGGTATGCACAGCAAGAAGGAATAGATTTTGAAGAGACCTTTGCTCCTGTTGCAAGACTTGAGGCCATCCGAATGTTCCTTGCTCTGTCAAGTTTTCAAAACTTCAAGGTATTTCAAATGGACGTGAAATCAACCTTTCTGAATGGAGACTTAGAAGAAGAAGTATACATTGAGCAGCCAGATGGTTTCATTCTTGGGAATGATCCAAACCTTGTATGCAGATTGAAAAAGGCTCTCTATGGTCTCAAACAAGCTCCAAGGGCTTGGTACTATCGGTTGGACAAATATCTTCACCAACAAGGCTTTTCAAAAGGATCAGCAGATAGCAATCTCTATATGAAAGTTGAAAATAACAAATTGCTAATACTTGTTGTGTATGTAGATGATATTATCTTTGGCAGCAATGAAGAGGCTATGAGTCAAAACTTTGCCTTGGTTATGCAGAAAGAATTTGAAATGTCATTACTTGGAGAATTGACATACTTTCTTGGATTGCAAATCCAACAAAATGAAGGAGGTATTTTCTTGTCTCAAACCAAGTACCTCAAGCAGATCTTGAAGAAGTATGGCATGGAAGATTCAAAGCCAGTATGTACCCCCATGGTTACAGGATGCAGCCTCAGTACAAATGATGAATCAGCAGCAGTTCATCAACCAACTTATAGATCCATGATTGGGAGTTTGCTTTATTTGACAGGTACCCGACCAGACATTATGCATGCAGTAGGAATTGTTGGAAGATTTCAAGCCAACCCAAAGGAAACTCATCTTCAGGCAGTCAAAAGAATCTTCAAGTATCTTCAAGGGACTCAAAACTATGGCTTATGGTATCCTAGAGATACAGATCTCACTCTTCATGCTTACACAGATGCAAATTGGGCCGGAAGTGTGGATGACAGGAAAAGCACAAGTGGTGGTGCATTCTTCATGGGTTCCAGATTAGTATCTTGGTTCAGCAAGAAATAGAGTTCGATTGCTTTATCTACAGCTGAAGCAGAATATGTGGCTGCAGCATCTTGTTGCACACAACTTCTTTGGATGATGCAGACCTTGCAGGATTTTCAAATCACTTGCACTCCACCTGTCTCTATCTTATGTGATAATACAAGTGCAATCAGCATTTCAAAGAATCCAGTCATGCATTCAAAGACCAAGCACATACCAATCAAGTATCACTTCCTCCGGGAACAAGTGCTTGAACAAAAGGTCAAGTTGGAGTATGTTCCTTCTAAAGAACAAGTTGCTGATATTCTCACAAAACCACTGCCCAGGGAGACTTTTGAATATCTCAGACAGAAGCTGGGAGTAGTTGATGCTTCATCCTGCTGTTGAAGCTTGTCTGTTCTAAAGAAAAGTTGGTATACGCGTGTTGTATAAGGGATATCCGCGTACATACGCTGATTTATGCAGGTGAAGTCGCGTATATGGAGTTCTGAACAGCAAGGGCAGATTCTGATTGGAGAAGGTCTGAGATGGGTATGACAGAGTCCTTCAGGCACAGTTTCAGGGGGAGCAGCAAGCACAGTTTTAGGGGGAGAAGCTTAAAGTCTAATCAAGCATTGTTGGCATTTAGATGTTTTTGGTCCTAGTTCACAACTATTGTTGAAGAAGGAGCACAGAAGGAAATCTTAGTTGCTGATCTAAAAAGATGATTATTAGATGCTGCTGGTGACTTTCATAAGTCTTGGTCTAGTTCTTTCGTCTCTATGTCATGTATCTTTTTTTGTGATATCTCTTCTATGGTGTCAAGGTCATGTAACGGCCTATGTTGATTCCCCACTATGCCTGGGATGAATGATGTAATGTAATTGGCTATTATATGTAAATTTCTGATGTATCCCCTCTTGGTTGGGAGTATGGATGTATGTATTGAGTCTTTTGGTGATAGGAAGGTCCTTTATGTTGTATAAGGCTTGGTTCTTTTTGAAGAACATCTTTTGCAGATCTTGCCTACAGTCAGGGGAAGCATGTTCAGCACAACAGAACAGAGATATCAACACATTCACAGGGGGAGCACAGCCCTTTGCCCTTGATGACAAAGGGGGAGAATGATTCTAAGGATATTGGGGTTGCCATCAAGTCCAAAGGGGGAGATTGTTGGCATTTTGGCACAGGTGTGGCTCTACGGTACAGGTGTTGTCCTTGATGGCAACTCTCTTTGATAACAGATCTCAGTCCAGACTACAAGAATGAAGAGAAATTTCATATACACAGGTTCATTAAGCCCAAGATGCGTATACATGCTGGTATGCTATATACTAAGTCATGGATACGCAGGTTTGCTATATACGAAGTCGCGTATACACGCAGTTTCATGAACAGAAAAGAGCGTACATGTCGAGAAGCTTCCCTTTGGTCCGTGGTAGTTAGTCCTCGGTACTTGAGCCTATGTTGTTGGACCAAGGTATCTCGACAGTCGTGTTGATCCCAAGTTTTGAAGTTGATGGTATTGTATTTCTATGGTTTTGGCTCGTGGTATTGAGGAGGGCCTAATGCTATATAAGGAGAAGAAGATCATTAGGCTAGTGTATGGAAAAAGTCTTGAATATCTAATGAAGAAAGAGATCTAGTATGCAGGTTCTGGGTTGATGCTACATTGCTTGATCTGAGCTAAGGAGAGATCACATCGGTTGGTGAAAGGATAGATCAGGATCAAATTGTTTGAAATGAACTAGCGGTATATGGTTGATTACGCATATTTTTAGATGTGCATACTGACGCAATGTTATGTTCTGAGTATGACTGATGACTGGTACAGCTGCAAGTTATGAGAAATTATTTTTAGATTTGTACGCAGGTTGGCTTCGGTAAAAGCGCGTGTATACGCGGGTTTGTTTCATTGAAGTAGCGTATATCTTTTGAAGCTTTATTTTTGGGTTGTAGTTGGGTCTTTCTGTCATTGCAGGGTTCTGTAGTCTGCTCTGTGTTCTGGTGACTGGGTGTTGACAGGGTTTCAGTGGTTCAGAGATTCAAAGTTTGATGATGCTAGTATTGGTTGTTTTGTGCTTCTATGATTTGCTATGAAAAGTGAATGAATTGTGGTCTTCAAATTGAAATGTTGTGCTTCAGGAGTATCCAGTCTGAAAATTGATGAAAAGTGGTACCCGAAGGAAAGAAGATTGTAGGCCAGCACCTACGTACTAGTATCTTAGCTAGTACAAGAGCAAAAGGGGGTTGGAGCTCCCTTCCAGGAGAGTTTGGAAAATGAGAGAAGGTTGTAGCCTTCTGCAGGTTGTAGCCTGCGTACTGGTATAAGGCTGCACCAGTACAAAAGATTGTAAACTGAAGTTTCTTATTAAAGAAAGATAGAGACGACTTGCAGCAGGTGGTTTTCACCCACATTGGGTTTCCACCTTATATCATGGTGTTCATGTGTGTGGCTTTTGTGTGATGATCTGTTCTTTTATACTGCATTTGTTTATCCTTAATATGGTTAATAATGTCCTGATGCCTTTACAGAAGATAAACTAACTAAATCATAAGTTTTCTGGTTATACGCTGGTTTCTTTAGACACAGTAGCGTGTACACGCCGGTTCACTTAACTGAAGTAGCGTATATGTTTCTGAGTATTGAAAAAGTTTTATTGATATGATAATACTGATTCACCCCCCCCCCCCCCTTCTCAGTATTATTTCCAACACTACTATGATTTACAGCAAAAACAATCTATTTATCAAAGAATGGTTGATTTCATTGAAAAGAGCAATCTAATAAAAGGAGTCACTCTACAAAAGAAAGTACTAGTTGTAACAGAGAACAGGACCCTATTCCCCCAAGTAGGAACCTTCAACACCTGTTTCTAATTACCATGTTTATCAACTCACTCTGTAAACTTAATTTCCAATAAAAACACTCATGGATAAACTGTAAATGAGTTCAAGAAAGTAATGTAGCAATCAATTGGAAAAATAGAGTTCAGCAATAACACATGAGCAACATTCAGTAAACAGAACTTTAACAAGGTATGGATAGAAAACACACTTAACACACTGCAGAAATATAATGGGTGAATCTTGTGATGAAGGTGGGCCCTGTCCTTCTCACAAGATTCCCCAGGAAACAAGAACTAGAAAGAAATGCTCAGAACAATATTCTATTCATCCATCAATATGTCATGTTACAAAAAGATTCCAGTTCTTTTTCTTCAGCTCAAAACCTTCCAGCAGTCTGTCCCCCTCTAATGTAGATGTCTCCTCTTTTTAAAGAGGAGACATCTATTACAATTGATTACATTGTAAGTCCTATCTTTAACCCAATATACCAAAATAGGGTAATCGGTTTTCCCATTAACAAAATGTTGTTACAATGGTTATGGTAATGCTGACTTTGGAATGTGATCATTACAGCTAGTGTAGCAGCTCCTTTGATGATCTTCTTCTGTTGTTGTCGAATCTAGAATGCAAATCACGACTGTTTCAGCAACGGGATTTGCGCATCGTTCTAACTGTTACAACAACATAACCTATAATGATAACCCTATAGTCTCTAGGCTATTTCAGCAACATAGACTGCAATGATAACTGTTTCAGCAACTATCCGATTCAACGATTAACTATGAAGGTAATGTAATTATATGTAAAATAAATTAAACGTATAGTAATGAGAAGAAATATTGTATACCTTAGGAAAAATGGATTAAAGTCATAATATGGACTTTAGATATAGGTTGAAAAAGGATGACATAATAGCAAAATATATGGTCAAAAAGGGACAATGTAGGGTCCTAACATCCCCCCCAACTGAAAGGGTTGCATGTCCTCATGCAACTTTACTCTGTATCTGAGTCCGAGTACTGGGCCTTGTAGTGCAAATTACTTAGGCAGTAAGTATAGAAGGTGCTATCAGACAGATCTCTGAAGCCATAAAGATTCTGTAATCTCTGCCATGCTGCTACTTCCTCCTTTTTGGACAACCTGTAATGAACCTTATACTCTTGTGCTGGCATCCATAGAAGAGGGAAGTGAAAATGATATCCTATCCATTTTTCGGCACACTGCTGAACACATTTGACATAGTTAGGTAGCCATGAAATTGCTGCTTCAACATTAAGAGGAGTAAAGGGATGATACTCCTGCCTCTCCTTAGAAGACTGTTGCCAAAATAAGTTGTTTGCTTGTAAGGCAAGAGCTCCCTTAGCTTTAACATAGTGTTGGCAGTCTTCTAAGACTACTGCTTGTAACTGTCTGATGTGTTCACACATTCCTGGTTCCTTTAGAAACTAACGATATTCAACAATGAAAATGGCAGCATTCTGTGGCTTGGATCGAATCCACAGAAGATGATTATCTTCATTATGCCTTGCTGAAAGGAAGGCATTCTACCACGTGAGCTGATTGGCAAGGAAAGAGACAAAGGCTCTGATCTGAATATCACCCACCAGAGGGTTCAGATTGAGCTTCCTATCCTCAGGGATGGCTTCATTATGAAGATACAATTCACAGAGTAGATTTTGTTCACTGGTAGATGCCTCTGTGAAAGTTTTCACAAACTGTTCAGGTGCAGATATCTCATGAGGTCTCCCATCTCTAATTGCTTTTATTTGGAAGAACGCTAAGCGTTCTGCAAGAAAAAGAGAGTAATTGGAGGATGGTTTCCTGGTGGCCAGTAATCTTTGAACCAAATCAAACATGAGAAGTAGTCTAGTTTTTAGCTGTTTATTCTCCTTGTTCTGAGCACGAGAGTGTTGGAGCACCTGATCCAAAACTTCCCAGTTTGAATATATATGATTTTTCCACGATGATTTATGCTCCTGCAAGATCCTTTCTTGTGACATAACGTATTCTTTCTTCCATTTATCCATTTGTGCTTGAGTGCTGCTGGTCTGAGTGAAGACAGTTTTTGTAGGCCGAGGCTCAGTCTGAGTAAACACAGTCTTTGTAGACCAAGGTACAAGACTTTTAGTTTTAACAATCACAGTAGGTCGAGGTATTTGTGGTTTAACCTCTTTTTCAAAAAAATTTGAAGGCCCTGCTGGTTCTTGTGTGATAGTAGGGCGTTCCTTTTTAATTGCAGCAGAAGTAGATGCAGGGGGGCCTCTAGGCAGTGGAATTTCAACTATTTTATAATTGGCTTGATGATAAATATTACCACATTGGTTGCACATATATTCATTATACCGGTCTTTCTCTGTACTCTTCTTAGCTATGGATGTTGCATGGGCTAAAGTATACAAATTAAGTTCTTTGTCATAGGCTTCCCTTGCCATTATTAATTCCTGTTTATAAGCTTCGATTTCTGATTTTAGAAACTCATTTTCCTGTAGAAGGGAAGCCAAAGTGACTGGGCTTTGTGTAGCAGTCGCAGTCTCAGTAGCTGATTCTGGTGGATGAATGGCTTGTTGTTCCATAGCAGCTACATCTCTTGTAGCCTCAGCAGGTGGTTCTTGTGTGACAACTGCTGAATCATCAGCTGGTTCTGTAACAGCTACATTATTCGCAGCATCGTGAGCATCCAGATTTTGCATATCAGTAGATGGTTCTTGTGTGACAGTTGCTGACCCAGTAGCTGGTTCTTGTGTAACAGCTATGGTTTGTGCAACATCCTGGTTTTCTATGTCTTGTTCATCAGCAGGTGGTTCTTGTGTGGCAATTGCTGAATCAGTAGTTGGTTCTTGTGGGGCAGCTACATCTTGGTCATCTGTTTTCTGTTCATCAACAGGTGGTTCTTGTGTGGCAACTGTTGAATCAGTAGCTGGTTCTTGTGGGGTAGCTACATCTTGGTCGTCTGTTTTCTGTTCATCAGCAGGTGGTTCTTGTGTGGCAACTGAAAAATTAGTAGCTAGTTCTTGAGGGGAAGCTACATGTTGTACATCATCTTGGGTATCTAAATTTGGTGAATCAGCGGCTGGTTCTTGTGTGACAGTTGTTGAATCGATAGCTGGTTCTTGTGTGGCAGCTACATTTTCTGAAAGGAATGATGTCACAAAATCCTGGGCATCTTGCATTTCAGTACCCGAGGGTGAGATAGGTAAAGATTCAGGAACTTGGGACTATGGTGGTGTATGGGGTTTTAGGCTAATAGGTGGGGAATTTGGGATGGTAGTAACAGTTGCTGCTTCCGTAGATGTCCTCATTCGTCTTCGAGGTAAAAAGGCAGGTAAAGTAGTGATTTTTCTTTTATGAGTAGGTTTCCTTAGGAGGGGAGGGGTATCAGGAATGGTGGCTTCTTTGGTTGAGGCCCTTGTTTGTCTTTTTGGTAGGGAAGCAGCCTTATCTTGCCTTTTTCTTTTTAGCCTAGCAATGGGAAGGTTATCCTCAGAATCATCACTAGGAATGTGGACAGTGGGACTAGATGATTCTGCTAAATTATGGGGTGGAGTTGATGTGGTAGAAGGGTCAATTGGGCTGGCTGATGCGGCTGTTGGGATTTCTGGGGGATCAGGGATACTCCCTGGTTGCTGTTCGGAAGGATTTTCAGCTTGCTGAGAGATTCCAGGAGTTTTTTGGGGACTTTCGGGAGCTAATTGAGGGACTTCGAGAGTTTCAGTGGGTTCTTGGGGAATTTCAGCTGCTACTTGAGGAATTTCAGCAGCTTCTTGAGGAATTTCAGCTGCTGCTTGAGGAATTTCAGCAGCTTCTTGAGGCTCTAGGGGTGGATTGTTAAGAGGGGGAGGATTCTGTTGAGCAAAACCCCTTTGAATTAATAACTGAACAAGACGATGATGGGTGAGGGAAAGGAGTGGGTATTTTACATGCAAACAGTAATGTGACATATTCTTTAGACACCCAAGTAGATAATACGGCATATTTAACAGTCGACCATGTCTCAAATGATTTAACAAGACAAAATCATGCTGATAGACTACCTGGTAGCATCCTTCGCAGGTGAGATAGTGCTTGACGAATTCCACAACCGTCGGCCATGGAGGTGGTAATGAATGAAGTGCGACACCCCTGCCTTTAGGCTCGACCTACTCTCCTGGCAGAAGAAAGTCCTGTTGTGCGTTCAAAATGATGTGTTTACGACTAAACCATCGAATGCCAGTGGTCGGTAGGCCTGAAACCTGTGCTATATCATACTCTGAGACTGGAATTCGAATTCCTTGAATAGTAGAGTAGCCATCCCATAGATTACGTGCAAATTCAAGGACTTGCTGTGAATCAAATCCCTGAAGCCTCCAAAAATAATCTACCCATCCTGCCTGCTGAAAAATTTGATATACCTCTGGGTGTAATTCTAATAAAGCTATGGAGCCAGGCTCATGTCGAATAGCAGGTCCTCCCATAGTTACCAGCTTCAGTAAAATGCACAGTGACAAACCGAATTACCGCACCCAGGATAGAGTAAATTTTGCAAATGAGATCATGGAATAATAGGACAGAGACAGGGTGATAGGACATAATCGTGGGTAAAAAAATGACGGTGATTGGCGTGTTGCGAAATGATGGCGTGTGATTTGATATTCCCCCCCAACTACGGCTGTAATAATGAGTTTTAAATGTACGGAGATCGTGGTAATAATGTCATAATCTTCTCATTTACTATAGTTTAATAATATTCACACATAACAAACACATACCTCATGTTTACCTTTGATTGATATTCAGAAAATATAGTACACGTTGCTAATAGATCATCACTGGTTATGGAAGAGGGTTTTGAAATATGAGGGTAATTATATGAAAGGCCTATATAAACATAGGAGAGGGCAGTGAAAGAACAGAGTTAAATGCAATAGGTGATTCTTACAACGGAAAGTAATGTATGATAATTCCTTGAGGAGAAATGTTGTTTCAGCAACAGAAAAGATGGGTAAAAGTTGGTGTTTCAGCAACAGGGAAAATGAATGGAAGATAGTGTTTCAGCAACAGGAAAATGGGTGGAAGATGGTGTTTCAGCAACGGAGAAAGTAAGGAAAAATGTTGCTGTAAATAGGAAAAATAGGGAAAATGTTGTTGAAAAATAATGGGGGACATAGGGAAGGGAAAAAGGGAAAAATGATCGAAATGGGGGAATGAATTTGTGAATTGGGATGAGATAACAATGCTTCACAAAATGAAGCTTAAATCTGCTTGCAGTGAGATTGTTCTTTACCATTAGCCTCTCCTACATCTGAGATCTGCAAAATAACCATTTGTAACATGGCAACCCTTGACAGGGATTATTAGTTAAGAAATCTAATCTAATACTTAAAATATATAATGCAGAAATTAATAGCAATGAGGGGCAGCAGGTTCCCCCAAAAGGATATAATGTGTTTCTGCCATGCAAGTGGCCTTAAAGTCTTCTTTAGAAATGGGTCACTGGTACAGACGAAGCCGATGACCATTCACCAATAATGGTGTCCTAGAATCATCAATTGTTAGGAGCCTTACTGTTCCATTGGGGAAAACAATATCTATTTCATAAGGTCCCAACCATCTTGTACGTAGTTTCCCTTGAAAATTTTCAAACCGAGAATCATACAATAAAGCCCAATTACCTTTTTGGAACTGCTTATGCTTGATGGTTTTGTCATGCCACCTTGTTCTTTGTTGTTGGATCATAGTTGTTTGATGAATGGCATCTAACCTTTTTTCATCCAATTCTTGAAGCTGCTGCAACCTTGTTGTTTGTGCATCAGTCAAATCAAGGTTAACAGCTAAAGCAGTCCTTAAAGTTTTAATTTCAAATTCCACAGGAAAAACAACACTTTTACCATAAACCAATTCATAGGGAGAAAATCTTGTAGTGTTCCTCCAAGTAGTTCTATAAGCCCATAGTGCTTCAGGGAGCCTTTGGGACCAATCCTTCCTATTCTCTTTCACTGTTTTTGTTAGAATGGCTTCTATAACTTTGTTTGTACTCTCCACCTGCCCATTAGCTTGGGGGTGGTATGGTGTAGTCATTCTATGATGAATATGATATTTTTGGAGGGTGGCTTTAAAACCATGAGAATTGAAAGGAGGTCCTCCATCTGTAACTAGCTCTCTAGGTACTCCAAATCTGACAAAGATCTCTTCAAAGAGAAAAGCTAGAATAGATTCTTCATTAGCTCTAATGAGTGCTTTAGCCTCCACCCATTTAGTCATATAATCTGTACAAACTAATATATAAACTCTTTGATTGGATGGAGGATTAATGGGCCCTACAAAATCTAGAGCCCATCTTTCAAAGGGTTCAAGTATTACCTGGGGATTCAATGGCATTTCATCTCTATGATTTGGTTGACCCATTCTCTGACAGCTGTCACAGGCCCGAACATATTTCTTCGCATCCTTGAACAGTGAGGGCCAATAATAACCCATTCTGAGAATTTTATGTGTTGTTCTTTTATCAGCAAAATGCCCTCCACAAGGGCCATCATGACAAGCCTTCAGTATATCATAAACCTCATCTTCTCTAATGCATCTTCGGATCTCATGATCAAGTCCTGTATGGAAAATACACCCACTTATCCAGCTATACCTAGCACTTTGTTGAATGATCTTCCTTTTCTCCCGATGTGATAGGTGTGATGGTAACTTCCCTGCAACCAGATAATTGGCAATGTCTACATACCAAGGTGAGTGAGCAGATACTGCAAATAAATACTCATCAGGAAAGGAATCATCTACTAGAGTATTATCATCAGCTTTTATCCGAGAAAGGAAATCAACAACTACATTTTCTTTACCTGGTCGATCTACAATTGTAATATCAAATTCTTGTAATAACAATAACCATCTGGTAACTCGGGCATTTGTGACAGATTTGTTCATTAAATACTTAATAGTCGAGTGGTCAATATGGACAAAAGTAGAGTAACCAGTAATGTAGTGTCAAAACTTGTTAATGGCATAAATAACTGCTAAGAATTCCTTCTCAGTAACTGTGTAATTAAGCTCAGCAGGAGTCATATTCTTACTAATAAAATAGATAGCATAAGGAAGATGATTTTCCTCTTGTCCCAAGACAGCTCCAATTGCAGTATCTGAAGCATCAGAGGATATATGAAAGGGAAGTGCCCAATCAGGTCCTCTTAAAATAGGAGCTATAGATAGCTGATGCTTGAGTTCATCAAATGCTTTCTGGCAAAGATCAGTCCACTTAAA
The DNA here is from genome assembly GCA_031772625.1 of Pinus tabuliformis. Lineage (NCBI taxonomy): Eukaryota > Viridiplantae > Streptophyta > Pinopsida > Pinales > Pinaceae > Pinus > Pinus tabuliformis. Next base: position 698,905,764 of record CM062808.1, on the reverse strand, counting down.
TTCAACATTTTTCATAAGTAACACAAACAAAGGAGAAGCTATTTTAGAATTTTTTTTAATAAATCTTCTATAGTATCCTGCATGTCCTAAAAAACTTCTTACATCAGTTTGTGTTCTAGGAATAGGAAGATTCTGAATTACCTGTATTTTGGATGGATCTACCTGAATTCCTTGAAATGAAATGAAATGTCCAAGTACAATTCCCTCATTCATCATCATATGACATTTTTCAGTGCTTAAGGAAAGGTGAGCTTGTACACAACGTTTAAGTACTTTTCCAAAGTTTTTCAACTCATCTTCAAAGGACACACCATAAGGGGTGAAATCATCCATAAATATCTCCATGGAGTCATTAATCATATCAGAAAAGATTCCTATCACTGCTCTTTGAAAAGTTGCTGGAGCATTACATAGTCCAAATGGGAGAACTCTATAGGCAAAAGTTCCCCAGGGACTAGTAAAAGTGGTCTTATCCTAGTCCTGGGGTGCAATTTTGATTTGATTGTACCCACTAAAACCATCTAAAAAGGAGAAGAATTTCTTCCCTGACAAACTATCTAGCACCTGATCAATGAATGGCAAGGGAAAGTGATCCTTTTGAGTTGCTTTGTTTAAGGCTCTATAATCTACACATACTCTCCATTTCCCATTTTTCTTAGGTACTATAACCAATGGAGAAACCCATTCACTGTCAGATATAGGATATATAAACCTTGCATTAAGTAATTTCTGAAGTTCTTCTTTGACAATTTCCCTTAAATTGGGATTCATTCATTGCTGGGGTTGACAGATTGGTCGGCAACCTTCCTTAATATAGATGCGATGAGTACATAATTCAGGAGAGATTCCCTTCATATCTGTATAATCCCATGCAAATGCTTCCTTATTTTCACGAAGTAGCTTCATTAATTGTTGTGTTTCAGCATCTGTTAAATTGGGGTTTATATTCAATGTTTTGCTAGGTTCAATTTCTACTGTTATACTTTTAGAAGAGATGGTGGTTGATGTTTGAGGTAGATCTTCTGATTTAAGCTTTTCCTGGGTATCTGATTCCAAAATTGCAGTCAAGTGGTTGTGTGTTTTAGTAGTGACCGAGGAAGGTTCACACATAAAATTATTAATTACTTCATCCTCAGTGGTATCTTTAAGACTTAAAGCTTGTCCGATAGTCAAAATAGGTTGGGTAGCATCATCATCATAGTCCAACCATACAGAATTGTCATTATTAATCATAGGTGTGGCATGAGGGTAGAGAGTAAGCTGCTTGGTTTCACACCCATTAGAAATTGTCATTGAGCCAGATCTACAGCTGATAAAGGCATCGGTTGTGGCTAACCAGGGCCTTCCTAGAATTAGAGGGTGTCCCCCCAACTTTGTTTTAGTTTGTAACACCACAAAGTCAGCTGGGTAATTCTAGGACTCAACTGAAATGATTAGGTCTTCAATGACTCCTTCCGGTTTGATTGTAGAACGGTCAGCTAATTCTAGAATGGTTGGTGTCTCTCTGATCACATTTTTCAGCTGTAACAGTTGTGCAGTTTCCAGAGTCATAATATTTATAGCAACACCTAAATCTACTAGAACTCATGAGATGATAGTTTTTCCAATCTGAACTGTAACAGTAGGATGTCCAGGGTCACCATATTTAACAGGGGGAGTTTTTTCAGTCATTAAGGTTGATAAATCACCCATAACATGAACTGTAAGGGGATCTTTAGCTTTCCTACCAGGTTTCTTAATACAAATATCCCTCATAGTTCTGGCATAAATTGGTACATCTCTTAATGCTTGTAGAAGTGGAATTTTAACATAAAGATTCTGTAATTCCCCCAAAAGGTTAAAAGCAGGTGGCTCAGGGGTTTTAGTCAAAGCTAAACGCTCAGGGAATGGTGGTTCAGCAGTTTCAGCACCCTTGTTAGAGGGTGACTGTTCCTGCTTACGAGAATTATTTTTCTCAGTCTCTTCCTTATCAGAATCAGAAGAGGTGATGTCATCAATAATAGGTTCAACTATTTTTCCAGATCGTAAGTGGATATCATTGCACTGCATAGGCTGGTTCTGAATATCAATAACTTGTATAGCTTTATTATTGGGGTTAGGGTTTGGTTGTACCGGTAGCTGGGGTCTCATTTCTTGATTATTAGGTGGAGCTCTTGATGGCAGGAGTGGTTGCTAAAACTGAGGAAATTGGTTTGGAAACGGGAGTTGCTGACCCCTCCAATTTGGATTCCATTGATTAAAATAAGATTGTTGTTGTGGGGGCCAAGAAGTCCACATTGTTGGATCTACAAAGGGAGGGTTTGGTTGTTGCATGGGTGGGTAACTCATTTGATTGAAGGGTGGGTATTGCATCTGGTTAAAGGGAGGGTAATTTTCTTGATTAAAAGAAGGGTAATTATTCCAACGATTAGAAAATGGCATATTAGAGTTCATACCTTGTCCTCGTGGTTTCCATTGCCTTCTCTGTGTTAGTAGATAAACTGCTTCAGCTTCTTCTTTAGTTGGTTGCAATGCTACCTTTATTCCTGGTAAAGAAGGGCATTGTTGTGTTTCATGATCCCTCTCACAAATGGTACAAATTGTTACTTTGTCCAACGGGCATTCCCTTAGTGGATGTTTTTCTCTACATTTCGAACAGAAGATGGCTAAAGCAACTTCTGCTTTTGCTTGTTTCTTCTTAGCCTGCAAGGTGTCAATCTGTGAAGAAAAAGAACTTAACATTTCAGTTTTAAATTCCTCAAGTAAATTACCTATTTCAGCTCTTGTTGCTCCTCCACTGGCTGATTTCTGAACTCTTGAATATGTATTATCCTTTCTTTTTTACCTGTTCCTTGCAGCTCCTCTTGAACATCTTTTGCAGAGGTTAACAATTTCATCATATGATTCTTTAGATATGTCCCCTTTACCAAGCATGTTTAACATGTCTAGACAATCATCCCTCACCCCTTTCAATAATATTGTTTTAAGAATATCTTTACTTACATCAGGGTGATTGGATCTTTGCAGGTTATATTGCAGCCTTTCCACAAAATCCTCCAGATTCTCATCCTCCTTTTGCACCATCTTAAATAATTCCTCCCTTTTTTCTCTTGTCCGGTAGTAGTCTTGATATTTAGTCAAGAACTTCTCTTTCATTTGTTCCCATGTCATGATTACATGGCCTCCCAGACTCATAAACCATCTTAGTGCATTTCCTTTCAATGTTGCTAGAAATAGCTTCAATTTCTGAGCGTTAGTAACATAGTCATAACTTCTACACAATATATCAAACTCAAAAAGAAACTCATCAGGATCTTCAGAAGATAAACCATGGAAGTTAGGTAAGGCTGAGAGTGGGATATTCTTCATGGGAGTTGCCCCCCTAGGAAGATCCCCAATAGGAAATCCCAAGGTAGAGAGAGAATTTTCCCCTCTTCCTTCCTATCTTCCATTATAGAATCCTTCATTATTCTCTTCCATTGGTTGTTCTCCCATTGCACTTGCTTTGTCTTCAATGTTTTCTGTTAGCTCCTCAACGTCCTTAATTGGTTCCTCAATGTCCTCAATTGATTCCTCAATGTCTGCAACTGGTTCCTTGATGTCCTTAATCAGCTCCTTAAAATCCTCTATTGGTTTTTCAATTTCTTCTGCTATTTCCTCAACTTTTTCAGGACCCACAACTTCCTCTGTTTCGTAGTTTGTTTGGAGGGAGAGCTGAGGCTTGGGCTTCTGAGAGCTTAGCCTCTGAGAAGTTTTAGCCTTTGATATAATATCATCAATAAAGGTCTTTCTTCCTCCTCCTTTACCCTTGCCACCTGTATGGTTGTTTTTCTTGTGTCCTCTCATGCACTCTACATATCTAAAATAAAAACGTTAATGCTTTTTGAAATCTACAATTGCCTTCCCCGACAACGGCACCAAAATGTTGGTCACTTTAATTGTTGATTAATTCAAACAACTAAGTGCTACATAAATTGTCAACCCAGGGAAGTCTGTTATTTCAAAGGCAACTACGCACTATATGTACTCAATCTCAAAAGCAGTAAAAGTTGTAGTAATAAGTATACTAGTCACACCTCGTTTTAAGCAAACTGAAGCTCTACTCTGAGTTACAACAAAAACAATATATTTATCAAAGAATGGTTGATTTCATTGAAAAGAGAAATCTAATAAAAGGAGTCACTCTACAAAAGAAAGTACTAGCTGTAACAGAGAACAGGACCCTATTCCCCCAAGTAGGAACCTTCAACACCTGTTTCTAATTACCAGGTTTATCAACTCACTCTGTGAACTTAATTGCCAAAAAAAACACTCACGGATAAATTGTAAATGAGTTCAAGAAACTAATGCGGCAATCAATTGGAAAAATAGAGTTCAGCAATAACACATGAGCAACATTCAATAAATAGAACTTTAACAAGGTACGGATAGAAAACACACTTAACACAATGCAGAAATGGGTGAATCTTGTGATGAAGGTGGGCCCTGTCCTTCTCACAAGATTCCCCAGGAAACAAGAACTAGAAAGAAATGCTCAGAACAGTATTCTATTCATCCATCAATATGTCATGTTACAAAAAGATTCCAGTTCTTTTTCTTCAGCTCCCCAAAACCTTCCAGCAGTCTATTCCCCTCTAATGTAGATGTCTCCTCTTTTTAAAGAGGAGATATCTATTACAATTTATTACATTATAAGTCCTATCTTTAATCCAATATACCAAAATAAGGTAATCGGTTTTCCCATTAACAAAATGTTGTTACAATGGTTATGGTAATGCTGACTTTGGAATGTGATCATTACAGCCAGTGTAGCAGCTCCTTTGATGATCTTCTTCTGTTGCTATCGAATCTAGAATGCAAATCACGGTTGTTTCAGCAACGGGATTTGCACATCGTTCTAACTGTTACAGCAACATAACCTGTAATGATAACCCTGTAGTCTCCAGGCTATTTCAACAACATAGACTGCAATGATAACTGTTTCAGCAACTATCTGATTCAACGATTAACTATGAAGGTAATGTAATTATATGTAAAATAAATTAAACGTATAGTAATGAGAAGAAATATTGTATACCTTAGGAAAAATGGATTAAAGTCATAATATGGACTTTAGGTATAGGTTGAAAAAGGATGACATAATAGCAAAATATATGGTCAAAAAGGGACAATGTAGGGTCCTAACAGTTGAGACTAGATTTGATGTTTTCCGCCTGTTTTATTTGTTATCTATCATGATCTGGGTTTGTCTAAAGTCTGGAGTTGCAACAAAATTCTGAGTCAATATTTGCAGATCTGTACATAGGTTCGTCTCGGCCAAAGAGCGTGTACACGCAGGTTCAGTTCTCTTAAGTAGCGTATACAAAAGAAAAGCTTCTTTTCAGATCTGACTAATCTATCTGATCAAATTCTGTTATTTTACTCATGTCTGTCAATGAAGTCTTCATAGATCTGAATCTAAAATTGAATGCATAAGGAGGCTTGCATTTGATTGATTGATTGTATAAGTGAGAAGAAGTGATCTCTGTCCCTACCTATGTAGAACTCTATAAGTTGACAGTAGATATTCAGTATATTGATGGTTGGTACAAACTTGATTCAAAAGATTATGTTTGCAGTAGTTTTGAAGGTGTATGCAGGTTTAATTCACGGAAGAAGTGTATACACATAGGTTGGGTTCAACCAAGTAGCGTATACACTCTAATGCATGATTTTTGAAGTTACAGCTGGTTCTGAATGATGATGCAGGGTTCTGGGTTCAGCACAATGTTCTGGTGTCAGTGATCTGATTGTTCATATTAACTGAATATTGGTTGATGCAGTTTAAAAGCTTTAATGGGTTCAGTGTGAAAATTTGATGAAACGTGGCCTTCAGATTGTGGTGTTGTGATCCAAGAGTATCTAGTCTGAAAATTCATGAAACGTGGTCCCTGGTGGAAGAGTGGAGTTTTTTGTAGGCTAGCACCTACGTACTAGTAAACATATTGGCTAGTACAAGAGCTAAGGGGTTGTAGCTCCCATCCAGTAGAAGCTGGAGAATGAGAGAAGGTTGCAACCTTTTGCAGGTAGAAGCCTGTGTACTGGTATGAGTTTGCACTAGTACAAGATTGTAAATAAATTTGCTTATTATTAAAAGAAGACAAAGACGACAACAACAGGTGGTTTTGCCCCACATTGGGTTTCCACCTTAAATCTTGGTGTTCATGTATGTTGCTTATGTGTGATGCTTTATTCTACTTTTACTGCACTGTCTAATAAATCTCTGATATACTGGTTTAATCTCAACACATGATAAATTGTCTAAATCACAATTTCTCTGCATATACGCTAGTTTCTTTAAGCATAGTCGTGTGTACGCGCTAGTTCACTTCACTGAAGTAGCGTATATAAATCTGTTTGGGAAATAAAATTATTAATCTGAAAATATTGATTCACCCCCCTTTCAGTATTATTTCCAACACACATGTCATTGTGAACTAGTTGGAAACACCTATTTGTTCTCCATGATCCTGTAGGAAATGTTTCTATATTCTATTTCCCATAAATTCAAACTTCACACTTTGCATTATAATTTTTTAAAAGTAGGTAATATTTTAACCATACCCTATTTTTGTAGTTGAGGGAGAATCTCAAAGTTTAAATTCTCACAACATACATTCCATAATCTAATGAGTGAAATATTTGAACTTATAACTCCTGCAAAATCTTTCTTTCTAGGAATGACTTTGCCTTTTAAGCTTAGAAGCTTTCCATCTTCATAACTTGTCATGATTGTTTTAAAATTTTGTTTGATGGAGTTGATTTTCACTAGTCCATCTTCCACTATAAGTGGATGCATTTTCATTGCCAAAGTGGAAATGAATTATGGTGCTTCCATATGAAATCAGCCATGAACTTGTGATTATGCATGTTCACAACATCTTACCATGAAAGAATAAATATTTGAGGTGTTTTGAATGTTGAATCTTTGAGCTTCCTTTCCCTTCTTTTCATTTTTGGAGATAGAGATTGAGCAAATCTAAGAGAACACATATGAGATCCAATAGGTTGATGGCTCTAGCATTGGCCTTGAATTCTACTTTCATGCACAAAGATATTCAAATTCAATCTTTTGGAGGTGGGAGATTTTTCTGACGGTGCTCGCTATGGTCCTATCGATGCTCGGTTATAAATAAATCTTGGAACTCCCAGATTCTACTTAATGAATTTGATAGGTATATCTTTGAGGTATATATTATTACTCACCATGCGAGTGTTACTTATTTCCTTCATTATGTTGGTCGACATCCATGGTATTGGTGTGTGGCAAGGCCTTCTATTGTGAAAATAAGATAGTATACCCAATGTTGCTATAGATAATGATGGCAATGAAAACAATGATGAATCTATGAGGCAAATTCACCAAAAGGAAAATTGTATGTTCAAAAGCTAGTCATTACCACATTCCACCATCTCCTGAGGATGTGAAATTCTTTCAAATATAGGGTTCCCAGTTTTTAAAACTCACTGTTGGAACTTGGCATGTTGGCACACTTTTCAACGACGCATCCATGGATTTCTACAAATAGATTTGAGTGAAAAAAATTAGGTGGATCACACAACGCATTTCTTTAGTGAGAAAGATGGCCAGGAAATACTCATGAATGTCAACAGAGTGACTGACGTGAGTGATTTCGGAGTAGGCGTGGAGGCTACCTCTACAGCACAACGAGCTTCATGCGACTACCCTTTTGCTGGCTCAGGATAGGCATATGAAATCAAGGAAGCTTTGACAAGGGTGAATAAATCGCAAGGAGGAACACAGATCACCGAGACAATGGAATTCACATTGTCGTATAACACTCAAGGATATGGATACACTTAGATTACCACAACACACAAGATTGTGAAGTGGTGTTTTTCAATCCTTTAACAAATATTTTGATGGTAAAAGCCTGGAAATGAGTTCTACATATATATATATATCAATTAATTTTAACATAATATTGAAATACAAATTTCAATTCTCTTTTCTTTAATAAAACTAGACAATTTCCATATCAATCAACAATTGTTCAATTCGATGTAGAAAGACTACAAGGTTGGAACCTCTTCTCCTTTTTACATCAATTTCAATTACTACAGATTTGATACCACACTGATAACAGAAATGTCCTCATACACACAAATTCTATTAACCAAAGGAAAAGAAAATTATATAACAGATGCAAGGGTTTACAACAATCTCTCAATACTCTTGCATGAGGAGAAACATAAGCTTTAAACAAGCTTAAAACCTAAACTAATTTTTTTTTGAGACAACTTATCACAAATGGGAAGTGTCCACTTACATTAAAAGCTATGCTAACAATTTGCATAATTTTAATACTAAGTAACAAATGATTTTCTAGTTCTACTAATAATCTAGAAAATCCTAACTATATGAGAATATAATTCTAAAACCAAAATTGTTTGGATCATAATATCTAACATCTTTCTATCGAGATAAAGCTATTTTTTCAAAAAAACATGATTTAAATTCAAGATTGGAGAATACATCATAGCCTTCGATATTATAGAGAAATGCCTTTTTATTTGGCAATGGATAAGATATAGGGATCGATGCTTCATCCAAATTTGTATAATTCACTACTAAGTTATTAAACTTGCCTTATGTTACAAATGCTTCTTTACATAGAATATAGGGCATGTCTATGGAACTCGTGCTCCTTCCAATAATATATTTTTACCAAATCACAAATTTATTTCTTACATCATTGACTTTTTTGTAGTTTTTTTTACATATGGCGAGCCCACAAAATATTATTCATGGGATCAAAATGCATTGGTTTATCATTTCACTAATTTTCTATTTTTTTTTAACAAATATAAACAAGATAATTTTATTTGTGTCTTTCTCACTCTATTTCTAGATTATTTTTATATTCAAAAGTTCATCTATTGTAACATCCAAATTATCTATAGGCCAATTAGAATTAATATTTTATTCATATCTATCTACACATGGGATTTATATCATCTTAGTTGTTATCTTTAATTGGATAGAATTTGGTTCGAGAGTTAGTAGCATATGTGCTCTTATGAAATCTTCCCCTAGTAGGACATTTGAACCATAATCACATTTTTATAAATTGACCACGGGGGCTTCACTCAATGAACCTTTGACATATCACATGCGTTCATGGCATATTAAACAATACCCTTAATTTGACAACATATTGGAAAATACCTCTAAAAATCATATTATTTAACCCCCTACCAATATGAACCCAATACACCTTCCCAATTTAAAAAACCCTTGTAGGTATCCATTTTTTCGTTAACATTTTTTTATGTCTGTTTATATTTTTCATTAACTTTGAGCTCCATTTTTTATATCTATCAATATAAAAACCCTTTACCCCCTATTTTGTGCTCGATATATTATGTCATTTTTTTCTCAATATATATCCCATAATATGAAAGCTCGTGGTATGGTATTTCTCCCCCAGTGAAGCCCCCATGAAATTGGCATGGGTTAGTGACTCCCTACTTGTGATTACAAAATTCTTTGTTATCCTCTTTATATTGATACTAGTACCATTAGTAACTCATATTTTGAGTTGAGAGGGTTTCTAAAAAAATTATTGTATTTCTAGTTTCTTACAATAACATAACATTGCACCAATGTCTACTCGTGGGTCTAAATCATGTACCTTATATCCTTCAATCTATATAGTTAAAATATTGTAATTTTATATCTTTGTGCTAGTAGCATATAGACATATACCTCATTCCTCATTACGTTGATTTCATTCTTCCTAATTTATTTCCCACATTTGAAATAATATTTTTATTGATGTCAAAGATATGGGGAGACTTCATATGTCCAAGATAAATATTGGAAAATGAATATTGTTGGAAAATATTGTTTTGGACTTTTGATGCCCACTTTGGATACCCTATCTTTGAAGGAATTTTTATTCTAATTTCCTAGCTCAAATTGGAGCATAGGATATATGGCTTGAAATCTTATTCCGATACATTTTCAATTTTATATGGAATTTCTTCCAACTACATAGGAACAAGGAGATAAGGAATTTGTCAAGATAACCCAATTAAAGTACAAGTAGGCTGACCAAATTAGTTTTATAAGTAATCCCTATAAGTGAATATATAAACATTATAAATGAAGGGTATATGAGTTCAATTTGAAGAGTACCCTGGAAAGAATATATTTAAGGTGCACAAGAGGAGTTGAGGAATATTTTTGGGGTGATTCTTGAAGATTAAAGGTGGAAGCAAAAATGTTATTTATAAGGTGAATGAGCCATCTTGTAATTTTCAATATAACCTTTCTTCTATTACATGTCAGACCATGAAATTTGGACAATACAAATATAATATTGTCATGTACTTGCAGTTCAAATTTCAAAAATTGGTTCACTATGCCTTTAGAGATATTCTTTGAGGAAATTAAGCTTCCTAAATGCTCTTTAAATATGCTTCAAATAGGTCAACTTGATATTCTCACTATAACTTTCTTTTGGGATGTTTCAAACTATGAAACTTGAGAATACAAATATAATATGTTCATGTACCTATGGTTTAAATTTCATTTCAATCCTTTGTTCGCTATAATTTCAGAGATATACTCTGAGAAAGTTAGGCTTTTGGAATACTCCTAAAATCTTCCTTAAGCAGTTAAGTTTTAAAATTCTGTTATAAATTTTCTTTTGGGATGTTTCAAACTAAGAAAATTTAAGGATATAGATAGAATATATTTTTGTACCTGTGGTTGAAATTTCATACCTTGTTTCACCATAATTTCAGAGATATGATGTGAGGAATTTAGGCTTTCTGAATGCTCCTGAAATATGCTTCAAACATGTCATCTTGATATTTTTTCTATAACTTTATTTTTGAGATGTTTTGGATTGTGAAATATGGAGGAGAGAGATGATATATCAAGGTACTAGTGGTGGAAATTGTATACCTTGTTTCACAATAATTTCATAGATATGATATGAGGAAGATATTGTTCCCGAATTCTCCTAAAACTTTGATCCAAACATGTAAGCTTGGTATTTTCACTATGAATTTATTTTTGTGATATTTTATACTATGAAATTTGGAGGAGATAGATAAGAGATATCAAGATACCTATGATGGAAATTTTAAACCTTTTTTTCTCTACAATTTTGGAGATATAATTTTATAAAGTCAATGTTCTAGAATGCTCCTAAATCATGCTTCAAATAGGCCAGCTTGGAATTTTTACTATAAATTTCTTTTTGAGATATTATATACTATTAAATATGAAGGATATAGAGAAGATATCTGAAGGTACCTATGGAAGAAATTTTAGAACCATATTTGTAAAAATGAATATGTGGCATGTTATGCAAGTTTGTTCTTGGGAAGAAGCCAAAATCAATAAGTCTTGAGAGAAATAGACCTAGTGAAGGAAGAAGCAACTAATAGAACTAGTGAATGTAGGAGCAACAAGAAGACTTAGTGAAAGAAAAAGAAACTAACAAACATTGTGAAAACGTATGTAGTCTCAATGAAGTAGGTTCATGCTTACAAAGAAATAGAGAGGATTAGTGTCTCACGTTGGTTGAAGCCTACAAAGGAGCAGATGGCACTAGTGTCTCTTGTAGGTTGGTGCATATAAAGCAACATATGGGATTGGTGTCTCATGTAGTTTGGTACCTACAAAGCAGTAGAGGGGATTGGTATCTCTTAAATGTTTGTGCCTACAAAGCAACATAGTTGATTGGTGTCTCTTGTAGGTTGGTTCCTACAAAGCATCAAAGAGATTAGTGTCTCTTGTAGGGTTGTGCCTACAAATTAATGTAATAGTAGGTTTGTGCCTATAATATCTTTAATATAAACAATTATTTTGGTTTTCTCTCCTAAGGAGTTCCACGTATATCTTGTGTCACTTGTTCATTTTATCATATTGATGTTTTATGATGTTCCAATGATTAAATATGTAAAAATTGTCATTATGCTTATTCAAGCCCCCTCTCAGTATAATTGTGAATCAAATATGATGTTGATTTCATTCTTCTTGTTCTGCTTCTTCTTCCTAGTTCTTCTCCATAGTCTCCTTTGCTTCATATTCTCCATTATGTTCATAATCTTCTAGATAAAATCTAAATAATTCTTCTCCAAAAGGCTCTTCTATTTTATCTTAAATTTGTATTTATACAACCTTTTGTAAGTGAATTTTATTTGTTTTTCTTGAATTTATCATTTTGATGATAATTCTTCCATTCTCTACCTTCTATATCCTTATGTATTCACACATAATTTATAGTTAGGAGAAAATTAAAAGTATATTGTTGTAGTGTTTTCTTCTCAAAGATGTACGAAAAGAACCCACTTAATATTGTGGATGACAAACAATCTCAACAATATAAATGGCTACTAAACATTTTAGATCTGCAACAACTGATAGAAACAAAACCTGCCAAAATCATAATTAAACAACAAAAAGAAATAGTAATAACTCCAATCATCCAATGGAAACCAAATGTACAAAGAATAGTTTTATTATAACACCTGCGAAGGGAACAAATAAATGTTACCAGTCCCCCTCTATGGGATGGGTTCTTGGCTATCCTCAAACATCTTCAGCTTGTGTAGAGTCTTTCTCCTCTATAATGTGTAAACCTAACAAAAATATGGTTTGCGACAATGAAAATAATCCGAGTTACAACAATGAGTGCTACAATGAAAATAATCAAAAGTGAATAATGAAAGGAAAACCCTTCTATTTATAACAAAGTATTGAGCTATCCTCGAATAATGAGCAATAATAAAATATTATTAACCCCATTCTTGGAATAACCACTTGGAATATTTTATTATATTTTTTAAGGAGGGAAAAAGTATTTAATCTTTTATTTAGAAATAATAAATAAATAAATGATTTATTTATCATGTCAAGAAATTAGTTAAGGAATAATAAACAAATAATGATTTATTTAATTATTCTTAAGGGATTTAGTCAAATTTGACAAAGAATAATAATTAATTAGTGATTAATTAATTATTCTTAGAGAAAAATAAGATAATTAATGATTTATCTATTTATTTTTCATGACAAGAATAATAATTGAACAATGGTTTAATTAATTATTACTAGAATAAAATCAAATAAATAGTGATTTATTTAATTATTCTTCACAAGTTTAACTATAAATTACTTAACAAAGGTGGTTTATTAAGTAATTTCTCACAGTGAAAGAAATTTTACTATGGTAAAATTGGCTTTACATGGTGTACTTCGATCCATCTAGTAAATTAGGCTAGATGATCATTTTTTTGGTGATAATAGATTGCCCCCCAATGTACGAGTGTTAGGAGCAAAACATATGACCAAAGTACGTTGTAAAGACACAATCTCTTGACAACACAGTGGAGAGAGAGAGAGAGAGAGAGAGAGAGAGAGAGAGACCAATAAAGTTGAAGTGAGAGAGGATAGGGACAGAGCGAGCGAGACTATTGCAAGTATCCTTTTATGTTGTGTTACTGGACCTCAATGAGGCAGGGGAGGCATACCCATACCCACCGAGATAACTTAGTACAAAAATAATGGTGCACCCAGAAACATAAAACTGAGCAATGAAGTACATGTTGAATGGTACATGACATGCTGGCATAATAGAGCCAGGAAATAATACAATGTGTCCCATATACATAATGCACCTGGGAAAAACATGAGCCAAGATTGAAATAAAATAATATCTCAGTACATGAGATACAAAGGCCCTTCCCTCAAAAAATGGGTGGGAGGGAGAGTAAAACAACCGAAGAAGCCCTGCTAAACAAGGAAGGGCTCTGGAAAAATGAATGGATCATCTGAAGGAGACGAGCATGCTATGAACACTGCGATTGGTAGGAACCGAACCCATCAACTTTACGAAATTGCATCTGAGGTTGTAGCATAATAGGAATGCATCTAGGTATGTGGGGGGCTACTTGAAGGGCCACCCCCTCATGAGGTCTGAAACATCTCACACACACCCGGGAATCACTGGTACAATCTGTTGCATCACTAGACCATCAAGTGTATGAATCATGAACATGAAACGATCAAGTCAAAGGGCAATAATGAGTCCCTCTGCTTGATCCAAGGCACCGAACAAGAATGGAAGTTGGAACCAAGATACACCGCCCTATAGGCCATTCTTCTAGAATAAATGAGCTGATGTCAACAGAATAGGGCCCGCGATAGGTGAGGCAATGAGGATCCTCAACTAAGGTATGAGGGAAAATAGTAATGTGACTAATGTACTGACACCAGGGATAATGGGGAAAAGTGGGACTGAGGGACAAACAGAAAACTTCCCTTGTCAGAGCATAAAGTGCATGGTTGACCTGGCAACGACTGACTCAACTCCAGAGGGGATGGGGACATTATGACTTGAGGTCAAAATGAGCAACATAGGATGAACGGTATGCAAATATGGATGGAATACATTGACATGATATAATGGAACGTGAAATAGACTCCATGAATGCAAGGGTGACTCATCACAGATGCTCTGAACAAGGGTGACTCGATGATGCTGCCACATAGACTAGGCCTGGTGGGGACCATCAAAAAATGAGTAAATGATGGTTACTCATGAAGAAAATCAACACATGGTACGACAAGTATTCAGAGGAGGAGGACCTCAAAGTACAAGTGTCGCTTTATGACGAAATTTGATTTTGAGTGGCAATGAAGTGACCCTTCTTGGAAAAATGACTTCCTGGTGAAGTGTTAAATCATAAAAAAACCGAGGAAGACCCATTATAGAGCTTGATGTGAGATTTTCAATGGTGTTGGTGGTTCATCAAACTGAGCTATGGTTTGGTCGCAATGGGTGACAGAAAAATTGTAGATTTTTCTATGAAAGGACGTTTTCCCTCCAATTTGGATTCATTTGCTAAGTGAGCTGTGGTGAATTTTGGAGAGGAAAAGGCCCTAAATCTTGTGGAGATCATAGCAAACAAACTGACCATAGGAATTGAGATTTGCAACTTTCAGGAAAGTTGCCTTACTTGTCTAAAGATGGCCTTAATGCTTCTTGGAATGATGGTTCTAGATGAAGAATTAAGGGAAGAGGAAAACAAGAATGAACTACTAGAGGAGGTCTAGAACCATCCTCACCCATGAAGTCAAACATGGGGATTATGCGGAGATAGAGTAGAATATTTGAAGATATGGTATCAAACTTCTATGATATGTGATGTGCATATGGCTTTCCAGAGAGGTCAGTAGGACAAACTATCCAAGGAATGGGAAGATAATTGACCATACCTAGATTCGATGGGATCTAGGCCGAGACTTAATTAAGAAGATGGAGAGGGGAAAACCATCATGCCCCCAAGCATGGGATACTGTCCGCAAGCATATTTGATGGAGGGGACTGATTTGGTATGCAAAGGTGGGAATGATGCCCCCTAGCAGGAGGAGTTTGTGGAGCGCCATTGTGTTCCGAGTGCTCGAAAAAGGGATTCAAGCATCTTGACCCAACTTGGCACGAGATCCTCCAAAGGATGATAATGAGATGTATGGGCTTATGTGCCCCCCCCAGTATGCTATGGGCATATCAGATGTATTTAGAGTGGTGGGCTCCAAATACTTATATGATACATAATATGATTATGCATTTATCTGACGATGATGGTTTTCCATGTGTTGTATTTATGGTTGTCTTCTGTGGTATACGTGTGATAAATGCCAATCTAGAATGTTGTTTACAATGGCATCTACATATTTATTTTGGACTCTAGGAACATGACTGAATGTAATGGTTTCAAATTCATGTACCAACATCTTAACTTGTAGATATTTTCTAAATAGGACTTGGTTATGCACATGATACACACCATTCAATTGGATTACAAGTAGCAAGGAATTTAAACAAACATGAAGATGAAGGATGCGATGAGAAAGGGCATCAACTAACAAACCTGTCACTACATCATATTTGGCCTGGTTATTGGTGGTAGATCCAATGCACACGCCGTTTGAAAGGACTAACGTATGCAAGGGGGTAAAAATGGCCCAGGCTGCCGAGGCTAGATTCCTGGGGAAGTGACTTGCACCGATATATGGTGTGGATGATGGATCCATCTGAAAGGTGACAAAACAACTGATGAGATGATGAAATATATCTAACTTCATGGCAGAAATAAAGACATGCAAATCAAAGGGATGTGCTATGCGCAACATTTCTTGAGGTAGAGTGCATTGGGAGAATTAGGAAGGAAATGGCCTTTGGAATCCTCCAAAATATGCCCCCTTGCCTAAGTGCAAGGGTAATCAGGACTAGACCTAGCTTCCATGATGTCCTCATCAGGATGGAAGATGGGAGGATGGGAGGAAGGTTGACTACATGATGCGGTGGCATTACCTGGTGCATCAACCTAAGAAAGAAGGTTCACATACGCATAATCTTTAATGGTAGATGACGAGTTGGTAGACATAGGAACTACAAATGTTGAGATCTAGGATTCTGTCGAAATAGGTTTGATAGAAGCATGCACAGAAACCTTAGAAATGTTTTCTTGTGAGGAACTCAAGGATGATGATAGGTAAAGGATATGGCTTATGGTGTCTGCCATCTCGACATCAGGGGGAGGGATCACAATGGTGGGACCAGAGTCTCCCTATTCTAGTTGACTAGGAGTACCAGAATCCATAGGTAGAGGAGTAGATGATCCACTATGAGTGGCCTTGTATATTCGAAGTTCCTCAAGGAAATCACAAAATTCATCGAGACAAGGGCAACAATGGGAATAGTGACCATGATGATCACAAAGGGCACAAGGGTGGTTTGTGCGTAGCATTCTGAGTATCTTAGGTGGACTTGACAAGTTAACATGGACTTCAGGATATTTGACTTAGGGAACGTTTCATGAACCAAAGGTTTGAGTTGAGGAAGTTTAGGACAATTGTTGGTGGAATGCCCAACAACTTTACATAAAGCGCATAGAGGTGACAACTTTTGGGTCTTAGGGGCTATAGTAGCTTGGGGAGCGTTGCCCTTAGGTTCTTTCCTCTTAGCTTTTCCCCTCTGTCTGGATGCTTTCACAATAGGAGTGGGTTCCTGTTGAGGTTATGATGGAACTGAAGTAGTGGCGGGGCCATAGGCACTGGTTGAATCTGGGTCAAAGCATGATAAGGTCTTAGCTGACTAGGCGGAATGCTTGCAAGGGGATCTATGTACCATATTGAGATTTCCAAGGTCATGTTAGGAAGGACCACCAAAGCCATGACAGGGATAGAAAATACTCCTGAAGGGGGAAATAGGAAAGGTATATGGCCTGTAGGGTAATGTCCCAGCGGAATATCTCTTGGATGGTTGAGACCTGGAGGAATAGTTCCTGGTGGATACATATGAGAGGCACCCACAGGTCCTAGGGGGGTGGATCCAGAGGGCTCGATTGAGATGGAAACAACAGGGTACTGAGGAGATGGTTGTTGATCGGATCTACCAAACTACTTGAGAGTAGCCCGTGATGCTTGTAACATGAAAACACTCATAGAGTTAGGCTTTGAGATGTGAGGGGGAGGACAAGGGAAAGCACCCAACAAGAAGGAATATTTATAGACTTTGGGTGAATCATTGGTGAGGGGAGGTGAAGACTACTTATCCAACATTGAAGAGATAATGGACTCGGGGGAGGTCACGGATGTCGACTCATAGTAAGTCCATTAATCAATGGTAATGATCTTCCCTTCATGGGGGAAGCACATATTGCAGAACATCACAGATGCAATGACTGACATGGCGTATGTGTAACTACGACCTAAGAGAATGTTGTAATCCAAAGGGGCATCAATGACTTCAATGTCAACATGGATAGTCTTGCCTGCAAGGGTCACTAGACAGTTGTGGTACATGCCAAGAGGCTGAGAGGAGTGTCTGTCCCAAGCATGCAAAGTGATGGTGGAGGGGGACAACTCTGGTGACTTGAGTTGTTTCCAAACAACAACAGACATCACATAGGTGGATGTGCCTTCGTCAATAATGCATCGGGAGATGATGGCATTATCAATGCTAACTGGTATCTGGAAAGCAACGTATGAAGGCAACGGGAGATGTTTTCATGTATCAACTAGGAAGACAATAAAATGGTTGTCAGAAGGATCTACTACACCCAAGGCAGTTAGTAGAGATTTCTTTTGATATGTGCATGGCTGGAGGACTTCCAATGTCGACATGGAAGTAGGTGATTGTGCCAAGTCGTCTACTATACTATATGTATGGGTAGATCGGTTAGAAGCCGCATTACAACGTAATGGTCCCTTTGGGATCTTGGGAATGACCTTGAGTTTAGGTTGAGGGATATGTAACGAATGATTTGGTGTCATAAGAGGCTCAACAGATGCTTTGGTTTTGGACTCAATGGCGGACAAATTCGATGGCTTGTCATATTGATGCAACCGAGTTTGCAAGTTGATATCGAAAGGATTAACCTCATCAAAGTTCATCATAAGGATCTGGTAGTCACCAGGACCAAAAGGTTGGGGGGGATGGGCTACTTGACCTTGCTGAGGTTGAGCAACAACAAATCCTTGCTGAGGGAAAGGATTCTTTAGCATTTCCATTTGAGATGGTGTAGGATTCTAAGGTGATTGTTGACCTCTAGAAGTTGTTTGAGCTTCCCACATTTGGCCATCTGGGGTAAGAGAGGACACTCATGTGTATAATGGCAACGTACACCACAATATGCACAAAGGATTTTTCATATGAATAGCCTTGTTCTGCATGGGTTGGATGCATTGTTGCTGGTTGTTGGTGTTAGGTTGGTTCCCCTGGGGTTCACTAGGTTGATTACCTTGATTACACTGGTTACCCTCGTTACCTTTCCCCTTATTCGTTTTCTTCGAATTTTGGGGATTGGTTGCACTATGATACACAAACACATGACCCTGAGGGGGTGATGGCTATTGGGGTTGAGGATGCATGGGAGGTTGCGACACTAATGCTTGAGGGGATGGAGCACTCGGTTGTGCATAAGGAGGAGCAATGGTTTCGTAGACAAGTTGGGGCCCTGAAAACATTATGCTAGCAAGAGGGGCATAAGTGTTGGAGGAATGGGTGCCCCCCTGTGAATATACATAACTTTTCTAAGTATATGGAGAAGGTTGTGAAAGGGTTCCAACGATACCGTTAGTGGCGTGATATTCCCTCGCTGCATTGGCACTTCTAGGATGAGGGAGGTCTGGAATGATTGTATAGACATAATCGGATTGCGCATAAATCAGGTCATATATTAGAGCGGTTTGGAGAGCTTCTTCCTTGGTATGAGGAAAATGGGACGTGATATCTTTTCCAATGATTGATAAAAGGCTCCTAAGAAACCAATCTAGATAAACACGGTCTTCAAAAGGTGGGGCACGACATGTGCTCCTCCTTCGACGCCACTCTTGAACATGGTCGGAAAGGTGAGTGGTGGAGGACTGACGGAATGAGGTCAATAGCTCCATACCAGTGTCGTACCAGAGAGGTAACTAGAAATATGAAAGGAATGCTTTAGCAAGCATCATGAAAACAAAATGAGATGTGGCGAGCTGGTCTACATACCATTTTGCAGCGTCTCCAGTGAGCATGCATTGGAATAGCTGAAGACGAATGGAGTCATCGATAATGGAGTTGGACAAAAACCACATGTGGAAGGATCAGACATGGTTGGTAGGATCCTCTCCAACATTACCCTCAAATTTTGGGATGTCTAAGGGAAGCTTAGTCGGCATAGAAGGCCAACCAGCATCATGGTGTATGGGGTCATTTATCAACTGGCTAAAATTTGGTAGACTTAACCCAGCCATAAAGGGGAGCATGGGGGCTGTCGGAACAGTTCCTAAGACTATTTCGCTTGATGTGACCGTCGAGATTGAACCGGAGACAACACCAGGTTTGGTTCCTAAACCAGTTGTGGGTCGAGACATGGTGATGATATGTAGTGAAGGAGGTTCAAAATCAGATGAGGAATCAAAATGACTAGGAGAAGAGTCGGTATGGGGACTTGGAGGGTTTTGAACTCGAACTCGATGGGAAGGGGTAATTTTCCCAAGTGGAAACTGGGGGTGAAGGCCTAATAGTCTCCACAACAAATGCCTTAGTTGCGTAATGGTGGTAAGACACATACGACATGGAAATGGTGAAGGGATATCAACAATATACCTTTGTCTTGATGAGGGGAGATAAAATTATTATGTTAAGTCTTGGCTTGGCGGTGTAAACCAAGCACCCTTTGCTTAAGGTGTGCTTGTGTGTGTAAGTGTATTTATTGATTAAGCCCAGATCGTGTTTATAAAAAGGATAAAATCTTGCTGAAAATAAACTGAAATTAACAACAAAAAATGAACAACAAAACAATTAACTAAACCCCACCCAAAATGGGTTTGCAAACACTGTGCTGGTTGGTGGCTAAATCAATGGAAAATACACTAAAATGGTCAAGAGATCTATATTTTAGTGTGACTGGGATCAAGTGACACTAACCTATTGGAAATTGTTGCAGAAACAACAAAAAACTAGAGGGGAAGATTGCTGCAACATATAGGTAGATGGGTCAAACACCTAGGGAAACCGATGGAACCCTAAGGCTAATGACCAAGCAAGTTGTAATATGAAACTATGTATGGTGACAACCTATCTTTATAGATCTAAAACAAAAGGGTACAGATCTGGAAAATGTGGTTGAAAGGGTTGCAGAAACACAGACTACTCACTCAATTAAACTCCTCCTATAAAGGTGGAAGTACTAGAATCCCTAGGGGGCTAAATTCAACTTCGACGAGTAAATTAGAGTAGATCAAGGCCTAAGTGGGATGAGACAGAGGTTAGACAACCCAACAGACAACTCTCTGCAAAACCTAGAAACAGATCTGAGAAAAACCCTAAAACCCAAAAATCGCAGGTACTGACCTGTTTTTTAGGTGGGATCACACTTTTTGGGCTGATAAGTGTGCTCTAGCCTCCAGATCGTACTTTTTGGGCCAAAAAGTGTGATTTCTACTCTATGGATCCTGGTCGGCAAATCTCGGAAAAACTGTTGCCTTTGTCACGATTGGTTCTTATGACTTGCAGAAACAACCAGAAAGCTTGCGGAAGTCAGAAATTTAATAGATCCAGGGTTAAAAAACTAGGAAACATTAATAGAATTGAAAAAATAAGAAACCCTAAGCTGAAAGCCGAAGGTCACCCAAGTTTTTGGATCTGAAGTATAAAATGCAGTGGAGTCACTAATTTTGTGATTAGCAACAATCAGAAAACCCCCAGTGGAGTCACCAATTTTGTTGTAGTGTTTTCTTCTCAAAGATGGACGAAAATAACCCACTTAATATTGTTGATGAAAAAAAATCTCAAAAATATAAATGGCTGCTAAACATTGTAGATCTGCAACAACTGATAGAAACAAAAGCTACCAAATTTTGATCTATGCCAAAATCATAATTAAACAGCAAAAATAAATAGTAATAACTACAATCATCCAATGGAAATTAGGTATACAAAGAATAGTTTTATTATAACACCTGTGAAGGGAACAAATAAATGTTACCAGTCCCCCTCTATGGGATGGGTTCTTGGTTATCCTCAAACGTCTTCAGCTTCTGTAGAGTCTCTCTCCTCTATAATGTGTAAACCCAACAAAAATATGGTGTGCGACAATGAAAATAATCAGAGTTACAACAATGAGTGCAATAATGAAAATAATCAAAAGTGAATAATGAATGGAAACCCCTTCTATTTATAACAAAATATTGAGTTATCCTTGAATAATGAGCAATAATGAAATATTATTAACCCCATTCTTGGAATAACCACTTGGAATATTTTATTATATTTGTTTAGGAGGGAAACAATATTTAAACTTTTATTTAGAAATAATAAATAAATAAATGATTTATTTATCATCTCAAGAAATTAGTTAAGGAATAATAAACAAATAATGATTTATTTAACTATTCCTAAGGGATTTAGTCAAATTTGACAAAGAATAATAATTAATTAGTGATTAATTAATTATTCTTAGAGAAAAATAAGATAATTAATGATTTATCTGTTCATTTTTCATGACAAGGAATAATAATTGAACAATGGTTTAATTAATTATTACTAGAATAAAATCAAATAAATAGTGATTTATTTAATTATTCTTCACAAGTTTAACTATAAATTACTTAACAAAGGTGGTTTATTAAGTAATTTCTCACAGTGAAGGCAATTTTACTATGGTAAAATTGGCTTTACATGGTGGTGCTCCAAGTAGTCATGTTGTGTTTGAAGGGAAAACAGTTTTTGGTATGTCAATTAAGAACAATGGAATTCTTATCTTGTAATGTAATAATATTTTGTTGCATGTCACCACTTACAATTCACCACTATTACATATTTGAGCGTATTTGGTGCTCCAAATAGTCAAGTTTTTTGTTTGAAGGGAAAACCATTTTTAGGTATGTCGATGAAGAACAATCAAAACTTAGCTTACAAGGTACTAATATTTCGTTGGATGTCATAATGAGATATGAAAATCATTGCAATTTTAGTAAAATCCTTTTGTAACTTGAATTTTTGATTCATAATATATATAGGAACCAAAGTATTATGAGATATTAACATCCCCAATATAAGAAAATTGATAAATAAAACCTTCATATGTAGATTTATTAATAGACAAGTATTCAACAAAACTACATAATGTTGGATCTTGAGCATTTTTAGGGTATTTGGATTTGAAAAAATGCTTTGTTGTTGTAAGAGGCTTAGCATAATTCTTTCATTTATAAATATATACATGTGTATCTCAAGTCGGAAGGTAAGTTTTTGATATATGTAATTGCATGTTGATGACATGCTTCTGATTGGAAACAACATGGGGGCAACCATGGAAGTGAATATATATATATATATATATATATATATATATATATATATATATATATATATATATATATATAGTAAAAAATCTGGAGCTGAAGGAATGGAGCAACCAACAGATCATGATGCCTTGACTAGGGAGGAAAAAATGCGAGGGGTGGAAGAAATCATAGCCTTGCTTGAATAAATATTATTTTCCCTTTATGTGATTATTGGTATTCCCAAGAATCTTCTAAAAAATATTGGGAAGATGAAGGGTCAAGGTGTGATTATAAAAATAAGAGGGAAGAGCAATCAATGGGTTCTTCTTCTTGGTACTTAAGCTTCTAGTTTTTCTCTCTTGTATTGCTCTCTGATACATGTTTTCCCTCTCACTTAGAAATTTGAATTGGCAAGAGGAATATTTGCAGAACCTAGAGAAGTTTAAACCTTGTGACATGTTAAGAGCTATGCATGACTTCCTATGCGATAGGGATTGATTTTTTCCTATGTGTGAAGGAAAGTGGCCTTCACTTTTTGTGTTAAACCTAGCTTGAAAATTGTGTGCTAAATGCTTGAGTTTAGTTTTTCCCTCAAAGCATCAAGATCTGGCATGGGGTGGCTAGATGTGAGAAAAATTGCAGCAAATCTGAGCCTATGGTGAGGTGGAATGTGGCTCACACTACTTCAGTTTCTACTATTTTTTTTTCTCCAATAGATAAATATTTATTTCTATATCAATGATATTTCTGGCATAGATGGCTTAGTGACATGCATGATTATTTAATTGCTCTTTTCAGCAATTTTATATGTATATGCATTTACCCTTTGAGCAAATTTATCATCGTTATAATATTTATACTATTTGGCTGTAGTTTTTTATATGTATTAAATTTTGTAACAACACTAGTTGAGGAAGATAGGATTTCTAAATTCTTCTTTAAACAAGCCATATTGGATTTTTTTCTATTGTTTTTATTTTGGGAGGTTCCATAAGCTTAAACTTGGACCATAGTGAGGGGAAATCTCATTAACCTTCTGGTCCAATTTTTAGATCTTAGGTCCCAAAATTTTAGGAAATATGATTAAGGGAAGTTAGGTTTCCTAAACGCATCTTTAAACAAGTCATGTTGGAATTTATTCTATAAATTTTCTTTTGAGAGGTTCAAAAAGCTTAAAATTGGATAATAGTGAGAAGAAATCTCAATAATTGTCTGGTCCAACTTACATATCTTGGGTCACAATATTTTGGGAGATATGATTATAGCAATCAAGCTTCTTAGATGCTCCTAAAATCATGCATCAAACAGATCATGTTGGAATTTCTACTATAACATTTTTCTAGGAGGTACCAAAAGTTGAAACTTGGATCATAGTGAGGGGAAATATAATTGTTAATTTGGTTCAAATTTTAGATCTTGGGTCATGATATTTTAGGAGATATGATCAGAGGAAGTTGAGATTCTTGGATGCTCCTAAAATCATGCATCAAATAGGTCATGTTGGAATTTCTGGTTTAACTTTTCATTTGGGAGATTTCAGAGGTTGAGACTTGAACCATAGTGAGGGGAAATCACACTTATCACTTGGTTCATATTTTAGAACTTAGACTACTATAATTTAGGTGATCTTCCCTGAGGAATTTTCTATATTAGTTTTTATGCAAAGTGTTTGAATAAACTTCGTAAATGGTTTAATGAATCATTGCATACAAAATGTTTAATGAAATTCCTTGATGAAAATATTGTTTTATGGATGGAGATATTATTGTTGTATGTTCAAATTTTTGTATGATATTGTAGCTAATTAATTCCTATTTTCATGCAAATCATTTGAAGAAATGTGTTAAATTTGTTTTATTACAATTTGCATACAAGCTATTTGATAAAATATCTCAAGGTAGAAATCAAAAGTTGCATGATTGAGTGGTATACTTCAATTAATATGTTACAAGTGAAATCATAGCAATGTTTCTTATATGATTTCATATAGACAAAATGTCTACAAGAAAAATACTATTTAATTGGTTATATAAAAGTATTCGAATAAAGGTTTACATGTAAAGTGTGTCAAAATGTATGAAAGATGAAAATGAAGTTTTTACAAGTGTGGTTAGGATAAATTTAGTAGGGGTATGTTACAAAGCAATATCTGAGGTTATTTTCAAGATAGTGAAAAGAAAAAGAAAATTTTGGGTACCCCATAACCTTTGTAATTTGACACCAGAGACATCATTACTCTAATGGAATTTAATTTTGCAACATGGGAAATTATGTCATCAAAGTTAACTCCTTTTTCACCATTAATCAAACCTTGGACGTTTAAAATTGACTTATTGCATTCAACTTTTTTTTGGAACACCCACTTGCAACCAATAGGATTCCTTCCATTATGTAATTTGACCAAATTTCATGTCTCATTCATCTGTAAAGAATCCATTTCTTTCTTTATGGCTCTCAACCAAAGTTTTCCCTCTATCAAGTTAATGACCTCCCGAACCAACCTGTTTTCATGTCAGTGGTATATAACACAAAGGAAAACCAAAAGTAAGTTGGAATGTACCTTTTAAATTCTTCCCTTACTCAACCATACCTCCTCATAACCAAAGTATATCATTACAACTTCAAGTAAAACACCATTTTTTTTTTACGTTCTCATTTTCTAATGTATCTTTAGTCCTAGAAGTACACATAAATTACCTAAATATCACATCTCAACTATAAACTATCTTCCTTGTCACTGAATCCCACAACTTATATCTTCTCATTCCATCCTTTAAAATAATCAAAATACACTTCACTACCATATTATCCATATGTGTCCTCTTCTCCTTTGGAATGTGGAAAAATGACTCACAGCTGAACAGTTTGAGATGTGTGAGTGATGGTTTTTAACCAAACCAAAATTCATATGGATTTTCGTCAACCAACGTCGATGATGTATACCTATTCATTAGGTAACACACAATGTTTATTGCCTCCACCTAGAACTCGCATGCCAATTCCACACAACTGAGCATGTTGTTTGCCTTGTCCATCAACAAATTATTCATTCTTTCAACAACTTCAATGCAGTCATTTTTCCTACTATCCGTGTTATTTTCAGAACTATTCAAACCCTTTACCACATAATTTATTTCCATTCAAAACTACTCAAAACCTATAATTCTTTAAGAAATACAACCATGTCATCCTATATAAGTCATCAATGAAGGATAGATAATAAATGGAGTCACCTAGTGATTACATTAGTACTGACCAAAATGCACCACTATGAATTATCTTTAGAATTATTTTTTCCCTTATAGCACCAGATAGGAAGTTATCATGATTTTGCTTCACATAAACATAATGTCATGTACCTCTTCTAGACCAATCCTTTTTTTTATGACTATACATATAAGTTTATTTGATAAGAAGGAAGTCATTTTATCTATATTTGTTGCCAGTTACCTCATAAGAGTTCAACATTTATTCCCTTCGTATTTCATCCTTTCTTAAGATCTCCATAAGTATAAATTTCATTCCATTAAGCTATTTCCTTGGATAAATTATCTCTACAAGCATTAGTTGTATTTTATTATGCTATTTCCTTGGATAGACTATGCATAGCAATCGTACAATTCATAATTTAACTCTAATATTCCATTAGTCGGTTCCTATCCCTAAGACATAGGTTACCAATTCCTAGCTCGATAAATATTCCTAGGTGTTAGGGCCTGGATCTACCTCAGGCTGAAGAAAGGTAGGTCTAGGGTAACATCAAACCACGCTTAACCTGGTAGCTAGCCCTACTAGGTCAGGAGAGGGCTCTCTCCTTGTCAATCTCAGAAAAATATGGAAAATAATGCTAGAGATGACTGATGTAAATACTAATTTTAGGCTAGGCATATGCTGAGAGGAGTTTGATTGATTTTAATGGTTATTTGCTGGATCAAATGAGGAAGGCAGTTTTGGGTCTGGGAAATGAACTCAGATTTGCAGAGGTTTATGTGGGGCGATGTAGGCAATTGTTTTAGCACTTTGAAATAGGTGTCATGGAGAGTCTAAATATTGGTGAGTAGTTGGAGAGGGCATGCTAGTGTCATGAGTCCTCTTCAGATAGCAGAAAACATGTAAAACTAAATAAACCCCAAGGCAGAGCACTAAAACATTAATGAATTCCACCTTTTACACTTGATTCATTTAGTTATGGAGAAAAGGAGAGAGATGATGGCACACATAAACATATGATAAACTGAATAACAGAGGAAAAAACAATACTAATTCGCCTTGCTAAAAGAATCCCACAAAATGCTGCAAAACCCTGGTTTATTTCCTTGCCAAACTGCAGAAGTGATGTACAATAGTGCTCAATGCACCCACAAAAGTCCAACCTTTTCAAATGACTAAGAGAGTACATGATATAGGCATAAAACCACCTATGCTAGCCATCAAGGGTTGAATCCATGAGTCAAGGAGCTGTTTCAACAAGATCTAAACTAGGAACTGAAAAATAGGCAGTGGAACAGCTTGCCTCTAAAACTATGGAAACTGATTCATTTAGTTCAAAACCACCTAAAACTGATGTATGTACCTCCTTAAGTCAATTTTCATCATTTTTACATCATAGTACATCAATTCACATCATATTACATCATGAATTTGACCATGAGAGAGAAAAATTAAAACTGGTAGAAAACTAGGCGAAATTTTGAGCAAACAGGCAAAATTGGAAAAATTTTCTCCTATGCGTAGCGCTACTGATTCTATGCATAGAGCTTTTTCTAGGCCACTTTTGGAAGGCTTCCTGAAGTCCAAAATAGGTGTAGGATAGCTCGTTGGAAAGTTTTGTAAGTCTACTTTCTAGAACAATTTGAATTCTTTTATTTGGAGTCCATTTGCCCTTCCAAAAATGAAATCTCCCAAGACTACTTCTTGTATGGCCAAAAAGTGGCAAGAGGGCACTTTTTGGGTGTTTTTTGCCCTTTTGGTGACCCAGAACTTGTCCAAAAATCTCATCCATTCCTGAGCATGCATATTTTTTCATACTGATTCCAAAAATGTAAACCTTTTTGCAAATGGATGCCCCCAACAAAAGTGTAGCGTCGGTGGCGCTATGCACCTTCTGAAAAACTAGTTTTTTGCCTTAAAAAATTCAAAAATGACAAAAACTTCACCAAATTTCTTGAAATTTGGCATGAGTGATCTTTGTTATGTGTTATGCTGGGCCAATAATTCTTCAGCCAAGATCTTGAGCTTATCTTGCTCTTTTTTGTTCCTCAAAGCTCTCTTTAACTTGGCTTTTAGGCTTCTTATCCTTATCTTACAAATTTTGTTTCGGGCCAAATAGTGATAAGCCATGTGGCGCAACATTTTCTTCTCCTTGTTAGCTTTCTCAAGAAATTTCTCCAAGTGAATGTTTACCCTCTCTAACCATGATTCCCAGTTAGCCTCAATTTCTTGCTCAAGGGGTGCCAATTTGACTTTCCTTCTTTTTGCTGCTTGCCTGTTTTCCCTTATGGTTTGTGGCTCCATGATAGTTTGTTTATCCTCTAGTGGCTTGTTCTCCTTCTCAAGGAAGTTAATGATCCATTTAGCCCTCTCAAGGTCAAGTGACAAGGCTTGGATTTCAGCCTCTTTCTCTTTGATGAACTCCTTGAGTCTTGAGTTTTGGGAACCCAAATTAGTGTCCTCTTCCTGAATCAAAACAAAATCTCTATCTTGACCTTCAGAAGGCCCTTCATCATGCAAAGGTTGCTTTCCTTTATCATGTACTTGTACTACTGAAGAAGAAGGCAAAGCCCCTTTCACCCCAGGTGAAGATAGCATTTTCCTGTGGTCTGGTGAAGGAAACGAGACCCCTTCCACCCCTAGTGGAGATAATACTCGTTTGGCAGCTGCAAATAGTCTCCTTGTGCCTTTTTCATAAGTGAAAAACACTGGCACACCTGTAGTTTCAGTCTCATGAACATCTGGCTGGTTTGAAGGCCCTCCTTCCTCTTGAAGCACTGATGGAGTCACCTGAGGGCTTTTGAAAACCTCATGTGCAATGAAGGTATCCCATGAAATATTCAACAAGCTTAGCTGATGCAAAACAACAATTTTAATCAATGAAAAATGGTAAATGCTACTGAACTGCTGAGGAAGAGGTTTCCTTTGCACATATGTAGCCATCTTCTCAATATTTCTGCATATAAAATATGGGAGGTTCATCATCCTCACTCTTGTGAAATGCATCAGCAATCTAACATGGTAAGTATACAGATGAGAAAACCTCCCTTCATAGGTGAAATACTTGATGATGAGTTTCATGAGTGGAGCATAAGTATCTTGCAAGTATCTGAAAGGAAAGACCCTACTAATTTTCCTTTGATAACTAGCCTTGATGTAAGGCTCATAATGCTCTCTGCCCACATGTTTCCCCTTATTCCACTGTTCACCCACATTAGGGATGCCTGTTGTTGCTGCAATGGTTTCAGGTGTCAAGGTGAAAGAGACACTAACTAGGTTCACCTGGTCATTATGAAGATGAAGAACAAATAACCTAGCAAGCTCATGGTGATATTTCACCCTCTCCACCATTTCACAAAATTGATAACAAGACTGATGTTTAAAACAGGTTAGTGCAAGAGGGCAGGCTAGTAACTCTGTGAGAGTGGTGGGCTCCTCCCGGATATGTTTTCCTCCTTTATGTGATTTTCTTGGTGCATGATCCTCTTGGGATGAATGATTAACAGTTCCATCATCCCTCTTATATGCTAAGTTTGTCTCTATACTTGCAAATTTGGAGTGAAAAATGATGAGTATGAAGAGATTTTTTAAAGTATGAAGGTGGGTAGGGTGACTGCTATTTTTATTTTGGGAAATGAGGGATTGACTGATAGTATGACTGTAAATGAGGATTTTGATGGTGGCAGTAATGTAATGGGGGAATAGGGAATGAGAATTAGGGTTTAGGGAATGTATAGGGTTAATGTTTAGGAATAATGTATAGGGCTTAGGGTTTGGTAATAGGGAGTGAGTGCCAATGGGAGAGGGAAAGAGGAAGGGATTTAGGGAAATTTAGTGCAAGGGCATGGAGTGTAGGAATATAATCACAAGGGAATTAAAATAGCAGAAAACAAAACCCTATGCAGGCTTGGAAAGACAATTTTAGAGACAGCTAGGGTTTAATTTTTAAACACACAAATCACCACCATAGATGAAAAAATCCCTTGCTAGATCAGATGTGAGGATTCACTTACTTGTTGAGAGGTTATTTGTGAAATTGGAGGCAGAGGAAAGCGATGAAATGTGATTTGGAGCTCAACAGGCAGATGCGTAGCGCTGCCTCCCAGGTGCGTAGTGCACTTTGTATGCGTAGCACACGACCAAAATCCAGTGCAAAACCTGCACCCGGTGCGTAGCGCCAGGCAGGTGCGTAGCGCCAACGCCCAGGTGCGTAGCACCGGTGAAAGTTCGTATTTTTGCTGCAATTTCACTTCTTTCTCTCACAAACCCGATTTTCTCCCTTTAGCTCTCTCTCTTGCACAAAATGAAGTCTTTCAAACACAAAGAGGAACTTTATATCCTCTTGGTTTTAATTTTTCATTTACAAACCCACTTTTCTAAAGTCCTTTTCACTTTGCTTTAAAAACTCTATTTTTCATTTTGCAGTTTGACTCTTCTTGATCATTTGATGAACTGATGCATTGATGTTTTTGTTTCTTGCAGTGGCTAGAGTTGGCAAGGTGACCAAGGGCAGTAGCTGGAGCTTATTACATATGGAAACATTGAAATTACATAAAATTTGTACATGAAATAGAAAAACCCTGTTTTCACCTCAAAACAGAGTTTTGAGGTAAAAACCCTTTATGAAGCATATCATCAGTGAAATTCTAATTTTATGAACTTATTAGACATCCTCATGTGCCTGCTGACCTCTTATTGAGTTTTTGAAGACCATGGTGACAAACCATAGACCTAATGAGACCTAAAAACTCTAAAATGGATTTTGATGAATGGAATAAAATAAAATAACAGTAAATGACCTGAACATGTGAAAATAGGCCAGCAAGTAAAATCCATGAGGGAAAATGACAATGAACCACTACCATCAGTTGATCCATGACCTAATGGAATGCAACTGATCCCATGGGACACCTAATATGCATGCAAAAAGAGAAATTTGATCACTAATGGAGGGAATGAATATACCGACACTAACACCAGGAATGTTTGAGTGCCCTTAATAACTTCCAAGTATCTGACCAGTTTCCTGTGGAAGGGGTAGGGAAAATGTACAAAAGTCAAATGGGTATTTAAATGTATATAAAAGATGACTCTAAAAATTATTTCATATAGAATAATCAAAGGATTTTTCGAAGAATCCTTGAAAACCATCTTTATGGCGCCAATATTTTCCCAAGATGTTCACCCATAGTCCACTGTTGAATTCCTTGCTATCCATCTAGAGTATTATGATATAAATCCCGCGGCATCGATAACCGGATAACTAAGAATGAAACATCTAAATTATTTCCAGTACAACTATTTGGTGCAATGGTTGGAGGTTGTGTCCACATGGATTACTTCGCAGAGACCACTGTGTAGCTCGTTTATGCAAATTTTATCACACACTTTTGGTTTCTACATTCTCAACTCATGGATATATGTCATCACCTTGTTGGGGAAGTGATGGCTATGCTCATTTAGAATACCTCATTTCCAAATGACACACTTCCATTTGCAGGCTGACAAGATGGTCAGATCATTCTCGTTCAACTTACTACAAGAATTGTTGACTAGTCTAGCATATAAGTTATGTTTCCCTCCTTTGCATGCACTATCATGGTTTATCGGGCCTTTGCTAGATTAACTACCCTAAGGGAAACTATTCTTAGTATAAATTGTTGGGCTCAAGGCAAAATCTCTAAGTCCTCATTACATGTTATGTAATATCATCGGAGTCCACCCATAATGGGGATTACAACGAATTTTGACACACAAGGCACCACACCAAGGGAGGATTTTTCTAATACCATATCTTGTCATGTACCATCCCTCTTAGCTTCATTAATGATATCCTCTATACTGGGAATTTTCAAATTATTGCTTTTACACAGATATGTGGGTTTAGGCACACGCCATTACGCCATTAGGTTTTAGATCCACAGTCCATCTTAATTACAAAAAATCCAATCCCAGTCAATGGAGAGAAGTGAATCCACCCAACACTATCAGCTAACCCTTCTCAGACCAAAAAACAAAATAGAGTGAATTTGTTCTATTATGGGTTGATCCTAGTTGTTGGGTTTATTCATATTTTCTGTATAGTTTCCCTGGTAATTCCAGAAGTGGGATACACAACTTTCTTCAGCTAAATAATCCCCCGACATATCCAGTATCGGTTCACATAAATCAACAAATTTAGTCCATCTCTTTTTCCTAGTGGAATGCACTCACCTATTGAAGAATTTGAAGGGATTCTCTAAACGAAGAAGATACTTCACAGGGTTCCCTCACAAAATAGGGTAAAACATGATGCCAATAAACTCAGATAGAATAACATAATGGATATAGGTAGTCTTCACACCGAAGAAGCTACCAATCGATTAAGTGGATAAACGATTGTGTCGATCTCGAATATGCAAGCCTCTGCGTTCATATTTACAATGCAAAGGAAAGATGGAGCTAAAAATATGTTGTCAATGTGCAAATCTGGCTAAAAATTATCCAATTAAATTCTTCTCGGAGGTAGAATATTCTGCAGAATGTAACTTCTTTTGAAATCATAAATTCATTAGTTGGTAGGATGAGGGAAGAAAAATGAGCAACATTGTTGATCGAAAAGGAAAACAACAGACATTAATGTGATTTTCTTCGTCAATCAAATTGGAAAGGGGATGTTGTGCTTTAAATTTACCAATAAAACATGCTTACTAAAGCGGACATAATAGAGCGTGTCATAGAGCTCAATGGCGCAAGGTTTTTTGTAAGGCTCCTAAGCTATATGACCATTAATAACTCACTTCGAGGGCAATTGTCGAAGAAGGCAATTGTCACAGAAGGTGTGAATATCTATAAAATAGAACAATAGGTTTGGTAACTGTTAGCTCTACTATTGATCCTGACATTCAAGGGTTAAAAATGCTTGCTTGATCGGGTTTTCCATGAGAAAGTAGGAGTTGCAATGGCAAACCCGCCTCTTTCCCATTCACTCTGCCTATTTACTCATAACTCCCCACACCTCCATTTCTTCCTTCCCCTGCATTCTTTTTATTTTTCTCATAATGCCTTCATCTCTGTTTTATTCCTTTAACCCCTATGTAAACCATTTTTTGTTTAGCCCCGGGTGCTGGGTTTACATGTCATAAAACCATGATGGTGTGACCTCGTGCCTTCAGAGCCCTTCTTGTTGCTTTTAGTTCTGAGCCATTGATTGCATCTGCTGCAATCTATCGTTCTTCGCTGAATTTCCCGCACATCTGTTCTCCACCGTTAATCATAGATCTAACGGTCTCTGTGTTTTCCCGCCTGCATATTAAACATCGCACGCTTTCCTTTTTATCTGGCCATCCATCGTTCATCGGACGGTGGACGCTTCCCCCGATCGCGCGACCTGTGCATGTGATAACCCTCAGGGGAATGGTTTTGGGCAGCCACGTGTCTTCATTTGATTGCATCGCACGGAGAGTTACAGAAACCACCTGCCTGCGATAGGCGGTGCGGGGAAAACCGCCCACCTCCCAAAACCGCCCTTCCCTGCCGTTTAAACTCTGCACAACTCTCACGTGCGATCACTGTTAGTTCTGCCCGACTGTGATCCAATGGCCCTCATCGCATTTTCTTTGTCACCTCCCAATAGTTCCTCCCGCGCAATCTCCACCGTTGACTTTTATGATCCAACGGCTGGGATTATTTTTGCTGTTTAACTCGCCTGTCCTGCCGATAATCCCTGTCAGTTGATCGTAGCCATTTATCTTTGCGATCCAATGGCTGATATTTATCCTTGGCCTGCTCTTACTCCCGCTATGAAATCTCATTTCCCTTTGAATGTCTCGAGCTCACGAAGGAGGAAGGAAGCCATCATCCGGTACTTGCACAGTTAATATCTCAGCAACCACATTAAAGAGCAGAATGGCCAAAGGACAAGCTGGACGACCTCGAGCAGTGAAGAACATTTATTAGGCATGGAGTTTAATCCATAATTCATTCCAGCTGCTAGAGAAGGACATCAGATTATCTAAACAGGTCGATTTGTCCATTAAATCTCTGAGAATTGCAGCAGAGGCCCATTTCATATTGTAAATGTGGTTGGTGGTCATTTATTGACACCTCCACGCATAGCCTAATAGAGCAACTTTGTAAACAAATTCTATATATATCCAAAGACACAATGTAATCAGGTTGATGAGTGTTGGATGAGTGTTATTTTGCTATAAGGTTCAACTTCTGAAGATTGTAACTGTTGTGATACCTGCAATGTCTGGTCTTCATTTTCAGCTAATGCAAGCTTCTTTTGTTGTTAATTGCTCACTATCCACTTCTTCTTCTTGTTCCAGGCTATGCCTGTCTTGCATTTATCCATGTGTTGTTAATGTTAGCATTAGAGGGGCTGTCATCCCACCTCTGTGTTAGGATTTAGCATGTATCATTGAATTTGTTTGTAGGTTCCTGTTATTTTAATGCCAGAGAGCTATCATCCTGCTTGTGTATTAGAAAACAGATCTACAGGCCTCTTAATTGGTTGCAGCCAGCCATCACAGGGTCTTGTGCATCTGCTGGTGTGGTCAGTCTTCTCAATTATCACCTTATCCTCAAACTATGAGTAATTGGTGGTCTAAAGCCTTGTAGTTTGGGGGTGTTCACCCATGTCTGGGGTCAAGCATAGTAGAAGTGGTTATCTGGCTTGAATATGCAGCATTTCTTTCATTCATCCACCATTTTCCAACATTTTTGTTGAGTTTGTAATGTTCTCGAGCATCTTTGATATACAACCTAGGAGAGTTTCTTGGGGTGATAACATTAATTAGCGCCGTTGCCGGGGAGAGGAGAATTGAAGCTCAGCTTCCCTGGGAGAACGACAAAGCTTCAAGCTTTGATGATAGACAAGGCTTAAACACAGTTTTTGGTTGTAATCATCTATCCGGCGACTCCACTGGTGGAAGACCATCCTTTGGCGACTCCACATTACAGTTCTGGCTTAGTTTGTGAGGTATGTTCAGAGATATCTTCAGAAATCACCGGCTGAACCAGTGCCTAATCCTGAGAAGATCGTTCAGCAGAAGAAAATATCGCAGTAAGGAGCATCAGGACTAGGCAAGCCTTAGAAATTTCATGTATCTCTGCTAGTGAAAGTCACCTTCAGAGATTCATAAAGCTCCTTATTCATTCATTTCCCTTTCGGCCCTCAGTTGAAAGAAACATCCATGCTGTCCATTATATTCCTCTGTTTCTGCTATTCCATTCATTGATTCATTCCACTCAACCCACCAGTATCCTTTTGCCCTACCTCAGTCATGGCAAGCCAGCAAGCTCTCACAAAGATAGAAAGAATAGTTGCTGCTAGGTATGGACCCTTAGTCTTACCTACCCCTTTGAATGCCATGCCTGCAAGAGATTATCAAGAGTTTATGCCTAAGTTTACTGGTGAAGAAGGAGTATCAACTGAAGAGCATTTAGAATCTTTTTATTGCTATGCTGATAACCTGGATATCAATGAAGAGGATGTCTGGATGAGGGTTTTTTTCCAAAGCCTAGATGGGGAAGCTAGAAAATGGTTCAGAAATTTACCCCCTAGGTCCATTGCAGACATTGAGGCCCTAGATGATCTATTTTTAAAGCACTGGGGAAATAAAAAGATCTACTCTTTTATCATGATGAATTTGGGAGCTTGCAGAGAGAAGATGGTGAGCTACTGTCTGATTTTAATATCATATTCAATCATATGTAGAGCAGAATGCCAGCTGAAATAAGACCCACCCCTGCTTCTACCATGCTCACATATGCTAATGCCTTTGATTCTCAGTTTTGCCTGCTGTTAAGAGAAAGAAGATGTACTTCTTTGGCTGATTTGCAAACTGCAGCCTTTGAAGTAGAATCAAATATCATTGTTGCAGAGAGACTTGAAGGTGATGATGAAAACAGAAGACAGGGAGGTGAATCCTCATCATCCTCAGAGCATGAGATAGATGAATTAGCTAGGATGATTGAGCTTTTGGCCTCTGAAGTTTCCAAGCTAAAGGCTGAGCAGCATTTTGATGAAGTAGGAGCTCATTGTGAGTTTTCTCTTCCAAAGCCAAATTCATACACAGGAGCAAATGAGCATGTTCAGATTTTGCAGAGAAACAGAGATGTAAATGAAGATCAAAGGGTGAAGACCTTTTGTCAAAATATAGTCATGCAAGAGGTGCAGCAAGAGGAGGAGGTCCATGTTTTGGAAGGTGCTCCTTTCCTAACAAGGGTTGCATATGAGAAAGCAATATCCAGAGGCACTGTTGGTCAGTTTGTTGTAGCTGCAGAACAAAAAGCTTATCAGCAATAGAAATCAGCAGAAGGCACCTTCATCCTCCAAGAATTTGTGCCCGTAGCCAGCTCATCTTCACATGGCTATGAAAATATGCAAATTAGCTAGCCTGCTATCATCCCCAGTCCAGTGATAAAGAAGGGAGAGAAAAGCTCTCCATAATTTTTGGTCCCTCTGTCTGCTCCAAAAACAATCCCTCTCAATTGCCCCTTAAACACTGAGGCAGGAAATAGTTCAATGATCAAGGCTGAAGCTAATCATCTCAGTCTTGATATTATGAAACCTGCTCAAATGGCCTCCACACAGACTAAAGAGGAAGCTTATCAGATGATAGAGGAAAAAGATGCACAGTCTTGGAACTCCTCCTTGGATGAGGATTATTCAAACAAAGATTCAGGAGCAGATGAGGTCTCTGTGTCTTCCACACATGAAAATGTTGTTACACCATTCATATTTATTGTGCAGGACACAGAAGACAAAAACGGGTACATAGTAGCCACGATTATTCAGCAGGTGTACAAAGGCTCCTCTAAAGAACATCCAAGGAGGAAAATACACAGAAGGGAAATGAAATTTGATCCCTATCTACCCATCAAGGTCAAACCTCCTAAACTATTTGAGGTAGAGGATCAAATAAATCCTATCTTGCTGATATATGATGAACCAGATGACGGGCAGCATTTTTTATGGCCCAACCGATGGGCAGCTTCTTAAAAGTTTAAGTTTTCAGGCTTTAATGATTGTAATCATGTTCTTTTACAGGTTTTTATTGTAGGCTTAGTTGACTCCATGCCCAATGGATACTAGGAAAATGCTTTTAAGGCTGAGTTTTGTATGAAAGGCATCGGTCTCCAGGTTCTTGAGACCTCACAGGGAGGATCTCATCCCTAGAAGGAGCCAATGTTAGCTCTACTATTGATCTTGACATTCAAGGGTTAAAAATGCTTGCTTGATCGGGTTTTCCATGAGAAAGTAGGAGTTTCAGTGGCCAGCCTGCCTCTTTCCCATTCACTCTGCTTATTTACTCATAACTCCCCACACCTCCATTTCTTCCTTCCCCTGTATTCTTTTTATTTTTCTCATAATCCCTTCATCTTTGTTTTATTCCTTTAACCCCCGTTTAAACCATTTTTTGTTTAGCCTCGGGTGCTGGGTTTACATGTCATAAAACCATGATGGTGTGACCTCGTGCCTTTAGAGCCCTTCTTGTCGCTTTTAATTCTGAGCCATTGATCGCATCTGCCGCAATCTATCATTCTTCACTGACTTTCCCGCACATCTGTTCTCCACCGTTAATCATAGATGTAACAGTCTTTGTGTTTTCCCGCTTGCATATTAAACATCGTACGCTTTCCCTTTTATCTGGCCTTCCATCATTCATCAGACGGTGGACGCTTCCCCTGATCACGCGACCTACGCATGCGATAACCCGCAGGGGAATGGTTTTGGGCGGCCACGTGTCTTCATTTGATTGCATTGCACGGTGAGTTACGGAAATCGCTCGCCTGTGATAGGCAGTGCGAGGAAATATGCTCGCCTCCCTAAACCGCCCTTCCCCATTTTTTAAACTCTGCGCAACTCTCACATGTGATCACCGTTGGATCTGCCCGACAGTGATCCAATGGCCCTCATCGCATTTTCTTTGTCACCTCCCAATAGTTCCTCCCGCGCGATCTCCGCCATTGATTTTTCTGATCCAGCGATTGGGATTATTTCTGCTATTTAACTCGCCTGTCCTCTCGATAATCCCTATCAGTTGATTGTAGCCATTGATCTCTACAATCCAATGGCTGAGATTTATCCCTGGCCTGCTCTTACTCCCGCCATGAAATCTCATTTCCCTTTGACTGTCTCGAGCTCACGAAGGAGGAAGGAAGCCATCATCCAGTACCTGCACAATTAATATCTCAGCAACCACATTAAAGAGCAGAATGGCCAAAGGACAAGCAGGACGACCTCGAGCAGTGAAGAACATTTATCAGGCATGGAGTTTAATCCATAATTCATTCCAGCTGCCAGAGAAGGACATCAGATTATCTAAACAGGCCGATTTGTCCATTAAAGCTCCGAGAATTGCAGCAGAGGACCATTTCATATTGTAAATGTGGTTGGTGGTCATTTATTGACACCTCCACGCATAGCCTAGCAGATAAACTTTGTAAATAGATTCTATATATATCCAGAGACACAATGTAATTAGGTTGATGAGTGTTGGATGAGTGTTATTTTGCTGTAAGGTTCAACTTCTGGAGATTGTAACTGTTGTGATACCTGCAGCATCTGGTCTTCATTTTCAGCTAATACAAGCTTCTTTTGCTATTAATTGCTCACTGTCCACTTCTTCTTCTTCTTCCAGGTTGTGCCTGTCTTGCATTTATCCATGTGCTGTTAATGTTAGCATTAGAGGGTCCGTCATCCCACCTCTGTGTTAGGATTTAGCATGTATCATTGAATTTTTTGTAGGTTTCTATTATTTTAATGCCAAAGAGTTGCCATCCTGTGTGTGTATTAGAAAATAGTTCTACAGGCCTCTTAACTGGTTGCAGCCGGGCATCACAGGGTCTTGTGCATCTGTTGGTGTGGTCAGTCTTCTCAATTATCACCTTATCCTCAAACTGTGAGTAATTGGTGGTCTAAAGCCTTGTAATCTGGGGGTGTTCACCCATGTCTGGGGTCAAGCACAGTAGAAGTGTTTATCTGGCTTTAATATGCAGCATTTTTTTCATTCATCCACCATTTTCCAACATTTTTGTTGAGTTTGTAATGTTCCCGAGCATCTCTGATATACAACCTAGGAGAGTTTCTTGGGGTGATAACAGTAACAAAGCGCCTTGGATGTCTTTCTGAAGTGTCACATCTTCTCGACTATACAAGATGGTGTTGAACAAAACCGCTCTAAGTCAATCTGTAATTGATAGAGTAATAAGAATAGCAGAGGGAAGTGAATTTTAATTTGAATTTCATAAATTCATTATTATATTGCAAACCATATTGCATGGGGCCAGAAAATTTGCCACACTCTGTATAGCATAATATAATTTAAGCATCAACAACTTGGAACAATTTTCATAGATCATGTCATATACACTGCAAAGAGAAACAACAATGGTTATCTATAGTTTTTTATTAAACATATATTCAATAGACTAATATTTGGTTGCAAACCTCCAATGATAAAAGACTTCATTCATCCTATATATATTATAAACATATTATTTCAAGATTTTTCGAATCTCGAATTTTCTAGACATGCTTGCCAAATAATAAAAGCTAGACATACATGAAATATTGTAAGAAATTATTTATGTGGGAAACTTAACTACTTGCATATAGCCTACTTCAAGAACATTTGCAAGTATAATCTTTATATCCATTCATAACAAAATCGCTTGTAACAATTTTCGGTATTTGAAAGCTCCATTCACCAATTGTGTTTAAGGATTTGTAGGCCCAAGAGACTATACCAATAGAATATATGGATTGCAAATCACTTCTAGAACATGTCTCTCCTTCCTCCATTTTAACATGATCTTCATGGGCTTTTTGTTTGTTAATACTCTTAATCTATCTACTTAAACTGGGTTGTGATCTCAAGGTTACAGGGAGGAACAAGATGTTTATTATTTATGCTAGATACTCGTTTTGACACAATGCTAATAGAGGATCAACCATCATTTGGGTTTATAATATGGAGTTATACCTTACTTCCAATTAACAATTCTCATGTTCCTACTGCGGCCTAGTAAATTTCTGCAACCAAGTACAGTAATGTCCTTCACCAACAAACAGTTGATGAGAATTGAGCAGTGGAATTTCCTCCCTATGAGATAGAAGCTTCGGTAAGAAAGGAGAATTCATGTTATAAAGCTTTGGAACAGATCCTGGCCTCCATAGGAGAGTATTCAATACAATGATCCTCCATATACCTGGTGCTCATGCCCTTGAACTTCCTTCTTGAGGTTTGAGCTACCAGAATTCCAATTTGTCTGTATGATTACCAGAATAAATACACACATGAGTCATGACTCTAATTTAAGTCAACAATTGTTTTCATGCAACCACTTTCTTTCATTTTCATTATGCATCTAGTATCTTAAAAATTAAATGGATTAATACCATACCCAAGTAAGTTCATCGTAAGGCTAATCTGGTAGCCTTTACCATACCCTTGAAACCTTATTGTTTACCGTAAACAAAATTCTGAATATAGGGAAATATGTTTGATTAAACTATCACAGTGGTGATAATCATCCGCACCAGGTTACCTATATATCTAAGTTATCATTCAAGTGTTCCATTGAATACCTTTATGTTCCTTCATTCACTTTAGCAAGTTTCATACATAACCATTATTAATAGTTTATGTGCATCTATACATAAGATCCACATAATATTTATTATGTACTATAATCATATTATCAATTCTAAATTAAACAAGAAATCTTCAGTTACATTCCAAACAATTTTAGCATCTATTCGAAGTTTTATGCATTACCAAATTAAATAAAAACAACAGATACTCTAACTAGAAATCTATTGGGTAAGAGAAACATTGGGAAGCTGACATCGTTTTCCACCCAACCTAGAACTAATTCCTCTAGTTCACCCCCGAGATGAAATCTCCTTGCCAGGAACCAATGATCTCCCATTGATCCCCTTCTCAAGTATTAAAATACTTTCCTTTCATGATAAGGTTTCCTTTTACCGGTATCCTGCTTTTGTGGATATTCTCATCCATTTGTCTAGGATTTTCCATAAAATCCCACCTTTCTCTCCCGCGGTGCTTTTAGGATTTTTCTAAGCTTAACATCTTTCCCCAGCTAAGAAACTTAATGGATCTCTCTCCCATCCATTAACCTTATCTAGAATTTTATTCTAGATTACTTATCATCAATTTATATAAAATCTCATTTATTCATGAGCTTTTATCTTTAATTTATTTGGCAAGAGTCTCGTTTTCAGGTGTCTCATTCCCAACTACATACTCCTCATTTATTTACTTAATAATAAACAATCCATTTACATACTCAATTCAATATTATTCTTTGGCTTTTCCGCCATTCTTTCTAACCCAAACTAGTCTAACTAGAGAGGTTTTACTGTAGCGAAGGGATATTACATTCTCCTCCTCTTTTATTAACACTATCCTCGATGTTTGTAGTCCAATTCTTTGATCCTAAACTTTGTTGGGTAACTTTTACTTTTCATGCCTTTATTTCTCCTGTTGCCAAGTATCCCTATTGAAGTTTAAATACTTCCACCATACGTACGTCTGAACTATTGTTCGATGGTAGAATCCTATCTCCTTGTCCTCCAAGATACAAGAAAGTTTTGTTCACAGGTCCCCCTCCCTTGGTTTCCCCTGCAGCATTTATCAATCACATACGTGAGATCCACTATGTACATACATTCTTAAATATCAATGCATGAAATGTTATAATTACCTTATGACTGGTAATGCTAACTAATATAGTTAATAACTAAAAACCATTACACATGGTTCACAACTTGCGATGTTGCTTTGACTGGGTACCCATTTTCATGGTACAAAACAAAAACATGAATTTTTGTTGACAGTACCATTTGTCCTAAATTTTTTTAGTACTACCCTTGGATCACTTGGGTCTCAACTGGTTCCCCTTGCTTTTCTCTGTGCGACCCCTCAAATCTGAACACATATATTTCTTTTCCATATATGTCATGCTTGTTTCCTGGTACGTGTTTACACATGCTACCTAATGTTATGTGCATTCCATCTACACTCAACAACTATTCACACACATCTGAACAAGATTAGTACGAGTATAACATTATAACAATACTATGTCTCATATGCTTTTCATATAATCCTTCACCCAAATTTTGTGACTTTTATATGTGGTAGTCAAAATATAGAATGACATGTTTGCCTTGCTCACATAGGGGTAACCACTATCAATGTAGTGTTTATAACATTATTCGTATCTATACGATTTTAGCCATTTTTTTTTCAACTATTATGAATGGAATCACTCTATATCTGGTATCTTTATCTCATTCCCTTACATGTATATAGATCATTAAGAGGACACTATTATTTCATGGACACATTAATATACTAAGGTGGTTGGCTTATCCTTTTAATACACATTGGGGGTTGGTTTAATGTATTGAATGTACTAACAGTATAAACAAGACAGGTGATTTCCTCAATAACTTATACAATTAAAGCCAATTTCAGCAGTTAGAAATCCACAATTTCTATTAGTAACTCACTATAGTTTTTCTTCACCACTAAGGTTGTGGTACTAACAAACATTATCATTCTTTAATACTTTGTAAAATAACATGCAAGTATCAAGATAGTACCCTTAGCAGCTTGCCACTTCTAATTTGATCTTCATTATTCACCTGTTTTCAATTATGACTACCAATATTCATTTCTTGTCATCTATCTAGTTGTTAGTTTAGTGATACTAGATCATAGGTATATGTTAATTGTTGTTTTAGCATTTGATAATAAGACAATAGGGTCAACACTTTTATGGGGTAAGAATGTAGCAACGAAGCTCTTGTAACTCCTGATTCTTTAAGAAATTTGTTTATCCTGGCTTCAAATGTCTGTATCTCAAGATTTTCTAGCATGCATTGAACATTCAAATGCAATGAATTTTAAATGTTATCGGTTTGCTAAGGTGACAACAGGTCCATACTTCTACCCAATGCAACTTAACTATGGATTTTCTTGAGTAGCTTGTATCTTTTTTTTTAGTCTAATAAATATCATGCATGTGAACTTTTGACAAATTTATCCACGTTGCTTCTGAGATTTAGTATTTATCATGTACTAATACCTTGTTTGCCTTACCTGCCTTTGATAGTGTTGTTGAATGAGTCACACTATACCACATGTATTTTGAGGAGAACTAGAGCCACAACCATTGTGTGATGGTTATTTTGCTTAATAAGGTAAAAAATTTTAGTTTCATAATTGGTACCATAGGAGTAGAAGTGCTTTAGTCACTGCTACCATGGGTGATGAGTTCTCTCACCCAAGAAGAACAAAAAAAAAAGTGATGGTTACTAGATGGCAAGTTGCTAGAATACCTTGCTTGATGAATGGCCTAGTCCCTATTGAAAGCACCTTCCAGTAACAACTTCCCAGTCAACCCTTTCATCCAAGAGTGGCCTTATCTTGTTGATTCGACCGAAGGAAAAAAAAAAAAAAAAAACTATTCCACAGTCTTGTAAAAAAAATTATTATACCAGTATATGAAATACTATAGCCATGCAGAACATCACATGACAAACCATATTCCATCATTAGACTACAAAATAAATGCCTTGGGTTTCCCCTGTCTGCTTAGAAATCAATTTTTGGGCCTTAAACAAAGTATTGAACCTGTTGAAGTTGGGTTTTCGAAATGTATGCACAACCATCTCAAGTGTACACCTAGTGGAGTTTGAAGGAATCCTTGGGGAACCTATCACATGGTGTATGACTATGTAGCTATAAGATTCATACATTATATGCTCAAATGAGACTTATGGACATTCCCAAAAAAAAAAATTATGTTTTCTCACTTGAGGATATATGAACTCATTCTTACAGAAAGTTTGTACACCAAGCTCAAGCGATGTTCTCAATTGATGCACTAGATCATAGCAATGAAATTTTAATCATTTACAACACCATATGATTATTTCCCATTCCCTAATACAATCAAGGAAAATTGCCTTCAAATCTGGGAAATGTTTGAATTGGGACCCTCG
The DNA here is from genome assembly GCA_031772625.1 of Pinus tabuliformis. Lineage (NCBI taxonomy): Eukaryota > Viridiplantae > Streptophyta > Pinopsida > Pinales > Pinaceae > Pinus > Pinus tabuliformis. Next base: position 698,861,689 of record CM062808.1, on the reverse strand, counting down.
TACTTTTTTTCCCACACTTGTGGTTAGTTCTTTTTTTTTAACATGACTGGGTATTTGTAGGAGACTATAAGCTTAATAGTGGATGAGAGAGGACAATCTGATTTCTTTAACTCATATTTGTGTATATATATAAAAACATCCATCCACATAGTTGTTGCAGGACTACACCTACACAACGAACAGTGCCAACAAGGGGAAAGATTCCTCCAACTAATGAATAAGAAAGCCATTATAATGCTAGGAATCCCATACACAAGACACAAGACATACGAATTATGATATGTTGATGAACCCAAGACACATTATAATGCACCTATGTTGATGGTGCTAGACAAAATCACCATTAGGAGTGGAGCTCAATATTAATTTATCTCAGTGGAGCCATGCACAGTAGTGCAACAAACACTTGAAGACATTATTCAAGGTGATGATCAAGTATTCAACCTTAATGAAATTATGGGTACACCATAGTGACATTGTCTTAGGTATACAAAATCCTTTAAGCAATGTTCCTAGTTTTGTTTTCTCGATTCATCATGCTTATTAGGATTTTCAAGGCAATCGAATTAGTTATTAGCAAGGGCACAATCTTACCCATATACTTCCTAACCATATGGGGGTAGTCCATAGCTTGAGTGAAGTTACTTTTTTAAATACCCTGTTTCTTTTCTTTTATTTTTATTCTGAGTGTCAATTAAAGATTAAAATGATAGGTTTGCGCATGAATTATCAGGTCAGCTTGGACTTTGCTGTCGTATTATTCGTATCACAGTTGATCTTGATATTTTATGAATTAATCATTCCAATGCATAACCAATTCCTTTCAAATCTAATCTAGTTATTAATCATTTCTATCTTGCAGTTGCGGGTGGACATAGTTTCCAGTGTTGAACCTATGCTATGATACCACTTGTCATGTACCTCTTCTAGACCAGTCTTTTTTTTATGACTATACATATAAGTTTATCTGATAAGAAGGAAATCATTTTATCTATATTTGTTTCCAACTACTTGATAAGAGTTCAACATTTGTTCCCTTCATATTTCATCATTTCCTAAGATCTCTATAAGTATAAATTGCATTCCATTAAGTTATGTCATTGAAGAGATTATCTCTATAGGCATTAGTGTATTTTATTAAGATATGTCCTTGGATATACTATGCATATCAATCGTACAACTCATAATTTAAATCTAATATTCCATTACTCTATTCCTATCCCTAAGACGAATGTTACCAATTCCTGGCCTGATAAATCTTCCTAGACCTGTTTGATTGCCCTTAATGACTTCCAAGTATCTAACCAGTTTCCCATGGAAGGGGCAAGGTAGTTGTACAAAAGTCAAATGGGTATTTACATGTATATAAAATATGACCTTGAAAGTTATTTCATATAGAATAATTGAAGGATTTTTCAAAGAATCTTTGAAAACCATATTTATGGTTCCAATATTTTCCCAACATGTTCATCCATAGTCCACCATTGAATTCCTTTCTAATCATCTAGAGTATGTATGGTATAAATCCCACAACATCGATAACTTGATAACTAAGAACTAGAACATCTATATTATTACCAGTACAACTATTTGGCGTAGTGGTTGTAGGCTATGTCAACATGGATTACTTGGCAGAGACCATTGTGTAGCTCGTGTATGCACATTTTATCACACAGTTTTGGTTTCCACATTCCCAACCTGTGGATCTATGTCATCACCTCATTGGGGAAGCGGTGGCTACACTCATTTAGAATACCTCATTGCCAAATGACAGCCTTCCATTTGTAGGTTGACAATACGGTCAGACCTTTCTCGGTCAACTTACTACACGAATTTTTTATTAGTCTAGAATATAAGTTATGTTGGCCTCCTTTGCATGCACTATCACAGTTAATTAGACCTTTGCTATATTAACTACCCACAGGGAAACTATTCTCAGTATAAATTGTTGGGCTCGAGGTCAATTCTCCAAGTCCTCATTACATGTTATGTAATATCATCGGAGTCCACCCACAATGGGGATTACAACAAAGTTCGACACACAAGGCACCACACCAAGGGAGGATTGCTTTGATACCATATCTTGTCATGTACCGTCCCTCTTAGCTTCATTATCGAATTCCTCTATACCGAGAATTTTCAAATTATTTCTTTTACACAGATATGTGGGTTTACACACATACCTTTACACCATTAGCTTTTAGATCCAAAGCCCGTACTAATTACAAAAAAGCTAACCCCAATCAACGGAGCGAAGCGAATCCACCCAACACTATCCACTAACCCTTCTTAGACCAAAAAACAAAACATAGTGATTTTTTTCTATCTTGGGTTGATCCGGAAATCTAGTTGTTGGGTTTATTTGTATTTTCCATATTGTTTCCCTAGTAATTTCAGAAGTGGGATACACAAATTTCTTCAGTGAAATAATCCCCCAACATGTCTAGTATCAGTTAACATAAATCAACCAATTCATTCCATCTCTTTTTCCCAGTGGAATGCACTCACCTGTTGAAGAATTCGAAGGGACTAGCTAAACAAAGAAGATACTTCACACGGTTCCCTCACAAAAGAGGGTAAAATCCAATGCCAATAAACTCAGATAGAATAACATAATGGATATAGGAAGTCTTTACACTGAAGAAGCTACCAATCGATCAATTGGCTAAATGATCGTGCCAATCTCGAATATGCGTAACCTCCGTGTTCAGATTTACAATGCAAAGGAAAGCTGAAGCTAAAAATACATTGTTAATGTGAAAATTTGGATTAACATTATCCAATTTAATTCTTCCCGTAGGTAGAATATTTCATAGAATCTAACTGCTTTTGAAATTGGAAATTCATTAGTTGGTCGGATGAGGCATGCAAATGGAGTGACATTGTGGATCAAAAAGGAAAACAACAGTCATTAATGTGATTTTCTTCATCAATCAAATTGGAAAGGATATTGTGTGCTTTAAATTTACCAATAAAACACGCTTACTAAATTAGACATAATAGAGTGTGTCGTAGAGCTCAATGGCATGGGGTTTTTTGTAAGGTTCTTGAGCTATATGACCAGTAATAACTCACTTCGAGGGAAATTGTCAAAGAAGGCAATTGTCGCAAAACATGTGAATATCTATCAAATAGAACAATAGGTTTGGTAACACCAGTGCCTTGGATGTCTTTTTGAAGTGTCACGGCTTCTCAACTTATCAAGCTAGTGTTGAACAACACCGCCTTGAGTCAATATGTAATTGATAGAGTAACAAGCATAGCAAAGGGAAGTGACTTTTAATTTCACTTTCATCAATTCATTGTTATATTGCAAATCATATTGCATGGGGCCAGAAACTTTGCCACACTCTGTATAGCAGAATATAATTTAAGCATCAACAACTTGGAAGAATTTCCACAGATCGTGTCATATACACTGTCAAGAGAAACAACAGTGGTTATCTATAGTTTTTTATTAAACATATATTCAATAGACTAATATTTGGTTGAAAACCTCTAATGATAAAATACTTCATTCATCCTATATATATTATAAACATACTATTTCAATATTTTCCGAATCTCGAATCACCTAGACATGCTTGCCAAATAATACAAGGTAGACATACATGAAATATTGTGAGCAAATATTTACGTGGGAAACTTAACTGTTTTCACATAGCCTACTTCAAAAACATTTGCAAGTATAAACTTTATATCCATTCATACCAAAATCACTTGTAACAAATTTTGGTATCTGAATGATCCATTCATCAGTTGTGTTTAAGGCTTTGTAGGCCCAGGAGACTATACCAAAAGAATATATGGAGTTCAAATCACTTCCAACACATGTCTCTCCTTCCACCATTTTAACATTATATTCATGGGCTTTTTGTTTGTTAATACTCTTAATCTAACTACTTAAATCAGGTTGTGATCTCGAGGCTACAACGAGGAACAAGATGTTTATTTTTTATGCTAGATACTCATTGGGACACACTGCTAACATAGGATCATCTGTCATTTGGGTTTATAATACAAAGTTATACCTTACTTCCAATTAACAATTCTTCCATTCCTTCTATGGCCTAGTAAATTTCTGCAACCAAGTACCGTGATGTCCTTCACCAGCAAACACTTGATGAGAAGTGAGCAGTGGAATTTCCTCCCTATGAGATAAAAGCTTGGGTAAGAAAGGAGCATTCCTGTTATAAATCTATGGAACTGATCATGGCCTTTGTAAGATAGCATTCAACACAATGATCCTCCATATCCTGGTGCTCGTGCCCTTGAACTTCCTTCTTGAGGTTTGAGCTACCAAAATTCCAATTTGTCTCTATGATTACCAGAATAAATACACACATGAGTCATGACTCTATTTTAAGTCAACAATTGTTTTCATCCAACCACTTTCTTTCATATTCATTATGGGTCTAGTATCTTAAAAATTAAATGGATTAATACCATACCCAAGTAATTTCATCGTAAGGCTAATCTGGTAGCCTTTACCATACCCTTGAAATGTCGTTGTTTACTGTAAACACGGTTTTCAATATTGAGAAATATGTGGGATTAAACTATTAGAATGGTGATAATCATCCACACTAGGTTACCTATATATCTAGGTTATCATTCAAGTGTTCCATTGAATATCTTTATGTTCCTTCATTCACTTTAGCAAGTTTCATGCATAGCCATTATTAAGAGTTTATGCACATCTATACATAAGATCCGCATCTATACTATAATCATATTATCAAGTCTCAATTAAACAAGAAAACTTACAGTTACCTTCCAAACATTTTTAGCATCTATTCGAAGTTTTATGCATTACCAACTTAAATAAAAACAACAAATGGTCTAACTAGAAATCCATTGGGTAAGAGCAACATTGGGAAGCTAACACCATTTTCCACCAACCTAGAACTAATTTCCTCTAGTTCACCCCCGAGCTGAGATCTCCTTGCCAGGAATCAATGATCCCCCATTGATCCCCTTCTCAATTATTAAAATACTTGTCTTTCATGATAAGGTTTCCTTTTAGCGACATCCCGCTTTTGTGGATATTCTTATCCATTTGCCTAGGCTTTTCCATAAAATCCTGCCATTCTCTCCCACAATTCTTTTAGGATTTTTCTAAGCTTAGCCTCTTTCCCCAGCTAAGCAACTTAATGGATCTCTCTCCCATCCATTAATCTTATCTAGAATTTTTTTCTAGATTACTTATCATCAATTTATATCAAATCTCATTTATTCATGAGCTTTTATCTTTAATTTATTTGGCAAGAGTCTCATTTTAATTGTCTCATTCCAAACTACATACTCCTCATTTATTTACTTAATAATAAATAATCCATTTACATACTCAATTCAATATTTTTTTTTGGATTTTCCGTCATTCTTTCTAACCCAAACGAGTCTAACCATAGCGGTTTTATCGCAAAAAAGGGATATTACACATAATTTTCACAAAAATAAACTTCCAAAGAGTTACTAGGAACATGTTTGACCATACCATTGATTTCCATAGCTTGAAGTCCTTTCTATCCAATTGTCCCATTCTTTGGTGCCACGTCATGGTTTTTTTTGACTAGACGAGAGGAAGATCTGTTGGTTTCAAGAATAACCACACTATTGCATCTACTCAAGTCACTATGACCTAATATCTTTTACAATGTATCAATATCTACACCTACTCAAATTGGCAACTAGGGCCAAACTCCATGTGGGTCATATTATTTATGGCAGCTAATATTTTTATTTGATCCCTCTCATTGAGAGGTGTAGGATTGATCTAAAGATCATCCCATTCCGATAAGTATTTATGAAGTTATGAATTTATTTATGTTATGGACAAATTGTTAAGTCGGCCAGCAACTTATGTAAGCTTAGAAGCCCAACAATGATGTCTATTCAACCTCTATGTTTTAGTATAAATAGAAGAGGACTTCAAATCATTTCTACACACACTTGGATCTCTTCCTCTCTCTACTTGTATTTGGGTTTTAGTAGGAGGAGAGATCCTAAGGAAAAGCCAGAAAAGCTAGAAAAGTCGGAAATACCGGAAAATCTGGAACTGTCGGAACTGCCGGAAAAGCTAGAACTGCTGGAATAGCCAGAAAATATGAACTGCTGGAACTACCGAAAAAGCTAGAAAAGCCAGAAAAGCTTGAACTACTGGAAAAGCTGGAAAAAACCAAAAAGCCGGAAAAGTCGGAACTATCAAAAAAGTTGGAAAAGCTAGAAAAGCAAAAAAATCTGGAACTGCCAAAAAAGCCAAAATAGCTGGAAAAGTTGGAAAAGCCGGAACTGCAGGAAAAGCTAGAAAATCCAGAAAAGTTGGAAAAGCCGGAATTGCTAGAAAAGCTAGAAAAGCCGAAATTGCTGGAAAATCTGAAACTGCTAGAAAAGCTGGAAACACCGGAAAAGGCGGAAATACCATAAATCTAGAAAAGCCAAAAAAGCCGGAAAAGCTGGAAATGTCGGAAATGTTGGAACTATCAGAACTTCCCGAAAAGCCGGAATTGTTGAAAAAGTCGGAACTACCGGGAACTGCGAAACAACCAGAGCATCTGTCTCTGAAGGAAGACAGCATGATGTATGAGATCATGGGCAGCGTAATAAGTAGCATGATGATATGAGCATGGGCAGCATAATGATGCATGATGATATGAGCATGGGCAACATAATGATGAATGAGATCATGAGCATGGGTAGCTTGATGATGAATAAGAGCATGGAAGATGTAGCATGAAGATGAGAGCAGCTTAGTCATCAAGGTTCAACACATGTGACAATACGGCAAGGTGTCACATGGTAATGTGCAGCATATAGATGAGATGCAGCACTATGATAGGTGAACGAGTCACCTTAGAGAATCAGTTGAAGCAATATGTCTTCAATTGATCTCATGTCGATATCAAAAGTCAAAGTGATTGACTTCTATTGTAAATGTACTATCTCTCTCACTTTCTCTACTAAACTTTGAAGAACATAAAAGAACTGATCAAGGGTTTCCCCACATTGTGGAGTTTGTCCCTGGTTAGTACAACATCTTGTTTCCTCTTGTCTTCTACGATTTATATTTATGTTCTATCTACATTTTACTTTATGCTAATGTGGAAAAGAAATTGAAATAAATTTCTCTAGCATAGAACATACCTAAAATTAACATGGTATCAGAGCTGAGGTGAAGACAATACCGAAGCAAGAGTGAAAGAGCAATCACCAAAGATATTAGGGATAAGACAAAAGGATCAATGAGTCCCACATCTCTCTTCTAAATTTGCTAAGGGTGAAGTGGAAGCAGAGAATATTCTCAGAATGGCACAGTGAAATATCACTTCATTGGGAAGTTCAGATCTAAGGGTGGAAGGAATGGCAGATGCCTTAGTTGCAATAAGTTCGGCCATCATGCAAAGGAGTGTCCGAATAGCAAAGACACATCTCTTGATGAAGATAACAATCATTCCAGGGACATCTTCAATGATCAGAGGAATGATAAGTACTGCAGGTCATCAAGGAAATGGTTGAGTCTTCAAAGAAAGAAAGGAACCCCAGAATCTCTTTTATGTACCTGATCGCAAGAAGAACCTGGTGTCCATCTCAGAAATGGAAGTTTAAGGTTTCATGGTGCCACTCATCGACGTAAAGGTATGTGTTTGAAAATAGACTTTTCAAAGATGTTTTAGAGTTCAGGGTTGTATCAAGTCCACTGGGGACCATGTCCATTGACTCAGCACCAGAGGTCTGTGAATCAGATGGTGACCGTGATGCCTGAATTCAAAAAGAGCATGAAGGTACATGTCTGAGATGTACCAAAGGAAAATCTTACATGGGGACCATTCCCCTCATGTAGTAGGTACACAGGTTTGGAGCAACCTATGGATTTTGAGATTCATGAACGAGAATCTCATGTATACAGGTGGAAGAAAGCCCTCTATGGCTTGAAGCAAAACACCTCGGGTGTAGCATGAGAGGATTGATAGCTGTTTGATGAAGCTGAGATTCACTAGGAGTGAAACTGATCCAAACCATTACCTAAAGGTTGTGGATGATAGACCTCTCATAATAGCACCTCATAAGGATGACCTATTTCAGACAGGTGCAAACCCTCTCATTTGCAGAAGTAAGAGGGAGTTGGATTCTGAATTTGGAATGATAAATTGCAAGCCTATGACTACCTCAAGGATATTAACTTTCAGAAGTTATATGGTAGTAATGTCGGACCAGATTTGGGTAATGCCTCTGAGTTTCATAAACTCAATCATGTTGATGTTCTTGGTGAACTTCTTGTCCGGACATATGTTTTGCAGTTATCATGATGAGCTCATATTTGGTTGAGCCTCACTGGATTGGTGCCAAGAATCCTATGAGAAGTCTTCAGGGCACAATCTCTCATGGACTGAGATACACTACCGGAAATATGAAAACTGCATGATTATTCGAATGCTAACTAGATAGGCAGTGTGGAGGATCACTAGGGCACTTCTCAGTGCTGGTTCTCTTTGGATTCTACTTCGATATCATGGATGAGAAGGAAGTAGAAATCGGTTGTTATAAGTACCACCGAGACCAGATACATAACTACGAGTATGACCTCGTATGAAGTTACCTGGCTGTGGAAACTCTTCAGTGAGTACACATGATGAATACCACTATGATTCTCTGTGACAATCAGAGGTGGGATTCGATTATTGAGGAATCCTGTATTCAATGATTGCTCTAGCAAATAGACATCAGGTACTGTCTTATCTGGGATATGGTAAGTCGATGAGAAAGGAGGCTCCATCGCACTGAGATGATGTACAGGTCGCTACACTTTGTCAGAGCCCCAGGGAAAGATCAAATTTGTGATTTTCCCGAACGATTTGGAGTCGTCGAGAGATCCTTGTAAAAGGGTCTTGCATGTTGCATACATTGAGATCTGGGAGCTCTGGGGGCTTGTGGTTCTTACTGGAGCAACATACGACCACAGGGTGACTCGCCCTCCCCTGATGGTGCGCACTGGGACAAGATGATTCGTTCTCCTGTGGAAAGGATGATTCGCTCTCTTGTGGACAAGATGATTCGCTCTCTTGTGGGATAGGATGATTCTCTCTCCTGTGGACAGGATGATCCGATCTCCTGTGAACAAGATGATTCGCTCTCTTGTGGGACAAGATGATTCACTCTCTTGTCGGACAGGATGATTCGCTCTCCTGTGTATCAGGATGATTAATTCTCCTGTGAGGTCTGGATGATGTATTCTCCATGAAGATTGTGTAGTAGGATGATTAATTCTCTTGTGAGGTCTGGATGATGTGTTCTCCATAACGATTGTGTAGCAGGATGATTAATTCTCCTGTGAGGTCTAGATGATGTGTTCTCTATGACGATTATGTAGAAGGATGATTAGTTCTCCTGTGAGGTCTAGATGATGTGTTCTCCATGATGATTGTGTAGTGGGATGATTAGTTCTCCTGTGAGGCCTAGATGACGTGTTCTCAATGGTGATTTTGTATCAAGATTATTAGTTCTCCTGTGTGGACAAGATTGATTAAGTTCTCCTGTCGAGGCATTCTACCCATGCAGTCTGGGACTCATGGGAACTACCTCTCATCTCATCAATGAGCAGGTAAATGAGGATAGGGACCATAGTAGTATAGATGGACGCATCATTGTATATACCATACTCCCTATGCTAGGATGATCTTCATTGATCTAGGATTAATGATACTAGTTTGGGACCAGTGGTAGGTGTTGTACCCACTATGAAACTGAATTTGGGTCGGTTGAGGACTCGTTTGGGACTAGTGCTACATACTCTAAGACTGACTTCAAGTCAGTAGAGTACTAGTCTGGGACCAGTGGTGGGAGTTGTACCTACTATGACACTAACTTCCAGTTGGTTGAGGATTGGTCTAGGACTAGTGGTACACACTCTGAGACTGACTTCGGGTCAGTGGAGAATGGTATGACACATTCTCGATCAATTCTTCTTATTCATGGTTCAACAGAGCTAAGTTGAGCAGAGCAGAGCCAACAGAGCTGAGCAGAGCCAACAGAGCTAGCAGAGCCAGCAGAGCTGAGCAGAGCAGAGCAGAGCCAGCAAAGCCAACAGAGCTGAGTAGAGCCAATAGAGCAGAGTAGATCTAGCAGAGCTAAGCTGAGCAAAGCAGAGCCAATAGAGATGAGCAGAGCTAAGCAGAGTAGTGCAGGGCACTGATGGCAGAGATAGTACAGTTGGACATATGGATCAGTGGATGGAGTTATCCCTAGTTGAGAGGGAGTGTTAAAATTGGAAACTAGGGCCAAACTCCATGTGGGTCATATTATTTATGGAAGCTGATATTTTTATTGGATCCCTCTCATTGAGAGGTGTAGGATTGATCTGAAGATCATCCGATTCTGATAAGTATTTATGAAGTTATGAATTTATTTATGTTATGGACAAATTATTAAGTCAGCCAGTAACTAATGTAGGTTCAGAAGCCCAACAGTGATGTCTATTCAACCTCTACGTTTTAGTATAAATAGAAGAGGACTTCAAGTCATTTCTACACACACTTGGATATCTTTCTCTCTCTACTTGTCTTCGGGTTTTAGTAGGAGGAGAGATCCTAAGGAAAAGCTAGAAAAGCTAGAAAAGCCAGAAATATCGGAAAAGCCATAAAAGCTGGAAAAGCCGAACATGCCGGAACTGTTGGAACTGCCAGAAAATCCGGAACTACTGGAATAGCCAGAAAAGCTGGAACTGCCAGAAAATATGGAAAATCCGGAATTGCCAGAAAAGCTGGAAAAGTTGGACTAGCCAGAAAAGCTAGGATTTCCAGAAAAGCTGGAAAAGCAAGAAAAGCTAGAACTGCCGAAAAATCCAGAAAAATCAAAAAAGCCAGAAAAGTTTGAACTACCAGAAAATCTGGAATAACCAGAAAAGCTGGAAAAGCTAGAACTGACGGAAAATCTAGAAAAGTCAGAAAAGATGGAAAAGCCAGAAAAGTCAGAACTGCCAGAAAAGCCAGAATTGCCGGAAAAGCCGGAACTGCCGGAAAATCTAGAACTACTGGAAAAGCTGGAAACGCCGAAAAAGTCAAAAATACTGGAAAAGCCGGAAAATCCAGAAAAGATAGAAAATCCAAAAATGCCGGAAATGTCGGAACTGTCAGAATTGCCAAAAAAGCTAGAACTGCCGGAAAAGTCGGAACTATCGGGAACTGCCAAAACAGTTGGAGCATCTGTCTCCGAAGGAAGGCAACATGATGTATGAGATCATGGACATCATAATAAGCAACATGATTATATGAGCATGGTCAGCATAATGATGCATGATGATATGAGCATGGGCAGCATAATGATGAATGAGATCATGAGCATGGGCAGCTTGATGATGAATAAGCCCATGGAAAATGTAGCATGATGAGCAGCATGAAGATGAGAGTAGCTCAGTCATCAAGGTTCAACACAGGTGACAGTACAACAAGGTGTCACATGGTAATGTGCAGCAAATAGATGAGATGCAACACTATGATAGGTGAATGAGTCACCTTAGAGAATTAGTTGAAGCAATATGTCTTCAACTGATCTCATGCCGATATCAAAAGTCAAAGTGATTGACTTCTATTGTAAATGTACTATCTCTCTCACTTCATCTGTTGAACTTTGAAGAACATAAAAGAATAATTGATCAAGGGTTTCCCCACATTGTGGGGTTTGTCCTAGCTAATGCCACATCTTGTGTCCTCTTGTCTTGGCTTGTCTTCTGTGATTTATATTTATGTTCTATTTGCAGTTTACTTGATGTTGATGTGATTGCTAATGTGGACAATAAATTGAAATAAATTTCTCTAGCATAGAACATACCTAAAATTAACAACACCTCTCATCAATACCATCACTCCATAAATGATATTACCTGAATTCTTATTGAATATAGTATGCATACCTCCATCACCCATTTGATTGATAGATATCAGGTTTTTATAAAAGCCTGAAATAGGTAGTAGCCTTAGTAAATTTCTAATCCAACGATCATTTAGCACAAGTCAGACACAACCATGAAAAAATATCCTATTTTTCAATCTGTGCCTCAAGTAAACATCCCCTCCATCATATTATTCATACTCGCAAAACCATTCCCTATGGGATGTCATATGATAAGATGTTCTTGATTCAATCAACCATGCCTTGTGAACTAATTGTATACTTGTTAAAGATAAATACAAATATCCTCCTTCATCCAAATAAGTTCTCCCTTTACTCGATTCCTCATAAAATCCATCACTCTATTTAGTAATCTTTGATTTACAATCTCTTTTATAATTCCATATTTTATTGCATTTCCAACATCTTGTCAACTAAGTCAGAGACTTAGATCTTCCTTTGGAGAATTTTCCTTTCCCTCTATATACCAATAAACCTCTCACAAACAATGCATATTTGGTCAATCCTTCCATGTTTGTTCACCTCATCTCCACTAACAATAGAGATGTCACCACATCATTAAGAGTCAGTGTGGTCATATTACTCCAAATAGCCACAACTATATTGTCTCATGAGTTTGGTAAACAACACATGAGACTAATACACTTTTCTTCTTTTTTAATAGATATCTCCAATCACAATAGCTAATCGATCATAGTATTGAATGCATGCAAGTGTTCTTTGACCGATTCATCCTCTTTTATCCCTAGAAGGTGGAGTTTATAACACATAAACAACTTACTTACCAACGATTTTGAATGGTATAATTTTACAAATTTATCCCATATTTTATTGATAGTGTCTTCCCATGACACATTCATCAACACTGAACCTATATGACAAATTTGAATCATGCTCCTTGCTTTTATTTCAATTTTATTCCAATCCTCCATCATTTGGACAGTTGGAGGTATTTCGAGATGTATAGTGATCCATTGTTCTTGATCTATGAGGAGATATTCCATTTTAAGCTTGTAAAGCTCAAAAGTTTTGCAATTAAACTTCTCAATCTCAATTATTGTATCATTAGTCATCCTTTTTTAAATGAAGTTATGCCTTAAGAATCCCACTCAAATAGGCTTATCTCTAATCTAATCAAGAATGACATCATTAAAGAGTTACAAGTTCAAGATCCTTAACCTTTGATAGTATAGATATCCCTCTACATCCAAAATGAGCTCTAATACCATATGTTGGGCTTAAGGCAACTGATTTAAACTTCATATACAAAAATTCAAAATACAAAGCCATTAGATATATAAACTAGACTAGAAGCTCAATTAACTTAAACCTTTAAAGATCAGTAAAGAACTTAAAGATAAAAAAAATAAAAATAAACAATGGCATCCTTTAAAGTTTCACACAATACAAAAATATTTTACCTTGGAAACCCTTAAGTAAAAAAACCAACCAAGCTTTGAGCTTCATTGTTCTTATATACTCAACTAAATATTATAGTTAGTTTACAATGAATGTTGACCTTGGTCCACACCTAAGAACAATGTGTTGATACCTCACACAATCTCTACCAATCATGAATATTCATCATACATCATCATCTCTCATGAACCTTACACAATGATCTATTTATAGGCATAAAAAACCCTAATTTGAAGCATATTGAATCAATGCAAGTGGCTAAATATTATTGACTAATATCTAGGGAATATTTGCATTCATAACCACTTTCTAACCAGCTCAAACCATAGTCAAATCACTTTCAACCACTAGTCTAACTCAATTGTGTGTGCACACCCAATTGTGATCCCTTTGACTACTCTAGTGAACTATTGACTTCCATCAACTTCTCAACAACCTATTAACTTTGACTAAGGTAAATTCTCTTGATTTGGCCATCGACCTATCAATTTGATTGTTGACTTGTTGCCCCTAGTTGATTGTTCTTGACTAGACTTGTTGAGGTTCATTCCTAGTCATCTTGTTGGACTATACCATCGACTGACTAAACTCTAGTCCATAAAGATTACCTGCAAAGAGTACAACACCTCGACAAGAAGTGGGATATTATGAGAAGAGTAGAGGAAATAGAAAAATAAGTAGTAGTCATATGTTATATTTTCTATGTCATTGTGAGTTCATCTTCCTTTGTATACTCGTTTCATACTCAAGAATAAGAAAACAAGCCATATTCCTCGACTTCTAGCTAGGTTTTTCCATATTAGGTTTTTTAAGGTATATATTGTGCTCATTGTATGGATGGTGCAATGTTTATTATTTTATCTCCTTTTATTTTATCCACCAATTATTTCATTAATTTAAATTTGATTCTAATAATTAAGCTATAATATTAAGTAAACACTACATAGTATAAATAGTTGGCCAAAAGCTTGTAATATTTGTTGTGATAAATTATTCTAGTGGAATATCCATGACAATTTATAGACCATATTGTTGTTAGAGAAATTTTCTTTGGGACGATTTTGGGAAATCATGATATCTAGAAATTCTCTTAAAGAATGAAGTCTCAAATGTTAGTCATGGTACATGAGTATACTAACAATCCAAGGGATTACTTATAGGAGAGATTTTCAAAGCTAGAATCACAATTCTTTGACATCTCACACAACATGGTGATCCAATTCATGGTATCTCAAGAGAGAAATTTTGGATCTATTTGGTAGTTTGGAAACTCTAACTCAAAAGATTGTTATGGAAAAAATATGGAGAGAAAGAAGAACTATAAAAGGTGCCACAAAAAGAGACCGATTTCCAACATCACCTCTTCCAAATATTTGTTCAAAGTGGAAGTGAAAGTGGACATCAAACCCTATAAAGGTAAGTTTGATGCTATAAGGTTAAATCAATGTTTGTAATAGTTAGAAGGCTATGTTAGTGTCCATAACATAGGAGAATAGAAAAATATATCATTTTAATTATTGAAGTTAGAGGGCCATGCCCAAGTTTGCTCAGAATTCCACATGAAGACACTTAAGCTAAAGGGCGATTCCATAATAATAGAGTATGAATAGGACTAATGGATCCACTGGCATTACTTTAAAATGAATAAGGATCCAATGCATAAGAATACACCACTGACTTTATAAAACAAGACATTATGTTGGGAATATCTCCCAAGAACACTAATGTATTCCTTAAGTATCTGAGTGGTGTCCATATTCATTTAAGGAGACTCAATGATGCTCTTTAAACCTAGGATTATTGATGATGCATATGTGAAACCACATTATCTATAGATGGAAAAGAATTAAGGACAACCAAATGGTTCCAAGAAAACCATGGAGGGAAAAAAGAAGTGGATAGGAAAGGATAGGCAAATAGGAGATACTACATGTTAGTTTAAGGATCCAATCAACCAATGCAAACATCGTAATATAAATAGTCATTACCAAAGATAAGTCTTGGAAAATACTTCTAGAGTTAAATTGTTATGACGCAAGGAGTCTATATGGGGTTTTTTACTCGTCTTGAAACTAGTCTCAAACAAGTGTTCCCAGGGAAATTCCCTCTCTTGAAAGGTCCATACAAGTTCATTCAATGTTGGACTTTTGCTCCATGCTCACATTTGGTGTACATTGTGTATACTTTGGTATATTATTTTATTTTAAGGATTTGTTACATAGCATGCATCCAAACAACTGCAAAAGGGAGGCTATAAGAAGATCACCTACATATTTAGTCAAGTAGGTAGAGAGTAGCTTATATTTATATGAAAATATTCTAGGCACTAATGTAGAAGGAGGTAAACTTGAGTAGCCTCCATCCCAAGGAAGAGAAGGAGATGGATATAGTTCTTCCATTTTAAGATTTAGGCCAATAAGAAATGTAGATGCTCTATTTGATTCTAGTTTGTTAGTTAATACCACAGTAGAGGATGTAATAAATAATCTTTGATTACAAGTACATGGGTATCCTTATACCCATATGATGGATAAATAGTGACATAGATATATTGGTCACTAAGAACTAATACAATATATTGTAAGGGAAAACTATACTCATGAAGTGGAGCTAGATGTAGTACTAATTTATGTGTGTGATGTAGAGTTTAGAAGCCAATACATGTACATGTGGATAAGAAATTTGATATTGCTTGATTAGGATGGGAAGTCCATCATCAATTCAAATAAAGGTAAATCCAAGGTCTTTCTAGTGAGTTCTAACCAATCTATGACATGAATTAGCACAAGTAGGAAGCTTGTATTGTTTTTCTTAAGATAGAACCAACATGGAGAAGAATTGATAAAGTTAAATGAATATTTAAAGGGTTTTACTTAAGAGTATAAACATTAGTTGGAGGAGCTTTTACATAAATATAAAGAAGTGTTCTGATAGCTTAAAGGCTACTAGTTAAGAGGAAAGTGGAGCATGGGATATAGTTGTTTCTTGACTCTCTCGTGCCAAATATAGGACAATATAGATAGATCATTTTGGAAACATATAAAGTGAAGAAATAGTTACAAAAATTATTGTAGAAGGGAGTAATTTGACCAAATACCTCACATTATGGGTCACTTGTCATCATAGTTCCAAATAAGGATGAGACTTGGGGAATATGTATTGACTACAAACCTATGAATAAGATCACCCTCAAGAATTTACATACTCTTCCCAGGATTGAGGACTTCCTCAATTAACTACAGCATGTGAAATAATTTAGCAAGTTGGATCTAAAATTAAGATACCACCAGGTACGAGCAAAAGAAGAAGACACTTGGAAGACCATTTTCAAGACAAGGCAAGGTTTATGAATGGTTGACAATGCACTTTGGTTTCATAATTAACTTATGACAATTATGTGTTTGATAAATGATATATAATGTCTTTTTCTATATTAATGTGTAATAGTATGCTTGGTAAATATTTTTATTTTTGGCTATACTTGAAAAGAGAATAAATCATGTCTCATGCAAGTGTTAAAGACCTTGTAAAAGCATTGCTACTCGAAAACATTAAGAATGTGGATTTTCCCAGTAGTCCTTTGTCTACTTGATGCATGTGATTGGTGGAGGGGAATTCAAGATTGATCTTGGGATGGTGGATGCCATTATGAAGTGGCCAACTTATGCCAATGTCACTCAAACTAGGATCTTTGGAGGAGTAGCACAATACCTTCAAAGTTTATATGATCCTCTTCAATTGTGGCTACACGAATTTATGACATAACAACCATTGGCAGGAGTTTCCAATAGGGAAAGAAACAACATATTAAATTTGAAGAGATGAAATGGAAGATTATTCAAGCAATAGCTCTCACATTTCCTAATTTATTGAATTCATTTAAACTGGATATGGATGCAAGTGGATGTCATTTTGGTAAACTAGTGTGTTATCATTTTGAAATGTTTCATGGAAAAGTCCTACACTACCCCACATATGGAAATTATATTTGTGCTATATTTTAAGCTATTAATAAAATAAAGCATGACCTGATGAGAAAGCAAATGATTATTCACATTCATCACCAATCACTACAATATTTTCAAAGCCAAAGTAAACTTCAACAAGCAAGACATCACAAGTTGATGGGATTTTTATGTAAATTTCATCTTATCATCATCTATAGGATGAACAATGATAATAAGTTGGAAACCAAAATTTCATGCGCACTCACACTCGATATCACAACTTATGGTACTCTTATGCACATGAATATTTTCACCCATGATGTATACAAAAGGAACACATTGAAGATAATGACTTTAAGGAGGTATTTTAGTAGCTACAAGGCCAAGTTCATGAAGAAGAATGTGATATTGAGATTGAATAACACTCAAAGGTGAGTTTCTCTACAAGTTATATAATATATGTGTTCCTAAAGGAGAGATACCACAACTCAAGCTTCCAAAGTTATAGGAAATTTTACTGTTGAAAAAGTAGTGGCCATCTTAGAGAGGTATGTGTATTAACCTAGAATGTAAGAAGATGTAGCTTAGTTTATTATTGGATACATATTTTTTCATGTCAACAAATTCAGTAATATAAGGAAAGGTTTATAATATTCCTTACTTAAGCCTACTAGACCATGGGAGAGGACATCCATATTACATGTGTGGTTTTAAAATAATTAGGTGAGGACATGACTATCTAGTTATGTTAGTGGATAAGTTCAGTAAGATGTTCATTCTCATGTTTTGTAAAATATCATCGAGGGACAAGATGCAACAAACATTTCTTTGAAAAATTTGGGTTCCCTTTGGATACCAAGAACATCGACTCATACACATAGACTAGATTTCCCAGTACCTTTTAGACTATAAATTAGAAGAAGATGGAAACAAAATTGAAGAGACCTATAAATTCAAATCCATATATTGTTCTAGATTGGATCATTATATTTTTTTTAATCCATATCGATGCTTTTCAGAGTGGAAAAAGTGGAGTAATAAGCTCATAGGACCATTTTTACCAGTGGGACCCAATTTGGCAAATTAGGGTCTGAAACCTTCCGAGAGCATTTTAAGGCATCAAATGGAATTTTTTTTGTTAAAACTTTGCACGTTAGTTCCACACCTTATTTTCCCTATTATACATATAGATACCTTTCCAACAACATAAGAATCACCTTAATCAGAGTCTGTATGCAAAATTTATGTCACTTGGAAGTTGACCTTCTTGTTTTGTCCACCATAATTCGAAAGGATGCCATGCAAGCCCCATTACCCATGTAAAATGGGATAGACACATGATCATGATGAAGAAGACTATAGAAGGGGCAATATTGTAACTTTAGTCAAGAGTGGAAGGAGTCAAACCTAACCACTAGTAGGCTATTAGGTTGTGTTATAACCGGGTCACTTGAGGAAAAGGGGTTACATTCTTCGAGGGATTTTTTTCGATAGATGAGTAGAGCAGCCAAGAGGGATATGGAGAGATAAAATATACATGGTTTGTGCATTGTAGCATCCCATGGGTCATGAGCCTTACTTCTTTGTACTTGCAACCATTTTCTATTTAGAGAAAGAAAGTAGAGCACTCTCACCTTCTAGTTGGGTTTTCACCTGAAAGAGTTTTCCAAGATATATCTTGTCTCAACTGTGATTTGTGAGCTTTTATTTTTTTGTTCTCTATTTTATGAATAATTATCATTTTCATGCATATGCAATAAAACACAATTTATATATCCATAAATCTAAAGAGAAATAAACCCTCATAGTATATATTTCATATTTTTAAGTATAATTTTATTATACATGTTGTGACAAACTGTCCAGTGGAACATCCATGGTAGTTTATGGATCATCGATGAATGGGTAGACAAAAGTGGTGAATATGACATTGTTTTAGCCTTTGAGGGGTTAGAGACAAAAGCATCAAAGGGCGAAGATGTTATAGGGATTTTTATCCTAGTCTAAGATATGGGATGAGAGGGTTGAAAACTCACATTAGATTGTACGTAGATAATGAATATAACTTTACTTCCAATTTCTTATACATGAAATGTAAAAAGAGGGAAAAATAACATACCTTGTTTCCAAAGTTTGATGTAGATCCAAGTGCTTAGATCCAATCCAATGATACCATTATATTTATCTTTAGCTTTGAATTTGCAGAAAACATATATATATTTTTTTTCTCCAACATGTACATCTCAAAGGAATAGAACTCAATAACAATTAAACCCAATTAATTTTTAAATGAAGTAATTCACAACCGATACATAAATCTAAATGCAATTTATTAAATAAATAACAAAAAATAGGAGGGAAAAAATAAATATCTTTATCAATTTATAAATGGAATCTACACAAAAATCAAGACAACAAACCTAATCTAGTTGATGTACCTTCATCACCCACTTATGAGATATTCCTTCCTTAGCCACATATATAAGAGATCTTCTACAAGATATGGATCATTTCCTTACACTTTGAGAGATGAAACACTATAGATCCAGAAAACACCCTCAAAGCAAGATCACTAATAAAGAGTGAATACTCAACTCTGATCTTTACAAAGAAAAATTCCTTTATAGGACAAAAGGATGCTCACATAAATTGTCAATATTTATCCCCTTATCACTTGGTTCATATTTTAGAGCTTAGACTACTATAATTTAGGTGATCTTCCTTGAGGAATTTTCTATATTAACTTTTATGCAAAGTGTTTGAAGAAACTTCATAGATGGTTTAATGAATCATTGCATACAAACTGTTTGATGAAATTCCTTGATGAGAATATTGTTTTATGGTTGGAGATATTATTGTTGTATGTTCAAATTGTTGTATGATATTGTAGCTAATTAATTCCTATTTTCATGCAAATCATTTGAAGAAATGGGTCAAATTTGTTTTATTACAATTTGCATACAAACTATTTGATAAAATATCTCAAGGAAGAAATCAAAAGTTCCATGATTGAGTGGTATATTTCACTTAATATGTTACAAGTGAAATCAGAGAAATGTTTCTTATATGATTTCATATAGACAAAATGTCTACAAGAAAAATACTATTTAATTGGTTATATAAAAGTATTCAAAGAAAGGTTTACATGTAAAGTGTTTGTCAAAATGTATGAAAGATGAAAATGAAGATTTTACAAGTGTGGTTAGGATAAATTTAATAGGGGTTTGTTACAAAGAAGTATCTGAGGTTATTTTCAAGATAGTAAAAAGAAAAAGAAAATTTTGGGTACCCTATAACCTTTGTAATTTGACACCAGAGACATCAGTACTCTAACAGAATTTAATTTTGCAACATGGGAAATTATGTCATCAAAGTTAACTCCCTTTTTACCATTAATCAAACCTTGTACTTCTAAACTTGACTTATTGCATTCAAATTTTTTCTAGAACACCCACTTGCAAACAATAGGATTCCTTCCATTATGTAATTTGACCAAATTTCATGTCTCATTCTTCTGCAAAGAATCCATTTCTTTCTTCATGGCTCTCAACCAAAGTTTTCCCTCTATCAAGTTGATGACCTCCCAAACCAACCTGTTTTCATGTCAGTGGTATATAACACAAAGGAAAACCAAAAGTAAGTTGGAATGTACCTTTCAAATTCTTCCCTTACTCAACCATACCTCCTCATAACCAAAGTCTATCATTCCAACTTCAAGTCGAACACCATCTTTTTTTTTTGTACTTTCTCATTTTCTAAAGTATCTTTAGTCCTAGAAGTACACCTAAATTACCTAAATATCACATCTAAACTATAAATTGTCTTCCTTGTCATCGAATCCCACAACTTATATCTTCTCATTCAATCCTTTAAAATAATCAAAATACACTTGACTACCTTATTATCCATATGTGTCCTCTTGTCCTTTGGAATGTGGACAAATGCCTCACAGCTGAAGACTTTGAGATGTGCGAGTGATGGTTTTTAACCAAACCAAAATTCATATGGAGTTTCGTCAACCAACGTCGATGATGCAGACCTATTCACTAGGTAACAAACAATGTTTATTTCCTCCACCTAGAACTCGCAGGCTAATTCCGCACAACTGAGCATGTTGTTTGCCTTGTCCATCAACAACTTATTCATTCTTTCAACAACTTCATTGCAGTCATTTTTCCTAATAACCGTGTTATTTTCAGAACTACTCAAACTCTTTACCACATAATTCACCTCCATTGTTAGTTCTCAACACTTTTATCTTCCTATCTATATGGTTTTCCACAAGAGATTTGAACTCATAAAACTTCTCAAAAACCTATAATTCTTCAAGAAATACAACCATGTCATCCTATATAAATCATTAATGAAGGATACATAATAAATGGAGTCACCTAGTGATTACACTAGTACTGACCCAAATGCACTACTATGAATTAGCCTTAGAATTCTTTTTCCCTTATAGCACCAGATAGGAAGCTATCATGATTTTGTTTCACATAAACATAATGTCATGTACCACTTCTAGAACAATCCTTTTTTTTATGACTATACATATAAGTTTATCTAATAAGAAGGAAAACATATTATCTATATTTGTTGCCAATTACGTCATAAGAGTTCAACATTTATTCCCTTTGTATTTCATCATTTCTTAAGATCTCCATAAGTATAAATTGCATTCCATTAAGTTATGTCCTTGGATAGATTATCTCTACAGGTATTAGTTGTATTTTATTATGCTATGTCCTTGGATAGACTATGCATAGCAATCGTACAACTCATAATTTAACTCTAATCTTCCATTAGTCGGTTCCTATCCCTAAGACATAGGTTACCAATTCCTAGCCCGATAAATCTTCCTAGCCATGTTTGGGTGCCCTTAATAACTTCAAAGTATCTAGCCAGTTTCCCTTGGAAGGGGTAAGGCAACTGTACAAAATTCAAATGGGTATTTACATGTATATAAAAGATGACTCTGAAAATTATTTCATATAGAATAATCGAAGGATTTTTCGAAGAATCCTTGAAAACCATCTTTATGGCGCCAAGATTTTCCCAAGGTGTTCATCCATAGTCCACTGTTGGATTCCTTGCTATCCATCTAGAGTATGTATGATATAAATCCCATGGCATCAATAACCCAATAACTAAGAACCGGAACATATAAATTATTTCCAGTACAACTATTTGGCGCAATGGTTGGAGGTTGTGTCAACATGGATTACTTGGCAGAGACCACTGTGTAGCTCGTTTATGCACATTTTATCACACAGTTTTGGTTTCTATGTTCCCAACCCGTGGATCTATGTCATCACCTTGTTGGGGAAGCGATGGCTATGCTCATTCATCATACCTCATTTCCAAATGACACCCTTCCATTTGCAGGTTGACAAGATGATCAAACCTCTCTTGGTCAACTTACTACATGAATTGTTGACTAGTCTAGAATATAAGTTATGTTTCCCTCCTTCACATGCACTATCATGGTTTATCGAGCCTTTGCTAGATTAACTACCCTATGGGAGACTATTCTTAGTATAAATTGTTAGGCACCACACCAAGGGAGGATTTTTTTGATACCATATCTTGTCATGTACTATCCCTCTTAGCTTCATTAATGATATCCTCTATACCGATAATTTTTAAATTATTTGTTTTACATAGATATGTGGGTTTAGGCACACGCCATTACGCCATTAGGTTTTAGATCCACAGTCCATCTTAATTATAAAAAATCTAATCCCAGTCAACAGAGAGAAGCGAATCCACCCAACATTGTTAGCGAACCCTTCTTAGACCAAAAAACAAAATAGAGTGAATTTGTTCTATTATGAGTTGACTCTGAAATCTAGTTTTTGGGTTTATTCATATTTCTGTATAGTTTCCCTGGTAATTCTAAAAGTGAGATACATAACTTTCTTCAACTAAATAATCCCCCAACATATCTAGTATCGGTTCACATAAATCAACAAATTTGGTCCATCTCTTTTTCACAATGGAATGAACTCACCTGCTGAAGAATTCGAAGGGATTATCTAAACGAAGAAGATACTTCACAGGGTTCCCTCACAAAAGAGGGTAAAACCTGATGCCAATAAACTTAGATATAATAACATAATGGATATAGGTAGTCTTCACACTGAAGAAGCTACCAATCAATTAATTATCTAAACAATCGTGTCGATCTCGAATATGCATAGCCTCCGTGTTCATATTTACAATGCAAAGGAAAGATGAAGCTAAAAATATGTTGTCAATGTGAAAATCTGGATAAACATTATCCAATTAAATTCTTCCCAGAGGTAGAATATTCTGCAGAATGTAACTTCTTTTGAAATTAGAAATTCATTAGTTGGTAGGATGAGGCAAGCAAAAGGAGCGACATTGTTGATCGAAAAGGAAAACAACAGTCATTAATGTGATTTTCTTCGTCAATCAAATTGGAAAGGGGATGTTGTTCTTTAAATTTACCAATAAAACACGCTTACTAAAGTAGACATAATAGGTGTCATAGAGCTCATAGGTGTAGGGTTTTTTGTAAGGCTCCTGAGCTATATAACCAGTAATAACTCACTTCGAGGGAAATTTTCTAAGAAGGAAATTGTCACAGAAGGCATGAATATCTATCAAATAGAACAATAGGTTTGGTAACACGAGCACCTTGGATGTCTTTCTGAAGTGTCACGGCTTCTTGACTATTCAATATGGTGTTGAATGACACTACTCTGAGTCAATATGTAATTGATAGAGTAACAAGCATAGCAGAGGGAAGTGACTTTTAATTTGACTTTCGTCAATTCATTGTTATATTGCAAACCATATTTCATGGGGCCAGAAACTTTGCCACACTTTGTATAGCAAAATATAATTTAAGCATCAACAACTCGGAAAATTTTCCACAGATCGAGTCATAACACAGCCAAGAGAAACAGCAATCATTATCTATAGTTTTTTATTAAACATATATTCAATAGACTAATATTTGTGTGAAACCCTCCAATGATAAAAGACATCATTCATCCAATATATATTACAAACATATTATTTCAAGATTTTTCGAATCTCGAATATTCTAGACATGCTTGCCAAATAATACAAGGTAGACATACATGAAATATTGTGAGAAATTATTTATGTGGGAAACTTAACTATTTTCATATATCCTACTTCAACAACATTTGCAAGTATGATCTCTATATCCATTCATAACAAAATCACTTGTAACAAATTTCAGTATCTGAATGCTCCATTCACCAATTGTGTTTAAGGATTTGTAGGCCCAAGAGACTATACCAATAGAATATATGGATTGCAAATCACTTCCAGCACCTGTCTCTCCTTCCTCCATTTTAACATTATATTCATGGGCAATTTGTTTCTTAATACTTTTAATCTAGCTACTTAAATCGGGTTGTGATCTCGAGGCTACAAGGAGGAACAAGATGTTTATTATTTATGCTAGATACTCATTCTGACATAGTGCTAACAAAGGATTAACCATCATTTGGGTTTATAATACGGAGCTATACCTTACTTCCAATTAACAATTCTCATGTTCCTGCTGCAGCTTGGTAAATTTCTACAACCAATTACAGTAATGTCCTTCACCAACGAACAGTTGACGAGAATTGAGCAGTGGAATATCCTTCCTATGACATAGAAGCTTGGGTAAGAAAGGAGAATTTAGGTTATAAAGATCTTGAGGTTTGAGCTACTAGAATTCTAATTTGTATCTATGATTACCAGAATAAATACACACATGAGTCATGACTCTAATTTAAGTCAACAATTGTTTTCATCCAACCAATTTCTTTCATATTCATTATGGGTCTAGTATCTTAAAAATTAAATGGATTAATACCATACCCAAGTAATTTCATCATAAGGATAATCTGGTAGCCTTTACCATACCCTTGAAACCTTATTGTTTACCGTAAACACAGTTCTGAATATAGGGAAATATGTTAGATTAAACTATCATGGTGGTGATAATCATCTGCACCAGGTTACCTATATATCTAAGTTATCATTCAAGTGTTCCATTGAATACCTTTATGTTCCTTCATTCACTTTAGCAAGTTGCATGCATAGCCATTATTAATAGTTTATGCGCATCTATACATAAGATCCACATAACATTTATTCTATACTATAATCATATTATCAATTCTAAATTAAACATGAAATCTTACAATTACCTTCCAAACAATTTTAGCATCTATTCGAAGTTTTATGCATTACCAACTTAAATAAAAACAACAGACACTCTAACCAGAAATCCATTGGGTAAGAGAAACATTGGGAATCTGACATTGTTTTCCACCCAACCTAGAACTGATTCCTCTAGTTCACCCCCGAGATGAGATCTCCTTGCTAGGAATCAATGATCCCCCATTGATCCCCTTCTCAAGTATTAAAATACTTGTCTTTCATGATAAGGTTTCCTTTTAGCGGTATCCCACTTTTGTGGATATTCTCATCCATTTGCCTAGGCTTTTCCATAAAAGCCCACCTTTCTCTCTCGCGGTGCTTCTAGGCTTTTTCTAAGCTTAGCATCTTTCCCCAGCTAAGAAACTTAATGGATCTCTCTCCCATCCATTAAGCTTATCTAGAATTTTATTCTAGATTACTTATCATCAATTTATATCAAATCTCATTTATTCATGAGATTTTATCTTGAATTTATTTGGCAAGAGTCTCGTTTTCAGGTGTCTCATTCCCAACTACATAGTCCTCATTTGTTTACTTAATAATAAACAATCCATTTACATACTGATTTGAAATGAGGGTTTGAACAACTTGTCATGCTTACAAGAACCTCCCACTCCAAAGCTTAAACAAACATGATCTAGCTTATGTTGACAATTGTGGAATTATGTACTTGAAACAGGTGTATGTGTTTGTTTGTTTTCATCTATTTAAGTGCTTTAACTTGATTTGTTTCTTCTGATATTAAACACATATATCAGACATATAATGCAACAAATAAACATTACACATAACAACAAATTTAATAAGGAGTTCACCCTGATCTAGTGGGCTACATCTCTGTGAGCTCTTGTCAACTTGACTTGGCTCTTTGGGATTATGGCTTGAATTCTTTTACAAGTTCCACACTCAACTCCAGAGGTTACTGAACTGAACCAATGGGCTTAGAAAACCATCTACATCCCTTTCATGGTTGTCCTTATTGTGCAAGAAGATCTAGGCTCCCTTAGACTTGATTCCTTCAACAAGTGCACTAAGTTTCCCTGAGCTTCTTAGTGGAATAAACTCCTTAAGAATGATTCAAATGTCTTTGAAACCTCTGCTACTGTCTCCAGCACATATTACATCAACAAACTATTGTTCATTAGCTCACAACAAGCACTGCATCCCCGATCTAGGCCTTCCTCCACGGTTGGCTCTAGGCTGCCTGAAACTTCCCTTCAGCATCTCGGCCTTTAGAAGTCTCCAAATGCTTTTGAAAACACCTTCATTGGATTCAAAAGGTTCATTACAGTCAGGAATGATTGTTTGTTTGTTGAGAATGGATACTGGTAGCTCTTGCAGCAGCCTCCAACCCCTCATGGCCCTGAGCTCCAAAATCTCCCTGGACGAAAATCTCCTTGAAGATGGCTTCTTCAGCTTCTCTAGACTATTCCAATGGCTTCATAAGGCCAAAATTAAGCTAGGTATACTCTTTTTTCACTCTCTTAGGTCGAAAATTTCATCTTCAGTTAAGTTAATGAATCTCTCTTAGTATTCCTCCACCAAATCTGGAGAACCGGAGTAAACTGGAGTTAAATTTGGCACTTGGTGCTAATTTTGGCAGTTCCCCAACTTGACCACCAGGCGTAACCGTTGGCTTAAACCTCACATGTGACAGGTTTTCTGGGTAGATAAGGTTTGCGGTTTTGTTAGCGTAATCATCGGTTGACCGCGTGCATGTGACCGGAATCTTCGACTACCATTATGGTTTAGGTTGGCAGTTTGTTAACGCACTGATGGTTAGCGGAAATGGTGGTGTGTGACCAGGCTGAGGGACCGCTGGTGGTCTACCCCCAAATGTAAACTGTAAACCATTTAAATATAAACAACGATCTATAATTGTTCAGAAACATGTGTGTAGCGCAGACAATTAAGGTTCCTGGCTTGCCCGTGGGAGGTCACGGGTTCGACCCTGGTTGACCCATAAAAATTTTGATATGCCAATTCAAGGCCACGTGATGGCCTTTGGGTTTGCGACGTGTTGGCCTCTGATTGGTTAACCAAACAGAATATTCTAGCAAATATTTTGGAGAATATTTTAGGGAATATTCCTCAAAATATTCTTTTTAAATTTTTCCAAAATTCATAAATTTGCAGTTTACTGGGCATTTTTAAAATACGATAACTCCTCCATACAGTGTCGGTTTTTCATACCATTCACGGCTCTGGAATCGGGAAGATGAGATATATCCGATCGTTCAAGTTTGACACTCTTTCGAACACTTTGAAATTTGAGCTATCATTGAAGTCTTGGATCAATATCTGATCACTCCTCCCCATTGGGAATCTTTTGGACCCCAAAAGACTGATATACTGATCTGAACAGTAGATGAGAGTACAACACCCTCTTCTTTCAGCCTCCATACACTTGCCTTGCATGGCTAGTGCCTTTAAAAAAAAACACGAAGGTAGTCGACACTTCCCTTCCTAGATGCGCTTGTCCTCCTATTAAGAACTTTCTTCCTTGAACTCATTCAGAATTTACAAAAGGTAGTTGAACATCGCTTCCAAGCCACTTCCATGAAAAATTCACAAATGTAACTATGGCGACTTTTGCTGCTGCAAATCTTCTTCTGTAGACAATGTCGAAAGAAGAAAAAAAACTTGATGAAATAAATTCTTGTTTCAACAAAAGAAACAACTTTCACATCATGTGAATCATCATCATGTCTTTACATCTTGTTTACAAATGATCGACTATATCAAAAGTCGACAAAAATCATGCCTTTCAAACATTTGACCCTTCAAGTCAAGCATGTACAAAAAGAATTTAAACGATGCTTTTACAAAGATGAAACACTTCATCATTATCTCCCTTTTACAATCTTGGAGATCAAATCAACTTTTTCCAGTCAATATTACATTACATGCATGTTTAAAACAAAGTAATCAACCCTTCAAGTTAATCACACATACATGTTCAAAATACTAGGAAATCATCATCCTTGTGCTCATGCATATCATTCTCATGCATGCATTTCATCCTTCAACTTTCTCTTAAGTACAATCATAAGTACAAGATCCTCGATCACATGTACATGTACTTTCAAAGCTAAAATGAATATAACTTTCGCTGTAAAAAAGCGAGTCTCATACTCAACTTTTCCATCCTGCAACTTGCATTCCCTTAGCAAAGAAATGCATTTAATCAAAAGACATGCAACTTTAATTGGATAAGAACTCTAACCATTTCTTACCAATCCACTTCAAAGGTGCTTCCTTTAACTGCACATTAACATCAACATGTGGATCATCCTAACACATATCAATGATGGAAAATTCCTTTTCCATTCTTGCCATACTCTTTCTCCATTTTCTTCAACTTTCATGGAAGCATTGTTGGATTCAGAGTCCAACATCTTTCAACAATATGTCCTTGTTTATGGCAATAAATACAACACATGTGCATCTTTTTAACAGCATGATTTGCATTGTTCAATGGACCTTTGGCTTCTTGCCTTCTTTCATTCAAAAGTTTCCTATATGTGGCCATTCTTTTCCAACATCTAGAAACACTATGGTTAAACAAACCACAAAAAGAACATGCAATTATTTTCCAATGCTTATGTTGAAATCCACCATGCTTTACATGATCAAATGAAATATGATTAAAATCAGATTTATACCTTTCCCTTTCACCTTTATTACCTTCATGAGGAGGTGATTTGAATGAAGAAGAAGCTCCCTTTGGAACACCATCAATCCCTTCAATGGTTTTATATCTTTCAAAATTGTCTTGTTCAAGTGCATGCTTATGAACACCTTCTTCCTGCAAAGTATGTTTCAAACTATTGCATTCCCCAAGAATACAATCTTTACAACCTTGAGGTAGAGAACCTGAAATGAAACTTCTTCTAGGAACTGTTTCAATTGCCTTCATGGCTGCTCTGGAACTTTCTCCATAAGATTTCCCATAGCCAAGACCCAAATACTTAGGCCTTTCCTCAACCATTATTGGCTCAACAATACCCTGTGCATGTTTGCCCAATCCTCTTCCTTCATATCCCATTTTGGACATCAACTTGGACCCTATGCCTCTGGTATGTTTCTCAAAAGAACCAACATAAACATTCTTAGAAGAATTTGAAGACAAACTAGAATTGTTTACCTCTTCTTCAAGCGAATACTTGGCTAAGGCTTCTTTGGAAAAAATGAGTTGTGTCTCCAACTCATGCATCCTTTCCAAATTCATGTTTTCAATATGAAGTTGGCTTTCCATTTCCTGCAATTGGTCAGAAAGCAACTATTTCTCTTCCCTCATGGAATTCAACTGCTCTCAAAGTCTAGTGCTCTTTCTTTCATCCTCATACATTTCTCTCACCATATTCCTCATTATGAGTCTTGCTTCAAGCCTTCATCAAAGAATCTTGTGAAGGAGGATGATTTTAAAAACTCACTTGTGGAAGTTTTCATTATCAAAATGAACAAAAGAACTTCAACAAAATTCAAAATCTATTAACAAATTTCTGAACCATCTGATTGCACAATCAATCCCTTATTCAAACAACATGTTTTGCATCAAACCTCTTGTGATTCAAGAATTTCCTTGAGGTCCTTGGGGTAAGGAGAATGCCTTCAGCCCTTCTTCCTTCTTGTCCTCTCCTAGACTTAGCTATCAGTAGCTTTCCCTTCACCTTTGCAAACTCAAACAATAGTCAGTTTACAAATAATCAAACAGTGAAATCCTTTGTACTGTTTAAACACCTTTCAAGTCAAACAAGAAAATAGATTGCTCTGTCAATCAAGCATCCTGATATGATACCATCTGATCTGAAATAAGGTTTTGAACAACTTTTCATGCTTACAATAACCTCCCACTCCAAAGATTAAACAAACATGATCTAGCTTATGTTGACAATTGCGGAATTATGTACTTGAAACAAGTGTATGTGTTTGTTTGCTTTCTTCTGTTTAAGTGATTTAACTTGATTTTTTTCTTCTGATATTAAACACATATATCATACATATAATGCAGCAAATAAACATTACACATAACAACAAATTTAATAAGGAGTTCACCGCGATCTAGTGGGTTACGTTTCCGTGAGCTCTTGTCAACTTGACTTGGTTCTTTGAGATTATGGCTTGAATTCTTTTACAAGTTCCACACTCAACTCCAGAGGTTACTGAACCAAACCAATGGGCTTAGAAAACCATTCACATCCCTGTCATGGCTGTCATTATTGTGCAAGTAGATCTAGGCTCCCTTCGACTTGATTCCTTCAGCAGGTGCACTGACCTTCCCTGAGCTTCTTAATGGCACAAACTCCTTCAGAATGCTTCAAATGTATTTGAAACCTTTGCTATTGTCTCCAACACATATTTGACATCAACAAATGACTGTTCATTTGCTCAAAACGAGCACTGCATCCCCGATCTAGGCCTTCCTCCATGATTGGCTCTGGGCTGCCTGAAACTTCCCTTCAGCATCTTGGCCTTTATAAGTCTCCAAATTATTTTGAAAACACCTTCATTGGATTCAAAAGGTTCATTACAGTCAAGAACAACTATTTTTTTGTTGAGAATGGATACTGGTAGCTCCTGCAACAGCCTCCAACCCCTCGTGGCCTTGAGCTCCAAAATCTCCCTGGACGAAAATCTCCTTGAAGATGGATTCTTCATCTTCTCTGGACTATTCCAATGGATTCAAAAGGCCCAAATTATCCTAGGTAGACTCTTGTTTCACTCTCTTAGGTTGAAAATTTCATCTTCAGTTCATTTAATGAATTTCTCTTAGTATTCCTCCACCAAATCTGGAGAACTGGAGTAAACTGGAGTTAAATTTGGCACTTGGCGCTAATTTTGGCAGTTCCCCAACCTGACCATTGGGCATAACCATCGGCTTAAACCTCACATGTGACAGGTATTCAGTATGGATAAGGTTTGCAGTTTTGTTATCATAACCGTCGGCTGACTGCGTGCATGTGACCAGAATCTTCGGCTACAGTTACGGTTTAGGTTGGCGGTTTTTTAACACGCTGACGGTTAGAAGAAACGGCAGTGTCTGACCAGGTTGCGGGACTGTTGGCGGTCTACCCCCAAATGTAAACTATAAAGCATTTAAATATAAACGGTGATCTATAACTGTTAAGAAACATGCGTGTAGCGTAGACGGTTAAGGTGCCTGGCTTGCCTGCGGGAGGTCATGGGTTCGACCCCGGTCGACCCATAAAAATTTTGATATGTCAATTCAAGGCCACGTGGTAGCCTCCAGGCTTACCACGTATCAGCCTCTGATTGTTCAACCAAACATAATATTCTAGCAAATATTCTAGAGAATATTCTAGGGAATATTCCTCGAAACATATATATTTTTTTAATTTTTCCAAAATTCATATATTTGTAGTTTACTAGGAATTTTTAAAATGTGATAACTCCTCCATATGGTGTTGGTTTTTCGAATCGTTCACAACATCAAAATCAAGAAGAAGAGATCTATTCGGTCATTCAGGTTCAACACTCTTTCGAACACTTTGAAATTTGAGCTAACATTGAAGTCCTGGATCAATATCTGATCACTCCTCCTACATACTCCTCATTTATTTACTTAATAATAAACAATCCATTTACATACTCAATTCAATATTATTCTTTGGCTTTTCTGCCATTCTTTCTAACCCAAACCAATCTAAACAGAGAGGTTTTACTGCCGCAGAGGGATATTACATTCTCGTCCCCTTTTATTAACACCGTCCTCAGTGTTTGTAGTCCAGTTCTTTGTTCCTGAACTTTGTTGGGTAACTTTTACTTTTCATGCCTTTATTTCTCCTACTGCCAAGTATCCTTGTTGAAATTTAAATACTTCCATCGTACTTACGTCTGAGCTATTGTTCGATGGCAAAATCCTATCTCCTTGTCCTCCAACATACATGAAAGTTTTGTTCACAGGTCCCCCTCCTTAGGTTTCCCCTACAACATTTATCAATCAGATACGTGAGATCCACTATGTACATACATTCTTAAATATCAATGCATGAAATGTTATAATTACCTTATGACTTGTAATGCTAACTAATATAGTTAATAACTAAAAACAATTACACATGGTTCATAACTTGCGATGTTGCTTTGACCAGGTACCCATTTTCATGGTACAAAATAAAAACATGAATTTTCGTTGACAGTACCATTTGTCCTAATTTTTTTTAGTACTACCTCTGGATCACTTGGGTCTCAACTGGTTCCATTTGCTTTGCTTTGTGCGACCCCTCAAATTTGAACACATATAGTTCTTTTCCATATATGTCATGCTTATTTCCATGATGTGCTTACACATGTTACCTGATGTTATGTGCATTCCATCTGCACTCAACAACTATTCACACACGTCTGAACAAGACTAGTATATCATTATAACAACACCATGTCTCATGTGCCTTTCATATAATCCTTCACCCAAATTTTCTGACTCTTATATGTGGTAGTCAAAATATAGAATGACATGTTTTCCTTGCTCACATAGGGGTAACCACTATAAATGTAGTGTTTATAACATTATTCATATCTATACGATTTTAGCCATTTTTTTTTCAACTGTTATGAATGGAATCACTCTATATCTGGTATCTTTATCTCAATCCCTTGCATGTATATAGATCATTAATAGGACACTATTATTTAATGGATGCATTAATATACTAAGGCGTTTGGCTTATCCTTTTAATGCACATTGGGGGTTGGTTTAATTTATTGAATGTACTGACAATATAAACAAGACAGGTGATTTCCTCAATAACTTATACAATTAAAGCCAATTTCAGAAGTTAGAAATACTGACTTTAAGTCAGGGAAAACAAGTAGAAGAATTGAATCATCATCTTAAGGACCAACTCTTATATCATTTTGGAAAGTTATGCATTCCTCAAACTGAAAGAGTTAACCTAATCCGAGAAGCACATACTTCTCTAATATCAGGTCATTTTGGTGTAAGTAAAATAGTTGCACACTTGCAAAGGTTCTGTTATTGGCCAAGAATGCATGAAACAGTTTCTAGATATATTAAAGGGTGTACCATGTGTGCTACAAGCAAGCCCAGTAATAGAAAATTAGGCTTGTACACTCCACTTCCAGTTCCTTCTCGTCCTTGGGAAAGTGTTTCCATGGACTTTGTTAGGGGATTGCCAAAATCTAGAAAAGTTCATGATTATTTATATGTTATTGTGGATAGGTTTAGCAAAATGTGTATTTTAATGCCTTGTAACAAGCAGATTACCACTGAACAAACAGTGAAGTTGTTCTTTCAACATGTATGGGTTCATTTTGGGTTACCCACTTCCATTGTATCTGATCGAGATTCCTGATTTGTAGGGAAATTTTGGTCAAGTCTATGGGAGTTGATGGACACCAGATTGAAGAAGAGCACAGCATTTCATCCACAAACAGATGGCCAGATAGAGGTGGTCAATAGGATAGTGATCCAGTTGCTCAGGGGCTATTGTAGCAAGCATCCCAAGCTTTGGGATGAGCATTTGTGTTATGTGCAACATGCTTACAACCATGCCAAGCACTCTTCTACTTAGAGATCTCCTTTTGAAGACTCGTTTTGGTTTTATACCAAAGTCTCCCTTGGATTTTTTCTTTAGTAAATACATAGCAGTTGATGGACACAGTGATGTGGACAAAGCAACCAAGTTCGTTGAACAGATCTAAGAAATTCACCAGGCAGTGCAGGAACAGCTGGAAAAAAGCCAAGCCAAATACAAGGCAAGGCATGACAAGCATCGAATTGAGCATAGCTTCCAAGTTGGTGATAAAGTCTGGTTGTACATCAGCAAAGACAGAATGCAAGGTGAAGGTAAGAAGCTGAATCCAATGAGGTATGGACATTTCAAGATACTTGAGAAAATTGGTGAAAATGCTTTTCGCCTTGATTTGCCAGCTTATATGCATATCTACTCAGTCATTAATGCAGAGAACTTGAGACTATATGAACCTTCATTGATTGAAGATACTGAAGAGAAAAATTAGTTGCCTTCTATTGATGATCTGTTGCCTGAATATCTCAATGAGTTACAGGAAGACACAGTTCTGGACAGGAAGGTGAGAACTATGCGCAGAGGGGATGTTGAGTACCTGAGAATCGGACTCAAAGGTTCAAAACCAAGCAATGCGCAATGGATAGAGATTGGACAAGTGAGGAAGCTATATCCTCACTTGATCGATTCTTAAAAACCAACTTTTGGTGGTCTAAAAGCTTTTTCAGTGGGAAGGCGTGATCCAAAATGGATCCTAAAACCCTCTAAGTCTTCATATCATCAAAAACTATCGCATGAGAAAAACCTTTACAAAAGGCGGATTACACTATTGGGAGAGAAAAAACATGCAAAATGGTGAAAACAGAGTTTATCAAAGGCTTAAACAACTTTGCACAGGAGCCGTCGGATCTGGCCGATCAACAGTCCAGATCTGATTTGCATATCGCAATCAGTGGTGGCAAGCAGAGGTTATCGGAGGCGGCCATATGGCAGTTGCGATAGTGATCAGTGAAATTCAACGAGGACCATTGATCAAGCGCATAGATCGATGGCCCAGGTTAGTTCGCGATATCACATCAGCAAAACACAAAGGGAAAGGCTTACAGAGGACCGAAGACCATGTGACATGCGATTGTGATATATCGCATCACATTATCGCATCGGAGCAATATAAAGGAGTGGGGTCGATACACTTGCGACTTGCGATAGCCAGGCCCGACGGAGATTATGGATGAAATTTAATATAATTGTAAAAAGGGATTTTTCAATGTAAATTCGCATTTTTGTTAAATAAACGAAAAACAAAGGAAATGCGAATTGGGCGATAAAACAGACCCGAAATGGTTTATACATGCAGTTTTAACATATTTGAGTTCCGTAATGAGCGGGATTTCTGGCAGGCCTTAGGTGGTAAGTGGTATTAGACGGGCTCCACCTAATCCAATCCATTGGCTGACACATGGCTTGAGAAAACCGCCTTTTCGGACGGTTAATCCCTGTACGCATAAGCCACCCGAAATGAATCTCAACCATTGGATCAAGATCACTCAGATCAACAGTGGACATGCAATAGTGATATAAAGATGGACCCGATGGAGTTATAAGGTGGAATTGATAATATTTCAGATCCAATAGACTACGTTTGAGTGGATTTTCTCGTGTTTGTGTGTATTTCTTTGTGTAAACAGAGAGCAACTATTTTGGGGATTTCAAAGGCGCCGATGGTCCCTTCCGTTTCATAACAGTTAGCCACCATACCTGAAGACGTTATACCATGATTGGTTAATTCTCAAAGGGGATTTGAATAGACAGATGCCGGAAGCTAGAGAACCCGAAAGGGAAAATGAACAGACCAGTGCCGATTGGCTTAAAAGCCACAGAATGACAGAGAGAGAGCAAGCAGTGCTGAGACAGAGAGAAAAGAGAGACAAAGAGCGAGAAGGAGAGTTTGTGTACTCACAAAGACTTGAGGGATTCAAGTAAAATCTTGCTATTTTGTATCTATTGTATTGAGACTCAAATTGAGTTCACTTTTATAAAAATCCGCTCTTGAAGACATAATAGAGAGGTCACCACTAAAGGCTGGACCAGGAGACGTAACCCAGGAGTTTTGGGTGAACTCCATATTAAACTTGCTATTATGTGTGTTTTTCTATTATATTTCTCTAACTGCTCATTGTCTATATTATTCGCAATCTTATCGATCCGTCGCACTAAGTAATATAGGAAAATCCATGCACATGAGTTTGTAATACCTTAATATTAGTCTAAGATCTCATTTTCAAATCAATACAAAATGGAATTTTATTGATAAAATAAATATTCTTCTTTATTATAATGAGTCCAAATGGGACTATGGCACATGACCAATAATATTATTTATCCTAGAAATACCTAGAAAAACCTAGAAAACACAAAAGCATGAAGAACATGTTTTTCAGTCAAATTTGAGTATGAAACCCATACTCCAAAATAGAATATAATTTATCTTTATTTCTTTTTCTTTATTTATAAATAATATACAATGTCATGATTACAATTAGGTCATTATGAGACTAAACCTAGTCACAATTTTCAACAAGAAGAATGCCTTGTAGGATCTATGATCTTCACAACCAATATCATTTTCTATTCCTTAATGAGAAGCGTCAATTTAGGATTGATGTTTTTTAACTTTGATTTTTTCCTTATTTCAGTGGAAACATGTTGAATAATATCACCCTTATATGCCTTAAGATCATCCTATGAACATGTAAAAAAATTCTTATATTCTATAATTAGGTTCTCTACACTCTTCCTTACCTCAAGTGATGTGTCCTTGTTTTTTCAATCTTGCCTCTGGAAACATTATGTATAATATATGAAATGACCAACTTTTCGGGTGGATGTTTTGTTGGAAAATGTAAAGTGGCATTTTATTAATTCAATTTTCCTTAACCTTAATACTTCATTGTGATTTTTTTTATTCTTATTGTGTTTCTTTATTATATCTTCTTCATAAAACAAATATCAAGAATGAAACAACAACAACAAAGGACACATAAATTAGGCTCTCAGATAGCGTAAAACCCCTCCAAGGGAAAACCCAGAAAACTCTTCTCTTAGCGAGTTTAGGCTTTTGTGATCCATATCTACATTATGAGAAATTTTTCGGATAAAATCACATCAGAGAGAAATTTTGGACATGTTTCGAACCAATAAGTGTGGTTCATCATCAGGACAAGATGAAAAATCATACCGTGGTAGCGGTTTAAATAGATACACAGATAATTCCAATGGCTATAAAAATGGCTATGAGAACGAATATAATTGACTAGGTCTTAGAAACTTCTTCAATTGAGATACAAAGACCCAAACCCTGGACCAAGTCCTTATCTAAGTAACAAGTCATCCCTCCAACAAGTCCTTCCTTGACTCTGCACCAACCAGCTTAAAACTACAACTTCAATCTGCTAGCTTCAATATTGCAACTAGTCCTGCAACTTTGACCCTGCAATTTTGGCCTTGCAACTTCTCTAGAAATCCTAATTCATCTTCCTCCTAAGACCTTCCTAGAGAAATATAGCTCCTCCCAAGGTAAATGAGGTCAAGGTAGGGTATTCTTCCTTCTAGCTACAAGATATTGTACTTCATCCTCCTACTACTCAGACCTGCAACTTAGGCATTTTTCTGCAGCACCAAACACCCTAGAACCTCACACATGTGAGAGAGATAGAGCCCAAAAACAAGATTTTTCGTCCTTATTTCTTCTTCTAGACCTTCACTCTTATTTTCTTTTCTTCCCAACTACAGATGGAATCCTTTCTTAAGAGATCTAACTTCTTCAGTGAGTGAGTGTTAAATGAGGCCAAATTGTTCCTCTTTATACCCTTCTCAAGGGATAAAATTCCCTCCTTTAGTCTGACTTATAAGTGTTAGGACCAACTTGTAATTGTTAGGGCCAACTTGTACTTTTGGAGTTTCCATGACTTTCTAGACTCAAAAATAATTATTTTTAAAATTATTTTTTACCTAGAAGGGTCTTATACACATGATGTTGACTCCTTTGATTCATGACAATAAATCCTAAGACATAAAAAACCTTAAAAGCATGAAGAACATGCTTTTACCTAGAAGACCATCAATAAAGAGCATGAAACCCATGCTCTAATATTAATAACTTTTTCTTTTATTCTATTGTATGTTACGTAGGATACATATTGAAATGAGTACAACAACAATTATGAAGACCAAAACTAGTTACATTTTCAACACTCCCTCTTAACTAAGGAGGTTTTCATAATTGTAAAACACCATTCCCAAATTTAAGATTTCTCATAAGAAGATTCGGATTGGTAAGCCATATTTTAAGTATCATCATTATGATTAGCGTTGTCTCAAAGGCCTAACGAGACAAAATATTCTTTATTGAAGAGCATTATGGTTGGAGGCTTTACATGTGATACCACACTACCTCTACAAGGAAAATACCCCATCCAGATGTCCATAGGGTATGTCCTTTTAGGACTACTCTTATCTTGGATCTCCATGCCTGAGTCCTCAAAAAATATCACTCCTCTTTGACCATTCTTCTCTTGGATTCTTGTCCCATCCTCAAAGAGTGTCGGTACCTTTCCTTTCTTGGATGCTTTATCCTCATGGAAACCACAGATGTTTATCCAATCCTCTGTCATTATTTCTTCATCCTTTGAAGAAGAGAATGCACATGTGATGTCCAACACCAATCCCTCTCAACAAAAGAGGATATCTATATTCTTCTAGAGAATAGATCCTTGCTCCCATACAAGGAGACCCCTTTTTCTCCCTCTCAAAACTAGAGAAGATTCCAGACTTCCTTTCAATAATGGAAGCTAGCACCACAAGCCTTACAGCTTGTATTTATGAGAGTACCAGTTACTTGAAATTCATAGCTACATGGCTCCCTATTTCCTTCACATCTCTTGCATTGAGATTTATTTTCTTTCGAGGTATCATGGAGCCATCTCCACTCTTTGATCGTGTGATAGGATACAAGTAATATCTCTTGCCCATCACTTTCATCTTTGACATGAAGGCATTAAGTTGAGCCTTTCCAAACTTCAATATAATCATAGCTTCCTCATGAAAGTGATCTCCTTTGACCTTCAACTTATCTTCTTGCATTGCTAACTTTCAATCCTAGGATGGACACATCTTGACTTTACAGTTTCCAAGTACCATGTATTGAACCTCCCTCAATACTCTTCATCCATACAATTGAACTTGCCTCAACTATCATCATATATTTGAGCAACATTCTTCCAAGTAGAAAAATAATATATTAACCAAATAAACATAATTAAAATAAAACTTATATCATCGTGGTGACCTTCTCGTACCATCAACATCCTCATCGACCATCTCCACTTGCAACTTCCTTCATGCATTAGAGTGCCCAAGGATCAAACTTGATTACCAAGTTATAATTTATCTTCAAAAGATTATATTAGATGTTAATCAATGTTGTATATTCTACAGAAAGCCTTGGTTCTATGTTCATCCTAGAGTAAGTCAAATTCTTCTTTTTCAAGAATCACATTATCTAATTAAGAATATTTTATAACCAACTTTATTTTCACAAGATTTTATACATATGAATCTTATCCAAAGTTTTACATCCAACATGCATTCCTATGCTTTCACCCGATCATCTATTTGTTTGTCCTAAACTAAGGCTACAACTTGATTCATTTCATTCTTTCATCTCTTTAATTGTATTGATTCCACATTACATGGAATGTCTACTAAGTTTATTGTGATGATTTTCCCAAGGACCTTCCAAAATGATGGTCCTTCATGGATCATGATGATTCAACTAAGAAATATGACAACTTCTAAAATAAGTTTAGATAATATGTGGATGAACATTATGCAAAAATGGATTATATATCCATCTATCTTGATGATTTCGACAAAGAAAATTAATCATGTAAATTCTAGACATGCTACTATGATATGCTTCTCTTTATCCTATTATACATAATCATATTATCTTAAGGAAATAATATTCTATATAATGAACCTACCAAATAGAGTGCTTGTTTTTAATAGTAAAAATCCTTCACTTCTTCCTTCTTCGGCTTCTTCTTAAGTTCTCCCATTGCCTCGACTCATTGAGCTTCACTTCTTTCCTTTCTCTTATTGTTGGGTCCCTAT
This sequence comes from Pinus tabuliformis, assembly GCA_031772625.1. Taxonomy (NCBI): domain Eukaryota; kingdom Viridiplantae; phylum Streptophyta; class Pinopsida; order Pinales; family Pinaceae; genus Pinus; species Pinus tabuliformis. Next base: position 698,821,521 of record CM062808.1, on the reverse strand, counting down.
AATACTAGTGATTACCCCATTACTATTGTAGTTATACCCCTTATTAATATCATTGTGCCCCTATTGCCCCCATATTGTTATTACTGTGCCCCATAGAATCCCTCTATTGTTATTTTTGTGGCTTTATATTATTATTGTTAGGTTGGCTGGATTATATTGTGACTCCTTAGACTCCTATATCTAGAAAGGAGGTTTTGTCATTTGTATCATCCAAGAATTGTTCATTTATGTAATGTAAAGGAGGTTGCCCCCTCGAAGAGGCTGAATTCTAAGGCGTTGATCTATCTTTTCTATCTTTTCTTGAGCTGGTTTCATAACATTTGGTATTAGAGCTTTGGATTCTAGGGTTTCGCTGCTCCAAACAGGTCATCGTGGCATTTTCGCTATAAATTTTTTTCTGTGACGTTTCAGAAGTCGTAAAAAAACCCATTTGAGAATAAATCACGCTGAACCTTGGGTCCGAATTTCAGAACTTTTCGCGTGATATTTACGGAGATATGATCTGAGAAAGTTGGTCTTTTTGCAGACTCCTGAATTACATTCAAAACAGGTGACCTGGGGAAAATCGTCATAACTTTCTCTCTAGGGATCAGATTGAAATTTTGTAAGAAGTTACAGAAAGAGGATGGACTGTAGCTTCTTTTATGCATTGTTCAGATCCAAAGGTCGAAACAATGACTCGTGGCACGTCGTACAAGTTCGCTCTACTGAACTAGTCTATAATCAAGTCACTGTGGGAGATTTCGCATAACTCTTCCTTGGAGAATCCAATTTGGGTCAGACTTGTGGCATTGGAAAGAGGACACAAAGGGCTACTGCAGGTCACAAATTTAGAACTAGATGATCGAAAATTACAGAGATACATCAGAGGCAATATCGAGCTCCTACAAAGTGAAAAAAGGTGTGTAGATTTTCTTAAATTTTTGCTTAAGCTTGGTTTGAAAATTTATTTTGAAGGAATTCAAAGGGCATAATAGAGCATTATTATCGGTAATTGATGCCCTGAGGAAAGAAAATGCAAACACCTAGTAAGGAACCTGAAAGCTCTAGCATGACTCATGAAGAAGAAGAAGAAATGCTATATGATATATCAAAATTACAAGAACAAGTGCAACGAGTGTCACTTGCACAAAAAGCAACAGAATCTAAAATGGATGGTTTAAGGAAAGATGTAGAAGCTAAGATGGATGGTTTAAACAAAGGTGTAGAAGTTAAGATGGATGGCATGGAAGCTAAGGTGAATGACATGGACGCTAAAATTGATGGCATGGATGATAAGATGGAAGAATTGAAGATAAATATGAATAAGTTGCTACAAGAAATGGTCACTAAGGGTGAAAGGGTACTAAAGAAAACTCATGATGAGAACAAAAGAAATGTTAATCATGATTCCATAGACTCTAATGTTGGATCAAAGACTCACCATGTTCCAAAAATCGATATGAGGAAGTTTGATGGCAAGGATCCCGCCACATGGATATTACAGATGGAGCAATTCTTCGATCTCAATAATGTGCAAAACACACAAAAGGTACGTATGGCAACTTTATATTTGGAACCAAATAAGTTTGTATGGTATCAATGGCTTTGCTCTCGTAAACAATTTATCACTTGGGCAATTTTTACGGAAGAATTGATAGCACATTATGAGGATACAAAAAGCAACACTTTTTTTAGCCAACTGATAAGAGTCAAATTTTCCATGTTTTCCTTTCTCTTCTCTTCTTGCATCCCACTTTAAGACTTTGTCCCCCACATTGAAATCTTCTGCTTTGGTTCTCCTATCAAAGGCCTTTTTCAATTTTTCTTGTAATATCTGCACTCTGCTGAAAACTTGTTCTCTAGTTTGCTGTAAACAGATTATCTGATTGATCCTCCTTTGCATATCATTTGGCTCTGCTTGACTTTCTTGCAGAAGCTTCATAACCGGTACTCCTAGTGATGAAGGAAATATGGCTTCTAATCCATAGACTAACTCATATGGGCTGGTCCCAATTGATCTTTTGGTTGTTAGTCTATCTGCCCATAAAGCATTTACTAGTTTTTTATGCCAGTTCTTTTTATTCTCTTCCAGCACTTTCTTTATGATATTTATTAAACTTTTGTTTGATGATTCAGCAAGACCATTTCCTTGAGGATAGTAAGCAGTAGAATGGCCCAAAGTAATGTGAAATTTATGGCAGAAGTTCACCATTTTCTTGGATCTGAAGGCAGCAGCATTGTCTGTTATTATCTTGTCTGGACAGCCAAATCTAGCCAGTATATTGTTTTCCAAAAACTGAATAATTACTGAATCATTTGCTTGTCTGCATGGGGCAGCTTCAATCCACTTGGTGAAGTAGTCTGTTGCTGTTAAAATCCATCTGTGTTGTCCTGAAGATGAGGGGTGAATTTCCCCAATGAAATCCAAGCCCCATTGTTGGAAAGGTCTTTCTGTTGCAATGGGCTTCAAAGGAAGTGGCAACAACTGTCTTTTGCCTTCAAACAGTTGGCATTTGTGGCATGAGGTTGTAAATTTCTTAACATCAGAGAACATGGTGGGCCAGTAATAACCAGCCCTCAATATCTTGTCCACAGTGGACTTCCAGTACAAATGTCCACCACAGTCTCCAGCATGGAAATCTTGCATGATATTGTTAGTTTCATTCTCTATTAGACAGTGCAGCAATATGCCTTCATGGTTTTTCCAAAGTAAATTTCCATCTATCACACAAAATCTAGATGTTTTCATTTTTAGGAACCTACACTTAGTTTTGGACAGTCCTGGGGGAGCACACAGGTTTTGTAACACATAGCAGATATCAGAGTACCAAGGAGATTGTTCAAAGGCTAGATTGATCTTTGGAGTCGCCAGCTCTGTTTCACTGTCCAGTTGGTTGATATCTAAGGCTTGGAAATTTGCTTCTGTCATTAATTTGGCCAAACCTTGCCCTTTTATCAGCTTAGTAGGTTTTATTTCAATGTCAAATTCTAGTATATTGGCAATCCATTTTCCTCTCCTACCCTCTAAGTTTTCTTGGGTAAGAATGTCTTTGACAATAGGACTTGGTACATAAGCCACAACATGGGAGTAAAGGATGTAAATCCTAAAGTCTTTAATAGCTTTGATCAAAGCATAGGCTTGCTTCTCCATAATTTGATACTTTAGAGGGGCATCTCTAAGAGCTCTGCTGAAAAAGGCAATAGGCTTCTCATTCCCTTGGTCATCTTTCTGTAATAAAACAGTAGCAATAGTATGTTGGGAGGCAAAGGAGAAAATGATAAAGTCTCTGTCAAACTGAGGATTGGTTAACACTGGGGTTTGAGTCAAGGCCAATTTTATACTTTCAAAGGCTTGTTTTGCTTCAACAGTCCATTTGACCTTTGAATCTTTCTTTAGCATATTGTTTAGTAATCTGATTAATTCTGCTAAATTAGGGATAAACCTTCTTAAAAAGTTGATTTTCCCTAAGAATCCTTGCAATTCCTTGACATTCCTTGGGTGAGGCATTTGTAGGATAGCTTGTATCCTATCTGGATCAATTCTTATGCCATCTTTTGAAATAATGTGTCCTAAGAGTTTCCCTTCTTCCAAGCCAAATAATGACTTCTTGGGGTTTAAGGAAATGCCATATTTCCTGCATGTTATGAAAATCTGTCTCAAATGTTTCAAGTGTTCTTGGTCAGATTTTGAAAAGGGTGTAAGATCATCTAAGTAAATGACCAAGAAGTCATGAATCTCTTTTGCAAAAGCAATGTCCATTGCTCTTTGAAACGTTGCCCCTGCGTTTTTCAATCCAAAGGGCATTTTCACATACTTGAAAGTTCCCCATGGGGTTGTAAATGCAGTTTTGTCTTGATCATCAGGGTGTACTAGGATTTGATTGAAGCCTGAGAATCCATCAAGCAATGATATCCTTGAAGCCCCTACTACTCTTTGAAGAATATGATCCATTTTGGGTAACGGGTAGTTATCTTTGAGTGATACTTGATTCAAATTCCTTAAATCTACACAAAGTCTAATCTCACCAGTTTTCTTTCTTGTAGGGACCAAATTTGAAATCCACTCAGAGAACCTGATTGGTGCTATGATACCAGCTTTGAACATTTTATGTAATTCTTTCTCAATGGAAGGAAGGAGCACAGGATTGATCCTTCTCAATTTCTGTTTGAATGGTTTTTGATTAGGCTTGAGGGGAATGGTGTGCTGGATGACAGAAGTATCATAGGACTTTAGATCCTCATAACCCCAAGCAAAAACATCTTGAAACTCTTTAAAGAGGTCAATATATTTGGGTTTTTGATCAGGGGGCAAAGAGGCAGATAGCTTTATTATTTTAGGCTTGTCAATAGTACCAATGTTGCATTCTTCAACTGTTGCATCTAATGGCTGCATCTTTGGCTTCCTAAGGATGTCATTTGAATCAAAAATATCCTCTAGTGGGGTAAGGCCTACTGGAAGGAAATTGTCTTTGAGTTGTATGATTTTAGCTTCAGCGTTGCTCATCTCTTCACAGTCAATTTGGTGAATTTGCTGAATGTTTTTATTGCTGAAAATGGTTGGACTCAGTAATTGTTTTGCTGTTCTAGGTGATATTGGGTGAGCAGACTGTTGAAACTGTATTTGTGATGGACTTGCTGATTCAAGTATTTGTGATTGACTTGCTCCATCAATATCAATATTTAATCCTGTGAACTCTTGTTGCAAGGCTAAAAAATTGTTTATTTGCATGTCATCCTCAAATACTTGCCATTCTTTGACATTGTTTGGAATAGAGGGTCTGTATTTGACCTCGGCTGTGAAACAGTTATTGGGTTCCAATGGGAATTTGAAGGTGCTGGCAAACGTTGCCAAGCTGTGTGCATGGAGATTGTGGCCCCTTGAAATTTTCGTGATCACACACTCAGAGAAGGTCTCTAATATTTCAATTACAGCAGATCTGTAGGACCTCAATCTTTTGTCATTAGTGACAAAGTTTCCTTTCACTTGTTGAATTACTAGATCAGAGTCTCCCATGATGGAGAGTTTGGGAGCTTGTAGTGATTTTGCTAGCTTTAGGCCCAGCAACAGAGCTTCGTATTCTGCCATATTGTTAGTGCATCTAAAATTCAATCTATAAGCCCTGCCTTCTGCATAGTCTTTCTCTTTGTTATGTATCCACACTCCAGCTCCTGCCCCTAACTTGTTAACTGAGCCATCAAATTCTAGGACCCACAGGATGTCTTGCTGAACAGGAGATTTAAAATTCTGTTGATGGGATGGCAATGTGAGCATGAGTTGGGGTTTCTTTTCCCATTTGTTTTCTAGGACAATTTCATCACCTTTTTGACAATCTTTGACAACTAGAGGAGGGATACTGTGTATTGTTGGGCTGATTGATGTTTGGCAGGTGATACTTGTTTGATCAATGTTTTGTTCTTGTGTGAGTGTTTCGGTCCTAATGTCATTGTTTGAGAGGCTTGTGCTGTCATTGAAGAGGATGAAGGAATCTATGTCCGAATGGACAGCATATATTGGAAAGTTTTGAGGCTTTTCTTCACTGCTGACCATATACTTCATGAGTGTTTCCCTGTACAGTCTTTTTGGTTGCCCAAAGACAGAGATAGTGGCATATGACATATCTAATTGCAGGGAGCCTTGGAGCTTGGCTCCCCATGATCTTGATAACAGCATCCCATATTTAGGTGGGATATCAGCGACTACAACATCCATTAGAATGGTTTTGTTGGGATATTGAGCCAGAGACACACATAAATCTTTTATTAGGCCTAAACATTTGACTTGGCTAGAATCAAAAGAAAACAGGTCTTTGTATGGTCTTGTTATATCCAAGTTCAATCTTTCCATGACTGCTTTTGGCATAAGGTTGTGAGAGGCGCCTGAGTCGAACATTGCATTATGCAGTATTTTATCATGAACATGCAGGCTGACATAAAAAGGTAAGACCCCTGTGACTATTGTTTTTCCATCTACCTCTGGGCCAAACAGTAATTCTGGAGTGTCATCTAGCACATTCACATCATCTTTGCTAGTAGTGAGTTGAAGGGATTTTTTGATCTGTTGTTTGTATATGTCATGCTTGGCTAGCTCTGAGAGAGGAATTGCTATTTTTAGCTTACCAATCTCTGTGCCTAGGTCAAAAGGTTTGTTAACTTGGGTTTTAGAGTCACGGATACCAGTCTTTTCTTTGTTCATTAAATCTTCTTGTTGGATTTCATCTTGATTTTGAGACCTGCCCCTTTTACTCATGTCTTGAGGGGTAAGATTTGAATCAGGGTGAGAGGACGAAGTTGCCATGGGCTGTTGTAGTGGGGACAGCAGTTCAGTAACCTCCTCAACTACAATTTCTTCTGCAGGAAAGTTTATTTTGTCATTGGGTTCTGTGATCATGGTTTCTTTAGACCTCTGTTTATCCTTTATCTTGTCGGGCTGGTTTACATTCACAGTCCTACTCCTCAGTTTATACTGTTTATGGACTTCATAGACAGCAGTATCATATCCTTGTTTAAAGTCAAAGGATTCTCCTGATTTAGTTTGGAATGTTTTGCTTTCATCCTCCTCATGGTCTTCTTGCGTTAGGAAAACATGGCTTTTACCATCCAGACCCATTAAGTTAATTTCAGGATCTTCATTGAGCTGATTGGCTGTGGAAGTTTCTGCATAGTTTTCTTGAAAAGGGGGTCTAATGTCTTGCTCAGCACTTGTCTTTCCTATGTTTGGGTTCTGAGGTCTCCTAAAATTCGGGTTTCTAGGAGGGTTGCTTTGTGATGCCTCCCATGATGATTTTCTTTCAACTGATTCCACTCTTTCACCCAATCTCTTCATGCTGTTTAGTATTGCATCCAGCTTTTGATCAAAACCCGAGGGCTCTTCTCTGAAGCCAGTCTTCTTTTCCAACTTTGCCCTGTTTCTTTTGGCAATTAGGTTAGCCTCTACAGTGACTGCAACCCTTTGAGCTTCTGCAAGGGTTGGAGGATCTCTTTCTTTCAATTGATAAGCCATATCAGAATCAAAACCGTCAGGGAAGTTATACAGGGCCAAATCAGGAGGGGGCCTTAAGTTCTGTGGGATAGCATTATATACATTGTTAAACCTAGCACAATATTCCAAAACTGTTTCTTGGGGACCTCTTTTAATAGTGTTATATTCACCAAGTATGTGGAGAGGATCTTTCTTCTTCTCCCATCTCTCAGTAAAGGCTTCGTAAAGCTGATCAGGTGTTGCAATGGAGTTTGCATTGAGGGATCTGAACCAAGTTCTAACATCCCCAGTTAAGCTTTGAACAAAAATTCTCATCCTGACACTGTTATCATCTATTTCATAGGTCTCAAAGTGGTCTTGCATCTTCTTAGCATGCTGGACAGCTGTCAAAGGGCCATGGGAGTCAAAAAATGAGATTTTGGTTTGGTAGTCTTGGGGTAGAGCTGGAGCATTAGCTGGTATTTGCAGAGGTGCATACCTGTTGGCCATGTTTATGGGATTTACAGGGTTGACAGGAATAAATGGGACAGCAGGGATTACTGGTGTAACAGGGTTAATGGGATGGGTAACAAATGGGGAACTGGTTGAAAGAGTATGTGCAGTGGGTGAAGATGTAGGAGGAGGACTTTGAGGTGTTGATGATGAACTAGGGGAACTAGGAGTGGATCGGAAAAGAACTTTGCAAGGAGTAGGAATAAGGATAGGTCGATCTGAACTTATATCTGAATCAGCAGGCTTCTCCTGCTTTTGCTGTCTCCTAATGTTCTTTGGAATGATATTGGGATTATCAACAATGATAGGTTGATTAGGGTCAGGGTTTGCCCTAGTGTGCCTTGGGTTTCTTTTGGGAGCCAGCTTCTAATTTCTTTTGAATTTGTATAAGAAGTTTATATATGCAAGGACTGGATGTGAATTTTGGAATGGCTATATATGTTCCAAAGCTGGGATGAAGATTCCCTAATTAGCTCTTCCCTAAAGCTGTCCCTGTATTACAGAAACAGTTCTAAGGCCTCTTGGCTAGTTTCAGGCTTGATGGTAGCTTTGGAAGATAGATAGTAATTGAAAAATCTTAAGAAGTTCCCCAGTGGAGTCGCCAATTATGTTAACACCCAGGTTGTTCCCTATGACTCCCAAGGGAATACGGCCGGGGTAACCACTAACCAATCTTTTGATCACCGTTTCTAGCCAAACTGTGATCAGAGAGGGCTCTCTCTTTATGATTTGTATCTGTTATGATAGTGTTTTAGGCTAGGTATTACGCACAGGTTTTGTTTATGTTTTGGTTGAAGATTTTCTTTCAGGTCTTGTGATATAATGTTCAAAGAGTCAAATATCATTGGGCAATGGAGTCTATGGCTGTAGGTGTCTAGAAACCTTGAGGTGAATTGGTGAAACTTACAGGGCCATTTGGATACTTCATATAACAAAATTTTTGATTTACAACACAAACAGGTGAAAAAACCAGTGAAAGCAATTAAGAATTTTCACTAAAGTATTCAAGTATTTCCACCAAACTAGGTATGAGAAACGGATAGATGTCTCAGGAGCAAACTTGAATCCCTGGGAATGTCTATCACTGTAAAAGATATAGTTTTAAAGTGCAGCAATTAAGAATTACACTTCATTCACTGTATCTGAAGAAAACATGGATAATAGCTTAGATTGAGTTCAGGGTAATCAGTGATTAAATCCTGGAACTATTCTTCTACTTTGCTATTAAGTGTGAAACATTTAAACAATAAAAGAGAACAAAAGACTCGAAAACATGTAACACAGAGATTTAAGAAAGACTTATTGTTTTATGAAACACTCTGGAATCCTGCAACATTCACCATTCATCACAATGCATCAAGGTACGCCCAGCTTTGGAAATTCCATTCACCCTTTGTATTATTTCTCTGAGAATTTTACAGCAAGTGAGATCTCCAAAATGAAAATAACAACAACCCCTAAGCTTCAGTGGGGGGCGAATATATACATACGATTTTACAAAAATATCTGAGTTCTAAGTTATCTCAGACTTAATGTTCTCACCAACTTTTGAGATATTATTATCAGAACTTTATTACAGCATTGAATACAAATTAAAGGCGTCTTGATGTTCTGTCAGAAGATATTTTAGCCTTTGGGAGCTGCTAAGTCGGTTGGGATACTTTGATCAAATGCTGGAGAACCCGACTTTATGGCTCGTGCGCTGTATTTTGGGTCTGCCACCTGTGATTGTGATTGATGCTGTGGTGAGTAAATAGCCTTGCTGAGTTGGCTCAGCATCTGTCTTTTCCTTGTGGAGTTATCCACCAAAATTCTGCCTGTGCATGACTGTTCATAAACTGGAGAAAATTAACGCTACAGGTTCTGGCCTGATAAGATTATCTGTGTCAAATTCCTCCATACTTCTTGTGTGGGCAATTGGTGATTTATGATTGCCCCCATAGTCTCATCTGCTTCTGTATACTTAAAGAAATTTGGTGGTGTATCAAACAGGTGATCAATTTCATTCATAATAAAAAACAGGTTATCCACCCTATCATACAAATTCTGTCCTGATGCTGGCCCTGTTTCTGCTGAGGTACTGGGCTGTTTTGCAATTTGGGCTGCAGCATGGGCATCAACCCTTTTGATGTAATTTTCCAGGGTAAGCAGTCTTCCTACACTGCTTAAAATGCTGGGGAGGCCTCTGTTTTGTAATGCCAGGAATCTGTCCAGGAATTTGTTGATTTCGGTCTGCATGTCCTGTGTTCTCCTCTCCAGTGTTCCAACTAGGCTTCTTAGTGTCAGGACTCTTTTAACTACTGAGATTGTTTCAGTCCTGTTAGTAATTCCCATGGTGGCCAGCTGAGAGCTTGTCTTGTTATTTAAAATATTGATCATTCTGCTGGCAGCATCTGGCATGTGGCCAAGGCTTGCTCTTGCTCTGTGTATTTCCTTGTTTGCCTTTGTGATGAGTACTATTTGCTCATCCATAGTCTCAATATACTGCCACTGATTGGTGATGGATCGACCAATGTTGCCCCAGAGGACTGCTTTTAATTCTGCTGTTACTTTTTCTAGTGCAAGCTCCTTTTCCAGTTCAGCTATTCTCTTTTTTAGAACTTTTATTTCTCTTTCCTTTGCTGCCTCATTCTGCTTGCTTTTGTCAAATCTTTCATTCACCTTAGTCAAAGACCTTTTGACTTCATCAAGCTCTTTCATTTGGGATTCAAGAACTCGGATCTCAGCTTGCAGCTTCTGCATATCCAGACTAGGAGTCTGCTCTGTTGTTGGCGTAGTTGTTGCTGTAGATGGTGCTGTAGTTCCTGTCTGCTGAGGAGGAAGAGTAGTTGTTGGAGGAGCTTCTTCAAGATTGATTACTTCCGGAGGGGGCTGGGAAGTTTGGCCCTCTTCTCTCTGTTTCAATGCTGTCTGTAATGCTGCCTTTGCAGCCTCTGATTGTCCTAGCTGGTCTTGAGTTCGAACCAGCTCCTTGTATAAGGATATCATCAAATCCGTAGCATCCTTTTCTAGCCTTTGCTGAGCAACTTCATCTGTTTGAGGATGGATGGTGGCTGGGAGCTTGATTTTCTTTCTTAAGGCAGCCATGTCTTGATCCCTTATCTTCAACAGTTCTTGGATCCCTTTAACATCTTTAGGATCATGTCCTATTTCTATAATTACCTCCTCCAAGGACTTGATTCTGTTGTCCTTGGCTTGTGATGATGCTCTCTCCAATTCCAGCTGAGAGGCTGTATTATCAAGGCTGCTCTTCAATTTGTAGTTTTCCAATGTTTCATCTGCCAAGGAGGCATACACCATTTCACCAGTTTGTTTATGCAGTTCGATTTTATCCATAGGGTGTATATCTTTGGCCAGAACCTCCATGTTGGTCCTTAGGTAATCCGAGGTAGATTGGGGATGCAGAGTTGTGGGCATGAAGTGACTCATGATCATTTTTCCTTCACTTACATCAAAGGCAGACATGAGTCTTTGCTGATTGGTGGGAGCCAGGTTCAGCAAATGATTGTACAGCTGTACTTTAATAGGATCACTCCTCCTTTTAATGTCGATAAACTGCTGTTTGATGCTTACCTGTCCTTCTTTGTGCTGGCTGGAGGAGCTGACCTCCCCTCCCATAGCTCTATCATGTTCATGCTGGAAAGAACTGGCTGATACTTCTCGGCTGGGTGGGCCCATGCCCGATGCTTGTCTTATTGCCTCATCATCTTCTGGGAAGTCATTCAACCTTTGCCTTTTCTCTCCCTGATCGATGGATGAAGTCAGGGGAGTCTCTCTATCTCTTTTCCTGGTTAAGTCCTCCTTTTGTGGGGTTTGGAGGACCGATGTATCAAAAGTAGTTTCTGCCCTAGGAGGCACTATATTCTGAGCCTGTTGCTCAGTGGAACTAGGAGTGTCAATCACCTTTTCTTGCTGCAAGGGTTGCTGTTCCTTAAGTGGCACTTCTTCTTGCTGCTGCCCTTGTTCCTGCTGTTCCATTTCTTCTTGCTGTTGCAGCAATGTCTCCACTTGTTCTTCTGTCAATGGAGGTGGTTGTTCCACCTGCTTTCCTTTATCTTTGCTTGCTGTCTGCGGTGCCTTCTCGGCAGTTTGCTGCCGTGTTGTTGATGATGTAGTAGCTGCTCCAAGCTGTCTTCTGTATGAATGAGGAACCTGTCCACAATTTTCCAAGTCAGCTTGCTTTTGTATATTTCTAGCTTCTCTTTCTAGAAGCTCTTCAGCAGTTATTTCTTCTTCTAAGGTACCCTCTTCCCAGCTTAAGGCATTGGCATACTGTTCAATCTCAGGTTGTCTCTTGTGTGCATAACCACCCAATTTGTATTTTATCCTCCTGAGGGAGACAAAATGATTGGGGTCATAGGGTATCCATTCAAAACTAGTTTGCAGTCTGAGGCCTTCCAGGATAGTGTTTGCCTCTTTCCATCCCTCCTCTTTTCTGTTATATAGGAAAGGACCCAGCTGGCTCCTCACCTTTAGCTGTGACTTCTTGTTCTTGCTCTGAAAATGCAGGTAGTCTGAGTTGCCAAACTGTCTGAAATATTCCAAGGCAAAAAGCCTCATGGGGACATACCTTGGCAATCTAAAAGGTGTCAACTCACAGCCATATATTCTGATGACTGTGTGGTTTTGGTAGAAGTACCAATTACCAATGCTGTAGGTTTTGTTTAGGTGAAGAACTCTCTTCATATCATCAGTTAGCCTTGGAGGAGGAACACCATGCAATACTGTCAAGGCTGGATAAATGAATAAGTCAATGAACTCATTGTATGTGTAAGGTGACACAGATGTATAGTGAAAGACAGAGGTCCAGAACACCACTGATCTTGGATTTCCTTGGGCATTGAGTTGCTTCAAAGGAAAAGAGAAGGTAGCTGGTTGATAAAACAAGAAGAGGTGGTATATGTATGAGGTATACCTGAATAGTCTTTCTCTCTTCAAGTTCATAAACTGGTCATGGATTTTATCTGCAATGTATGTAGCATAATCATAATGCACAGCTGGGGGCTTACCAGGAGAAAATAGAGACAGCATTGCTATTATGGTTTCATCCACATCTTCCATTCCCTTGAATCCTAGGGCATAGCTGATCAAATCCACTAACATCCTGCCCAATTCATTCAAGTACTGATATCCAATAGGAGGAGTTCTGACAAATTCAGAGCCTGGTTTTACAAACAGCTGATTGATTTTAATAAGTTGGTCGCTTGACAGCTTGCTCCCTTTCTTTATCAAATTCTGCATATTGAGGGGGGTCAATTGCTTGGCAGTATGGAAGTGCAGCATCTCATTAATACTCTCTGAGGTGATCTGGAACAAAACTAAGCCTGAGGGGCTAATGACAGCTCTTTGGTTTGGGTCATAGCATTCCTGGCAGCTGTATATCAACTCTGGCATAGGATTTACCTGGGGGAGGTTGTAGATTGGCAGGTTTGAGTCCCAAATCCCCAAGATGTCTGCTCCACTCAGGTGCTGGGCTTTCAACTCATTCAGCATCTGGATATTGTATTTGGAGCCCATAAGAAACCAGTCCAGCATTTGGTAATCCATATCTCCCAGGGCTTTCCACTCCAATTCCTGGTGAGGGGCATTGAGGGGCTTGATGTTGAGAGCAATGGGAGTCTCCATGATCTTCTTCAGAGTTCAACAATTGTAGGTGGATGGTTTAATGGAAGCCACAGAATAGAAGTGATTTTCTGTAAAAACAGTTTGTATCTCAGATACCAGAGGAGGAATTTACACAACAGCAGTTGAAATACTGTTTGTTTCAGGAGCAGGGCTTCTCTATGGTCTCACTATGTCCTCTTTTAGCGGGTGAATTGAGTTTAACCAGAAATTTGCCGGGAATACGCAGTGAATGATGTTTTTGAGCGAAATTACAGGTATTAAGGCTCGGCCGATGTTTTTGGACTTCACAGTTGCAAATGTGGATGTGCAGAGGGAAATGGCTGGTGAAAATATAATTTTTAAGGTCTCCTTAGCCCTCTGAGTAACTTTAATTTCAATAACAGGCATATGGAGGGCAGCAAGCGGTAAATACCTGTTAATTGACGAATAGAGGTCGCATGGGCGTGCACTGTTGGAGCTCTGGAGGTCGCCTTGGTTAACTGAGCAGGTTGGCGAAAATTTGGACGTAAACAGCCATGCAGAGCCGAAGTAGCGACAAGAGTAAAAAGTGAGAAAAACACGGTTTTTTGGGTTAATATGGACCTTTTTACCATTTTGGCGCTTTTTAGTGATGACGTCAGCATGACGTCATTGGCGGGTCAAGGTCAAGTGACGTCAGCTGACGTCATCGGGTGACGTGGCGGTAAGCAATTGGTCCATGGGGGCGATGAGGTGGCAGCCATGTCATCAGCGAGGTGGGCCAGTCAACGGCAAAAGGACAAGCAGAAATGACGTGGCGATATGACATAGGAGGGCAGATGGCGGTCAGGACCGTAGCGGTTACGGTTAAGGCTTAGCCGCTACGGTCTCTCGGGGCGGTCTGGGTACGGCGCTGAAAGTGTCAGGCCCGGCTCCGAGAGCCCTTATCGTTTGACGCGTGGCCTGCCCGTGACGTGACGCAACGTCACTTTCTCGGGCGGTAAAGGACCACCATGGGGGCCGCTCCGATATTGCTGTAAATCGTCGGATCCTCGGGACCTGATCCGACGGTGGGCGGAGCAACAACGTGCTCGGAGTATATGCGCGGGCGGAAAACTTTGGGTTGTGGGTTTTTTGATGGTTTTACAATGTTTTCCATTAAAACAAACTGCGCGCTAACCTTTTGGAAACGTGCCAGAGGCGGGCTTTTTAGACTTTGGGTAATTTTTGCAAAGGATTTTAAGGGTAAAAGAGGGTTTATAAGGGTTTTTTCAATGCAAATGGCGGTTTGAGGAGCCAGTTGGCTTGTAGCAAAGGGGGAATGGGACGTGATAGGTTCACCAAGGTGACCAGAGGTCACTTTGGTTCCTTTTGAAGAAAATATGGCTATAATGCCAAGAGGAGGAGTATTTATAGAATTTGGGGCTTTATACACCATAGTGTTAATATTAATAGGGGAAGGGTAAGATAGGGGAGCTATATAGTAGAATTAGAGGTTAATATGAATGAGGGAGCAAATGAAGGGGATCTCACTGAGTTTATCTGAAATTGATTTAGTTTTGAGAGTAGATCAAAATGAAAAGATCTTAGACAAGAAATGTGGCTTTTGTGTGAACAAGAACCACCATAAAACCATGGTCTTTCTCCATGAATCTCAGCTGAAAAGGGAATGTTAATAATGGAGTGAAGGGGGAAAGGGAGGTTAGTCATGCTCCTTGCTGTAATTTGATGGAATTAACCACTTTGTCCATTGATAGATTTTGCCTTGGCAATACATCTTTTGACATATGTGCAATGGTGAAAATGCCTTTTCTGCAACCACAACTACTTACCCAGCTATTTTCCTAGCATTTTTTGTTTCTCCATTGGAGGGTGCACTTGGACTTGCAAACCCTTACTTGCCTTTTCTTTTCTTTGGCTTTTTCTTTATTCTTTTCTATCTACTTCTACCCTTATCTCTTCCAAGGTCCCAGATTAGGCTGTTGGGATCCTTTTCTTCTCTACCTAAACTAGTTGTCTGCCAAGATTAAGCAGTTTGGACAGACTCCTTTCTCTATTCTACAACAGAAAATTTAAACATGGCATGATCCAGATTAGACTTTTGGACCATCCATCAAAATTTGAAATAAGGTCATCAATATTTGAAACACTTTACACACCTCTTGTTTTCTAGGAAATATGGGATCTTTGTGATATCAAAGCAGAGCATATTTGGACTTTCCTTGGCCAATCATGAAATATGAAACCTATTGGTATAGGTATCCAACAGTGGCTCCACATGGGGATGGTTTTTCTTTTGAAAGACCAAGAACAGCAGGTCAGATTGCCTTGTTCTTTGACTGCCCATCTCAATCTTGAAATCTCGCTGCTTTGATGTATCAAAACTGTGTGCCTCCTTTTTGAAAGACCTCTGATCCTATTGCCTCTTGCTAGTTGGTGAATCACTTGGAAAACTGTATTTTACAATCTAAAACAGAAAACTATATGTACATCCGCATATATACAAGGGAATCTGATGTTGCAATCATGGGAAATAATCAAAATAATGCTTCAGCATCCTGCCATTGACAGGACCTTCATCCAAGTCAGTTTCAGTCAGACTTTTAAGGAAGTAAGTGTTGTTACCTTGTACTGCTTGGACAGCAAATGGTCCTCTCCATAAAGAGTCAAATTTTCCATGTTTTCCTTTCTCTTCTCTTCTTGCATCCCACTTTAAGACTTTGTCCCCCACATTGAAATCTTCTGCTTTGGTTCTCCTATCAAAGGCCTTTTTCAATTTTTCTTGTAATATCTGCACTCTGCTGAAAACTTGTTCTCTAGTTTGCTGTAAACAGATTATCTGATTGATCCTCCTTTGCATATCATTTGGCTCTGCTTGACTTTCTTGCAGAAGCTTCATAACCGGTACTCCTAGTGATGAAGGAAATCTGGCTTCTAATCCATAGACTAACTCATATGGGCTGGTCCCAATTGATCTTTTGGTTGTTAGTCTATCTGCCCATAAAGCATTTACTAGTTTTTTATGCCAGTTCTTTTTATTCTCTTCCAGCACTTTCTTTATGATATTTATTAAACTTTTGTTTGATGATTCAGCAAGACCATTTCCTTGAGGATAGTAAGCAGTAGAATGGCCCAAAGTAATGTGAAATTTATGGCAGAAGTTCACCATTTTCTTGGATCTGAAGGCAGCAGCATTGTCTGTTATTATCTTGTCTGGACAGCCAAATCTAGCCAGTATATTGTTTTCCAAAAACTGAATAATTACTGAATCATTTGCTTGTCTGCATGGGGCAGCTTCAATCCACTTGGTGAAGTAGTCTGTTGCTGTTAAAATCCATCTGTGTTGTCCTGAAGATGAGGGGTGAATTTCCCCAATGAAATCCAAGCCCCATTGTTGGAAAGGTCTTTCTGTTGCAATGGGCTTCAAAGGAAGTGGCAGCAACTGTCTTTTGCCTTCAAACAGTTGGCATTTGTGGCATGAGGTTGTAAATTTCTTAACATCAGAGAACATGGTGGGCCAGTAATAACCAGCCCTCAATATCTTGTCCACAGTGGACTTCCAGTACAAATGTCCACCACAGTCTCCAGCATGGAAATCTTGCATGATATTGTTAGTTTCATTCTCTATTAGACAGTGCAGCAATATACCTTCATGGTTTTTCCAAAGTAAATTTCCATCTATCACACAAAATCTAGATGTTTTCATTTTTAGGAACCTACACTTAGTTCTGGACAGTCCTGGGGGAGCACACAGGTTTTGTAACACATAGCAGATATCAGAGTACCAAGGAGATTGTTCAAAGGCTAGATTGATCTTTGGAGTCGCCAGCTCTGTTTCACTGTCCAGTTGGTTGATATCTAAGGCTTGGAAATTTGCTTCTGTCATTAATTTGGCCAAACCTTGCCCTTTTATCAGCTTAGTAGGTTTTATTTCAATGTCAAATTCTAGTATATTGGCAATCCATTTTCCTCTCCTACCCTCTAAGTTTTCTTGGGTAAGAATGTCTTTGACAATAGGACTTGGTACATAAGCCACAACATGGGAGTAAAGGATGTAAATCCTAAAGTCTTTAATAGCTTTGATCAAAGCATAGGCTTGCTTCTCCATAATTTGATACTTTAGAGGGGCATCTCTAAGAGCTCTGCTGAAAAAGGCAATAGGCTTCTCATTCCCTTGGTCATCTTTCTGTAATAAAACAGCAGCAATAGTATGTTGGGAGGCAAAGGAGAAAATGATAAAGTCTCTGTCAAACTGAGGATTGGTTAACACTGGGGTTTGAGTCAAGGCCAATTTTATACTTTCAAAGGCTTGTTTTGCTTCAACAGTCCATTTGACCTTTGAATCTTTCTTTAGCATATTGTTTAGTAATCTGATTAATTCTGCTAAATTAGGGATAAACCTTCTTAAAAAGTTGATTTTCCCTAAGAATCCTTGCAATTCCTTGACATTCCTTGGGTGAGGCATTTGTAGGATAGCTTGTATCCTATCTGGATCAATTCTTATGCCATCTTTTGAAATAATGTGTCCTAAGAGTTTCCCTTCTTCCAAGCCAAATAATGACTTCTTGGGGTTTAAGGAAATGCCATATTTCCTGCATGTTATGAAAATCTGTCTCAAATGTTTCAAGTGTTCTTGGTCAGATTTTGAAAAGGGTGTAAGATCATCTAAGTAAATGACCAAGAAGTCATGAATCTCTTTTGCAAAAGCAATGTCCATTGCTCTTTGAAACGTTGCCCCTGCGTTTTTCAATCCAAAGGGCATTTTCACATACTTGAAAGTTCCCCATGGGGTTGTAAATGCAGTTTTGTCTTGATCATCAGGGTGTACTAGGATTTGATTGAAGCCTGAGAATCCATCAAGCAATGATATCCTTGAAGCCCCTACTACTCTTTGAAGAATGTGATCCATTTTGGGTAACGGGTAGTTATCTTTGAGTGATACTTGATTCAAATTCCTTAAATCTACACAAAGTCTAATCTCACCAGTTTTCTTTCTTGTAGGGACCAAATTTGAAATCCACTCAGAGAACCTGATTGGTGCTATGATACCAGCTTTGAACATTTTATGTAATTCTTTTTCAATGGAAGGAAGGAGCACAGGATTGATCCTTCTCAATTTCTGTTTGAATGGTTTTTGATTAGGCTTGAGGGGAATGGTGTGCTGGATGACAGAAGTATCATAGGACTTTAGATCCTCATAACCCCAAGCAAAAACATCTTGAAATTCTTTAAAGAGATCAATGTATTTGGGTTTTTGATCAGGGGGCAAAGAGGCAGATAGCTTTATTATTTTAGGCTTGTCAATAGTACCAATGTTGCATTCTTCAACTGTTGCATCTAATGGCTGCATCTTTGGCTTCCTAGGGATGTCATTTGAATCAAAAATATCCTCTAGTGGGGTAAGGCCTACTGGAAGGAAATTGTCTTTGAGTTGTATGATTTCAGCTTCAGCGTTGCTCATCTCTTCACAGTCAATTTGGTGAATTTGCTGAATGTTTTCATTGCTGAAAATGGTTGGACTCAGTAATTGTTTTGCTGTTCTAGGTGACATTGGGTGAGCAGACTGTTGAAACTGTATTTGTGATGGACTTGCTGATTCAAGTATTTGTGATTGACTTGCTCCATCAATATCAATATTTAATCCTGTGAACTCTTGTTGCAAGGTTAAAAAATTGTTTATTTGCATGTCATCCTCAAATACTTGCCATTCTTTGACATTGTTTGGAATAGAGGGTCTGTATTTGACCTCGGCTGTGAAACAGTTATTGGGTTCTAATGGGAATTTGAAGGTGCTGGCAAACGTTGCCAAGCTGTGTGCATGGAGATTGTGGCCCCTTGAAATTTTTGTGATAACACACTCAGAGAAGGTCTCTAATATTTCAATTACAGCAGATCTGTAGGACCTCAATCTTTTGTCATTGGTGACAAAGTTTCCTTTCACTTGTTGAATTACTAGATCAGAGTCTCCCATGATGGAGAGTTTAGGAGCTTGTAGTGATTTTGCTAGCTTTAGGCCCAGCAACAGAGCTTCGTATTCTGCCATATTGTTAGTGCATCTAAAATTCAATCTATAAGCCCTGCCTTCTGCATAGTCTTTCTCTTTGTTATGTATCCACACTCCAGCTCCTGCCCCTAACTTGTTAACTGAGCCATCAAATTCTAGGACCCACAGGATGTCTTGCTGAACAGGAGATTTAAAATTCTGTTCATGGGATGGCAATGTGAGCATGAGTTGGGGTTTCTTTTCCCATTTGTTTTCTAGGACAATTTCATCACCTTTTTGACAATCTTTGACAACTAGAGGAGGGATACTGTGTATTGTTGGGCTGATTGATGTTTGGCAGGTGATACTTGTTTGATCAATGTTTTGTTCTTGTATGAGTGTTTCGGTCCTAATGTCATTGTTTGAGAGGCTTGTGCTGTCATTGAAGAGGATGAAGGAGTCTATGTCCGAATGGACAGCATATATTGGAAAGTTTTGAGGCTTTTCTTCACTGCTGACCATATACTTCATGAGTGTTTCCCTGTACAGTCTTTTTGGTTGCCCAAAGACAGAGATAGTGGCATATGACATATCTAATTGCAGGGAGCCTTGGAGCTTGGCTCCCCATGATCTTGATAACAGCATCCCATATTTAGGTGGGATATCAGCGACTACAACATCCATTAGAATGGTTTTGTTGGGATATTGAACCAGAGACACACATAAATCTTTTATTAGGCCTAAACATTTGACTTGGCTAGAATCAAAA
Source organism: Pinus tabuliformis (assembly GCA_031772625.1). Classification (NCBI taxonomy): domain Eukaryota; kingdom Viridiplantae; phylum Streptophyta; class Pinopsida; order Pinales; family Pinaceae; genus Pinus; species Pinus tabuliformis. Next base: position 698,801,733 of record CM062808.1, on the reverse strand, counting down.
GAAAACAGGTCTTTGTATGGTCTTGTTATATCCAAGTTCAATCTTTCCATGACTGCTTTTGGCATAAGGTTGTGAGAGGCGCCTGAGTCGAACATTGCATTATGCAGTATTTTATCATGAACATGCAGGCTGACATAAAAAGGTAAAACCCCTGTGACTATTGTTTTTCCATCTACCTCTGGGCCAAACAGTAATTCTGGAGTGTCATCTAGCACATTTACATCATCTTTGCTAGTAGTGAGTTGAAGGGATTTTTTGATCTGTTGTTTGTATATGTCATGCTTGGCTAGCTCTGAGAGAGGAATTGCTATTTTTAGCTTGCCAATCTCTGTGCCTAGGTCAAAAGGTTTGTCAACTTGGGTTTTAGAGTCACGGATACCAGTCTTTTCTTTGTTCATTAAATCTTCTTGTTGGATTTCATCTTGATTTTGAGACCTGCCCCTTTTACTCATGTCTTGAGGGGTAAAATTTGAATCAGGGTGAGAGGACGAAGTTGCCATGGGCTGTTGTAGTGGGGACAGCAGTTCAGTAACCTCCTCAACTACAATTTCTTCTGCAGGAAAGTTTATTTTGTCATTGGGTTCTGTGATCATGGTTTCTTTAGACCTCTGTTTATCCTTTATCTTGTCGGGCTGGTTTACATTCACAGTCCTACTCCTCAGTTTATACTGTTTATGGACTTCATAGACAGCAGTATCATATCCTTGTTTAAAGTCAAAGGATTCTCCTGATTTAGTTTGGAATGTTTTGCTTTCATCCTCCTCATGGTCTTCTTGTGTTAGGAAAACATGGCTTTTACCATCCAGACCCATTAAGTTAATTTCAGGATCTTCATTGAGCTGATTGGCTGTGGAAGTTTCTGCATAGTTTTCTTGAAAAGGGGGTCTAATGTCTTGGTCAGCACTTGTCTTTCCTATGTTTGGGTTCTGAGGTCTCCTAAAATTCGGGTTTCTAGGAGGGTTGCTTTGTGATGCCTCCCATGATGATTTTCTTTCAACTGATTCCACTCTTTCACCCAATCTCTTCATGCTGTTTAGTATTGCATCCAGCTTTTGATCAAAACCCGAGGGCTCTTCTCTGAAGCCAGTCTTCTTTTCCAACTTTGCCCTGTTTCTTTTGGCAATTAGGTTAGCCTCTACAGTGACTGCAACCCTTTGAGCTTCTGCAAGGGTTGGAGGATCTCTTTCTTTCAATTGATAGGCCATATCAGAATCAAAACCGTCAGGGAAGTTATACAGGGCCAAATCAGGAGGGGGCCTTAAGTTCTGTGGGATAGCATTATATACATTGTTAAACCTAGCACAATATTCCAAAACTGTTTCTTGGGGACCTCTTTTAATAGTGTTATATTCACCAAGTATGTGGAGAGGATCTTTCTTCTTCTCCCATCTCTCAGTAAAGGCTTCGTAAAGCTGATCAGGTGTTGCAATGGAGTTTGCATTGAGGGATCTGAACCAAGTTCTAACATCCCCAGTTAAGCTTTGAACAAAAATTCTCATCCTGACACTGTTATCATCTATTTCATAGGTCTCAAAGTGGTCTTGCATCTTCTTAGCATGCTGGACAGCTGTCAAAGGGCCATGGGAGTCAAAAAATGAGATTTTGGTTTGGTAGTCTTGGGGTAGAGCTGGAGCATTAGCTGGTATCTGCAGAGGTGCATACCTGTTGGCCATGTTTATGGGATTTACAGGGTTGACAGGAATAAATGGGACAGCAGGGATTACTGGTGTAACAGGGTTAATGGGATGGGTAACAAATGGGGAACTGGTTGAAAGAGTATGTGCAGTGGGTGAAGATGTAGAGGAGGACTTTGAGGTGTTGATGATGAACTAGGGGAACTAGGGGTGGACCGGAAAAGAACTTTGCAAGGAGTGGGAATAAGGATAGGTCGATCTGAACTTATATCTGAATCAGCAGGCTTCTCCTGCTTTTGCTGTCTCCTAATGTTCTTTGGAATGATATTTGGATTATCAACAATGATAGGTTGATTAGGGTCAGGGTTTGCCCTAGTGTGCCTTGGGTTTCTTTTGGGAGCCAGCTTCTAATTTCTTTTGAATTTGTACAAGAAGTTTATATATGCAAGGACTGGATGTGAATTTTGGAATGGCTATATATGTTCCAAAGCTGGATGAAGATTCCCTAATTAGCTCTTCCCTAAAGCTGTCCCTGTATTACAGAAACAGTTCTAAGGCCTCTTGGCTAGTTTCAGGCTTGATGGTAGCTTTGGAAGATAGATAGTAATTGAAAAATCTTAAGAAGTCCCCAGTGGAGTCGCCAATTATGTTAACACCCAGGTTGTTCCCTATGACTCCCAAGGGAATACGGCCGGGGTAACCACTAACCAATCTTTTGATCACTGTTTCTAGCCAAACTGTGATCAGAGAGGGCTCTCTCTTTATGATTTGTATCTGTTATGATAGTGTTTTAGGCTAGGTATTACGCACAGGTTTTGTTTATGTTTTGGTTGAAGATTTTCTTTCAGGTCTTGTGATATAATGTTCAAAGAGTCAAATATCATTGGGCAATGGAGTCTATGGCTGTAGGTGTCTAGAAACCTTGAGGTGAATTGGTGAAACTTACAGGGCCATTTGGATACTTCATATAACAAAATTTTTGATTTATAACACAAACAGGTGAAAAAACCAGTGAAAGCAATTAAGAATTTTCACTAAAGTATTCAAGTATTTCCACCAAACTAGGTATGAGAAACGGATAGATGTCTCAGGAGCAAACTTGAATCCCTGGGAATGTCTATCACTGTAAAAGATATAGTTTTAAAGTGCAGCAATTAAGAATTACACTTCATTCACTGTATCTGAAGAAAACATGGATAATAGCTTAGATTGAGTTCAGGGTAATCAGTGATTAAATCCTGGAACTATTCTTCTACTTTGCTATTAAGTGTAAAACATTTAAACAATAAAAGAGAACAAAAGACTCGAAAACATGTAACACAGAGATTTAAGAAAGACTTATTGTTTTATGAAACACTCTGGAATCCTGCAACATTCACCATTCATCACAATGCATCAAGGTACGCCCAGCTTTGGAAATTCCATTCACCCTTTGTATTATTTCTCTGAGAATTTTACAGCAAGTGAGATCTCCAAAATGAAAATAACAACAACCCCTTAAGCTTCAGTGGGGGGCGAATATATACATACGATTTTACAAAAATATCTGAGTTCTAAGTTATCTCAGACTTAATGTTCTCACCAACTTTTGAGATATTATTATCAGAAATTTATTACAGCATTGAATACAAAATAAAGGCGTCTTGATGTTCTGTCAGAAGATATTTTGGCCTTTGGGAGCTGCTAAGTCGGTTGGGATACTTTGATCAAATGCTGGAGAACCCGACTTTATGGCTCGTGCGCTGTATTTTGGGTCTGCCACCTGTGATTGTGATTGCTGCTGTGGTGAGTAAATAGCCTTGCTGAGTTGGCTCAGCATCTGTCTTTTCCTTGTGGAGTTATCCACCAAAATTCTGCCTGTGCATGACTGTTCATAAACTGGAGAAAATTAACGCTACAGGTTCTGGCCTGATAAGATTATCTGTGTCAAATTCCTCCATACTTCCTGTGTGGGCAATTGGTGATTTATGATTGCCCCCATAGTCTCATCTGCTTCTGTATACTTAAAGAAATTTGGTGGTGTATCAAACAGGTGATCAATTTCATTCATAATAAAAAACAGGTTATCCACCCTATCATACAAATTCTGCCCTGATGCTGGCCCTGTTTCTGCTGAGGTACTGGGCTGTTTTGCAATTTGTGCTGCAGCATGGGCATCAACCCTTTTGATGTAATTTTCCAGGGTAAGCAGTCTTCCTACACTGCTTAATATGCTGGGGAGGCCTCTGTTTTGTAATGCCAGGAATCTGTCCAGGAATTTGTTGATTTCGGTCTGCATGTCCTGTGTTCTCCTCTCCAGTGTTCCAACTAGGCTTCTTAGTGTCAGGACTCTTTTAACTACTGAGATTGTTTCAGTCCTGTTAGTAATTCCCATGGTGGCCAGCTGAGAGCTTGTCTTGTTATTTAAAATATTGATCATTCTGCTGGCAGCATCTGGCATGTGGCCAAGGCTTGCTCTTGCTCTGTGTATTTCCTTGTTTGCCTTTGTGATGAGTACTATTTGCTCATCCATAGTCTCAATATACTGCCACTGATTGGTGATGGATCGACCAATGTTGCCCCAGAGGACTGCTTTTAATTCTGCTGTTACTTTTTCTAGTTCAGCTATTCTCTTTTTTAGAACTTTTATTTCTCTTTCCTTTGCTGCCTCATTCTGCTTGCTTTTGTCAAATCTTTCATTCACCTTAGTCAAAGACCTTTTGACTTCATCAAGCTCTTTCATTTGGGATTCAAGAACTCGGATCTCAGCTTGCAGCTTCTGCATATCCAGACTAGGAGTCTGCTCTGTTGTTGGCGTAGTTGTTGCTGTAGATGGTGCTGTAGTTCCTGTCTGCTGAGGAGGAAGAGTAGTTGTTGGAGGAGCTTCTTCAAGATTGATTACTTCCGGAGGGGGCTGGGAAGTTTGGCCCTCTTCTCTCTGTTTCAATGCTGTCTGTAATGCTGCCTTTGCAGCTTCTGATTGTCCTAGCTGGTCTTGAGTCCGAACCAGCTCCTTGTATAAGGATATCATCAAATCCGTAGCATCCTTTTCTAGCCTTTGCTGAGCAACTTCATCTGTTTGAGGATGGATGGTGGCTGGGAGCTTGATTTTCTTTCTTAAGGCAGCCATGTCTTGATCCCTTATCTTCAACAGTTCTTGGATACCTTTAACATCTTTAGGATCATGTCCTATTTCTATAATTACATCCTCCAAGGACTTGATTCTGTTGTCCTTGGCTTGTGATGATGCTCTCTCCAATTCCAGCTGAGAGGCTGTATTATCAAGGCTGCTCTTCAATTTGTAGTTTTCCAATGTTTCATCTGCCAAGGAGGCATACACCATTTCACCAGTTTGTTTATGCAGTTCGATTTTATCCATAGGGTGTATATCTTTGGCCAGAACCTCCATGTTGGTCCTTAGGTAATCCGAGGTAGATTGGGGATGCAGAGTTGTGGGCATGAAGTGACTCATGATCATTTTGCCTTCACTTACATCAAAGGCAGACATGAGTCTTTGCTGATTGGTGGGAGCCAGGTTCAGCAAATGATTGTACAGCTGTACTTTAATAGGATCACTCCTCCTTTTAATGTCGATAAACTGCTGTTTGATGCTTACCTGTCCTTCTTTGTGCTGGCTGGAGGAGCTGACCTCCCCTCCCATAGCTCTATCATGTTCATGCTGGAATGAACTGGCTGATACTTCTCGGCTGGGTGGGCCCATGCCCGATGCTTGTCTTATTGCCTCATCATCTTCTGGGAAGTCATTCAACCTTTGCCTTTTCTCTCCCTGATTGATGGATGAAGTCAGGGGAGTCTCTCTATCTCTTTTCCTGGTTAAGTCCTCCTTTTGTGGGGTTTGGAGGACCGATGTATCAAAAGTAGTTTCTGCCCTAGGAGGCACTATATTCTGAGCCTGTTGCTCAGTGGAACTAGGAGTGTCAATCACCCTTTCTTGCTGCAAGGGTTGCTGTTCCTTAAGTGGCACTTCTTCTTGCTGCTGCCCTTGTTCCTGCTGTTCCATTTCTTCTTGCTGTTGTAGCAATGTCTCCACTTGTTCTTCTGTCAATGGAGGTGGCTGTTCCACCTGCTTTCCTTTATCTTTGCTTGCTGTCTGCGGTGCCTTCTCGGCAGTTTGCTGCTGTGTTGTTGATGATGTAGTAGCTGCTCCAAGCTGTCTTCTGTATGAATGAGGAACCTGTCCACAATTTTCCAAGTCAGCTTGCTTTTGTATATTTCTAGCTTCTCTTTCTAGAAGCTCTTCAGCAGTTATTTCTTCTTCTAAGGTACCCTCTTCCCAGCTTAATGCATTGGCATACTGTTCAATCTCAGGTTGTCTCTTGTGTGCATAACCACCCAATTTGTATTTTATCCTCCTGAGGGAGACAAAATGATTGGGGTCATAGGGTATCCATTCAAAACTAGTTTGCAGTCTGAGGCCTTCCAGGATAGTGTTTGCCTCTTTCCATCCCTCCTCTTTTCTGTTATATAGGAAAGGACCCAGCTGGCTCCTCACCTTTAGCTGTGACTTCTTGTTCTTGCTCTGAAAATGCAGGTAGTCTGAGTTGCCAAACTGTCTGAAATATTCCAAGGCAAAAAGCCTCATGGGGACATACCTTGGCAATCTAAAAGGTGTCAACTCACAGCCATATATTCTGATGACTGTGTGGTTTTGGTAGAAGTACCAATTACCAATGCTGTAGGTTTTGTTTAGGTGAAGAACTCTCTTCATATCATCAGTTAGCCTTGGAGGAGGAACACCATGCAATACTGTCAAGGCTGGATAAATGAATAAGTCAATGAACTCATTGTATGTGTAAGGTGACACAGATGTATAGTGAAAGACAGAGGTCCAGAACACCACTGATCTTGGATTTCCTTGGGCATTGAGTTGCTTCAAAGGAAAAGAGAAGGTAGCTGGTTGATAAAACAAGAAGAGGTGGTATATGTATGAGGTATACCTGAATAGTCTTTCTCTCTTCAAGTTCATAAACTGGTCATGGATTTTATCTGCAATGTATGTAGCATAATCATAATGCACAGCTGGGGGCTTACCAGGAGAGAATAGAGACAGCATTGCTATTATGGTTTCATCCACATCTTCCATTCCCTTGAATCCTAGGGCATAGCTGATCAGATCCACTAACATCCTGCCCAATTCATTCAAGTACTGATATCCAATAGGAGGAGTTCTGACGGATTCAGAGCCTGGTTTTACAAACAGCTGATTGATTTTAATGAGTTGGTCGCTTGACAGCTTGCTCCCTTTCTTTATCAAATTCTGCATATTGAGGGGGGTCAATTGCTTGGCAGTATGGAAGTGCAGCATCTCATTAATACTCTCTGAGGTGATCTGGAACAAAACTAAGCCTGAGGGGCTAATGACAGCTCTTTGGTTTGGGTCATAGCATTCCTGGCAGCTGTATATCAACTCTGGCATAGGATTTACCTGGGGGAGGTTGTAGATTGGCAGGTTTGAGTCCCAAATCCCCAAGATGTCTGCTCCACTCAGGTGCTGGGCTTTCAACTCATTCAGCATCTGGATATTGTATTTGGAGCCCATAAGAAACCAGTCCAGCATTTGGTAATCCATATCTCCCAGGGCTTTCCACTCCAATTCCTGGTGAGGGGCATTGAGGGGCTTGATGTTGAGAGCAATGGGAGTCTCCATGATCTTCTTCAGAGTTCAACAATTGTAGGTGGATGGTTTAATGGAAGCAACACAGAATAGAAGTGATTTTCTGTAAAAACAGTTTGTATCTCAGATACCAGAGGAGGAATTTACACAACAGCAGTTGAAATACTGTTTGTTTCAGGAGCAGGGCTTCTCTATGGTCTCACTATGTCCTCTTTTAGCGGGTGAATTGAGTTAAACCAGAAATTTGCCGGGAATACGCAGTGAATGTGTTTTTGAGCGAAATTACAGGTATTAAGGCTCGGCTGATGTTTTTGGACTTCACAGTTGCAAATGTGGATGTGCAGAGGGAAATGGCCGGTGAAAATATAATTTTTAAGGTCTCCTTAGCCCTCTGAGTAACTTTAATTTCAATAACAGGCGTATGGAGGGCAGCAAGCGGTAAATACCTGTTAATTGACGAACAGAGGTCGCATGGCGTGCACGGTTGGAGCTCTGGAGGTCGCCTTGGTTAACTGAGCAGGTTGGCGAAAATTTGGACGTAAACAGCCATGCAGAGCCGAAGTAGCGACAGGAGTAAAAAGTGAGAAAAACACGGTTTTTTGGGTTAATATGGACCTTTTTACCATTTTGGCGCTTTTTAGTGATGACGTCAGCATGACGTCATTGGCGGGTCAAGGTCAAGTGACGTCAGCTGACGTCATCGGGTGACGTGGCGGTAAGCAATTGGTCCATGGGGGCGATGAGGTGGCAGCCATGTCATCAGCGAGGTGGACCAATCAACGGCAAAAGGATAAGCAGAAATGACGTGGCGATATGACATAGGAGGGCAGCTGGCGGTCAGGACCGTAGCGGTTACGGTTAAGGCTAGCCGCTACGGTCTCTCGGGGCGGTCTGGGTACGGCGCTGAAAGTGTCAGGCCCGGCTCCGAGAGCCCTTATCGTTTGACGCGTGGCCTGCCCGTGACGTGACGCAACGTCACTTTCTCGGGCGGTAAAGGACCACCATGGGGGCCGCTCCGATATTGCTGTGGATCGTCGGATCCTCGGGACCTGATCCGACGGTGGGCGGAGCAACAACGTGCTCGGAGTATATGCGCGGCGGGAAAACTTTGGGTTGTGGGTTTTTTGATGGTTTTTCAATGTTTTCCATTAAAAAAACTGCGCGCTAACCTTTTGGAAATGTGCCAGAGGGGGCTTTTTAGACTTTGGGTAATTTTTGCAAAGGATTTTAAGGGTAATAAAAGGGGTTTATAAGGGTTTTTTCAATGCAAATGGTGGTTTGAGGAGCAAGTTGGCTTGTAGCAAGGGGGAATGGGACGTGATAGGTTCACCAAGGTGACCAGAGGTCACTTTGGTTCCTTTTGAAGAACATATGGCTATAATGCCAGAGGAGGAGTAGTATTTATAGAATTTGGGGCTTTATACACCATAGTGTTAATATTATTAGGGGAAGGGTAAGATAGGGGAGCTATATAGTAGAATTAGAGGTTAATATGAATGAGGGAGCAAATGAAGGGGATCTCACTGAGTTTATCTGAAATTGATTTAGTTTTGAGAGTAGATCAAAATGAAAAGATCTTAGACAAGAAATGTGGCTTTTGTGTGAACAAGAACCACCATAAAACCATGATCTTTCTCCATGAATCTCAGCTGAAAAGGGAATGTTAATAATGGAGTGAAGGGGGAAAGGGAGGTTAGTCATGCTCCTTGCTGTAATTTGATGGAATTAACCACTTTGTCCATTGATAGATTTTGCCTTGGCAATACATCTTTTGACATATGTGCAATGGTGAAAATGCCCTTTCTGCAACCACAACTACTTACCCAGCTATTTTCCTAGCATTTTTTGTTTCTCCATTGGAGGGTGCACTTGGACTTGCAAACCCTTACTTGCCTTTTCTTTTCTTTGGCTTTTTCTTTATTCTTTTCTATCTACTTCTACCCTTATCTCTTCCAAGGTCCCAGATTAGGCTGTTGGGATCCTTTTCTTCTCTACCTAAACTAGTTGTCTGCCAAGATTAAGCAGTTTGGACAGACTCCTTTCTCTATTCTACAACAGAAAATTTAAACATGGCATGATCCAGATTAGACTTTTGGACCATCCATCAAAATTTGAAATAAGGTCATCAATATTTGAAACACTTTACACACCTCTTGTTTTTAGGAAATATGGGATCTTTGTGATATCAAAGCAGAGCATATTTGGACTTTCTTGGCCAATCATGAAATATGAAACCTATTGGTATAGGTATCCAACAAACTCCTTAGATTCCTATATATATAAAGGAGGTTTTGTCATTTGTTCATCAGAATCAGAATTGTTATTATGTAATGTAAAGGAGGTTGCCCCCTCGAAGAGGCTGAATTCTAAGGCGTTGATATATCTTTTATCTTTTCTTGAGCTATTTTCATAACATTATTTCTTTTTTGGCTTGGATAGTCCCTCTTAAAGTGTCCAAACTCATTGCGCTTAAAGCATTGAAACTTGGACATGTCTTCCTTCTTGGACTCTCCAAACTTTCCTTTCCTCAACTTTTTTACTCTAGCTAGAAAGGCTTGAGTCTGCTCATCTAATCCAATGCCATCTTCTACCTTGATCCTTAATTATTCCAATATTCATTGAGCCCACAATTCGTCAAAGGGATTTGAATATTTCTTGGAGTATATGCTTGTTGCAAAGTTGCTCCATTCTGGTGATAATGCATTTAGCACACAAATGGTTACCTCCGAATCAGAAATTGTTTCCCAAACCTTGCATATGGTCTCTTAGTTGAGAGACTTTCATGAGAAAGGATGCCATATCCTAATCCTTTGATTTATTCATTCTATATAACTTATTATTCAAAGACATCTTTTGTCCTGGTGTACTTACAGAATACAAGTTTACTAGTTTGTTGTACATATCCTTAGAAGTTTTTTTCAAGTTTGCAACAAATGGAACAAGAGGATCTTTAATTGATTCAACTATGATCCTTTGAGCCTTTACTTCCCTTTTCTTTTACTTTTCTATTTCATGTGTCTTGTCTTTGCTAGGTTCAGTAATTTCCCCAGTAACATACTCCAATAATTGTGTTCTATGAGTATCAGGTCAACCCTTTTCTTCCATGCTAGATAATTTGATGCTTCAAAGAGATTATTTCTCTCCTTGCATAACCGATATGAACTGTAGATTCAGACATGACGTAATACTATGATACTTTCTCGATGACCAAGAATCTCCTTGATGTTGTGTTCAACCTTTTTTATGACTTCGAGATCTTTGAAGAGACTTTAATAATGCCCTTGAAGTTTGTTCCCTGGCATTCCTCTAACAACAACTTCCCAAATCCGTTGATGATTTCTTCAAGTTTTCCTTCCAAATAGATGTTCTTTCAAGTGAGATCAAAAAACTTATTTTAATTTTCTTTTGATGTAGTCTTGATTTTATTCAGTGTTACACCCACCTTCTAGATTAATATCCTTTATCCTTCCCCTTTCCAATCAACTTCTTCTAGTGTCCTTCCTTTTGGCTAATCTTGTGTTGGCACAAAAGTGTCATCGAGGGGAGACCCCGGGTTCAGGCGTGGAGGGCCAAGAATGGCTCGTTGTAGTCTAGGACAACGCCAACATTTTCACCTTTCCAAAGGGTAAGGAGTCTCACTCGAGGTGTGTTGCGACTAGAAATAAGAAGGGTTTGTCATGGGGTCAAGGGAATGTTAACCATCAATATGTAAACAACATCATACACACATTTGGGACAACAACATATCGTTCAACACTATGAAGCTACCATATACATAGACTTGCAGTATATTTAAAATTTAAGTGGGTCCATACATCATAAGCAAACATATACATCATACTAAGAAACCAGTCCAGATCTTAATTCATCTTAAGTCAACAGAAGAGCAATACACAATACATCGACCTTAGCCATAGGTAACTACAAGAAATACCCGATTACAGGTTCTAATTGCCTATGACAGACTCAAAGGTTCAATCTTCAACCCAGAGGTCCTACTCGTTGCATCTAGATGCTCCTGCTCTATCACACTGCAACCAGCCAACCCCTTTCTCCTTATGGGTTTCTTCTTTTGTATTCCTTCTGCCACTTGCACTGCCAATTCCCACTCAGTTGTTCCTTCCCTTGGTTGCCTCTCATCCATCTTGTCTGCTCGGATGCCTCTGCCTTCTACTGATAGTTTTCGCAAACCATCCACAAAACTTCATGTTCTTGCCTTCCGCCCCAGTTGTATTCACCGCAACCTGATCGTTTTTGCTACCACCTGTTTCCTCTTCGTTCCATGGAAAGCAAAAAGTATTTAAAATATTTTTAAAATCAAAACAAAGGCCCCAATCACAATTCTTTGACTCATCCTCGAGTCAATTCATTTCGAGCTCTGTCGGTCCTGTTGGTGTCTTAGTGGGTACTCCTGTCAGTGGCTGCTTTGGTTCTGCTAGCTGATGGGATGATGCTCCCATTGTCTCAGACATTATTTGTGGGGTGGCTTCTACTCCCATTACACCTTCCTTTTCAAATGAAGGCTCCAACTCTGGAACAATGGTGGTCGTTTACTACCAGAATTCATTGTACTTTTGTAGGGAAGCCTCCCATCAGGTAATGATCATGGCAGCCTATTGAGTGAAGTCTTCGGCTGCATTGGATGTTAATTCAGTTGGTTTTTGACTTCGCATATGGTCCCACTATTCTTCGTTGTTGTTGCAAACTTCTTTTAGAGCCAAAACCTGTAGACAGACTAGTGGGCACAAGTCTCTTATCACCTTTTTAGTTCTCACCGATTCTTCTTCAATTTCATCAACCTGTTTCTAAATGACGGTGATCTTCTCATTAATCTACTGGAGTTGGTTGGAATCCATTCAGTCTTTGCTACTGTAAAACGATACCTGTATCTACTCTCTCATAGGGTATACCAAATGATTTTTCAATGCAAGGCTTCTTGGCCAGTCGTGAACTCTATTTATCAAGGCATACCCATCTACTGGTGCATCAGCGAGTGCTTGCTTCTTGGCTTCTACCTTGTTGATCTTGCCCTCAAATTTTCTCGCATATATTTCGCCGGGTCTGGCAGTGCTGATCTTCCTGTCTCCAATTTCTTCCTCATGTTAGCGTTGGTTGCTACCAGATTTGAACATGCTGATTGGATGTGGTCGCAGCAGCTCACCAGTGTGCATGTTGTAATATCCTTTGGTTTTTACGTGTTTGCATCTGTGATCATCAGCCATAATGATCAGAACTTCTCCGTTACCTGATCAACCTGCGCTTTCAAATTTGTATTTTCTTTTTGCAGTTGATCTCTCTCCTCTGTCACCTCCTATAGGTGTTGTTTTTGTCGCTTGTGCTCTCTAGATAGATCATCATGTATCTTCTCGGCTCTTTGTGCCGCTTTTTGAATAAATGCAAATAACTATGTTGAAGACTAGTGTTGCAGGGTGTCGGCTTGCATTGTGCTTGGTTCTGGAAAATTCTACTGAATTGGTAGGCCGCTGGCTATGGATTTATTAAAATGGGAGGTGGGAG